>CM050418.1:13872790-14472790 GCA_027564155.1 Gymnocypris eckloni scoliostomus | reverse complement strand
CAAACAATGGTTCACTGCTAAACTCAGACAGCTCCGTCAGGCCAAAGAAGATGCTTACAGAAAGAGGATATAGTCTTGTATAAACAGGCCAAATACACACAAAAGGAGATCAGAATAGCAAAGAGGAATTATTCTGGCAAGCTAAGGAATACATTTTCTTCTAGTGATTCTGCTTCAGTGTGAAAGGTTTGAAAGGCATTACAATTACAAGACACCATCCAGCACTGGATTCAACAAGTGGCAGACCCATTTTAATGACTTTTACTGTAAATTGAACACCTGCTCTTAACAATCCTCTTGTTCATGTAACACTGATTCTTAGTGAATCATCCTTAAATGCTTCATTCTTCGTTTTGCTTTATTCTAGTGAATTGATTTGTATTAAACAGTTCTCTTGTTCATATGTCTGTTAAAATGTCATGAAGTGAAATCACTTCTCTGCTTCAATTGGTTTACTTTAGTGAATTAGTTAGTCTTAACAAACAATCCTATTATTCATATGTCTGATCAAATGTTTGACTCATTTTAGTGAATCGATTTATCCTAAATACTTAATTCTCTGCCTCATTCTTCATTTGTCGTAAATTACCCCAAATTCCAAATTAAAATTAATTCAGTAAAATTTGTTCAATGATTCTGAAGACCTTTTTTTTAAATTCAAGTTAGTTTCTTTTTAATGGAAGCCCGTTTCCGCCACAAAACAAAAGGTTATTGCGACTATTTATCTCACAATTATGACTTTTTTTCTCACAATTGCGAGACATAAAGTCGCAATTCTAAAAAATAAAGTCAGAATTGTGAGACAAAAAATCAATTTTTTTTTTTTATTCAGTAATGGAAAAAGTCTTCCATACTTCTTGTATGTTTTGACAGTAGTTTATAGTTTATTTTATTCAAGCTGATTTTGTGCAATTTTTGACATTAGATTAAATACATGATTTTAAGTAGCTCATATCAGAGCAAGCTACATCTTCGAAATGGCTTTCCCAACACCATTCTCAACTCACCTTCATGCAACTGGATGACACCCATTCAGTATATCATTACCCAGCTTATTAAAGTGAGGTTAACCAAATGAAATCCAAACGCTCTCGACTGTAGGTGGAAGGCGAGAACCTTGACCGCGGACAGACGATGTGAGTCGTGAGCAGCCAGCGGGAAGGGAGAGCAGGGAGAGTAAATTAAAAGCCGCTAATCTGTAAGTCTAACAGCATGATCAGAGCACAGCATGCTGGGACTTTAAAAAACGATGAGGCAGGAAATGGATCTCCGGCGAGAAAAGACCAGGATGAATTCCCAATGAGGAGACTGAGAAGGAGAATTCCAGAAGGTGCGTTGTAAAATTGCACTTTGGAATTATGTAATGTGACATAGAAAACTGTCTTAAATCTAAATAACTTGTTATAACTCTATGCATTATATTTATTGATTAAATTATGTTTTCTATTTTACGTTAAATAGCTGTTAAAATTATTTATATATTTCGATTTTTTAGAAAGCAAAATGTGTCACAATGGCAAATGCTGAACAAATAAATGAATACACATTAAGTTATAAATGAATAAATGGTTTCTTATCTGTATTTACATAATCATACATTTAAAGTTTAGTTGGAGTTTTTTGGAAACCTAACTGGGGAGGAAAATGTGTGGAATGTATGACCAGTTATTAATGACAAGCAAACAAATAATTAAAAACATCTCTTTTCCTTGTAAAATACATTTGCATTTATTGTATGAATTTATATATTTATACAGTATATGTAAAACTCTAAGTCTGAGTTAATCATTAACCTTCTGCTTCAAATATTGTTGACAAAGCATATGATGATTCATACTGTCCTGTTCTTGGCACTAATGCAGAAAATAGTGTTAATGTTTATCATTTGCATTATCTTTGCATAAAAGATAATAAAATATATATCAGGGTTGTATTTTTACATTTTATATATTTTAGAATATTTAAAATGTGAACATTGAACTGAAATATGTAAGTGTCTGATGATAGATAGATAGATAGATAGATAGATAGATAGATAGATAGATAGATAGATAGATAGATAGATAGATAGATAGATAGATAGATAGATAGATAGATAGATAGATAGATAGATCATATTTATGATAGATCATAAATGCAGAGTATTAATGTGCTGGAACATGAATTATTCATTAGTAGCATTATATATTTATGAATGTACTTATATTTTCACTTACAAATAAATAACTGCACTGTATATAAAAATGACCAGTGACAAAATTACTGCAATTTCATCGTGGAAAAATTCACGTTTTCTGTAGAACAATGTTGGAACTTGAAGTATGAACAAAAACATATTTATCTTCTCAAAGATGCAGCAGAAATATACAGATAAGCACTGCACCCGTGGCTGACCACTATATCAGTGTGCACTGCAGACTGTATCAAAGTAGGTCTTTGCTCTTTGAACAGAGGACGGTGTCATTCTCGGTCCAAATGACCTCTGAGATTAATGCTCAAATCCCTGTTGTCTGGATTCCTATAATCCAGTCTCAAACACTTGCCAGTGTGCCCTATGACCTGCCAACAGATTACCACCGCATCTGTAAAATGCATCAACACTAATGTAACTATATTTAGAGTATGTATCTTGAGCTTTCTCAGTTATGTGAAGTGCATAAAACAGTCGCATTATGATCTCTGCAACAGTTTTTTTTTTTCTGCATATTGTATCATGATGGATCACCGAGCACTCGTCTTTGTGTTTTAGATGATGCAGAGAATAATTACCTCACTTATCCAACTTTAATTATTCGTTCTCAAAGGAAATGCATCACATTAGCATTCTGGAGAAAATGGATGGTATAGCGATGTTAATCTCTGAAAGTTTGCAGGCAACATTTTTCAGAAAGCCTTGGGTTTGTTAATACTTTTAAATGAGTAGATAAACCGTCTTCACTTGATTTTTAGAGATTCGAATGGTTTTCAGTCAGCTGTCTGTTTGGTTACAGGAAACGTGTCCTTGAAAGGACAAGTAGTGAAAGGAGAGCAAATGAAAAAAACCTTTAAGTCTCAGATTGGAAACAACCTCTAAACTCACAGAAAACATTCTCACATCACTGTCTTAAACCAATATGCCAAAGCCAAATATGAACAAAAATAAACTCAAGTCTCTTTATAGACCAAAATATACAGTATGCACTGTTCTATCTGAATTATTATATTCACATAGAACACTTGTTGTGGTCAAAAACACAAAATGTTGGAACGGAAAAACACAAGACACAAATAGCATCCTAAATGACGCACTAAACACTGTGCACTATGTACTTATACACTAGGCCTACTAAAATATGTAGTGTATACATTTTATAAGGTTATTTTGTCATTAATAATTGGAGTCTGATAGCCCCTTCCCTTAATGTAGCTATAACAACTATTGATTTAGGCCTTTCTGTGCTTGTATTAATGTCTCCTAATTAATTTTAGGAGAAACATCAGATCAGTAGGTTACTCAACACTATTTGTACTTGATATTTACACAGTTTAAGGATTAGGTGCAGCAGACAGATACAAGAATATGAAGATTTGAGATCATATATTAAGAGAAAAAAAGCAGACGTTAAAAGTGAAATGTTCTGTTTTTATGTTTCCAAAAGTCTAAATTTAAACTTACTTTTTGCGCTATTCTATCCGCGTTATTTAATATTTTTAAAGTACAGCCTATACCACTTTGTTTTTACTGTAAGAGCGGGCGCAGCTATTTGTAACTTGAATGTGCGAGGCTTCCGGTGTCATTCCTTTCAAGTTATTTTTACCTGTAAACAATAGTCCATTATGTGCTTGATACTGCAAACTGGCATTTGCTCTCATTTTTTATTCTAACATATAATCATAACCACACTGGTTTGTAGAGCAAATAGTTTTAGTTGCACTCTTATAGCAGCTAGCTAATGAATCGGAAGTCGCACACATTTAAGTGATTTTAGGAGAAATCAGAGCCATGTGTAGGGCTACTTGCTATCAATTTACACAGTATTAGATGTACATTTTCAAATACTGTGTACCAGAGAAATATTAGAGTATTATATTAAGATTTTAGAAACACACCGCTAAAAATAGACGTTATAGAGGTGTTTCAACGCGTCGTGTGTAATACTGGAGCGCGTCGGTGAGCGCTGTCCACATGTGCTGCAGAAACCGTCTCTCTCTCTCTCTCTCTCTCTCTCTCTCTCTCTCTCTCTCTCTTCTCTCAAAACTGAACTGCTTTCCACAGATCGTATCAGTCGGCTCACAGCGCACAAGCTCTCCACGCTGTGTCTGTTGGCTTTCGCGCATCAAAACGCACCACGTCTCATTCTGACCTCAGTATCTTCTCGACTTCAAGCTGGACCTGTACACTTCGGAATATGAAGCAGATCTGAAGACATCCAGGCAAACCCCGACAAAAACTTAGTGTGCATAGAGTCTCGTGGGAAGAGCCTAACATATGTGTTTAAGAGGAACTATGGGGGGAGTGTCTCATTCGATTCATCACTGGACAATCTAGCCGAAGAGCCGCTGGAGCCAATCCCGAACCGGACCCGAACTGGCTTTTTGGAGCTATTTTACGCGGGCTGGGAGTATAGTGCAACTTGGATAAGCGTTGTTGTGCGTTTGGAGAGGTGATGAAGGTGGTGCTGATGGACGCGCTGAGTTTCCAAGCGTTCGCGCTCCTGTGCGCGCTGCGCACCACACTGGCAGCAAACAACTGTGAGTACATACAGTATCTTAGTTAAACAAACGAATATATTTTCAAATGTAAAATTTAATCAAATATAAGTCTAGTTTACATTTTAAATATTAGGCTATACAAAATACATTTTTAATAATTGTTGTTTTAATAATGTATAATTATATTAATTTTGTATTTATATTTTTACATTTTATTTAAAAACATTTTTTTAAGTATTATAAAATGTAAACTATATGTTTAAAAAAGATATATGAATACCTGCTAAATATTTAGTGTGTACATATATATGTTATTTTCAGGATCTGATGCGTGAAGTTGCAATATTACTATTTGTAGCATTTGCAGCAAGTACACTTTAGTTTAGAGCGTAGTAGTAGAAATATTAATTGTAATAGTGCGTTTTTGTGAGCAGATTTTCCTTTTTTCTTTTTTTAAGATTATACTTAAGCTTCAAGTTGCAGGCACAAACTCCGTCGGTTGAGATTTGGAAGCTTTGTACAGCTGTCAGAATGATGATAGTACGCACACATTATTTTTAATGTTTTTGTACACTATGCATTTGTTATCCATGCACCTCTGTAGGCAATGCGTTTATTAAATGCATATTTAAGATGCTGCCACGGAATTGATGAGAGGAAAAGCAGCAAGTCAAAACAAGGCTTTGTTTTTTTACTTCCTAAAGTCCAGGAAGCAAATGCATGGCACGTGATTCCGATAATAAAAGACTTAGGAACTATACATAAGTTATTCAATAGATCAATTTCTGTATTGATCAGTCAAATCTAAAGAGAGGCTTCTGTTGTACACCTTAGAGAGATTTCTGACCACTAGGCGGCGCTTTTTCCTCGTATAGGTCGAATTGTAATGCCATTGACATCTAAATGAGTCAGCGCCGTATTCAAGGGCCTTACACACACCATCAGTGGCACTTATAAAGATTTATGAAATTCGTAGGAGGACATTACCTAAAAGAAAAGTTTAGCAGTAGGACTAAATGGCTTGAGGATAATCGTAATCGCAATTTAGAAAGCTTATAATTTAGAATCATTTGCCCATTTGTAGTACATCGCAGGTTATGAAAGATCCACGTTCTCTTTTTGGTTGATTCATACATACATCGTGGATCGATTTTAAATGGCTTGATTTTACAAAATATGGCAACCAACCATCCAAAGAAATAAAAATAGAGCAGGCAGGCGACACTTGGCAAACCCTATTTCCACACTTGTAAATATGAGTCATATCTGTTGAATTGAGACTTACATTACTCTCTGAGGAAGATTTGTTTCCTCAGACTCTGGTTAGGCACTCAGGGTTGTCCAACATGAATATGCTAATCCCTTATGGTTCATTTGCATATGTGTCTAAACATAACATCCATAAAAAAAAACTTGGCTGGTTGTAATCCAGGCCATGTTTGTGGAGAGCGACTGGTGTCTTGGCAGTTAATTTAGTGTTATAAATTCACCATTATCCATTATGATATTATATAAAAAATATATATATATATATATATATATATATATTTGTTTTATTTTATTAAAACAATTGATATTTAATCTGATAAAATGTTTTATAGCTAGATTGCTAGATTGCTAAATTTATATAAAAAGATATATAATCATTTTTGATTTGATAAAATATTTGATAGATAATTATTTGGTCTATTACACACATGGGTAATCATTTAAGTTGATGAAATGCTTTATAGATAGGTAGATCGAAGATATATATATATATATATATATATATATATATATATATAATATTTAAATTAAAGTGTAACTTCTTTTTAGTTTCATAATTTAAGTAAGTAATAATATGTTTAATTTGATCAAAGGTTTTATAGATTGTACATTGCAAAGTGAGATATCTTTTTTTAATGATTCAGTTTGCTAAAACAAATTATATATATTTATATATATATTGTGAGAGCAATTGTTGTTTTTATTTAATTTGAGCTTATTACATACATGTCATTTATATGTGTGTGGTTATACACATATTGTATGTAAATGTGTTTCATCTCAAGCTTTCAACTCCACAAGCTTGTGCAAAATCATTGAATCTGAGTGTTCAGTATGATTTGAGAATTGCATTTCACAATACAAAACTTGAATTGTCCAATCAAATGGCTATTTATTTTTTTATATCGTCTTTGATTGGCCCGTCACGTTCTGTCTGATCCGTTGCATCTGTAACCTCAAAAGCACCTCAGCCTTGACTGGAAATGGCTTCATGTTTGCGGCATAATTAGTAGTGCCTTTCTGGCCAAATAAATATTAGTGTTAGATAATAATTATAGATTAGAGATACAACAGAAGGCTGCAGGACGTTGCAGGCACGAAACCATCTGTGGTTAAGCGCGAGCAGTTTGCTGATATTAATAACAGCACTAACCGCACCGTTCTCATAATCCATTAGGTTGCACAAATTCTAATTAACAAACTCTTCATACAACAGATTGCAGATAGATAGAAGTGAGCCTCGTAATGAAATGCAGAACTGGAGCGAGGCCTAGAAACCGGCGCTGAAAATAACAACGCCTCCTTATACTTTATGTAGTGTTGTTTGTGAATTATTTGGAGATATGTATTATTGTGAGGTGAAAACATTGCCATCTATAAAATATAATGAGGAGAAAGTGTCTTTGAGAGAGTCTGTAGTTGGTGGCCTAGATTTCCCCTCTGCTTTGATCGAACATGCCTGACAGCGTTCAGCCGAAAAAGTCAATTACTGCTTTTAATTACCTGATCTGGAAGGTCCAGGCTCCGAAGAATCAGCAGGGACCTTATTCTGCTCTTAAATCATTAAAACAAGTGGCAACTGAAATCAAATACTCATGTTTTGACTAAAAATGTTGTATCCACAATCTTATTTTAACCCTGCAAACTCAATCTACCCTTTGAATTTGTGCAAAAATTAGTTTAAGTTTAAAAAAACTAAGAAATGAGTTTAAAATAAGTTTTTTATTCAGCCAAAAAAAGTAAAATGTATCTTTTTAATTACCTAATCTGTAAGGTTCAGACTCTGAAAAAAATGCTTGGACCTTATTCTGTTTTTTAGTTGTTAAAATAAAGATTGTAGATCATACAAAGTTCAAAGGTCGTAGAGCCATTGTTGGTGCTCCAGGACACAAGGAAGTAGGAATTTGCGGAAAGATCTTATTGAGTCTTTGATTTGTGATATTTGACAGCGCTCAGCCAAAATAGTTAATTTCTCTAAACCAAATGTTACGTTCATCAAGAACTGTTGACTGAAATCAAATATTGATGTTTTGGATGGAAAAACGTTGTGCATACACTATTTTTACTCTTGTTTAACCCTTCGAACCTAGTCAGTTCTTGATGAATTTATGCAAAAATCATAGTGAGTTTTGATTCACAATATTTGACGTCTTAAATGAAAATAAGCTTGTGTTAATTATGCATGATTGTTGTGTTTTATTATTTACAATGCAACAAATTTTTGGTTTGCAACCCTCCAGTTGATAACCGTTTTGATTTGAAAAATTAAGTTATGCCGTCCATTCTGTTTAGATGGTTCAAAGTATGAGAATGAACAGAAACTAGCTGGTTCACGGACAGTTAGGGCGTCTCATCTGGCCGTGTAACTCTCAAACGTCTCTCTCTCTCCTTGTCTAGGAAAGAAAAGTGCAGCACTTGCACTTTACAGTAGATAATTGTCAAACTGAATAATTGCCTCAGCATATGTGTCAGCTGTAATTTCGGCCCCAAACAAGAGGCGGATCCAGAGTCGCTGTAAAAGCCTGACCTTAGAAGTTAAAGACATACAACCCCCCTTCACCCTCCTACAAACTCCCGTCCTGCTCGTAAATGGCCTTTAGTCCACGTACCTCCGTCTGATTTTCACTGCCGATGAGTGTTTATCACGACAGCGCCATTGGGTATTTTAAGACGTTTTATAAATGCCAGAAAATCTATTCTGAAAGATGCGTGGGTTGAAAAAAAAAAGAGAGAAAGATGAAGAAAAAAGGCAAAGATTCTTAGTCTGTCTGAGAGATCCGAGGAATATCTTGGTCTTTAATAAGCAGCAAATTCCATAGGAAATTCAGAACCAGTAATCATGTCTGAATTCCTCTTCAGGGGCCACTGTTTGTTTGTTGCTGCTGGTACTAGTGAAATAACAAGATGCATGCTATATAAACAAGTTATGTTCGTATTCTGTTGATAAGAATGTCATATTGACAAACAGCTGATTACACATGTAAGCTGCTGTATTTAAAGTAGCGAAAATGGTTTACGTATTAACCAGACTGAAAAAAAAATTGGTTTAGTAATTTCATTTGAAAATATTTTCACTGAGAAATTGCTAGCAAGTTTCGCAAATTATTGTAATTAAGTAATTAAGTAATGCATTAAATTAAACCTGGAATTTTAAAGTAGAAAGACATGTTTGTTTGTGGACTAGTAACATCCAAAACATACATTTTTCCTGAAAATACTAGTTTCAGTTTCCCACTCTGAAATCGCAAGCTGATTGGTTAGCATGGCATGGCTTCCTGATGTGCACAAAATGTTGATAACATTGAGCTTCATTTGCTAGTCATCCATGAATGTTGTTTTGCAGGATTTGAGATTTATTACAGTTTGCACTTAAATTGACTTAAAATTTGGAGAACTTTAAAGTAACCAACGAATCCAATCGTGAATGTTGTTTTGCAGAATTTGTGATTTATCAAATACTTTGTACTTAAATTGATACATTTTTAGAGTACTGTTAAAGTATAGCAAACAAATATTAAAAAAAGTGAAGAAGAAAATAAAGATTTGTATTTGCATGATAACTTTTTCTGCGCTAATAAATACGTATGTTAATATAAATATAATTAATAATTAATTAATTTTTAGTTAATGAAGTTTCTATGTTTTTCTTTCTCTTTTTGATTGTTGTTGTGTTTTCTTTATAATCTCTGACTATTGCGCAAAAATTTGAAAAAATAGTTTTTTCTGTAAAACATGATCCATTAATCTTTGTTATTTTTTCTTTATACTTAATTTTTGTCTTTAATTCAACGGGTTGCTTGTCATTTCTTTGTAATTATTTGTGAAATTTGTTAGCAAATTCTGAGTAAAAATAATTCTGAGTAAATATCACACCACTTTTTTTCAGTGTACTTTGGAAAATGTATTTCAAATAATCTCGAGAGTGCATAACAAAAATGAACTGTGATCAGACACTTTTCATGTCAAGCGGGCGGCTCTTAAACATGATAAGCTGCAGGGAGGACTAAACTTCATGCCACTAGTGAAAAGTTCTCATTGTTGCCTCTCGGAATATACATGAACGCAACAACCTTTTGAATGAGCATGTAGACATACAGTATACAAACTTCGAAAACTCACATGCAAAGAAAATATCCCAAGTATATCAAACATATTTTACTTATTCTCGAAATGCACACTACAACCAGGACCCTCCAGCCTTCACCCCACACCGAACAGTATGAAGATGATTGACAGGTGTGATCCATCAAAGTAAAAGCCAGTGATGATAAATGTGAACCCAGCTGATGTTTACTCCCGACAGTAACTTGAAAATAGACTCCTTGAATTATCTTCCATTAATGAGATGCTGTTCTGTCTGTGCTAGTGGGCGTTTAGTCTGCCAAACATATGCTCCGCAACTTCGTAAATATCATCCAAAGCACAAGAAATTCTTAACAAGCCGCTAATGGCGTTTCACGAATATCCCAGAAAGATCTGCCGGCATCCCACACTCTTCGCGAAACAGTGCGGAGATGTTCCCCGCTCTGATCAGTGGAAAGAAAGGTTGAGTAAACACATCTCCATAGCTTTGATGGTGTCCCAGTTGTGTTGTGCTGTTTATTTAAGTCAATGACCATTCGAAGGCCTCGATAAGTTTGTTTTTCCAAGACTGCTGTCTTAACCAAAGGGGAAAAACAGCAACAGTGTAAAACACTGAGCTATATCTGGCCACATATGTACTAAGCAGCTTCAGCTGTTACATTATTAATGCTAAACCTTGTCATGCTTCCTGATTCTTGTGTACACTAGTCCATTAAATTCCTCTAATGTCAAGGGCATTGAAGTTGAGTTGCTTCAAAATATCCTAGTTTTAAAATAAAAATAAATTAAGAAAAAAAAGGTAAAAAATATATACACACTACAACATAAAAATGTGCACATATATATATATATATATATATATATATATATACTGTAAATATATTAGGGTTGCAAATATACTTAATCGTGATTAATCGCATTCAAAATAAAAGTTTGTTAACATACAATGTGTATGTACTTTATATATTTCTTATATGCACACATATACATGTATATACTAATGACAATTTTTCAGATTTATATATAAAATATTATATTTATACATATATATTAATTTGTCTAACATATATTTAGTTTATTGTGTATATGTACACATTTACATTACATTTAGTAATTTAGCAGATGCTTTTTTCCAAAGCAACTTACAAATGAGGACAATGGAAGCAATCAAAATCAACAAAAGAGCAATATGCAAGTGTTAGGTCTCAGTTAGCCTAACGCAGTACACATAGCAACGTTAGTCTTTTACTATAACTCATCTCAGTCTCAAATATTGAAATTCAGTGAAGCAAAACTCTAAGATGTCTTGTTATTGCTATTTTAAGTCAGTGTGGTATTTTTCAAGAACTTAAAATGAATGTGGAAGCAATTTGGATCATTCCCACAGTGCAGATCATCTATCTATCTGACACACTGCAGGAGGTTGTAATGGAGGACGGAGAGAGTAGATTATTATATCTTTACATCTGTGTTTTACTAGTTACTATCATGGAGCCGCCGCAGGGAACATGATGATGTTGCAGTTGTGACTCTAAATCATTGTTATTGAGCTTTATGTAAGGAAGAATAGTTCAAATCAGTTTAAATCACACGTTTACGGTTGTTTTCCATTGAAACCCAAAAAGAGCAATTTAGCCGAATGTTTTGCCACCAAAAATGAGTGCAAAGCATAAAAGTGCCCTGAATGACTCATTCACACATTTTCTGAGGTTGTATAATTGGGATGTATGAGATAAAACACCAAATGTACATTGTTATTCAAAGAAAGTGTTTCTTTTTTCTTCACTGAATGCCAGAAGTGTCAATCGATACATGTACATGCTCTCAACATGAACTGCATTCAAACATCTCTGAACTGACTACAAATCAATCAAGATTTGATTGAGTTTCTCTGCATAAACTCTTAGAAACAGTGTATGTGTGATGAATGAATGAGTTATTTGTGCTTTAGGGTTGTTTTATGATAAGACAATTGCCGTAAACGGTGCAATTCTGTAATTATTTACACTGAAATGGCATACAGATTCGCACACAAGTTTTGAACAATAAAATGATGATACAATCTGGTTTTGTTCCTTTAAACCAAACAAAATATCAATCAGTGTGGCTGAACTGACTTTTATGTTTACATCTCCCAATATTCCATTCATGTTCCATGATTTAATAGCCTCATCTTGCTATTGAATCCTCAGGTAAATAGGTGACCCTAAATTACCGGGCTTTGTTGGGCTCTTCTCATTGTGTTCTACCTGCTGAGGAGAGCGTAGAGTGTCACAATGGAAGTGAAGAGTCTCTCTGTGTCCCTGTCAGGTATAAATAATAGCCTCTCCTTCATTTTCCTCTATTACATCAGCTCTCGCTGCCATGGGCAACCGCTTGTAAAATCAGGTCAGCGCTAAATGCCAAGCTTGAAGAGGGGGCAGAAACGTGGCCCGAGTCATTTTAATTACCCGAAATGCTGTGAGATAGGGTGCAGGTGTCTGAGGTGCTACTGTAAATGGGACATTTATTTCTGTTGTAGAAATAAAGAGAAAGTGACATGATTTTCTGAATTGTTTTTATCATTTTTTTGTGTGTAGTTTTCACACATAATGATAAAATAATAATAGTTAAATATTATATTATTTAATTATTATTATTATTAAAATACTAGTCATAACACTACATTATTTAGCCCTATTTTACAATAATACTTATTGTTATTATTAATTATTATTGTAAAATGTCTAAATAATTTAGTGTTATGACTATTATTATTATTATCATTATTAACAATCCATATTACACTGGTTAAAATTGGTAAGGCAGAATTCTCTCGCTGTTTAATCTATGCAGATGTTGGTCTTAGTTTTATCTTCACATGCAAGATTAAACCCCTCTCACGAGGCTCAGGAATGATCCACAATTCTTAAACTACTCAAAAGTGTTGAGAATGATAATTCATTATCACAAAGCATAAAGAGGGATATTAGAATGATCGTTTAGAGCTAATGTTTCAGTGGATTGAGGTTTTAAGTTGGCTATATGGTGCTTTGGAGATTGAAAACGTCTGGTAGGTAGGTTCTTCAGATCAGTATTTTTTTTTCCTGAAGTGTGTAATTTCTCCACTACAGTCATCAAACATACTGGCTTTGAATGAACAGAAGTGATTTGATAGCACCATATCAATGTTTTACAGTTGATTTCTCTGTATACATACATTTTTTTTTTCAATTGTTGTATTGTTGTAGAAGCTTGTCAAATTATGTCATGTAGTTTCTTGGTTTTGCCATACAAAAGATTACAAACTTGACTTAGTTTGTTTGTTTATTTAATAGAAGTATATAGCCAATTGAAAAAGTGCATTTATATTTTTTGGTTATTTACTGTGTTGTTTAGTGAACTTCATTTGAAGTAGTACATTTCATTTGAAACTGTATAGTTAAATAAAAATTAAAAAGAGGTGAGATTTGAAAACTGATGCTTTTGAACATTAGCATCGCACATATCCAGCCTCGTATCGATGGGTTTTCATAGATGGCAAGTTTGTTCGGTAGCTCACAGAGTACGGAGACATACTTAGGAGTTGAGGAGCTCCGGTTCAAATCCTGTGTAATCACTGTTGACAAAGCAGTTCAAATCTGCATATAAGGAAGTTGTAATGGCACGGTTGGATCAACAATAAATTTTTTATATCAGTGTTGGCATTTTTAACACTATATTGGGAATGTTTAGGGTTGGGTTTGGTGTAGGGCATATTTCCAACATGATAAAGCATTCATTGTTAGCGACGCAAAACGTTTCTGTAGCAACGTAATAAAAACACAGCAATATGTCCCTATATCTACATAATAAAAACATGCCAGGGTTCACGTATTTAACCTGTGTTTTAGCGCCACTCATTGTACATTTCTCTTTGAAACTGCAGCGAAACGTGCAGTAAGGTACGTAAACCGGTGTCGCACAGAAAGTGCACAGAGGGACGTATTTTTATGAGACCAGGTTGGTATAAATAGCTTTTTTTGTCACTTAGTTAGTTTAGAAGTAAATGTTCTGCCTGAAAATTTAGCTAGATTAACTGCTTATTATGTTTAATTTATTGAATAGTTTAGTAACATTTAGTGTTTGTTGTGTCATTTAATTTTAACTCATTTGCTGTCTAACATTTCTGGCTTTTTTTGTAACTAGTGCCTTCATTTTTCAAGTCAAATGGCACATTTTGTTAACAAAAACTGTCATAAGGTTAGGCATTTCACTACTTTTAAATGTTGAAGACTTTGGCTTACTAACTAGTGTCTGAATACAAGTTTTGGTATTTGGAAAAGAAAGCTTTAATCCACAGAGAATGGATAGTGTTCTGTGTACAAAGAGATCTGGGACACTTCGGGACCGTGCAAACTCTCCAACAGGATTTAAATGAGTGTTTCACACTTTCTACAGGATGTAGGTGTCCATTCACAGATGTCTAGGCATTCGGCATTTTCAGCTTCCATCTAACCAGTCCATCCCCCTTTCCCACTTTATGCCTCCATTGGAAAAGTTTGTTGGAGGCACCAGACTCAATTCAATGTGGGAAAAGCTTCTTTAAAACTGCATTAGAAATCACATGTTCTGTCACAGCGCAGATGCACTGGGACATGCAGGGATTCCATTAAAGGTGCAGACTCTTAAAAGCACAGCTGGGGTCAGGAAAATGGACTGTCGTGGTGGGTTTGGACCGGGCTGCTTTTAAGTCTAATAAAGCATAAGAATACTGCACAGGAGGAAGAAAAAAAAACTTGGCTAAGAAATGCTATTTCTTGGATTCTTGCATCCGCTAATAGCCTCATACGTGTTTTTCCAAACCACATTTGCTTAAAAGCTTTGAGTTTTAAACACTCCAAGAAGTAGCGAACAGTAGAAAATTGAGTTAGTAATGTCAAATGGATGTTTAATATGATTCTGAGAGCTTGCTTTTGTAAATGTTTCTGAATATCAACCAACTCTTTGTTACAAGGCTAAAATGTTATGCCATCCGACTGTCTTGCAAGCAAAACGGCAAATTAGGCAACCTATCCTCAAGCTAATACCAGTGCTGCTGAGTTGTTTTCCTCCCATAAACATTCATTTCGCTGCATGCATATGTCAGTAGATCTGGCAGTGCTGACTAGGAGAATTTCCAAGGTAAACATAAAAATTTAATTTCCCCCACCCTTCCAACCCTTCTTCGTATTCATGCCAAGCATCCGTCTGATCCCGGTAGAAACAATTACACATAGTGTGTATGTCAAATGGAGGAAAAACAATGTATTTTTTAAGTTCACCAAGCAAACCTGTGTATACGCTAACATCCTTTGGCTTTCACTCTTGTCATGAATTGTTATTTTAAAAAAGTGAGCACTGTTCTTGATTCGTTAAACAATTGTATTAATTACATGCATACATGAGTACACTTCATTTCCACTAATTAATAAGCTAGGCTGAGATTAATATTAGCATGATTAACCAATTATGTATGCAGCAATCAGGTCATTGTATTTGATTAGAATACATTATTATTGTGATGATTGGCAGATTTCAACCATTACAGAGTTGAAATTGGCAGTTTTTTAAAGATCTCAACCACGTCTCAAACTATGCTCAGATTTGTCAAAGCAAAGAATAGTTTAAGCAACCAAACATCAGAGATCTCAATATAAACTCAAGCATTTCTGATCTGGAAAGATTTATGAAGGCTCCTGTGATCTCTTTTTGTCTAATAGGAGAAACGTTGATGCATGACTGAAAACTCCTTTCTTTATGTCTTCTGAGCTAAGAAAGAGCAAGGTCTGAGCAATATTCCCATCAAGCCCCCTCTGGGGAACTTTATTTCGGAAGACTAAAAAAGTAGGCGATATGAAACAACTTGTTATTCGGATTTTGAGTATTCTGCAAGAACGTATTTGGTGTTGGGATTATGACCTTGGATGTTGATCCCAAACTTTCCCATATAGTTTCTTATGTAGTCATGGATGTATCGTAGAACAATTGTACGTTTCCAACTTAGGATAGGTATAGGACATTTAATGCTGAGTATGTTGCAGCAACTTGTTGCCTGATGGAGCATCACTTTCATAGAACCTTCCTCCTCCTACGTACTTTCAATGCACAATGCACTTTGGAACTAATGGATCCACATCATTCTCTGAAAACCTCTCCATATATCCATCAATTTCATTTATCGAGTGCAGTGGTTTTTAACCTCGACCTCTTTAGCCAAATAAAGACCTAAAGGTCAAAACATTCCATTCGCCAGATAACATTTGTGGATAACCCACAGAATTTAGGGCACTTTTGAGTTTACATAAGCGAATGCTGTGGATCGATTGGCTTCAAATGGCACTGTGCATTGCAAAGATGTAGAAGAAGCAAGGATCAGTGAAAGTGGCACTCATTCATACAACCAAAAGTTACATCAGAAACAAATAGATTTGTAGTTTTGTAAGAGTGGTGAATCAGTTGTTTTAAAGGGGATAGCATATCGCAAGGTTATAGAGAGAAACACTTTTGGAAAATTACAATCTGGCATCCGACCGAAAATTAAGAAAATTTCAAACTTTGCTGCAATATTGACCAGAGTAGGATCCAGTAGTGTTTTCAGAAATCCTGTGTGATTTCAAATGGACTCGGCTCTTTCCTCCACCTCAAAAGATTTGTACACATTCCTGTCCATCAAACGCTCCATCGGAGCTTTGCCCCGTGTGCAAGCATCCACAAACATCTCAAGAAATTAAACTGCTGGTTTATGGTTGTGCTGTATCGATTATCATCTCTTGTACCCTCAGAGCACCAGGTGCTTGGCAGCCACTAGGTCATTTTCACTTTCCTTCCGCTCAAGGAAAAATCTAATCTGGTCTCTTTCCGCTGGTGGACGCAATGCTGCCGATCTCCTCCACACGACCGTCACCGCAAGGAGAAGCAGAAGCCCCATGTCAGTCATTCCCATCATTCATATTTATGAGTTTCGGAAACATCACTTGCTCAATTTGCCCACTTTACACGCATGCAGGGGAAAAGATAGAGAGATAGTCAGAGAGAGACTCCCTGTTGAAAAATGCATCATGGGGAGGGTTTTTAAATGGCTTCATCTGGAGGAAACCTGCTTCGGAGTTTGCCTGTTTATTGGGGATTTTTCCCAAACTAAACCGTTGAGCCAACAGAGGATGTTTCATTTTGGCTCAAGTATCTCTGTCTCTCAAAGCCGTTGTTAGAGAGGAGATGGGGCTAGCTACCGGTCTCTATCCTTCCTATGACCTTACCCGGATACTCACTATTTCTATTTCATGTTTTTCCTTCTCTTTATCTCTGCCTTTCTCCCTCTCATCTCCCCGTCTCACCTTTTGCCTGGTCTAGAATACATTTGCAATTCTGTGAGTGAAGCTATTTGATGTCAGGCTCATTCAGAAAGCATTTGAAAGGTTAATTAGCTGATAAATCGGTACGGATTTCTCAAACATTGAAATGAGAGCTGTTGTCAGATTTCTCACTCTCTCTCCTTTCTGCTCGTTCTTTCTCGTCATTATCTTGCTCTGCACGTTAGCCTGAGGAGGGGATACTGCAAGTCCCCCTTTTTGCTGCAGGAATTAAGTTTTCCCCATGTGTACCATTTACCACTGATTTTTACTGGTCCATTAACTGGTATCTTCAGCCAAGGTTGAGGGTGTTAACAATTACCATTACTAGATTTAAAGCACACATACGCCACTTTATGCCTGTAGGGGTGAAAGGGAAATTGGGAAAATGCTAAGGAGAGGACTTGATCCTTTATCCATTGGGAGCTGATTGGTTTATGAGAAGTGGGCATTTTAAACCAGAACGAACCAGAATAAACCAGTCTTTCACAAACCTTGAATGTCAACTCTGATTGTTTAATCTATTTCCTGCTGTTCTAGATCACTGCAATGGGCCACTGGTTTCGGCTCTTCCTCCCACATCATTCCAGAGCTCCTCATCTTCCTCCGAAAGTCAGTTGCCATATTTTGCAAAGCTCAACAGAAGAGATGGTGAGTAATCCCAGCAAAAAATGTAAAAATGTTGAAAAGTACCCAAGTAATTATATTAGATTTCTATAAAATGACTTTGATTGGCTGAATTGTATAGTGATACTAAAACCGTAGTAATTTTGATAAAAAAAATATGGCACTGAATGATTATTTTGTTTATGTACTATGTAATTTACATGGCTCCTTAAGTTATTTCTATTTGCATTTCCAAAAACATGGTGAGACCATAAAATACATTTTACAGCATTGGTGTAGCTCATGCTGGAGTCCATTCCAGTGCATTCAAAAGTGAATTTCTGTTAATTGATATGGCACAGGAGGGATAAATATCCAGTACAACTTGCGATAGAGCATCAGCCATCATTACTCAGCCTTTAAAAGTGGATTTAATTTAAATTGAGTCAACCTACAGGTCAAAAGCTGACCAAATAGTGAATTACTGCCTGACAGTGACAGGGAAACCCATGTGAAACCCACCTCCTTGGCTCAGTATGGTTGTGTAAGTGGAGCAGCTCCTTGTGCTTTGACTACCGTTGGGTTTGCTGTCCATTCGCTCATCCTTTTAATAGATACAGTGCCAATGTAAGTTAGATTTACTGAGCTAATTAGTGTGAACAGACAGGCTTAAAAGAAGCTCAGTTGGCAGGCTTGTCTGAAGTTGAGGCTTGGCTGGCTGCTAAATGCTTCAAATATCTTTTCTGCCTTTAATTAAATGTTTAGCTTTTGTTAATCAATGAATGTTTCTTAATTAACTACAGTGTTGAGCAGAAGCTAGCCAAAAGTAACAATGCTACCAATTTAGCATTTTCACTAGCATAGCAGTATCCATTAGATTTTTTCATCAATTTTTATCATTATAAGCTAGCAAGCGTTTTTACCATAGACTGTTTTTACCATAAAGTTTTTTCCAGCTGTCGATTTGGTTGCTATGATGTGGAATATCAACGGCAGTAACGTATTACTAGTATCTCATTTGTAAAAATATAAATTAATATAAAAACGCAGTAACCAGTAATATTGACTTCTCTATTGTTGTTCAGTTTTTGTACATGTAGGATGATTGGTCGGTGTAGTATTTGTCCCGCTCCTCCTCCATTGATTGGACAGCTGGCAAAAAAATGACAGTGACAAGCGCCAAAGCTAAACTGGAGCTAAACAGTTTATCAGCTCTCAGCTAAAAAAAAACAACAAAAAAACAGAACATACGAGCTTGTTAAATATTATAACGGTAGTGCATCACAATTCAGTGTCATCAGGTTCTCCAAATAGAACACATAACCTTTTATGCACTATTTACTCGTGGTGTAAATTTATTTCGTACTAACTAACGTTTTGAAAATACGAACATTTTCATGAATCTGAAAAATTACGTCAGAACAGTTTTCCGAACGATTTACACAAAAATTTGTTCTGCTCATGTTTCATGAATAAGGCCCAATTTGTGTAATTATGCTTCTTTGGGTAAATATGTAGTTATAAGTGCGGACACAATTACAACTGATCAGTTAATTTTTGTGGACAAAATCCAGACTTTCATTTAGAATATACGCAATCAGAAACTCTGCACAATGGCGGAAGATTTCCCTCTCAGAATTTTTGTGTTTTGCATGTTTTGTTTTGTTTGAGCAGTGCTTCCTTGTTACTTTTTTGTGTATTGCATGTTTTGCAACATGTTCAAGTAAGCAACACAAAGTTACTTGGTTTGAAAGTTACTTTTGTGTGAGCAGTGCTTCCTTGTTACTTTTTTCCTTGCAACATTTTGCCGAAATTTCGCTAATGTGACGCCAACTTAAAATTAGCTTGTAGCCTGAAAAACTCAACACAGGTTAAGTTGCATCTTTTTGTTGCTTGTACCTGAACTCGGTTATAATGCACCCCTTCTGTTCTTGTGTTAGGAGGTGGCGGCTGGGCTCCAGAACGAACAGACAGGCTACGATGGCTACAGGTGGATCTGCGAGAACGGGTCGAGGTCACAGCTGTGGCGACCCAGGGTCGTTTCGGGAGCCCTGATTGGGTTACGAGCTACATGTTACTGTACAGCGACACAGGAAGAGCTTGGAAGCAGTTCAGACAAGAGGACAACATAGGGGTGAGTTATCCAAGTACTCTTATACATAATTCGTCCTTTTATTATATTTATAATGCATTAGTACTTCGGCCGGTGTAATAAGTACTGTAAAAGCTTTCCGGATAATGTAGATCAGGGGGGCTTTTATGACTGGAATGAAATACATGCACACCCATAATAATTAAGTGTCTGTTTCTTTAATGAAATCATAATAATTTACTAGGATAAATTAATGCGTCCTCCCATGCAATCAGAAACTGTCAGCACACACTTCCCATCGAAAACCAGTCACCCACAAAATGTAAAAATGTTTAATTACCGATTTGAATTTCACTTAATCGCCTAAACTAAGATTCAATTCACGCTCTATTTTGAGTGATGTGACTTCATATCCCTTCCCAAACTTATTTCATGGTCTCCTGACCTCACCGGTCACTGGCAGAGTAGCTGAAATCCTTGTCTACCCAACTTGAATTACATTTTCTTTTTTTTAGGTAGTTTTATTTTGACAACTTTAGAATCGATCGGCATGGCCCTTGCACCACAAGAGACAGCGGTTGCATTGCCTCCACACTTACAGGCAAACAAATGGGCTTCACCCTCCTCTTCTGAGTCAATACTAGTCATTTCAAAGCTCCATCATTCCCCTATGTTCTTATTTAGCCCGGCTCAAAGAGATCTGGGGCGAAACATTACTGAGATCTTACCTGCCATCTCCGTCATCTCTCATTACGGAACTTGGATTCCTGCTAATGTAATCATCAGAGCTAAACAAACACTGAGAGCCGTAGGAGGAGGTGGTGTATAGATTTGCTGCGGCTAATTCATCTCATTAAAACGTTATTTATTTGTATTTTTTTGTTCGTTGATGGTTTAATGTTTGTTTCTTTTATCTTCCACCCAGCGGGAGGAAAAAAAGGTGCTGATTAGTTTGAGAACGGAGTTTAATGGAAGTCTTTGAAGGTGTGAAGCGTTTTAATGAGTAGAAGATTAAAAGACGTGGAACATTTTTAAAGAGCGGTAGGTGCCTCCTGGTCGTGCCATTTTTCTGGTAGGCTCTACAGCTGGAGGTAGGACCCCCAGCTATTCTAAACCTGGAGGTTTAGATTAGCATCGTCGCTTTGAGTGCAGCTTAAAGAAACTAACGCTGCCAGAGGCGCCCCGCTAACTTTTTGTGTTAGTTTTTTAAATCTTAGGTAAATGCAGCTTGGCAAAAGTTCAGCTCTATGTATAGATAATCAACTCTCTGACTTTGGAAGAGTTTCTTTGAGATAAACCTATATGCTAATTGAGACTAAGTTGGCTAAAGCACTTGCAGAAAGCTAATGTACTTTCCCGGTAACTTCAATATCAGTTTTGCGACTTCTATAAGTGACTTTCATTAGCAAATATCAGGGCAGTCAATGACGAAATAGAATGAGGAAGCACATGCTAACTAGCCAAACATTAAGACTGGAATGCCAACAATGTACAAAGCTAACAATTGCACTTTATACACTAAATAAATAAAAATGCCTCAAACTTTACGAAAACTTAACTCACAAGATTTTAATAGATGTGGGAGAACAAGTAACACATTAGCATTAAGGTGTGGTCACATTAGCAACAAATCTGACTTGAAAAACTAGAACCCCTCATGCAAAATTCCTCATCACATAAATTCCCTGTTGTAATGAATGTTTTTTATTTGTTTTTTTTGTCCATGAAAATTTGCCAAACGGCAGTAAATATGGCTTCACCTCTACAAAGGCCTTTCATCCAGCAGGAAAACCTTTGAAGTTATATTGATTCATCAACACATGAAGTGCACATTCTAAGGCCAGATTTTGGACCAGTACTGTTGGGCAAACTAACAATTTGTATTTATTTCTGTAGACTTTCCCTGGAAATACAAATTCAGATGGGACTGTTCATCACAAGCTCTCTCACTCCATAAGAACACGATTTGTGCGGTTCTTGCCGGTGGACTGGAGTCCCGGGGGATGGATGGGGCTCAGAGTGGAGGTCTACGGCTGTGCATACAGTGAGTACTGAATGTACATTTGGTGTGTAATTGGTACTTTATGTATTCGGAATGAAAGCTGGGATAAAATGGAAATTAATTATATCCATTTTCTAAATGCATCTTATTGGTTTTATTATTAATGATTCATCTGTGCTCATGTTCATTTTTGTTTGTTTATTTTAAATCACCTACAAAGTTTGCATTCAGTCCCTATCATTTCACTCGGATGTGTGTCACAATATGGAAGATATTGGCACTGTAACATTCTGTTTACAACAAGACAAATATTCAGTGTGCAAATTTAGTGCAATAAGCATTTTAATTTTAATTCAAGGCTGTTAATGCATTGGTTCAAACTGATATGAGCATTTGCATGTTGTCAATGCAAGGGAGGCAGTGCTTCCTCAAAATATTGGATGAAAAAAAAAAAAAAATGTTAAGAAGTATATAAACACACATTTTTCTAAAAACACAGTCCAACAGCGATACCAACAAGTAAAGTTACAGCGGGAGTCTATATCTCGCGCTTCCCCTGAGCCCACTGACTTTTATCAGACCTCCTAAAGCATTTTGTGAGTTCGGTAGGGGTAATTATGAATGAATGGGGGAAAGTCATGTGAGAGGAGGCATGCGTTTATAGCGATATGATTGAATATGACTGTTTAAATTTGGAAGTGATTGGTTCATGCGATAATCTCACCTGTTGTGTTCATGCACGTTCTGCGTTTGCGAATCAGTCTGCATAAACAATTTAACGGCGTTAAGACATTATCTTTTTAGTGAGCAATTCGCTTATTCAAATTAATAGTACATCTATGTAAGTTTATTTAGTTAATGGTGCATCATACATTTATTGTTAAAAAGAACAGCTGAACATCAGTTCAAAAATTAAATATATTGTTTAAATTGTTACTACCTTGAGTTACTATTTTGAAATAAATGTCAAATTTTGTCAATTTGGCTAAGAATCAGTAAAAAGCAGTTTCAAAATCTGTAACCAGCTGTCTTTCTGTGTACTCTTGTGTTTAGTGTTTGATAAACATAGCAAACTTAAAAATACGAACTGCTGTTGAAAACACGCAAATTTGACTTCATGACAAGTGAGATCTGACATTTAAAGTTACGTAGCGCTTTGAATAACCAGGGTATTTCTACTTTAAAAGCACCACCTACTGTCTGCCATTTATTTCATGTTGGTTTGTAGTTCGTTGTAAATCGCATGTGAAAATCGGACTGAATTGTCTTTCTAGTGTGAACAAGCCTTTATGGTACCACAGAGGGAGATTAAATTGCATTTAAATTGTAGTTTTATTGTACAAGCCAACCAGCTAAATCAGTGCAGCGATATATTTCCATGTATTTCCAGTGAAAGGTTTTCTTCAAATCTTTTGGACGTGGGAGCACATTAAATGAAACAATGAAGTGCGTATTGCGCATACACTCGTACTGACATGGCTTGAAGGAAGAAAGCTGTGGTTTCACCCTTACGAAAATTAACCATGGTTTTACTATAGTACAAGTGTAGTAACCATAGTTTGTTGGTGTATTGATTTCCATTTGTATAACCAGAGTTTTTCTACAAATACCATGTTTAAACT
Organism: Gymnocypris eckloni scoliostomus; assembly: GCA_027564155.1. Taxonomy (NCBI): domain Eukaryota; kingdom Metazoa; phylum Chordata; class Actinopteri; order Cypriniformes; family Cyprinidae; genus Gymnocypris; species Gymnocypris eckloni. Next base: position 14,449,075 of record CM050418.1, on the reverse strand, counting down.
ATAATTAGCAAAACAATGGCTAATTTGTAGTTACCACAATTGAACTATAGTAACCATGTTTTTTTTTTGTGGTAATAGATCGTGGTTAATTTTCATAAGGGCAAAAGTTCAGCTAGTCTGGCTAGCTCACTGTAATGTTGTTTTATTGTAGTTGGGTTGAGTTGGTTTAGACCTGGCTTCCCTGGGTATCAAAGTGCAAAGTAACAATCAATCGGTTACCTCAAGGGTAGCCAGCGCCACGCGCCTTGTGCTTGAAATATTTATAATGCAGGCTTGCTAGTGCTTGTTTTTTTTCTTCTTCCCCTACTCCCTCCTTGTTCCTTTCTCCCAGTCTCTCCTCAGGTGCTTTGTATTTGCAGTCTGTGCCCTAGCAAGACCAATTGTCAATTCAAAGCTTTACTCGCCGACCTATCACCGCCATGTTTATTCTCTAAATGTTAATTCCGTGAGATAGGGCGGATGTGACACCGATGGGGGCGACTCGGTTTACCATGTTGATAAAACATGATAAGTGGGTGCTGACCACACAGTATTTCAGTAATAGGGTTTGATAACAGAGACGCTACTGCTTTCTCAAAGTCAGACGGCTGGCAGGTTAACATTAGCATTAGCACAACTTGCATTCCAAAAGAGCCGTGAATGAATCAAGCAGTGGATTAGTGCTTGGTAATATAATTATCCCTGCACTAGTTTGTGCCAAACATACAATGGCTTCATACAGCAACGCTCAATGTTAGCACAAAGGACATATGAACATGTATGCTATCCGAACTCAAGGGAGGAAATACAGAGGACAAACATGTAAGGGAGAAACAGAAAATGTGGCAGCAAATGAAGGGTAAAGTGAATTCAAACATGTCTGAGTCTGAAAGAAAAACAAAGTGAATGCACACGTTCAGTATAGCGCATGGTCTCCCTCTTCATATTTGTCTTCTGTGGGATAAACCGGACGTCCTCGGTGGTGCATTGGCCTTATTCATGCACTGCTGATATGCTCCTGAAGTCAATTAGTTTTAAATCTGTCAAGCGCCTCTGCTGCTAACTGCAATTTAAGGCCGTGGCTCCATGGTATAAACTGTTTGTGTGTGTATGTCAAAAATGGGGAGTGTGTAGCAAGAGCATAAGTATGTGTGTCCCTAATTCACATTGGAGCTCCGCTGTGTTGATGTTATCAAGAGACCCACAAAAAAAGTGAGGTCTAATTGTGAGTTTGCGGCCAAATTTATGTGTCTCTTAAGCAATAAGCAGGCCCAAACAGAATATCCATTTTTCACCCACATTTTCCATGCTGTGGGATTGGGAATATTCTTGAAAAAAAATATATATTTTCAGTCTGATACCTTAGGTTGTCAAGATCAGCATTGCTGATTTCATTATTATTATTATTATTGTTATTATTATTATTGTTGTTGCAGTGTATATCATTGTAATCCTTTGACATATTTAAAGGCCATCATCAGTAACATTAAATAAACAGCAAAAAGACATCAACAAATTACAAAGCATATTTCAAATACATTTGAAGTCAGTATTGAATGTCAATCCCAAACACTTATTTTCCATATTTCTAATCCATCTGAGATTGATTGTATCCATTGTTATATTAATATTATTTATGTATAATTATAGTCTTTGTTAATATTTTGAATTAACATTTATTTATAGTTGTTTTTTTATTTTATGTGCTTTAGTTTTTTTGTTTTTTTAGTCTTTTGAATACTATTTAGGTTCAACTTATTTTTATTGCTGCTTTAGTTTTACATTATTTAGTGATTTTAGTGCTTCAACTAAAACATTTTTCAGTTAGTTGCCAAGGCAGCATTTCTATTTTTTGTCTTTTACTTTTTTTTTTTACATTATCAAATATTTATATTTTATTCCAGCATTATTTCAGTTAACTAAATGTAAATACTTAAGAAATAAGTAAGAAATGAGTAATAAATATCAGCATTGATGAGTAAGCTGTCAATTTAGTCTTTATTCTCATCTCTTTGGACCCAGATTCATGTAGGCAGTAAGATATACAGAAAATATAAGTTTATTTTGCCATCTACAATCCTAAATAATAAATTATACAATCATGATGTGAATCCACTGTGTGTTGTGTTTAGCGAGCCGTCTGGCTGAGTTCAGATGCAGTTGCGAGTTTGAACTTCATTGTTTTTGTTCTTTCCCCTCAGGAAGGATTATACAATATGCATTAGCCCCCCCTTAAACCTAGCAGTATTTCCAACTTCTCTTCTTTCTATCCTCTCAGTTCTCAAGGTCATCGTTTATAAAACTTATATGGTTATATACTGACTATTGTTGTGCCTCTTTGATTGAAAGACTTTGAGATAAATATATATTTTCTTATCGTTCCATCTTGACATGCATTGTGCCTCCATCAAAATGGCAACTTGTGCAAAAAACGAAAACCAAACACATTCTCATCTGATCTCCCCACTTCATCTAACTCAGCCTCATTGCGCTTGCTGATGTTCCTGGACCCTCTGTGTTAGTTCTATATTCAGCAGACGGCTCCGAGCTCTTTGCGAGGCTTTGCTTGTCACGGCTAGTTAGCTTCAGTCTCTCGCACTCCGGCGTCCGGCGAGGAGAGAGATGGAGAAAGAGAGCAAAAATGCGATGTCTGAACTCTGAGCCTGGGTCAAAATCCTCATTTCTGCCTTTTACTGCCAGGGTAGAATTTGTTCTGAAGGGTTGCTTCGAGACAGGCTTCATATTTCATTACATTTTGGCTAAAAATGTTTTTAAGAAGGAAATAAGATAAAATAAACTGACCATATATCTCTTAAGACCATTTAAGGTTTTGTACCATTCTGGTTCTTCTTATCTTCTTTTGAATTTTGATAGTGTTTTACTAGAGCTCAAGAGCTATTTTATTTTAACTTCACTTTGTTGTTGTTGTTATAGTTGTGTTGTTTTGGTCTTTTGCTTGACATTGTTTTTATTTTTGTTGCTTTGATTCACTTTGCATTGCATTATTTTTGTTTTGCTTTCTTTTATTGATTTTTGTCATTGTGTTATTTTAGTTTTGTTGTGCTTTGTTTATATTTTTACATTAGTATTTATTGATTTTTTTTGTACTTTGTACTTTGTATAAAATAATGTGAAAGCAAACACTGTTTAGATAAACATTTACTGATAAATAGTTAAAAAAAAAAATGTTAAGAAACTAATTAAGGTTTATTTAGTTTATTTATTATTAACATCCCGTGGTAACTAGAAATTACACAAGCTTCAGTCTGGATCCAACCCTTAAATATTCTGAGATGACCGAACACCTGAGAAAAGATGATGACAACCCCTCGGAGGACCTCAGAGGAAGCCAACCATCAGCAATTATACTGAATTAACCAAATTTTGCCATAAGCTAATTATATTGAGTTTCTACAATATAAATCTATTTTAGAAACTTAATTTCCTGTGAAGTTGCTTTGCAACGATTGTATCGTAAATTGAATTGAATTGAATTTTGCTTAGTATTTATGACCATGCAGATTCTTTTTTCCCTTCCATTTCTCAGAGTCAGATGTTGCAGACTTCAATGGCAGGAGCTCTTTGCTCTACCGGTTTAATCAGAAGTCCACCAGCACTGTGAAAGATGTCATCACTCTACGGTTTAAGAGCCAGCGTGCAGACGGGGTCCTTGTGCATGGAGAGGGACAAAGAGGCGATTACATCACCCTAGAGCTGCATAAGGGCCGACTGGCCCTGCATATTAATCTGGGTGAGTGAGATCTCTCCATAGCCTTTTAAACTCAAAAGGAAGGCCTGAAATGTACTATATGCAAGCTTGTGGCCACAAAATGTTTTGAAAAAGCTGGATATCATACATTTTCATGTTCAGAATTGTGGCAGGTATTTGTAATGCATTCTCAGAATTGCCACAGGGGGCGCTAATGCAGACATTTAATAAAAAATAATAATTCAGGTCAACTATTGTGCAAATTCCATTTTTTTTTTAAACTTGGAAATATTTTATTTTAATTATTTTATTGCTCTTTTGGTGATATGATATTTAGGAGCTCAATTTTGCGAATAATTTTGCTTTCGGCATCCAGGGACTATATCTGTGTTTTCATTCATGAAAGATAGTATGCAAATAGCACACACTAACATTTAAGTTTACTCTAGCATTCAAATTATCCTCAGATCTTATATATGTGGACTAAAAGCCACAAAACATCCATTTTGGAGAGATTCAAAGCAATGTGTTTAGGTTATTCCGCATCTTTGGGTTTTGTAGAGTTCTTCTATCACTGTAGCAAGAGGAACGCCTGTTTCACACATGCTCCATCTGCAGTATGCAGTCTGTGTGCATTACGTATGCAGTGCAGAAACAGCACAGACTCATTGTGCTTTCACACAGGACGCGTTTGCGCTCCTGATCCGCGGCTGTTTACCACAAACTAAATATTTATCCCTTATTTTGATTTAAAATCCAAACGTTGTTTACATACTTAAAGTGATTTTTCAGCATTGTAGTGATCCTCTTTTATCACAGTACAGTTACACAATCGTTCATAGACATATTCACGTTTAAACTTAATTAATATAAACAACGTATTAAATGCATTTGGCTATAGATTTGTACTCTAAGTTGTTCAAGCAAGTGGAAACACATTTAAACACAGCATATAGCCTACGTTAATCTATCACAAATATTTTAAATAAAAACTTGCCACTGACAGAAACAGTCGGCTCTCGTGCCTTTTAAATTTTAAATATTTATTACACACAGTCCTGCCGGTCTTAAAGCAAAATCGCCCGTTTTGATTTCAAATCCAAACGTTGTTAGTGTCACGAATCCGGTCCGTGGCTTTCTGGCCGATTGCCACAATAGGTCGCTCTCCCTTTTCAATGACTCTTGAACCACATTGCCTATTACATCACCCTGGACTCCATTTCCCATAATCCTTGCCCGGACTCATCACAGATTGCAATCACCTGTCTCTCATCACATCATTACTCACACCATAAATACATCAACACACACACAGGTTCACAGGGCTGATTATTGACTTTAGTTTCCATGTTCCAAGTTTTGCCTTTCTCGTATTTTGATCCCTGGACTGTTACCTTGTTTTTCATTTACGTCACTCCTTCAATAAAGCCTGCTATTGGATCCCCATTTCATTGTCACGATGCCTCACTCGTTACAGTTAGCCTATAGTGAAAGTGTTTTTTTGAGCATTTTCATCCTCTTTTATCATAGTACCTTACACAATCTTTCATAGACATATTCACTTTTAAACTAAATTAATATAAAACAACGTTTTCATTGCAGTTGGCTTCAAGTTTTGTATATTTAGTTGCTCAAGCCAGTGGAAACACATTTAAACAGCACATAGCCTACTTTTTACAAATATTTTACATTCAAACTTACCACTGACAGAAACAGTCTGCTCTCGGGCCTACATTTAAATCTTTATTACAAACAGTCCCACAGGTCTGAAAGAACATTGTTTTTCTAACTCCACAAGACACAAGTTGCCTTATAAAATATATAAAACTATATAAAAGTGCACTTTTCATTGTTTTAAACCTAGCCAAAAAGCCTGTGAAACACCGTAGACTTTAATTATATCTATTTATTGGGAAATTACTACATTCCCGTGTCAACCCATGTTAATTTTTACTGCGAACAAAGAGCTGTGACTTTAATTCAGCACGTGCAGCACAGCAAAAATAGACATTGTGCGGAAACGATCGTTGCACTGCTGCAGACGCACCGGTGCGCTCCTGGAACGCACTCCCGGACCGCAATCGCATGCAGTGTGAACACTCTGATCTGTTAACATGGGTGCGGAAAAAAAGCACTGCAATCGGAGTATGTGTGAAACAGGCGGAAGTGTTCTCAGACACAATCATGGCATCTTACCGGAATCATATGAGAGGCAGTTGTGAAACAATGATTTGATTAAGAGGCCAAATCTGTGGCGTATTCACATATAAGTCTATTGAGCTGTCACAAAGAGCGGTCCCAGCGCTTTTCGAGCCTCATGTTCAATTAGCACAATTAGCAGATGGAATGTTCAATTAGCAGATGGAATAAGTTGCACGTTATGCTAAGAGTGGCGGCGAGCTCTGATTGCTAAGTATACTGAACCGAGATGATGTTGATGCTGTTTATCAGGACAATGTTTTCTTTTACATTTGAATTCATCCTGTATCTGAAAGCCACAAAAAGCTGTCAAAGCTAATTTCAGATGCCATATATTGTCTTCTTTATGGGTAAATCTCACTATAATGTGTCTGTTTTATATTTCATTCCAAAATCAGAATATGATTTAATTAAAGAAAATTAACAAATTATTTATTTTTATATATATATATACTGAACAAAATTATAAATGCAACACTTTTGTTTTTGCCCCTATTTTTCATGAGCTGAACTCAAAGATCTAAGACTTTTCTATGTACACAAAATGCCTATTTCTCTCAAATATAGATCACAAATCTGTCTAAATCGGTGTTAGTGAGCACTTCTCCTTTGCCGAGATAATCCATCCACCTCACAGGTGTGGCATATCAAGATGCTGATTAGACAGCATGATTATTGCACAGGTGTGCCTTAGACTGGACATAATAAAAGGCCACTCTAAAATGTGCAGTTTTATCACACAGCACAATGCCACAAATGTCGCAAGTTTTGAGCGAGCATGTAATTGGCATGCTGACAGCAGGAATGTCCACCAGAGCTGTTGCCTGTGAATTGAATGTTCATTTCTCTACCATAAGCAGTCTCCAAAGGCATTTCAGAGAATTTGGCAGTACATCTAACCGGCCTCACCAGCCCAGGACCTGCAAAACTGCACATTTTAGAGTGGCCTTTTATTGTGACCAGCCTAAGGCACTAATCTGTGCAATAACCTGTGCAATAATCATGCTGTCTAATCAGCATCTTGATATGGCACACCTGTGAGGTGGATGGATTATCTCGGCAAAGGAGAAGTGCTCACTAACACAGATTTAGACAGATTTGTGAAAATATATATATATATATATATATTTTTATTTTTATTATTTTATTAGAAATTTGCTTTGATACAATTTTCATGTCAAAAATGACTTAAGTTTTTCCCTGACACCATTAATTTGGTGTTTCTCCTTTATTAAAAGAAGAAAATGTGCTTAATTGATATGAAATAAATGTGACAATTCAATGAATATTAATGGGGCTAAAAATAAGTAATAATATTACTTTTCTTTATTCAAAATGTAATTTCATATTTCTTTCTTTGATGAACATGTTTCTGACAGGCTTCTCTCACTTTGTCAAGATAGGCTGTTCTTTCTGTTCTTTTATCATCAATACAGCAGGTTTCTTTCCAGGAAGTTCAGAAGGATCAAACAGAGGAGACAGCACAAGGCACACCTTTCCTAAGCTATTTATGGCTCGTTTTGAAAACGTGCTGAAAAAGAGACCATTTGATAATTTTCTTTCCAAGGTTGCCCATTATAAAGATGCTGTAAAATTAGAAACTGATTGAATGTTTGCTTCTGACAACATTTGAATTTGGTTTCATTTAGTAGCATGCTCTATATGGTATTTATGTGCACCTGTGTAAGTGTTGGTTTTGTTAAATAAGATTAAAACTAAAACTATTAAAACAAATTCTAACTAAAATAATAAAACATAAGATCTAAATAATATTTGAAAAGCTAAAAAAGATGAAAACTGAAAAAAATTTAGTTGGAGTGCTAAAATTAGCAAAACTGAATATAATAAAGATAATAGAAATAGAAAAATATCAAAACAAATAAATGATAAAAGTTCTAAACATAAACTAAAATTTTAATTAAAACTGAAAATATAAAATAAAAGCTAATTCAAATTACAAATAAATTCTATAATAGTATATACAAATACTAAAATCGTTAGTACATTTTTCAAACATAAAAAATAGATATACTAAGGAAGAACATAAACGATAACACTAAAATAGAATTGAATACTTTTATATAAAAACATTCTCTTTTTCTCTCAAGACGATGCTAAGACGCACCCTAGCAGCGGCCATGTCTCTGTGTTTCTGGGAAATCTTCTGGATGACCAGCACTGGCACTCCGTCCTGATCGAGCGATTTAACAAACAGATCAACTTCACCGTGGACAGACTAACCAAACACGTCAGGACGGGTGGGCTGGATGATTCGCTGGAAGTTGATTATGAGGTGAGAATGATTTTGGTTACTTTACATTGTTTTATTTATAAAAAATTGCACAGTATATTAGCAAAACCATATAGAGATCCTTAACACTAGTTTGTTTTTATTAAAGACACCAAGTTTTGCAGCTTTTAGTCCATTGCTGTTAGGTTTGAGGTCACGTTTAGCATATATTAGTATATCAGAAATAATTATAAAATTAGTCTTTTCCAGGAAAGCAGATTTGATGTGTCATCCTGGACAATGTTTTTTCTCCAATAAAACCCTACCTAGAGTCAATTTATAATAAATAGGATATATTTAAATAATTACTTTATATTTAAATAATGTTTATTAATTTATGGGATCTTGAAAACATGCATATATTTATTATTAATTAAAATTGAATAATTTTATACAATTAACAATTCAGTCAGTTTGGTTCTTTTTTGACCTTTTAACTTAATTGCATATACGGTGCCTATTTATGTTGTTTATATTGTTTATATGTTGCGTTTTGAAGAGCATTTTATGGAATATGGTAGTAAAATGTATGTAAAATATATTAATACATTATTTAATGAAGTACACATTGTTTAAGCTAAACCTTAAAGTGCATTGACGCAATTTACTATTTGTAATACATTTTATTTTAGATTTTAAAGATGTGCAGCCAATTGTTTACAGTATGTTGCACTTTGAAGATAAATTTATTAAATACACTATGCGAGTATCAATAATAATAATACGAACTTGCTTTACAAGTAGTAGTAATATATTTTAGTATTACTATTTTATTTTATTTCACCCCAAAAGAGGGTAAAAATAGCTGAAAATTGGACCAAGTCTAATTGTAACATGTTGGATTATAGAGTGGAAACATGGTGACCTTAATCATGTAGTTGTGATTAGTTAAGAGCATAACACCTCGTGAGCCAAATCACTTGAATAATGGTTTGACACATTTCCCACTATGTTGTAAAACCTCTCCATCGCTGTTGTTTCCCATTCACTTCACAAAGCTCAGCTTTGGAGGAATACCTCTTCCCGGAAAACCAGGCACGTTCCTGCGGAAAAACTTCCATGGATGTATGGAGAACCTCTACTACAATGGAGTTAACATCATCGACTTAGCCAAAAGACGCAAACCTCAGATCTACAGTGTGGTGAGGATATCTTCTACATTTATTATATATCATCTCATACACTGTTATTGTTGTTGTCAGGGTCATGAAAAAGGTCTTAATGAATTAGCAATCCCGTCCCATCCTATCCATAATGGATGGTTCTTGAACAGAGTATTTAGTGTTTCTCCCTAATAGCACCAGCATGGAAAGGTTCCAGAACTTTCTACAGCCAAGTCTTTGGATGCCGGCAGCCATATCACCCTGCAGCCCAAGACTGGTTGCTCACTGAAGCTAAGCAGGGTTGAGCCTGGTCAGTACCTGGATGGGACACCTCCTGTAAAACTAGGTTGCTGCTAGAAGAGGTGTTAGTGAGGCCAGCAGGGGGTGCTCACCCTGTGGTCTGTGTGGGTCCTAATGCCCCAGTATAGTGACGGGACACTATACTGTCAAAAAGCACCGTCTTTCAGATGAGACGTTAAACCCAGGTCATGACTCTCTGTGGTCATTAAAAAAATCCCATGGCACTTCTCGTAAAGATTAGGGTGTAACCCCGGTGTCCTGGCCAAATTCCCACCACTGGCCTTTGTCAATCATGCCCTCCTAATAATCCCCATCCACTTGATTGACACTGACTCTCTCTCCTCTCCACCTGTAGCTGGTATGTGGTGAGCGCATTGGCGCTGTTGTCCTGTGGCAGCTGTCGCATCATCCAAGTGGATGCTGCACAATGGTGGTGGTTCAGGAGAGACCCCCCACATGATTGTAAAGTGCTTTGGGTGTACAACAATACACAATAAAGCACTATATTAATGTATCATTCATTCATTCATTCATTGTTATGAATTTTGGTAGGGGAGCACAAACAGTGTTTGTAAAGAGATTGATTTATATTTTATATTTATATTTTCATTAGTTTTCACCTGCATTTTTCCAGAAATGCATTTTAGCGCTGGTTTAGTTCTCTGTTGAATTGGTCAGGAGGGAGTGAAATGGAACCATTTGGATTTTTTTGAGCTGTCGCCAGTATACTATGGCACCACAAGGGAGCTTTTTAAGAGAATGAATTGTGGTTTTGTCCATATTATTCCCACAGCGCTGAGAGCTGTTCCATTAAAATATATTTTAAAAGATGGGCAATCAGTCTCAATGAGCTGCTCTGGCCTTAGATTACACCTCATAAATGAACCGCTGACGAATACTTCATAAAATTGCACCTCGCCAAAGTTCTGGGGACTAAATTACAGTCATTTTGAAATGAAGGAGGGGTTTTAATGAGAGGGATGGCTTTGTCTAATGACATGTTTCTGCTTAACTGACTACACCACAAGTGTGATGTTCATATAATCCATATTATTTCATCTTGTTTTGGCTGTATTGAGATTTTAAACATAAATATATGGTTTTTAATTGTATATTAAAGCAATAAGTCAGGGAAGGGATAGATGGCTGGATGGATGGAGCATTAGATGGATATGAATGGATGGATGGACACCTAGATAGATGTGAAGAACTAGATGGATATGAATGAATGGAAAGATACCTATATGGATCTGAATGGATGAATAGAGAACTAGATGGATATGGATGGATGGGTGGATGGATAGATATATAGATGTGCTCTTTTTTAAGAAGCTGGTTTAGTAGGAATATTTGGACATAAATCCCTGATAATGACAGGATTTTATATGATACCATACCCAAATATAAATCCACAGTCCAGCTTTAGTGTTCCACATTTTCCCAGGTCTGAGGCTCAAGGAATCGCAGTCCTCTAAATCAAGAAAGATTTTTGAGTTCCCATTCTTATAGTCTCTTATTGTTAGTGCCCGTTTCCCCACTGTGATCATGTGTAATGGCTTGTCATCGGCTGTCATATCATGTCACATCAGTGCAGTGGACTACACCAGAGCACAGCTAATCACTGCAGCCATTAATCTGGCCCACATACTTGATATTGCATCCTTTAATGGAACGGGAGGGAGTTCAGCGGGACTCTGGTACTAATGACGGAGAGGGCCGAGTCCCACTTAGTCCATGCCACCCTCTGAGATTTTCACAGCAGACACCTCCTCTCTCTCTCTCTCAATTATGCAGTAAATTTTCAGCGAGGCAAATATACAGACTCCTAAGGGGCATTTGGAGCCCAATTAGAGCCAGGCAATGAGGCATGGTGTCTCTTGAGCGACTAGCGTGATCATAGTGGGGCTTCAGAGCATATGTGGGATACATTGTGTCTGGGATTACTAGGGTCAAAAAGTCCTTTTATATCTCTGTTATATTGCATTTGAATTAGTGCTGTCAAAATTAGCGCATTAATTCATGAGATTTAATTATTTCATTTTAGTGCATTAGAAATGTTTAACGCAATTTAATACACAGGCGAAATAGGTTTGGCCAGCCCTTTCACAAATGCTGCTTCTGTCTCTTTTTGTCTTGACAAGAAATGTTTATTTAGATGCAGAACATCTTTATGAACACATTAAACTGACTTTTCAGATGCACACTCCACTTCGTCTCAGTGACAGGTGCTAGTAAAACAAGTGCGGTAAAGACACAGGTGACGAGGAGCGTCTGTAATACAACAGTGAACTGCGGTCAGATGAGATTTTCTCAGGCCATATACCAGTAAAATGTAATTGTATACTGTGCTTCAATTGAATGCACAAATATGGTGGCTCACACTGTAGCCTGTATCATTTCATATTACAGTGCGAATTAAACTATGTGCATGCAATGTCGTAGCTATGTCATAAGTCATGAAGTTACCAAAATACAATGCGCCACGTCGTTCAGCAGTGGCAGCTCTTAAAGTAATAGCAGCATAATAACCAAAAAACCCAGCTGCTGTGATGTCTGTTCATCAAAGAACAAAAGAAAGAAGAGGAAATCAATACATTTAGTAGCTTTTAGGATTCATCTATATTTAATTTAGAATGTTTGATAACGTTATTCAATATTTTATATATTTCCTAATTGTTGAAGGGCACAGGTAACTAAATATGACATTTATTATAGTAAGTTTATGTGAAGATTATTTTAAGTTCACTTTAAATAGAATTTGTTACTTTTTAAAGTCTAATACAGTTTAAAATCGATAGCTTTCTATTATACTGTAAAGTTAGTATAGTAAACATTACATATAAGCCTCGTTTCCAACTTGGAACTTTGGGCAGGAAACAGGATCTAAAAAAAGTTCCGGGTAAAAATGTGCTCCTCAGAAAGTCCCTGTTCGCAAGGTAGTACTTTTTCAAAGGACTGGAACTTTTGGGGGTGGGACTTGTATCCCCCATCAACTACGCTGCTGTTTGCAGAATTGCCGGACTTGCGTCTTCCTGTCCGCGGGAGTTCACACTCCCGAGTTGAACTTGTGAAGTCCAAACCACCAAGGACGCAAATCCGAAATTTGCTTACTTTGTGTTGAGAAACCCACTCAGACCTACGCAGACAGCAACAAGTCTGGGGGAAAAAGTTCCTGGGACAAATTTTTTCCAGGTAATTTCGGTGGAAAAGCGGCTGTAGTCAATGATTAAATATTAGAAAAAAATATATAAAATACAACAATTTTTTTTTTTAAATATGTGCAAGCTGTTATTGTTTAAAAAAAAATATGTATTGTTTATTAGTTTGTTTGTTTGTCAGCTTTTTTTCTTAAATAATTCATTATGAAAATAGGAAAACAGAAATTCAAATGCTTTTTGTTGTTGACTAAAATATTATTATTATTTAAAATATATTATTATTATTAAATATTAATAATATTTGATTTATTTATCAGATTATATCTTTAACTTAGATACATTTAATTATGTAAATATGAATTCTGTTTTCGGTTAACTAGCTATTTATTTATTTATTAATTAATTATGATTTTTGTTGTTGCCTTTTATTATTATTATTATAAATAATTTTTATTGGTAATGCAAATGTTGTTTCCTGTTGGCTTTAATCAGTTGTATTTCCTTCTAGACTAAATAAAGTGTGTCACCCCAGGCTGGAGGTGTTTCTGTGGTGTTTGGGGTTTTATTGGATTGTGTTTAGATAGCGCTCCTTCACCTTGTTGCTTAAAGAATCCAGACACGTTCTTTTTCCTCAAGCGGTTCACCATGTGATAGGCCGACAGTCTGGAGCCGGTCCTGTTGTGGCTTGCTGTCTGAGATCACACAGAATGACGGATCAATTGATTGTCCGAGTCTGAGTTGAGGAACACTGAGCCACAGTGTTCCTGTGGCTCAGTGGTAGAGCATTGCGTTAGCAGCGCAAAGGTTGTGGGTTCGATTCCCAGGGAACACACATACTGACAATACAAATGTATAGCCTGAATGTACTGTAAGTCGCTTTGGATAAAAGCGTCTGCTAAATGCGTAAATGTAAATGTCCAGTACCGTTGGTCTAAAAACAGACTCCTATTCTGTTTCTGTGGAGGCCTGCAGTCTTAGAAGTCCTGACATTTGACTTACTGTTTATTCCCTTGTCGCTCAGTCCGCCTGCCTGCGGGCAAAACCTGTCAAAGAAGGAAAAGAACATATTTCTGCATGGATTTGTTTAGATTCAGAAAAAATTGTTTGTCATTGTGCAAACACTGACATTTACTACACCAAAAACACCTTTACACACCCATCTCATGATTTTTATTTAATTGTTTACTCTAGCACTCTATTTTAACCCTCCTATAACCTGTCGTTTCAGGGGAATGTGACTTTTACCTGCTCACAGCCTCAACTAGTATCCACCACCTTCTTGAGCTCCAGCAACAGTTTCCTATCGCTTCCGTTGAACGCTACCACTGAAACGCTGTCGGTGGCGTTCCAGTTCCGGACGTGGAACCGGGAAGGGATGCTACTGTCGGCTTGGCTGAGGCGAGAGTCGGAGAGACTGCTTTTGCTTCTCGTTCACGGCCAGCTTAGACTCACACACCACAGATCAGCGCTGCAAAGCTCTGATATAGTCATCGGTGAGATGTCTACTACTGTACATGTGTGTTTTTCTGAAGTTTGAATGTTGTGGGGTTTGAACCTACAACATTCTGTTTGTCAGCCCAAATCTTTATCTCCTCATCCAAAAAAAACACTACATTATGTTGTAATCCAAATAATAATAATAATACATATTATTTGAGTATTTATAATATTATTTGTATTGTTATAATAATAATAATAATTATTATTATTATTATTATTATTACTATTATTATTATTTTATCTCAATTGCACCAACTCTTGAAAATATACCGGTTGTTTTGTTGCTGCAAACCGCTGTTGATACAAACATTATAATTTAGTGTAATTATAATTAGCTTAAATTAAGAACAACAGATGTGAAATGAAGACCCTCAAAGGGATAATTATAAAGTTTATGCGCTTGTCTTCATATTTGCATCTTCGCCGTACAACAATGTGAACAAAATCCAATCCCACATGCGTACGTTCACCCTAAAAGCGTTTACCGAGAATTCAAACAGGATTTTTAGTTGTAAAACACTCTTTGGCAGGCACACCTGTATGTCGACTGAATTTTGGATGCGGCTGCCTGGCAGGCTGCCATCGCAGACGGCAAACTAAATCTCTGCACGTCCCTCTCAAGGGGAATAGTGGATTCTCTGCCGGGCTGACATATGCAGATTAACTCGTTGAGCTCCAGCGCACAAACCCCAGATCTGTCAATCATTCGCCCTGATTAATGCACAGCATTTGAGGCGTAACATCGCTCCGTGTCTTCCTCTGCCAGGTCAGGCTCTGAGTGATGGTCAATGGCACACAGTGGCCATTAGCGTGGGAGGTTTCCAGGTTTCCCTCTCGGTGGATGAAGAGCCACCGTCCACCATGCAGCTGAAGGTCATCGCACAGCCTGGGAGGAGCGTGCTAATAGGAGGTAGGGTGCTAGTGCATTTAAACAAACAAACTAAGCCTTTAGTTTTACAATTAAAAGCATTGACTAATAATTAATTTGCAGTGCAATTGTGTGGGCTGTAATTACAAAATCCACTTATTTTGGTTCTATATCCTGCAAGTTTCATCATGGATTACTAAATGCTTAATTGTACAGAATACACATGTTTCACCCCAAAAATATTAGAAATATTAAATAATTGTAATTTTTTAATGTGACCCTCTTTTTTGAGAACTATTAAAAATGCAAGAGCTTTTATAGTCAAAACACAGTTACAGAGGAATTAATTAACCAAATATATTGATAAAATATAATCAGTGAAAAAAAGCTTTACTTCTAGTTTTAACTTTATTGCTTTTAACAACAAGTGAGTAGTTTTTGATTTATATGATTGTGTTTACATTTCTTATACACTGTTATTTTAGTATCAGTGAGATACTAATAGTTTTTTGTTATATTTTGAATTAGCTTTTATTAGTATATTTTATTTTAGATTTCATAAAATTTTTAGTTAATAGCAATTATTAATTTAAGTAATTTGTTTTGTTATGTTAAGTCTATATACTTTTTAACAAATGTATTACAGTTTTAGCTTCTTACTTTAGTATAAACGAAATTAAAATGTGTCCTGGCCAAGATTATGAATTAGGTTTGTTTTAATATTTTATTTTATTACAGTTAAAACAACAATTGTGTGTTTATGGTTTTAGTTTTAGTTGACTATAGTGGCCACATGGTTGGTCCACATTGTTACACTGACACATTATTGAGATTCATTCTCTATTATTTCTGTTGTAAATATTTTTCAACAGGTTGTCCATCAGTGTTAACCAATCAGGGTTGTCGGAATCCAACACTGGCATATCAAGGCTGCATGCGCTCTGTTATCATTAACAACCAGCCAATCGACTTCTACCTGGTGCAGCAAGGCCTGCTGGGAAACTATAGCAAGCTCCAGTTTGACACCTGTGGCATTCAGGACAGGTATATCTATTAGTCATTCTGTTTGAAATGCTAATGAAGAGTGGCTTTTTAAATACATTATTGCGATTTCACTTTCATTATGAAATAACGAGTGACACAAACAAGCACGGTTTCAAAGCAACGTAATGCAGTGGTAAAATCCATGCCAGTGATTTGCAAGATAATTGGGATTCATCTTTTTTTGCCTGAAACTTCTAATGTGTAAAAAAAAGTCACACTTCACCCATGAGGATTGATGGTTAATGCAATGTTTATGTGAATAAAAATCTAACCTCATACAGTTTGTTTAATGATAGTTTATTCTGCGTGAGTGCAAAAGCCGTGGGAAAAGTTTAAAACTGCAGCATCAGGCAAGGACACAACCTTTGTAACACGTTTGATCAGTGTTTAACAGTGTGCAATAATTTAGAAGCAATTAGCAAGCTGGGAGACCCGAGATCAGAGTTTAAAAGGAAAATTGCTTTAAAGGGTATTTTTTGAAGATGTTTTTGGACAATGCATCGCTACTTTGCATGTATGTGTGTTCTCATTGTGCAAATGACACCAAAGTACTCTACGCTGTTGCTTGCACTGTGAGCAAATAATTACAGATTTAAATTAATAGAAGGAATGAGCAGATGAGACAGTTCATCCATCATCCCCCATCCTTTAGCATCTTGGCCTGTTTTCTATGGTCTACTTTATGGCACACACAAGCAGGGGATAAACAGGGAGGAATAAATATGAGGCAGAATGGCAGCGAAAGAGAAAGAATGCTAGGCAGGTGAGGATAAGAGCATTTGGATGGTTGGGGAAGCCATTCAGGTTAGGGTAAGAGCATTAGACAAAAATAAATAAAGACAGAAGGAAAAGCTAATGTACCGAAGGATGGAGGGATGGAAAAATAAAGGAAGAGTGAAATAAGGAAATAGCAATTATACATTGATGAAAGAAAGAATGACGAAATTTATGTATAAAAGAAAAATAATGGATTGATGAATTGTTAAAAAATGACAGAAAAATAAAAGAGAAGGAAATAAAGATTAATGTACTGAAAGATGGAGGGATGAAAGAAAATATGGATAGAAAGAAAAGAAAGAAAGAAAGAAAGAAAGAAAGAAAGAAAAAGGATACATGAATGATGGATGGTTGGATGAAGGAGTTAAAAAGAGGATGAAAGAAAACAAGCAAGTCAAAATTAAAGCAAGCAAGAAAGTAAACAATGTAGAAAAAGAAAGGAAGACTAATGGGACTGGAAAATGGAGGAATTAAATAAACAGGTAAGGGAAGAAGAATGGCTAATTTCAAGGAAGGAAATATATGGGGGGCTGGAAGAAATAAGGATTGATGGACGGATGGATAAAAAAAGATGAATGAAGAAAAGGAAAGAATAGATGGTCAAATTAATGAAAAATGAGAAGAAAAAATAGATGAACTGATTGAGAAGCAAGAAAGAATAAAGAAATGGATGAAGGACGGATGTATAAAGAGGTTAAAAAATTACGGAAGAAATGATAAATGAAATTATGCAAGAAAAACTGATCGATGGATTCATGGAAGGAAGGAAAAAATAGCTAGTTAAATTAGGATAAGAGCATTAGACGCAGTCAAAGTAAAAAAGAAAAATAAGAAAGCCACCTAGCTAGCCAGGTTAGGCTAGTGCATTAGACAAAGAGAAAGATAGTTAGGGGAAAGAGAGAGATAGCCTGGTTTGGAAAAAGCATTACTGAAAGGGAACGCTAGCCAGGGAAAAGGAGAGAGGGGGTGAGATCGTAAATTCTCTGCTGTCAATCTCGTCTCTGCAGGTCTTTCTGGCAACGTACTCCACATTCTTCACCGAGCAAATGCTCAGACCTGGCACCTGGGCAAATGACTGTTGGCAGGGCCGGCGTGGGGATGAATTGTGATTTTAGCTCTGCCAACATGCTGTGAACGTTCCAGGAGGGAAGGCAGTTCCAGGCATGCATCCATGACCCACTCAGACTGATGTGCCCTTGTCAAACTAAATTTGAAATGCTCTTTTGACCAACATCACCTCAGAATTAAAACAGGCCAAAATTGTGTTGTGACAAATTTAATTGTTCACAAGAAACCAACTTGGCCTTCATGATAGCAGCTAATGAATTACAGCATATGTTGTGAAACATTTACATTTAAGGTTTCTTCCCTCTGGCTTAATTTTCTTACTCAATGGTAGCTACTTTGGGACCTGGATTCAAGAGAAAATGACATTTTAGATTGTGAGAGTACATACTCTCTTATACTGATTGACAGAAAATGTGTTGAGGGTTCAGAATGTAACATAGGCTATCTAGCTAACCCTAGTTGTTACTGACAACTTGTTGACACCTATGAGTGAAATACCCAAAATTATTGTGATGGGTTGTTGAGAAGTGCCCAGAATAGGGGCATATCAGGGTGATGGTTGTAATGGGTTGATGACCACCATCCAAATTAGGGGCATGTCAGAAAGAGGGTTGTTTCTGATGAGTTGGTGAGTGACATCCAGACTGTTTGCATGATCATTTGTAATTGATTGGTCATCAGCTCATTGAGTAAGAGGCATGTTGTAATCATGGTCATTTCTGATTGAGTAATCTGCAGCACCCAAAGTAGAGGGATTTCAGAGTAATGGAAAGTTCTGACAGATTGGTAAGCAGCAACCAAAGTAAGGTCATTTCAAAATGAAATTAATTGTGATGGGTTGTTGAGTAGCATCCAGATATAGGGGTTCATCTTAGTGATGGTTACTTCTAAACATTGCTGAAGATCCGCATGGAATGTCAGAGTGGTAATTAATTATGATGGGTAGGTGAGCAGCATCCAGAATAGGTGCTTGTCATAGTTCTTGTAATTTCTGATCAGTCAGTAAACGGAATCCAGAGTTGGGCCATGTCAACAGAGACTTTCCTGCAGGGGAAGCCTTGAAGGTTAGCTCAAAATGGTGTTGGATCCTAACAGGCAGACAATAGGTGGTTCTTGACTTGTTGCCTCAGTATGCTGAATAAATTCTGATGGGAAAGTGAGCAGCATCCAGAGTAGGGGAAAGATGTAGTAATGGTTATTTCTAAACAGTTGGAGAGCATCCAGAGTAGGAGCGTGTGAGGGTGGTAGTTAAAGGATTAGTTCACTTCTACACTTCTAGAATAAACATTACCTGGTAATTTACTCACCCCCATGTCATCCAGGATGTTCATGACTTTCTTCAGTCGAAAAGAAATCCTGTAGTGTTTTCATAAATATTTGTATTTATTTTCGACTGAAGAAAGAAAGACATGGACATCTTCGATGAGATGGTGAGTAAATTACCAAGACATTTTTATTATGGAATTTAAATAATCCTATAATTCTGATGGTTGGGTGACCAGCATCCAGAATAGGTACAATAGGTGCAGAAGAGTAAGTTTTCTGTAAAGATAACTGGCTTGTACTAATCGTGGAATGTTTATTTGCAAAGGCTAGCACTGCTAATGCAGAGCTTGATCTCTTGAAGCTCCGCCCTCACAGGAGCAACAGCTCTCCTGGAGCAACAGCTCATTTTCATTTAAAGCAACATACTCAATATCAGAGCGTTTGGACTCATAACCTTAAAGTGGCAAATTTAAAAAGCTATAAAAATTATCTGTCTGGTATTTTGAGGTAAAACTTCACATACACACTCTGGGGACATCAGAGACTTATTTTACATCTTGTAAAATGGAGCATAATAGTTTTCTCTTTAATATGCGCAAGTTAACCATAGTGACTCTTATTGATTGTTATGTTTTTTCCAGTGACATAGGTGGCCTTCTATTCTTATGTCCTAGTGATGGATGTTGCTAATTCTTAAAGGTTAGACCCAAAGCATTATTGTCACAGGTTGGTTAATTTTGATTGGTTGGTAGCAGCACTGAGAGTAGGGGCACGTCATCTTGCAACGATCCTGAATGCTGTTGACTTATGACTGTCTAGCCAAGCCAAGGACACAAACATAAAGAATCATTTGAGGGACAAATGAGCCTTCGAGATGCAACATCATTAAGAGCCACATGAAGCTTGTTGAGTACCAAGGCTGTAGAAGATGTGCCTGTTTTCGCTTCAGTAAAGCCTATCAGCCGGAGTAAATTAAGATAAGTGAGGCCAGTTGTTGGTTTTGGCTGTCCTCTAGAATAAGTTAGAAAGTCTCGAAAGGCAACACTCCTCTCTGATGGCCTTTGATCACCATCCTAAATCATTTGTGTAGACCTAGACTAGTGTACTTCAGACACTTTCTCCCTGTCTCTAGCTATATCTAGCCATCTCCTGTTTTTTCCACTGCTTTCGTTGTCTCTTTATCATCCTGTCTGACCTATGGCTTGGCCCGAAGTCCCTGTCCTCGCCAGCTGACTGCAGTTTGATACTTCAAGACAGATCAATAGAGATTTGGACAGCGGCCACTGGGCCAAGACACCTCAGCTCCTGCCAACACCCCCTTCTTATGTTAAGAGACACTGAATTTGGGATTTTATTTATCTGTAAGCCACAATCATCAAAATTCCAAGAAATACATGCTTGAAATATTTCACTCTATGTGTAATGAATCTATATAATATGTGGGTTTCACTTTCTGAAATGAGTGACAAAAAATATTTACTTTTTCATGATATTACATTTTTTTGAGATGTACCTGTATGTAGCCATCCTTGCTGATCGAGAGGGGTGATGCTACCCCCGTTGCCCTGCTCTTCATGAGATGCATAGCAGAAGTAAGCAGAGAATGAAATGAGAATGAGAGAGTGGTGGTAATCTTTAATTACCACTCGCACTGGATGAATGAAGATTCGCACCACAGCACTTTAGATATCATTTAAGTCACTTCTTAAATTTAGCTCCTTTTAAGCTATCTGGACCAAGCACCCCCCCCCCCCTTAAAAAAAAAGATTGCCTTTGTACTCTTGTGCTTAACCTTGCAGAAAAGACACAATTAAGATGTATTCAAACGCATTTCAGGGTTCAACAGTCAGGTTTCATCCTAAATTGTTCGTCGGTTAGCGCTGAGATCAGCTGTAGATTGAACTCTGCTGAGTTTCAGAGACGTCCGCAATCTTGCAGCCAGTGCGGCGAGACGGTTGTTATTCTTGTCCTCCCTCCCCTCATCACACATATTGTGCACGAACCATTGGTTTATTTAAAATTATTTAATGTCGTAATGTTATGCCTCTAAAACTGGCATAGACGTCATTGACGAAGAAGTCATTGTTTTGGACTACTGCTGTAAGCCATACAGCATTTCTAAAATCCTGTCAATACTTAATGCTGTAATGTAAGGGAGGTTGATGTTAATAAGGTTAGTTTAATTTTGAGTTGAAAAATAAATGTTACCATTGAGATACGTCAAAATGTTCTCAAGGGTGACTTATAACTTTTAAAATGCAAATTGTCAAAAGATAGAATTTAATAAAAAATATACTAACGTATTTTAGAGTTCAACTTCAGTCCAGTTTCATCCTCCACTGTTCACTGCTGAGATCAGCTCACGCTGGTTTAAAATCGACCTCTGCTGAGTTCCACACACGACCGCAATCCTGCGACCTATGAGGCGAGACGGTTGTCATTTCTCTCCTCCCTTCCCTCATCACACGCTACATGGATATGAGTTATTTCTGCCACAATGGAGTCTGACAGCTGTGTTTTCTTCTTCTTCTCATTATCCTGGTATTTTGTTCCTTCTCTCTACTATAAATTAATCAAAGTAGCAATCAAGCATCGAAAGATTCTTTAAAGTTCTTTTTTCCACACCTCTGTAGGTATTAATATTTTGTACAGCATTTGATTAGTGGATTCAATTATTCAATTTTCTTCTAGTGACAGAAACTATTACAACATTAACACCTTTCAGATTCAACAGTCTTTGTTTTACCGACAAAGAGGCGCTTCAGAAGAGATTGTAATATTAGAGCTAAATACATACCCAGATGGTTTTGTTGAATTATATTTTAACAAGGGAGTTCAGTCGTGTTACAGTTTTAATTACCATTTTTACATGCAGGCCTTCAGCATACACTTTGCATTAAATCACTTGTGTATTATTGTCTTTCACAATTCAATTGCAGTGAAGTTTCCTTTCTGAACTTATTCGTTTGTCATTTAGTATCCAGTAAGTAATACATCATATGGATAAAAATTGTTTACCTGCTGATGAGAGAGGGATCAAACAGTAGATACACTTCATCTCATATACAATAAAAAGGCAGGATGTCGCATGTATGTTAAGACATTTTTGATGGCGCCATTAAGTATTTTTGATGATGCAAAAAAAGAAGAAAAGCACCAGGACCAGACAGTCTGTCACCAGCCTGCCTAAAAACCTGTGCTGACCAGCTGGCCCCCATCTTCACAAAGATCTTCAACAGATCACTGGAGCTGTGTGAAGTCCACTCATGCTTCAAATGCTCCACCATCATCCCCGTCCCAAATAAACCCACAAGTACTGGACATAATGACTACAGACCTGTGGCTCTAACGTCTGTGGTTGGTCAGGAAATCATTTGAAAGACTGGTTTTGGCTTATCTGAAGGCCTCCACTGGACCCTTACTTGAACCCCTGCAGTTTGCTTACAGAGAAAACAGGTCTGTGGATGATGCAGTCCACATGGGATTGCACTTCATCCTGCAGCATCTGGACAGACGAGGGACTTATGTGAGGATACTGTTTGTAAACTTCAGCTCCGCTTTTATTCTGACACCCTTCAGAATAAACTGACACTGTTATCTATCCCCACCTCCATCTGTCAGTCGATCACCAGCTTCCTGACAGACAGGCAGCAGGTAGTGAGGCTGGGAAAATTCTCATCCAGCACCCGTACGATCAGCACTGGAACTCCTTAGGGCTGTGTTCTCTCCCCACTGCTCTTCTCCCTGTACACGAATGACTGCACACCTAAAGACCCCTCCTTCAAGCTCCTGAAGTTTGCAGACGACACCACACTGATCTGGCCTCATTCAGGACGGTGACGAGTCTGCTTACAGACAGGAGATTAAGGAGCTGGCTGTCTGGTGCATTCTTAACAACCTGAAGCTTAACACGCTCAAAACAGTGGAGATGATCGTGGACTTCAGGAGAAACCCCCTGCACTCCCCCTCTCACATCATGAACAGCACTGTGACTGCAGTAGAGTCATTCAGACTCCTGGGCACCACAATTTCTCAGGACCTGAAGTGGGACAATAACATTGAGTCCATGGTAAAAAAGGCCCAGTAGAGTCTGTACTTTCTTCGCCAGCTGAGGAAGTTTAACCTGCCACAGGATCTATTGATACAGTTCTACTCTGCCATCATTGAATCCGTCCTCTGCACGTCAATAGCTGTCTGGTTCAGCTCAGCTACCAAATCTGACCTCAGAAGAGGGTAGTCCGGACTGCTGAGCCAATCATTGGTACAACCAATGCAAAGTCACTCTGGACCCCTCACATCCAGCACACTCCCTCTTTTAACTATTACCTTCTGGTCGACGCTACAGAGATCTGAGCACCAGAACGACCAGACACAGAAACCGTTTCTTTCCCCAAGCAATCCATCTCATGGACACTTGACATTAAACATGGAACACACAACACAATTATTTATTCACCACACATACTTATTTATTTCATTTCAAATTTGCACGTCAGACCTCACACATGTATTGTATATTGTGTTTTTGCCATTTTGTACATTGCCCTTTGTATATTTGTATATTGTTCTTTTGTTGTCTGTGTCCTGTCACTGTCATTCTGTTGCACTGTGGAGCTTCTGTCACTATAAAAATTCCTCGTATGTGTAAACATACCTGGCCAATAAATCTCATTCTGATTCTGATCAAGGGTCGCTAATAGTTGATATATTGCTTGTACCCTTTTGACACATCCAGCAGAGACAGCAAGATAAAGTTAAGTTCTTGGCTTCAGATTTAACTTAATCACATTCACAATCTTTCATCACTTGTCCACCGTCCTTATCCTTGAATCCGCTTGAGATGGCGTTTAGTCTGTTGTAAAATTGATGCCTCCTTCGTGAGCTTTCAGCCTCGCTCATCTATTTCCTAATAGTCACTTGTGGTTATTGATGCCACGTCCTTAAATCCCTCCGAGCACAAAATGCATTATCGTCCGGTACTGTACTGTATGTCGCAGTGTGTCGGTTGTGTGATTTGTGTAATTTGATAATGTATTTTCCAACCTGCTATAAGTACTGTCAAAGTTTGATCAGAAATTTTATTTTTGTACTGCAGATGTCTTCCTAACTACTGTGAGCATGATGGAGAATGTTCTCAGTCCTGGAACACGTTCTTCTGTGACTGTTCAGGAACAGGATACACGGGAGCCACCTGTCATAACTGTGAGTTGACTACAAATATTATAAAAAAACATTATTATTATTTTTTTTTTTGAAAGTACCTATAAACTCTTTCAACTATTTCAGTTTTTTTTGCATTGATGGAGAATAGGTTTAAACTTACTTATGTTTCAGAAGTTAATACTCTTTAAGAATGCAAAGCAACCAAACGCATTCTCTACAATGCCAAATAAACTTTTTTCCTTCTTTGATGATACTCAACATGAGCTGACTCAAGGTTTTTGTTGCTGTTTTTCTGGTCAGCCATCTTTGAACCCTCCTGTGAGGCCCACCGGCTCACAGGAAGTGCCTCAGGCTTTTTCTCAATCGATCCTGATGGAAGCGGACCGCTCAAATCCACCGTCGTCTACTGCAACATAACCGGTGAGACCTCTGTGGGATAAAAAACATGAGTGTTAACATGAATACTGCAAGTGTAGGATAAAAATAGAGATGCATACGTACTGTACATGTAGTTTTTTCAAGTTGAATGTGTTAAGAAAACATTCATCCTTCAGTGAATGCGATTTTCTGTTCACAGCTACGTTCGAGCTTGCCACTTTATTTTTAAGACCGTTTATAGTATTATCTAGTACTTTTGGTTTGTTTGAATTTCATTGAATATTACAATAAGGTTAAATTTGCTGATGTTGTTGAAGACATAGTTCACCCAAAAGTGAAAATTGTCATGTCATTCCAAACCTGAATGAATTTCAATCTTCTGCAGAACATGAAATAAAATATGAAGAAGATATTTATAAAAATGTAAATAACCAAACAGTTGACAGTAGCCATTGACTTCCATAGTGTTTTTTTTTTCTGGAATATCTATTTACACTAAGTGAAAATAGCCTACTCTGTTGGCAGAGGCTATTTACACTAACTCCGCCCACCAGCATGTGGTTGGACTTAACAATATTATAAAAACCACTATCAAGCTGCACCTTCAGTGGCATAGATGGTAAAATGCGTAACGCAGTCTTTTTGTCGCGATCGACTCTAGTTCGAATCCGCATTTTACCAAACTCTTCTCCCTTTTCACATCTCATATCACATCAGAAAGGTATTTATTTTAATAAAAATGAAGGAAATAATCGAAGAGTTGAAAATAAAGTATTGGTTAAGGTTAGAGGTAGATGTAGGGAGGGCTTTATTGTCCCAATAAGGCAGCATCCATTTAATAATAAAAATGATAATCTACACTCGATATGTTATTATTGCTTTATATTATATTATATGTTTAATAATGTACAACAAAACTTAGGTGTAGATCTTTACCACTATTTGCAATAAGTATTATAAATAGCAGAAAATACAACAATTTTTACATATACAGTGTAAATAAAACATATCGCTATTTGCACTTAGTGTAAATATAATCTATTGCTAAGAAAATATGCTATTTAAGGTAATTGCACACTGAGACGTTTTTTTTGTATTCGTCATCCTTTGCTGATGGATGTTGCGCTGTCTTCCAGAGCTGTCTGGGTCCCAGGGTGCAGAACGACGGGTCTGTCCGGGGGAAAACCGCGGTCGGGCCGCAGTCGGCCCCATTTTTCTGGACCGTTATACATGCTGCTGTATTCTGTTTAATATTGCTCATCAGAATTTTGATAAAGCAGTGCTCTCTTACACACACATCCGATGTCTCTGGATCAACTAGAATAAAGTGCCATTGACTTCAGCCAACCTCAATTAGAAATGCTGCGTGAAATGTAAATTACTGTACGCTTTGCATACGCAGACTTAAGTGCCTGCTGGCTGAGTAAACACGACCCCGCTGAGGTGTTTGCCGGATAAATGAAAGCTGACGTCAAAGGTGTAGCGAAGATTGGCCTTAAGTCTGAGTTGGAGGAGACTTGCTGCGCGGCTTTATTTTTAAAGCTAATTGAAGTCGCGCTCTATTCTCATTAAAATTTGTGTACATTATTATCTGGATTAGAGCTCGCTTTTGTGGTTGAATGAACCGGGGAGGTATGAAGTGCTATGAATTCAGTTTAGTAAAGGATTGGCTTCAATAGTACAGAAAGAAATGGGCGATTTGGTGTTTTCTACATGCCGTGCGGTGTATACTACAGTACGCTGACTACAAAAAAAAGCATTTTCAGTAAGTATTGAAATATATATGGATTATTTCAGATTTTTAAACAGGTTTTTCGTATTTTCCAGATGATAAGGTTTGGACCATAGTGAATCACAATGGCACAGAGATGGTGAGGGTTCAAGGGTCGTCGCTTCAGAAGCCCCACGTGAGGAAGTTCAACTACAGCGCTTCTCTGGAACAACTGCGGACACTTGTGGGCAAGTCTGAACAGTGCCAGCAGGACGTTGTTTATCTATGCAGGAAGTCCCGCCTCTTCAACACATGGGGTGGGTATTGAACAACTTCAGCACTGTTGGTTTTTGCTTTATATAATATTATATTAATATATATGATATATTCATCTACATTTATTATGTACATTTTGATGTTATTTTTTGATATATGTATATATAATTGTCATGTACATTTTAATTAATGTATCAGATGCTTTTATCCAAAGCACCTTATATCTACCATTTATTAGTAGTATTATTATATTTGATGTTTTGCGCTCTCCATTTAATTTAGTATATAACATTTCTCAATGCTTTATTATTTTACACTATTATGCAACAGTGTTATTTTAGTATTATTTTTTATTTTGTATAATAATTGATATGAATATTTTGCTTTTTATTTAGCTATTTATGTATTCATTCCATTATGTACTTTTGTCTTTCTATTACTATTTAGATTTAATTTATTTTTATTTCAGTTTTAGTTTTCAAGTATTTTTTTCAGTTAGTCATTTTAGTGACTCTATATTTTATATATATATTTTTTACTATTTAGGTTTCATTTATTTTTATTTCAAGGTTAAATTGAGTTTTTCTTTTCAGTTAATACTTTTTGAGCTTCAACTTAAACTTATGTTATAGTAGTTGCCAAAGCATTTAATCCAACATTTATATATTATTTTATTTCAGTTTTATTCCAGTTAACAAATATTTGTAATAGTCAAGTCAAGTCAAGTCACTTTTATTTATATAGCGCTTTTAACAATACAAATTGTAAAAAAGCTACTTCACAATATCAAAATAGGAAAATAGTGTGTCAATAATGTAAAATGACAAGATTTAATACTCAATTTTCATTTCAATTTTCATTATTTAATTTTGTGATAGCATTATCCATCTCAGTTCAGTTTAAATAGTATCTGCAATCGAGTCGATGATATCGCTGGAAATTAAGTGTCCCCAACTAAGCAAGCCAGATGCGACAGCTGCAAGTAACCAAAACTCCATCGGTGACAGAATGGAGAAAAAACCTTGGGAGAATCCAGGCTCAGTCGGGGGGGGGGGCAGTTCTCCTCTGGCCAGACAAACCAGCAGTTTGTTCCAACTGCTGCAAAGTTAGATTGTAGGGGCTCAACTGGTTCCAGTGGTCTTTTCCCGATAGCTGTCTAGGTGACGGGGTCCTCACTGGGGATCCGTCTCTGGGGCTCATCTAGGTGTCCTAGACTCAGCTGACATTCAGGGCTGTAGAGGTCGTCTCTAGGTACTGATCCATCATCTGATCTGGATACGGACTGGATCTGGTGATTGCAGTGATCATCTGGGCTGAATAAGGACCGGATCGGTTGGCTACGGTGACCTCGGAATAAGATAGAAACAGACTAATATTAGCGTAGACCTTCTTACAATGTAACAAGTACATCGTTTTTACATCGAAGTGTTCCCGGTTCTGGTTGACCTAATTAATGCAGCCTAACAATCCTTTAACAGTGTCATTTTTTTTTTGCAGACAGAACCCATACGCAGAACAGCCAGAGAGATTTCAAAAAGTCTTTAATAGCAAAAGTAAAGATCAACAGAAAACTTCGGCAAAAAACTAGCTGAAACAACAGCCAACAGGGCTGGGAAACAAGAGACCCCTGATAGGGTCAAAACAAAAAGCTAACAAGACACTTGACTTAACCAGCGACTTGACCAACTAGGAGTAACAGAGCACACAAATGAACCCGCACAGCACAGATCACAGAGGGAGAATAAATAGGGAATCAAACTAGGCAGGAAAAGAGGAAGGACAGGTGGGGCCAATTAACTAATAATCAGGTAACAAGATGGGTGGGTTCAACTCAAAACAAATTGACAAGAGAGCACATGGCTCACAGAAAACTAAGTCAAAGCCATGTGCTCACAAAAAACAAAAACACAAGCACATGACCAGTAAAACAAAATCACCAACCATGTGCAAAACAGGACACAAACATGCAGCTAATTAGAATATTCATAAGACACGTGTTCACACAATACATGACAGCATGAAAGCACGCAGCCGATAAAAACACGAACTGCGTGCAACACCACAAAACACACTTGGACAGAAGGGCGTGCGGCCGAGCAAACTCGAGACCGCACACTCACACAACGAGACAGAACACAGAGTGCGAGTGTCCGAACCCCGAAACAAAAACGCAAAGACAAGAGTGCCGGGATCCGAAAACCACGCTCCAACACGAAACAAGGCACACAGACGAGAGAGTGCACGGCTCAAGCACACTCGAAGCCGCGCACTCACATACAAATAGGACATGACAGGAACATCAGGGCTCTGTCACAAAACTCATGAATGACATCAGACCGAAGTGACAGAACACTGACACTACCCCTCTCAAAAGGGAACGGCCAGGGCGGGGCCGGAGCGACGGTCCAGGGGGGTTCTAGGACATCAGGAGGCCAGAGCGGAGCCAGCAGTTTTGCAGGAAATAACGGTGGCCCCGGCAGGACAAGAAGCCTGGGTAGTGCCGGCAGAGCAAGGAACTTGGGCAGCACTGGCAGGGCAAGGAGCTTAAGAGGCGCCGGCAGGGCAAGGAGCTTGGGTGACACCGGCAGGGAAAGGAGCTTGGGTGGCGCAGGGACAGCCTCCTGGCCAGCAGAGGGCTCTGGAGCTGACTCGGAAACAGACTCTGTGGGCTCCCGGACTGAAGTGGACTCTGTGGGCTCCTGGCCTGGAGCGGCCTCTTGGCCGACAGCGAGCTCCTGGATGGCCTCCAGGCCATGTGGGACAGAGGAAGCCTTCCTCTTCCGCCTCCAACGAGAGCGAGGTGGCGGCATAACAGCCTCTGGGGGCAGTGCAGCGTCTTGGGCCACCTCATGGAGTGCTGCAGTTTCATCATTAGTGGACATGCCTGAAAAAACTAATGCAGTCAGGAAAGTTGTTGAACTGACTACAGCAGATTCGTTCAACTCCGGAACGGTTGGAAGTGGCTCCACCAACTCTGCATTGAGTGCAGTGGTCTGGGCCGCCCTCTTCCTTCTCATCCTCTGCTTTACCATTGACTTCAGAATATCTGGACTTGGGCTTGAAGAGGGAAAGTGGGCAGAGCGGTAGCTGCAGATAGGCTTAGGAGACAAAGGCTGGGAAGTTTGACTGCTATGGAGAAGGACCTGCTCCTCTTGAAGTTCCACCTCCTTGAGGTGGCATGCATAATCAACCATTTCCCAGTAAGTCCAGGAATCTAGATTATTCAGCTCCTTCCAATCGATAGGATCATCCAGTCCAGCGAGGGAAAAAAGAGATAAGGGTTGACTCACAAAATCCAAGTTTCTGGATTGCCTCAAGAAGACTTTGAGCATAAATTCCAAAAGGACGACCATTCTGATGGCACTGCTGTAGTCTCTGAGCAAGAAGTAGGGCCTGATGAACTTCCTGCTGGGTGGGAGCTGGGCCTAGAAAAATGCCTATAACGTCTGACTGTTTATGTCTGACAGAAGGGCACGAGGACGAGCGAACTCAAGACCAAACACTCACTCAACGAGACAGAACACAGATCGTGAGTGTCCGAACCCCGACACGAAACCGAAACTCAAGTCAAGAGTGCCCGGTGAGCCTAACACCACACTCCAACACGCAGACGAGAGAGCGCACCGCTCGAACACACTCAAAGCCACGCACTCACATGCAAACAGGACATGACGGGAGCATCAGGGCTCTGTCACAAAATTCATGAATGACACCAGACCGAAGTGACAGAACCCTGACAAACGGATGTGTATTATAAAGTGTATTAGTGTACTATGTGTACGCCAGGTTGACGAAATGGGTATTTAATCTAGATTTAAACTTACAGAGTGTGTCTGCCTCCCGAACAGTGTTGGGTAGATTGTTCCAGAGTTTGGGCATTAAAAAGAAAAAGGATCTGCCGCCCGCAGTTGATTTTGATAATCTAGGTATTATCAAACGGCCAGAGTTTTGAGAATGCAGTGGACGTGGAGGACTTTAATGGTATAAGAGCTCACTCAAGTATTGAGGCGCTAAACCATTCAAGGCTTTATAAGTAATTAACAAGATTTTAAAATCTATACAATGTTTAATAGGGAGCCAGTGCAGTGTTGACAGAACCGGGCTAATGTGGTCATAATTCCTGGTTCTGGTAACGACTCTAGCTGCTGCATTTTGAACCATCTGTAGATTGTTTATTAAGCGTGCAGAAAATCCACCCAATAAAGCTTTACAATAATCTAACCTTGAGGTCATAAACACATAAATTAACATTTCTGCATTTAACATTGAGAGCATAGGTCTCAGTTTAGATATATTTTTAAGATTAAAAAATTCAATTTTAAAAATGCTAGAAACGTGGCTGTCAAAGGAGAGATTACTATCAAATAACACACCTAGGTTCCTGACTGATGATGAAGAATCGACAGAGCAGCCATCAAGTGTTAGACAGTGTTTTAGGTTATTACTTGTGGGGGTTTTAGGTCCGATAATTAACACTGTTTTTTTTAGAGTTTAGCAGTAATAAATTACTTGTCATCCAATTTTTATATCAACTATGCATTCCATAAGTTTCTCAATTTGGTGTGCTTCACCGGGCCGCGAATAAATATAGAGCTGAGTATCATCAGCATAACCCCACATTTCCTGATGATATTTCCCAAGGTTCAAAATGTCTATGAATGCTGATCCTAATGCATCTTTTTCATTATCAACGTGGATATTAAAATCACCCACAATTAAGACTTTATCCGCAGCCAGCACTAACTCTGATAGAAAACCACCAAATTATTTAATAAAGTCTGTGTGCTGCCCTGGGGGCCTGTATACAGTAGCCAATACAAACATCATGGGGGATTTATCATTAATACTTTTTTCTCTAGATATTATTATATGAAACACCATTACTTCAAAGGAGTTATACTTAAAGCCTGTCTTCTGTGAAATACTGAAAATATTGCTATACATTTTAGCAACACCTCCCCCTTTGCCTTTTGGACGCGACTCATTTTTATAACAGTAATCTTGGGGGGTAGACTCATTTAAAATAATGTATCCATCTGGTTTTAGCCAGGTTTCTGTCAAAGAGAGCACATCTAGTTTATGATCAGTGATCATATCATTTACAAAAAGCGCTTTCGTAGAAAGGGACCTGATATTCAGTAAGCCAAAGCTTTATCATTTGTTTCTGTTTTATGTAAATTTTTCATTTGTTGAACATCAGTTAAGTTGTTACTCATTAACTGGTTTGGACTTTTTTTTGTATTTTCTAGTTCGGAGAACAGACACCATCTCTGTAGTTTGATATCTAGGTGAAAGGGTCTCTATGTGCTGAGAATTAACTGACTTCTGTGACGTAATAGTTTTAGTTAACAATGCAAATCCTGATAAAATATAACTGATCATTGCTTAATGTCATAATGTTTAATGTCTTATTAATGCAACGGTGAAAATAGTGTTACTTGATATTTGTTAATACTTTGTTCCTATTAAACTCAGTCACTGATCATTGTTCACTCTCCAAACAATTCCTCTGCGTATGTTCTGAGTCCTTATTCTTGATTAAAACGTCTCAGCTCATTGAATAATTTACCTAAAGTGGAATTTGTTCAGTTCTATAATATGACTTGACCCCAATCTAATTACATTATTAATTGATGGGAAATGGCGACATTAATAAACTAGCCAGTCCTTGAAATTGTTCATCAGTTTGTGCCGGGCACAGATATATTTGCATAGATTCTGAAGATCTGAAGTTGGTCCCGTTCTTGCGCTCTGGTGGCTGTAGAGCAAAGGAACAACGATTGGCCTGATTTATTTCCTGGGGGGATATTGAATACGAAAGGATAAACTTATGGAATAATAGTGGCTGGATCTTCTGGGAATATATCCATAGACTCTTTTCAGATCTGTTAACCTAAGAGGATCAGAGGAATCAGATCACAGTGACAAAAACCTCCAGCTCTAACATATGTGCAGTTGTCAACTGTATTTTTGAGATTATCATTATTGGCATTTTTTCAAATTATAAAATTGTTGTTATTAATATTGTCAATTTTTTTTATAACCCTTTAAAAAAAATTTTTTTTTAAATGTATATATAATATAATATTAATTATTATATTATTAAAGTAAAAATAATTCATTTTAATTTAAAGTACAATATTTTCAAATTGACAGTATTACATTTATATAAAAGGTTATTTATTAAATTATTGAATATTTTACAGGATATAATAGCATTAAAATATAAACATTATTATTATTATTATTGTAAAAAAAATATCATTGTGAAATGTAATTATTAATGTAAAAATAAATTAAATTAAGATATTTTTTGATTGACACTTAAATTGAAATATAAAAGCAAACTTTTTTAATTAAAGGTTGTTAATGAAATATTATTGAATATTTTATAGAATATAATATAATACAAATATAA
The DNA here is from genome assembly GCA_027564155.1 of Gymnocypris eckloni scoliostomus. Taxonomy (NCBI): domain Eukaryota; kingdom Metazoa; phylum Chordata; class Actinopteri; order Cypriniformes; family Cyprinidae; genus Gymnocypris; species Gymnocypris eckloni. Next base: position 14,415,868 of record CM050418.1, on the reverse strand, counting down.
AACATTATGTATGCCATATTAGTAGTAGTAGTAGTAGTAGCAGTAGCAGTAGCAGCAGTAGTAGTAGTAGTAGTAGTAGTAGTGTTCCTGTGGCTCGGTGGTAGAGCATTGCGTTAGCAGCGTAAAAGGTTGTGGGTTCAATTCCCAGGGAACACACACATACTGATACAAAAAATGTAGCCTGAATTAAGTAAGTTGCTTTGGATAAAAGCATCTGCTAAATGCATAAATGAAAATGTAGTATAAAACTAGAACTAAGATTAGAATGTCGTAACAAAGTATTACATTTGCATTTGTCAAATATAAATTCAAATTTACTTTTTTATTTTATATAATTTTTGTTCTTGTTTAAATAAAGTCTTAAGAATAAAGTTTTAATCTTATTCAATATGTTATTCATAGTTTTCAAATTTCTAAACTATTAGTCATCTTTTCTTTTTCTCTCTCTTTCTCTCTATTTGTTTATGAATGTTGTAATGTTTTCATGTCTGATTTAATGTAAAACATGTAAATGTAAAATATCTTTGGGCAAACTATGTTTATCAGCCGTAACACAAAAATAGTTCACTGTCAGTATTAACCTTCTATATTGGCACATCCCTAAGGCTTTTTTTGTTATAAAGCAGTGTTAGATGTCACTGGCGAAATAAAGAAATGTGTTGTCTGAAATGTGTTTGCTCCAGATGGAACGCCCTTGTCCTGGTGGCTGGACCGGGCTGGAGAGAGAAGGACGTACTGGGGTGGATTTCTCCCCGGGGTGCAGCAGTGTGCCTGCAGTCTGGATGAGAACTGCATTGATATGAATCACTTCTGCAACTGTGACGCTGACCACAGCTCATGGTACGAGCCATCACTGTTTGCCTGTTTCTACACTGGTGCTCTTTCATATTAGATTTTGTGTTGTGTGTTTGTAATCTGTTGAATATCATCTCAGCACATGTTGACAGTATCAATAGCTGTAGATAGTGAGAGCAGCCATGTAAACACAGCTATTGTTTGCTTGTGAACAGGGAGAATGACACTGGAGTGCTGTCCTACAAAGAGCACTTACCACTGACCGAGATCTTGGTAGGAGACACAAACCGAAGCGGGTCAGAAGCCATTTACAGAGTGGGATCTCTGCACTGCTACGGGGACAGTACGTAAGCATACATATCTCATTTTATCACACTTTAGAAATGCACAGAAGTGCAGATGTGCAAGTGAATTGTAACTGGATTGAAATTGTTAATTTCTGTTGTGGTGAATGCACCGATTTGACAAAAAAAGGATTCATCTTTTTAACCATATGTAATTAGCACATTTAAAAACGTGTATATTTTAAGAGATGTGTACTTTTTTGTAGTTACAGCGTTAATTAATTCAGTTTAATTTTTTCTGTCAGTGTATTAAAATAATCATGTTTAATATGTTTGACTTTTAGCATGCCAACACATTCAGTTCCTTTTTTAAGTGAATTTGTTACATTTACATTTGACAGATGCTTTTATCCAAAATGACTTTCATTGCAAGCTATAATTTTATTATCAATCAAATACATGCTCTTATTGTTAGTGCTGCCTTCTAATCCTTGAGCAACAGTTGTTGCTGTCAGTTTAATAAATTAATCAATCTTTCTTTTTTGTGAATTTTTGTAGTTAAATTGTGCATTTTTAACACATCAGTCCTATTGATACGATGTGTTAATGCGTTATATTTAACGGTCTTAAAATTGTGTATATCTAGAACTTGCAGTCAGATCTTGTCTTCACACCTTAGCTATAAAAGAGTGATATAGTTTTAGCTAAATTTCTGACAAGACTCCTTAAATTCCAGGTCATAATTAAGTCTTATTACAAGAATATTTGAATGTAAACCATAATCAGTCTCCTCTTTCCTCAGGGTTTCTGTGGAATGCTGCTTCCTTCTACCAGGAGTCGTCCTACCTGCACTTCCCAACACTTCAGGCCGAGCTCAGTGTCGACATTTCGCTCTATTTCAAAACCACGGCTCCCTCTGGAGTGTTCCTGGAAAATCTGGGCACAAAAGACTTCATTAGAGTGGAGCTCAGTGGTTAGACATATTATATTGAGAAATAGACTTTCAAAAAAGCGAAATAACAAACTTTTCAAATTAAGAAGAGTTAAAGCTGCAGTCCGAAACTTGGTTAAAATGATCCTAAATCAATATTTGAGCAAGTACACAACCAGCCAGTGTTCAAAACTATCACCTTACTTTAGCCCGATTCACAACGTTTAGCTTATAATAATGTTTTCTAATTTAAGTGGTACAGGTAGGTTTTCACTGGAAATGCGAGCATGGCTCCGCGCCATTACGTCACGTCTGTAAACATAAAGAAGTTGTACCGGCTAATAGGCTATTGCATGTGAAGCCTTTTCTCTCAGTAACTAGAATAATTAAACGTATAATTTTGATGGTGGATTGTAATCCAGAAAGGATAATGTGTTTATGAAACACATGTGAATTAAATTAAATTATATTCCAGTTTTAAATGCTTCTGATTACAGATAGCCTGGGATTACACAAGATTTGTATTTTAAAGAAAACCAGTTCGAAGTGTTGTGATGTTAACATTAATAATTTGAGAATAAAGATTTGATGTGATATGAGCTAACCGATCTTTGGATTAAATCATCATTGGTAGCAAGATTTATTGTAATGCTTTTTTCCTCAAGAACAAACATGGCAGACATTGTTACTCACTTGTTCAGATGACAATATCCGGTGAACATTCTTATTTGGGTCATATATTCCAAGACATAGGCTAGAATATGTGATTGTGAAGTACACTAAACATCCACACCGGTGCGTGACTCACTGTCTCACATGCAAGGAAGATAATTCCGCAAGCAACTGCAATTCCAGGTTTTCAAACAGAGATGGCGACATAGAGGCAAAACTTATGGACTGCAGCTTTAAGAATTCTATTTATTTATTTATGTGGTTGGTTTGTAAAATATGACCGTGTATATTAAGTGGAATTTTTTTCCTCTGTGATTTTTTTATAAATTAATTAAATTAATAATTGTTTTTTATTTTTATATTTAAATTATATTTGTATATTAATTAGTTTTATATTTTTAATATTTGATCACTTAATTTAAATAAATTAAATAATAACAATTATTTATAATAAATTATTTAAAATAGATTACATTTTAATGACATATGACCATATTTTTCCCCCTATTTTTATTAATTCTATTAATTCTATTTAAGTATGATCTGAACATGTTCCCTCACAGGTTTTGTGAGCTTCAACCAATCTATCTAATTCTTTGTCAACATAAATGTGGAATTAAAATGGTAAAAGCCCCTCATATTTATGTCGTGTTATTAGTACTTGCAGCAAAGAGGAGAGGACGTAGTCAGTGGAAAGAGCAGTTTTAGTGAACTGTGCCGCTGAAACCATCAGCTGTGTAATTACTGTACACAGTTCACTGAGGCTGTTCATCTTCATCATGCTGTCTGCCTTCATAGTTCTTTTCATATATATACCCCCGAATATATGGATAATTTTTTTCACCAAGATTTGCCAAAATACATTGGCTTCATGTAAACTAGGTAGTTGCATTACAACGAGGTTTTGTAAGATGGTTCAAAGAACAACTTTGCGCTTGGATATAAAACAATTTTTTAAAATGTATATATTAAAAACAATTAGTATTTAATAAATTATATACACAAATTCCTTTTGCATATTTAGTGATTTGTGTGTTTTGTTCTGAATCCTGCAGCACCCTCTGTCGTGACCTTCACATTTGATGTGGGTAACGGGCCGGTGGTTCTGATGGTAAAGTCTCACGTTCCGCTGAACGACAGGCAGTGGCATTTTGTCCGAGCGGAGAGGAATGTGAAGGAGGCGTCGCTGCAGGTGGACCAGCTGCCCTTGCGTTTCCTGGAGGCCCCGTCTGAAGGCCACACCCACCTTCAGCTCAACAGCCAGCTGTTCATTGGTAGGCACCGCCTTGAGTGACAGCTCTGTGCCAGCGGGGCGTAAGAGAATAATATCCCTGTACCTCCACACAGATGCTGGCAATGAAGTTTACATGCTAATTACTTCAATATTAAATTCATTTGCATAATAAATTTTAGGTTTTGGATTAGCGCTAATAATTATTTCTGTCTCTTTTGTGCTTAATTTCGGTATACTAGCACTAACAAAGCTTTTTGTATTTTTTGCATGTAACTTCGTTGTACAGGTTTCTAACAGCCTTCTGTTATTTTGTGCTTCATTTAGTTAAGTTATGTTAAGCACACTTAGCTCTTGTTCTGTCCAGGCTGGACTTCTGCAATGCTCTCTTGGCATGTCGTCCAGCCAGTTCTATCAAACCTTTACAATTAATCCAGAACAAGACAGTATATTTATTTTTAATGAGCCAAAAATAATGCACGCCACACCTCTGTTTATCAATTTGCACTGGCTACCAATAGCTGCTCACATAAAATTGAAGACATTAATGTTTGCCTACAAAACCACCACTGGCTCTGCAGCCCTTTACCTAAATTCATTACTTTAGACTTATGTGCCCTCAAGAAGCTTGTGTTCTGCAAGTGAACGTCGCTTTATTGTGCCATCCCAAAGAGGCAAAAAAAAAATAACTTTCACTGACCTTTAAATTAAATGTTTTGTTATATTAGTGTTATGGATTCTTCCTGAATTTCTGCGATTATTTTTGTTGTGCTTGCCGCTAACAAAATGTTCTTATTTTTGCTAAAAAACATTATTGTACTAGTGCTTCCAAAGCTTTGTTTTTTGCACTTGATTTTGTTGTATTAGCACTATGAAGGTTTCCATCTTTCTGTGCTTAAATTTGTTGTTCTAATACTACCAAAGCTTTTTTGTTTGCACTTAATTTCGTTGCACTAGTGCTAATGATCATTCTGCCTTCCTAAAGGAACAGTACACTTTTTTTGAAAATTAATTTTCCAGCTCCCCAAGAGTTAAACAGTTGAGTTTTACGGTTTACGAATCCATTCAGCCGATCTCCGGGTCTTGCGGTAGCATTTTTAGCGTAGCTTAGCATAGATAATTGAATCTGATTAGACCGTTAACATCTCGCTCAAAAATGACCAAAGAGTTTCAATATTTTTTCTTATTTAAAACTCGACTCTTCAGTAGTTACATTGTGTACTAAGACTGACGGAAAATGAAAAGTTGCAATGATATTACGCAGCTGAAAATAGTCCCCAGCTACTGTTTATCATAACTAGTTACCTAGCTGTTTAACTCTTGGGGAGTTGGAAAATGAGCCTATTTAAAAAAAAAAAAGTGGAGTGTTCCTTTAATTTGTTGTACTAGCACTATGGAGATTTCTATCTTTCTGAACGTAATTTTGTTGTACTAACGCTAACGTGCAAAATTTGTTGCACTAGTGCGAACAAAGCTTTATTTTTCATATTAGTGTTAAAGAAGCTTCCTGTCTTTTTGTGCTTCATTTTGTTTTACAAACAACTATCAAAGCTCTTATTTTAGCACTTAATTTTGTTGTATTAGCGTTAACAAAACTTTGTATTTTTTCCAATATTTTTTTGGCACTAGTGCTAATGAAGATGTCTGTCTTTCTGCCCTTAATTTTGTTGGTCTAGTGCTAGCAAAGCTTTTTCATTGTTTGCTTAATTTTGTTGTACTTGCCACTACCAAAGCTTTATGATTTGTATTTTTATCTTTTTACACTACCAAAGCTTTGTTTTGTTTTGTTTTGTTTTTCCACTTAATTTTGTTGCACTAGTGCTAATGGCGTTTTTGTCGATCTGCGCTTAATTTTGTTGTACTTGCGCTAACAAAGCTTTCTTTTAAAAATAACTACATTTTTGTCTGTGCAGGAGGTACAGCATCAAGACAGAGAGGATTTTTAGGGTGCATCAGGTCATTAAACATCAACGGGATGACACTTGACCTTGAGGAGCGGGCTAAAATGACCCCAGGAGTCAGTTCGGGGTGTCCGGGTCACTGCAGCAGCCAAAACAGCTTGTGTCACAACAGGGGGAAATGTATCGAGAAGAGCAGTGGCTACGTTTGTGATTGCACACATTCGGCCTATGGAGGATCCAATTGCAAAAAAGGTGCATTAATATTGGTGATAAATCTAATATTAATATTGAAATAATACTTTTCTGATATTGAATTTGTTTGTATTGACTGTACACTTGGTTTCTGAAATATCACTGGTCCACCACAACCATGTTGTAAAATACAGAAGGATTCTTTTTCTGTCAAAGGATTTTATTTAAGCGCTGACTTTTCAAATTGAGGCTGTGTCAATGAAATAATCTGGTTTGAAATAAATTGCTAATATTCATAATACGTTTTCATTGTGACTGTTGACTGTAGAATTAAGATTGCAGGTTGCATATTCTGATGAAGAATATATTTATTTATTGTTGCCATTTTATAAGGCCACACCCTGTTAAAAAAACAGCATATGCTGGTTAGGTATGTTTTGAAGCATGGCTGCTGGTTTGAGCTGGTTTGCTGGTTCTTAGCTGGTCACCTGCTGGTCCTAAGCAACTAGCTCCTGCTCAGGACCAGCTTAAACCAGCTCAAACCAGCAGCCATGCTTCAAAACATACCTAACCAGCATATGCTGTTTTTTTTTCAACGAGGCTGGCTTGTTTCACACAGCTATACTCTTCAAATTTCCCATCATTCTATGTGGCGGTGTAACCGATCCTACTCGCCCCGCTCCGAGTGGGCTTTGAACCACAGTCTCCGGTGTGGGAGGTGGGTACTCTAATAAGGATCGCTAGAGCGCCTCTTGAGATCAGGAGAGTGAGGTTTACACGAACAGCTCTCACAGTCCTACAACAGATACAGCGGCACAAAAATAAGAAAATATTAAGTAAAGAAAAACCATTTGCACTTAATTTGGTTGTATTAGCGTGAACAAAGCTTTGTCTTTTTGTGCGTGTTTAACTTGCGTTAACAAAATGCTAGAAAAGCTAGCAAAGTCTTTTTTACACTTCGCTTTGTTACATATATGCTAACAAAGCCTCCTTCCTTTTTTTGCACTTAGTTAAAATATAAAGCATTTACGCTAACAAAGATTCCTGTCTTTTTTGCACTTATTTGGTTGTATTAGTATTTTTTGTGCTTGTTTTTCAACTGCCAGTTATAATATCTTAAAAGCAGGTTGCTCAGTGTTCAACATCGTACCAATATCTACTCAATAAAATGTCTTAAACAGTTGAGATATTCATAACTAAAATAAGATGCTAACTGGCCGATAATTGACCGAAACATCTGTCTGTGGCTGACACAGAAGGTTTTAGATTTCCTTGCAGTTCAAGGGAACAGTTCCTCATCAAAAACAGTTTGTTTCAACTTTGCTATCCTCCTAACTCCTCCTGCATATCAAAGAGAGTTCCAGAAGGAGGACTTTAAGAGCTCGGCAACCTTGATTTCTGAAGACTGCATTGTGCCCGCAGATTGCACCTGATCAAAGCTGAGCTGGATAAAACATGAGATATTCGGTGCAGTTCTGCTATTCTCTGTCTCGCTGTCTCGACATGGCTCGCGTCATGACCGTGAACCGCAGTTGTTTGGATGAATTTCGCTCAAAGGGTTGCAACCTGACCAATCCCAGCGGACCCTCGCTGCCCATCACGCTCAGTGCTAAACCTCTCTGCTGTCAATAATCCTTTATCACATTTGATCCTCTGATATACCAGACAGCCGAGCCATTCAATGCTCTGTGAATGAGATGGCGTTCTTGGCTTTGCGATTTCTTTATTGGACTCTAGAGGGATGGTGTTTCTATTCTGATAATATTATGAGTAAATGAACACCATGAGATGCCCAGGGATCTGTTTCAGTCCAAGCATAATTTTGCATTCATTTAAAGTTTAAATGATTAATTTCCTCTACATTTCCACTCTGTCCATTCAGCGCCGTGTCCTTGGTGTTCGACAGCACATTAATATGCTGATAGGGAAACAAAAACACGGCCAATCACCGTCTCTGATCTGCCCACAAGTGTTTGCACCAACATTTTCACGCTTTTGTGCTTTCTTCCTTTCCAGAAGTTTCCATGTCCTTTGAAAGCGGGTCCTCGGTGACCTACACCTTCCAGGAACCATTTTCCGTGATGCGCAACCACAGCCGTCAGTCCTCAGCTATCTTCGCCCAAAGCAGCAATTCACGAGAGAGCATCGCCTTCAGTTTCCTCACAACTCAAACGCCTGCCATGCTTCTGACAGTCAACACCTATCATCAACAGTACATGGCCATTATTTTGGCTCACAATGGTACTAATATAATATTACTGTTTTTGCTTTTGCGTTTTTTTTTTAGCTGCAATATGGGTGGTTCTCTCAAAACATTTGTAGAACATATTTTGGTCATGCTATATACCATCCCAAAATGATGAAAAAGAATACATTTATATTTAGATTTTTTTTTATGTTTTATAAATATTTCACCTCTCATTATTATGTGAAAAAAATATATTAATGCAGAAAACACACATTATAGGCATATTTTCCAATTATCCCAAAGGTATAATTATTAATGCAAAAATTTTATTTATGTAATTTGTATAGTATATTAATTATTAATATGAATTATTATTAATTCAAAAAGCTTATTCTTATTTGTTTTCATGGACTTTGTGCGTTTATGCTAATCAAAATATAAATATGTAATATTTTTAATATTAATGTCCTTCATATATACAGTACTGTATATAAAGAAGAATACATTATATTTTTTATTAAAAAAATAAGCAAATTGTTCACTTCTCATTATTGTGGGAGAAAGTATCATTAATAATGCAGAAAACTCATTACTTTCATGTATATTGTATAGTATAATGTTAATTATTATAGTTTGTATATTAGCAGAGTAGCGTCTTTTCTTTTTGGACTGCCTTAAATGTATGCTAATTAAAATTTTAACGTATAATATATATGAAAATGAAAACCACTTTGAGATTTAGAGGAATATTATGGTAATGAAAATGCAAATAAAAGATCCTTTTATGTTTTTATAAAAGGTATTGGCTAAATTTAGTTCAAATAAAGTCTGTAAATGTATATTATTGGAGGATAATAACAATGGCAATACTGAACGCAGCAGGAAAATTGTATATTTCATTTGTATTCAAGATTTTGTCCTGTTATGACATGTGCCAAAATCACAGTGCTGTATTGGCCAATCAAAGTTGTTTCTGATTACCTTCAAACTGTCAGTAGATGATTACAACAATGATGGTGATGGTGATGATTGGAGAGCAGTATCCTTTGCTGTGTTCCTCATATTTCAAAACAGCGGTCAAGCTAGCAATTACCCTCATCAGTGGGGAAGGAAATGAGCCATCCAATGTGCTGTGCTGACTTGATTCTGTCTTCTGTCTCAAATTGCCTGCGTTTCTTGCGTCTCATTGGCGTCCCGCAGGGAGTTTACAGATTTGGTATCGGCTGAACAGAGAGAAAGAGCCTGACATCTTTACACCAACATCCATTAATTTGGCCAACGGAGAGCTCCACAGAATCCAGATCCATAGAGAAGGAAGGGACATGTATGTCCAGGTAAGTTTTGCATATATTTCAAGGCTAAACTATTTTTGGTCAGTTCTTTGGCAGTTACTAACCTTTTCAATGAATATTTGCACAGTTATGTGTCAACAACAGTATTATATTATTTATTCATGAAACATGAGTAGAACAAATTTCTTAATCGTTTGCTGAACCCAACCAAGAAAATCCAAACCCAACATAGAAATGTTTTATGAACAATTTTGAAGATGTATGTGGCAGGCATGCAACAATCTACATAAGTATGGTTTTCCAACAAATTGCCCAGAAATTCAGTTAATGCTTTCATGCAACAATTTATGTACAAATAGTTTTATGGAAAAAATAAATGACACTGAAATTTGATTGAAGAAGTTTGTTGCATTCATGCAAACATTTACATACAAATTACATAGAGGTTCTATCAAAGGTGTGAATCACATTTATGAAATAATTTATGTACGAGCAGTTTTGTGAATAAATTACACAGAAATTAAATTAAAGATTGTAATTTGTTACACATTGTTACATTTTGCACACATTTTAATCCATAGGCCACGTTTTTGTGACAAATTATGTAAAGATGGTTTTATGTGTAATTTGCATAAATTGGAAAATATGTGTTACACTTTACATAAGAATGGTTCTAAAACACATTATATTCTTGAGACAGACATTTAATGTATGTCTATGGGTGCACTCTTGGGTGTTCCTGTGGACCAGTAGTAGAGCGTTGTGTTTGCAGCGCAAAGGTCATGGGTTAAATTTCCCAGGCAACACACATACTGACAATAAAATGTATAGCCTGAATGCACTGTAAGTCGCTTTGGATAAAAGCGTCTGCTAAATGCATAAATGTAAATGTAATGAATGCATACATTTGAAGAATGGTTTTACAAATGATTTACAAATCAATTTAGTTCCACTCATGTTTCATAATTCAGTTCTGTTGTTGCTGATGGAAAGTTGTAGCGTCATTATTCGCATTCCTCTCAATTGATTTAGATCAGATTTGTTTTCGGTCGGAGTTAAAGTACCCTGATGTGCAAGGCTGATGATACATTTAAGTTTTTTACCCCGGTAGCACAGACTTACAGTGCTTAAACTCAAGGATGTCATCAGTATTCTTCACACAGTTGTTGCAGATTAACACGTAGCGGCTTTTGTCTCACACCAATAAAATATTTGTAGAATCTTGCGAATGTCAAACCATATCTCTTTCTCTTTCTCTCTGTATCCTTCTCCTTCTTAGATTGATAAAGATACCAATCTGAAATACAGCCTGTCCACGGACAAAGAGTTGATCACGATAAGGTCTTTGACTTTGGGGAAAGTCACAGGTAGGCAGTTTAATTAAACTCCAAGATTAAAGCTGTGGGTGTGCGAGCTTGTATTTAAGTAATTCACCACACCGAGCCACCTTGAGATAGTTGGATGGACAAGAATCCTTAATTTAGCACTAAATACATTAGTTTGCTTTAGTTTAGCGCTATTTGAACAGCAAATAAGAACTTCCTGTGGTTTGGTCTTCTTGCCTCTGTCAGGTCGAGCTGGTGTAGATGAGGAGGTTCTTCAGGCTGGATCGAGAGGTTTCATTGGCTGTCTGTCTTCAGTTCAGTTCAACCATTTGGCTCCTCTCAAGGCGGCCATATTGAATCGAGGCAGCTCATTGGTCAGTGTTCTTGGTAATCTGGTAGAGTCAAATTGCGGAGAGCTGGCTGATAAGTCTTCATCCAGATCTTTGTCAGGTTGGTTAATATACCATCTTATGTTGAAATGAAGAAATGGCTAAATGAATGGAATCAGTGTACAAACAATAAACTTTATTCACAGATCATGTAGACACAGGAAGTAGAGGCAAAAAACGTCCAAATGCCCAAAGTGACTCCGCTGTAATTGGAGGTAGGTGCTGCTCCATGTTTTTTGTAAAAAAAAATAATTAACTCAAACCTTTTACATATATTCTCACAACTTCTGTTAAGGTATCTTGAAGGTGCAAAAGATGACATTAAATGTGTGGTCACAAATTTCAGAGGCAAAAAATTTCCATCGTTAATAGTTTAGCTATTTATAAAGCATAATGGTGAATAAATAGATATAAATAGAAATGGTGATCTTACCTCTGAGTCGAGAGTGTATGTGTGTAATTGGAGGTAGGTGTTGTTTTCCTGCAGCATTTTTTTAAGGCAAACGTGCTGTAAAATCAAACCTTTTTTATGAATATAAAGGGGTAAGGGGTCTTGAAGGTGCAAAAGATTACATTAAAGGTGTGGTCACATTGGCAAAATTGCAGGGGCAAAAAAGGTCCATCGTCAATAGTGTAGCTATTTATATAGCATAACTCATGAGTTACTTTCCAGCAGCTTTTTGTTGGTCAATATGGCAAATACTCGAGTCACATCTGTGTGGGAAAATCTTTCACCTTCATGCGAAATTCCTAATTGTGTGGATTCCTACTGAAATAACTGCATTTTGCCTGTGAAAATTTGCCAAACAGTGTTAAATGTGACTGAACCTGTGACCATTGTAGAAGTTGCATTCAAACTAAGCAGCTTTCTGTTGATCAATGCAACAAATCTATGTGACCAACTTGAACCAGTTGCGAAATATGAATGAGGAAATATTTTGCCTTTTGTGCATCAGCGCAAATGTGACTTACTTATTCTGTCTCTCGTAGGTTTGATAGCAGCAGTAGTGCTCATTACCCTTTGCGCCGTGGCCGTGATGACCCGCTTCCTGTACCGCCATCGACACGAGCGTACCCGGCAGATGGCTTCCGTCAAGGAGAAAGATCACCAGCCCAGGCCAGAACTCAGATACCGGGCCGAGTTGGACCTACACAGTGCCATGAGAGACAGCAGGAAAGAGTACTTCATCTGACCTGTGGTGTACGAACCTCGTAACCCCCACTGAGTCGCTGCGACCCTAACGTTCGGCGCCAACTCAGTGGGCAGGGATTGGGGACAGGAAGTCAGCTGAGCCTTGTGGACACAGCCAGTGCCCTTCACCCGCCCAACCACTGTCCTTTAGTATTCAGGATTCAGGGAATGGAAAGTACACAACACAGATGCGTTGAATTGTAGTGGGACGCAAGCAGCATTGCGGATTTTAACAGACCGGGTTTATATCGGCAGAGCTTTGCTGCGGTTTTAGACAAACGTTCCCAAGAGTTAGAAGATCAGGTGGCTTCAAAGCTCAGAAGCTGTACCCAAACATGGCCTTCAGCCCTTCGTAAAGGATGGAGAATCAAACGTTTGAAGCGAGTCTTTTGCTTTCAGGGCTAATTATTTAACCAGACAACAAAGAGATTACAGAATTGTTTGTGTGCGCACACATGCGAATCACTCTGGCAGACAAACAAACACTCGGCGGTCTCCAGTCTGTGGACCATGACCAATCAAACGGCTCTGGTGCAGTACTAATCCAGCATGAATGGTCTTGTTCAGCCACAGGCGAGCACAATGTAGTGATGCAAATAAAGTGGGTGATGTTACCAGTGGGGCTCTTTCACTTCCTCCTTCCTTTGCTCGGTTTCTCCTTCATACATTTACTCCTTGTTTCCTTTCCTAAGGACTTCTTGAAACAGCATTCATAATGCATTTAGCTTAACAGTCATGTGACAATTTTCAGAGAGAAGGAACAGGAAATATGACTTGATTGTATCCATGATTAGGTTGTGAAAAGTGGGTGTTATGTTTCCGAATGGAGGGGAGGGGTTGATGATTGCATTTGAAAAGGAGGCGGAGCAAGTTATTTCATTTAGATAAAAGTTCCCAAACACTTATTTTATTACTATTTGGAATAATTTCCACTGAATTCAGAATAAGATCATTTAATTATGGTTATGCCATATATTTCAAAGAGAAACTGAAAAAAGGAAGGGTGGGATTTTTTTTATTGATATTTGATTGGATTATTAAAAGTAGGAGTGATATTAGTCAATATTATTTTTCCTGCCAACTTGGTTACATCAGCAGAAAAGTATTGTGGAATAAGTTTTATGAAAAATACTGATTCATGCACAATAAAACTTGGACCATTTATTAAGAAATTAAACCTAAGTAGTGTCAATTTTCATTTAGATTTGTTTAAGACCCCATAAAATGATTTGACACAGCTTTTGGGACTGGAAATTTTGAGTATTTCCTGTTGTTACTTTATTTTAAAAAGCAGAAAGCCTTTACTTTACAGCATACTTTGCAGATTAAATGATGTTGCTAATCGGTTGTAATTGTTATCTGGGGAAGGGAAATTCTCATTGTAGTGGATTTGAACACAAATCTGTGTAGTTCTCAAGACAAGTCCTCAGTCTTCTTGATCTGTTTTGCTAGAATTAATTGTAAATCAAGATAGTAAATTTGAAATGCATAGTGCGCTTAACATTTATTTAGTCAACTTTTAAAGGCGTGCTACCATATAAATGGCCTCAAAGCTAATAGACGTGATCTTACCAGCCACGGAGCTCCAATTTTGATTTCATAGGGTCTTTAAAGAAAGTTTTACGGTCAATTTTGATTTTATGTTGTCTTTAAAATCTAAGACTCACTCGTTCAGTGCATCTATTTCTGGTTCTATCACTCTACCACATGCTCTTGCAGATTTACTGTTTTAAGTGTACATCTAATGCACCCTACAGTATAAAGATTTTCCAGGTCCACTTCTAAAATCTGAAGTCATTGATTGGTTCAAAGATGTTGTCCCAGAACCCCCAAAAAATATAAAGTTGAAAGGATGCTCTACTTGCTTTTATCACGTTAAGTGGGTCTTAAAAACAACAGCACACATGGTTCTATCTGCTGACAAAAATAAGCTCTAAAAACGTTTATTTTCAGAACATTCTTAAATCAACATTGAAAAGGATAGAATATAGATAATATATTAAGTTTAGTTTTATAACCCTATTGACAGTTCTGTTGTTGATGTTTCTTGAGTTCATGATGAATCTATATTTTATGCTAAATAAATAAACAAACAAATAACAAAATACGAATAGATGGATATATTCTCAATATTATCCTAAATACCTTAAATATTTTGCTTATTTTTATATATATACACTGAACAAAATTATAAACGCAACACTTTTGTTTTTGTCCCCATTTTTCATGAGCTGAACTCAAAGATCTAAGACTTTTTCTATGTACACAAAAGGCCTATTTCTCTCAAATATTGTTCACAAATCTGTCTAAATCTGTGTTAGTGAGCACTTCTCCTTTGCCGAGATAATCCATCCACCTCACAGGTGTGGCATATCAAGATGCTGATTAGACAGCATGATTATTGCACAGGTGTGCCTTAGGCTGGACATAATAAAAGGCCACTCTAAAATGTGCAGTTTTATCACACAGCACAATGCCACAAATGTTGCAAGTTTTGAGGGAGCGTGCAATTGGCATGCTGACTGCAGGAATATCCACGAGAGCTGTTGCCCGTGAATTGAATGTTAATTTATCTACCATAAGCAGTCTCCAAAGGCGTTTGGCAGTACATCCAACCGGCCTCACAACCACAGACCACGTATAACCACACCAGCCCAGGACCTCCACATCCAGCATCTTCACCTCCAAGATCGTCTGAGACCAGCCACCCGGACACCTGCTGCAACAATCGGTTTGCATAACCAAAGAAGTTCTGCACAAACTGTCATAAACCATCTCAGGGAAGCTCATCTGCATGTTCGTCGTCCTCATCGGGGTCTCGACTTGACTGCAGTTCGTCGTCGTAACCTACTTGAGAGGGCAAATGCTCACGGACCCCCCAATACAGTAAAACCTAAGGCACACCTGTGCAACAATCATGCCGTCTAATCAGCATCTTGATGGAGGTGGATGGATTATCTTGGCAAAGGAGAAGTGCTCACTAACAGATTTAGACAGATTTGTGAACAATATTTGAGAGAAATATGCCTTTTGTGTACATGGAAAAGACTTAGATCTTTGAGTTCAGCTCATGAAAAATGGTGGCAAAAACAAAAGTGTTGCATTTATAATTTTGTTCAGTATATATTTATATATATAATATTGCATTTCAAACTCTCAGCAAAAACCAAAGTAAGAAGAGACATTTAATTTTATGTTTACCGGTGTAGAGTCTCATATGCTGATCAGAAATGGCCATGATGTGTTTTCTGGGAACACAAAGTTCCCTGTGAATCATAGTTGCAATGAAGGGAAGGTTTCGCATTGAAGTGCATCAAACCAGTCCACAATAAACTCTTAGACTGAGAATATGAGAATTAATTCTGTACTGGTGGGACCTGATTTTATTGCATTATATTCCAGAGGAACCAAGTAATGGAGTCAAAATATCATTCACAGCCTTTTAAAGGTTGTCAGGTCTTTCCCGTATAAGCCTCAAATATGTCTTAGATCATATTATGATTGCTTCCTCGATGCTATGAGATATAATCTAAATATAATTGGTTCCCGGACTCAACAGAATAGCATAGGAAACGGTCAAGATGTGCAGATTCCTCAGATAATACCCACAGTGCACCAGAGCGAAGCTTTGAGGCGGTATCTAATCATCGCCCCACCCAACCCCATCATTTGTCATTTCCAGTGGCGCCAGGACAAAGAATCAGTAATGCTAGATATTTATCTAGCTGTGATCTATGTAAATGTCACTCTCGTGATGGAACAGAGATGATGGATCCTCTCTCAAACAGCCCTGGGCTCAAAACTGAGTCCGATTTACAGCTAAATCCATCTCAGCATGGATAAACACCAGCCGGAATGTTGTACCACGATTGGCTCATTCCTCTCATTAGATTTCGGTGTGTCTCACCGAGGTAATGAATCCTCAATCTCAGATATTCATGCTAGCGAAACTGAAATGAAGCAGGATGGCTTACCGAGCAATTTTAGCAGCTCACAGGAAGTTTGAGATGTGATGTGGTATTTTTAAATTAAGCCACACATCACGAGAATAACTAAAATGTGAGCTGTTTTAACGGTGGCAGTACATCCTTACAGAAAAATAATTTAGTGAAGAAACCATTTTAATTCAGAAATTGCTAGTAAGATTTAGAAGTAATTGCAAAGAAATGGCAAATAACCCATTGACTTAAACTTGAACTTTTCTTCAATAATTTGTATTTTATGACTTCTAAATATCATCTTTTACAGTGCAGGTGTGTAGACACCATAACAAATGCGGGGGAAATAACTATAATAATTATGAAATAATTAATGGGAAAAGATTATATTTAAATTACTATTCTATCCGATATATATTAACATTCATTATATTAATATATGGAATTACCTTATTGCATTTTCAGTTGTCATTTTAGTTTAACATTAGTCATTTTGTAATTTGCAATTGTTCTTTTTTTAAATGTCAATATAGCTTTCTTTTTATTTCAGTTTTTGTAGAGATTTTAACTAAATTAAAAGGACATTTATGTATGAATCAATCAATCAAGCTTTGCACACAAGCACTAATACCAATCTAGCTAGCCTATTTGCCTGCTTTTGAATAAAAAATGTAGTATTGTTGGATAAACATTAATATGAATTAGTCAGGTTAATAAGGCTTATCAATTATTTCCTACAGCCCTAGGTACATCAGTTGTGAGCTATTAGTATTGTGAATTTTCTCCGAAAGCTGGAATATGAAGTAGTAGCTGCTGTATTTGAAGGACCGGAGTATCGTGTTTCTAGCCGTGGGAGTTGTGTTATGCTGTTTTGTAGATGTTTGGTTTTAGCTGAAATTTGCAGAATTCGCCAAGCTGCTGTCACGTAAGACTCGCTTCCTCCATAACAAGCCAGAACATCTGCCACGCCAGAAAGCACTGACAAATAACCCACCTTTCACAGAGCTAAAATCTTGTTATCTGAACAATCTGGGTTGCATTGCGTCGGCTGAATGCCATGGGTCTGCTTGGATTCTTATGTTTGCAGAAAAAAAAAAAAGTGGTGTCCTTTGACTAAACACATTTTTGAAGTGCATTTAAATATTTAATTAACACGACATATCACTGACAATGTTATGGACTATAATGTACACTAATGACTGATTCATTTTGAGCTTGTTTTATATGGTTAGAATTATACAGGTGTATTGTAAATAAATGTATATTTAATAATAAAAAACTGAGACATTTTTGGTAGCTTTATGTGCTACATTTCTGTCATCTTTTCTTCAAACCACTTATTAGTAATAGTTATTCTAGAAAAGATCTTGACATGCATTGAGAATCTGTTTTGGTTTGACAAGAACAAACAATGAGTTTTGTTCTCGTGGGTTTGAGTTCACCCTCGTATTATGTTCTGGTTCAATTTGACCCATTTTGATTTTCAAGCTGTCAGAAGTAAGAGTTAATCTGTATTTTTTTTTTCTTGATAATCTGTTACTTTTTTTAATTTAGGGCCATGAACATGCATGCAAAGTCACGATACACTGATGTGTTTTGAAGTGTACACAAATCATTTTCTGACGATTTGGATCAAGGCAACCGTACGGACAGAAATTAAATATATTTATTGGATATAAGTTGCAATTTTGGTGTTTTACTACCCTGGAAAGGGAAAACAATTACCTTTTTCTCATTATTTTCAATGCTAAAAAAGATTTTATCAGACTCAGATGGTAAAAGTGAACTATCATTTCTATTTTCAACATATATGAAATACTATTTACCTTCTTTTTTTCTTCCAGAAATGTTGTAACTTTTTTCTCATTTAGGACCATGAACATGTATGCAAAGTCATGATACACTGATGTGTTTTGAAGTGTTCACAAATAATTTTCTGACAATTTTGATGTTTGCTGGTCAATTTGACCCGCATTTTTTTGTTTCAAGGCAACTATACAGACCCAAATTAAATGTATTCCTTGGATATATGTTGCTATTTTGGTGTTTTAGTGCCCTGGAATGGGAAAAAAATAGCATTTTCTCATTATGTTCAATGCTGAAAAAGACTTTCTCAGACTCATTTCTATTTTCAACATACAGGTGCATCTCAATAAATTAGAATGTCATGAAAAAGTTCATTTATTTCAGTAATTGTGAAACTCGTGCATTATATAAATTCAATGCACACAAACTGAAGTAGTTTAAGTCTTTGGTTATTTTAATTGTGATGATTTTGACTCATATTTAACAAAAACCCACCAATTCACTATCTCAACAAATTAGAATACTTCATAAGACCAATAAAAAAAATAGTGAATTTTTGGCCTTCTGGAAATTCTGTTCATTTACTGTATATGTACTCAATACTTGGTAGGGGCTCCTTTTGCTTTAATTACTGCCTCAATTCGGCGTGGCATGAAGGTGATCAGTTTGTGGCACTGCTGAGGTGGTATTGAAGCCCAGGTTTCTTTGACAGTGGCCTTCAGCTCATCTGTATTTTTTGGTCTCTTGTTTCTCATTTTCCTCTTGACAATACCCCATTTATGGCGCTTTTCCACTGCATGGTACGGTTCGGTACGGTTCACTTTTGGGGGGTTTTCCACTGGGTACTGTACCTGGTACCTGGCACTTTTTAGTACCACCTCAGCCGAGGTTCCAAGCGATCCGTACCGTTACCAAAACGTGACTTGTAAACTCTGCTGATCACTGATTGGCCGGAGAGAATCGTCATTACTGCGTCACTGAACTTGCGACATGAGACCCTCCTCTACAGCCCTACCCGCTAGATTTAAATCAGCACAGCCAGCCAGCGAAGGAGCGGACGCAGCTTTTGTTTCAACAAACGCACCTTTTTGCATCAACCACAAATTATCTGTTTCATTGTCTGTTGAGGAAGTTCAGACGTTCCTCTCGTTGATAGGCAAGGAGCGGATCCAGTGAGAGCTTGATGGCGCGACGCCGAAGGAAAAAGCCTTATGTATATACTTTTGAACTTGCTATATTTTCAGAGTATGTCTTCTGTTTATATTTTTAACTTTGAATCTGTGTTTTGCTTCAATTAAAAACAATCTGATCGAATAAGTGTACCTCCAGACTATATTAAATATGTATTATTGTATGAGCACGTAATGAACCTCTTGAAAAAGACAAATGATTAATGCCACGATTATAAAAACCATCACATAAATAAAAAAACAAGGGATACATTATACATTTTGAAATATTCAAAAGTTTATTGATAATTCACTTTACAGAACACGCTGCATGAATAGTTAAATAATCAAGTAACGCAGCACACCTGCACGAACATCCCTGCTCTCCTCATCTACAGCCCGTGTCACTGCACCACAGTCTCTGCTGCTGGGGGTAAATCCCAAGCATTCTCATAGACCTCTCCATTGCTGTTAAAAACATACACATGCCGAGAATGAAGAACACTATTCCGTCTCCTTCCTTTGTTGTGAGTTTGTTTGTGGCGCGTTTATGATCATGTCATGGCAGTAGAGGCGGCGCAATTATAATGACGCGTGAATAATCCCGCCCACTCTATAGCGGTACTAAACTGCAGTGGAAATGCAAACCGACTCGAACTAATCCGTATCGTGCCGTCCCGAGCCGTGCCGAACCTTACCGTACCATGCAGTGGAAAAGCGCCAATATTCTCTATGGGGTCAGGTCTGGTGAGTTTGCTGGCCAGTCAAGCACACCAACACCATGATCATTTAACAAACTTTTGGTGCTTTTGGCAGTGTGGGCAGGTGCCAAATCCTGCTGGAAAATGAAATCAGCATCTTTAAAAAGCTGGTCAGCAGAAGGAAGCATGAAGTGCTCCAAAATGTCTTGGTAAACGGGTGCAGTGATGTTGGGTTTCAAAAAACACAATGGATCAACACCAGCAGATGACATTGCACCCCAAATCATCACAGACTGTGGAAACTTAACACTGGACTTCAAGCAACTTGGGCTATGAGCTTCTCCACCCTTCCTCCAGACTCTAGGACCTTGGTTTCCAAATGAAATACAAAACTTGCTCTCATCTGAAAAGAGGACTTTGGACCACTGGGCAACAGTCCAGTTCTTCTTCTCCTTAGCCCAGGTAAGACGCCTCTGACGACAACTGTAGCCAAATTCCTTGACATGTCTGTGTGTGGTGGCTCTTGATGCCTTGACCCCAGCTTCAGTCCATTCCTTGTGACGTTCATCCAAATTCTTGAATCGATTTTGCTTGACAATCTTCATAAGGCTGTGGTTCTCTCGGTTGGTTGTGCATCTTTTTCTTCCACACTTTTTCCTTCCACTCAACTTTCTGTTAACATGCTTGGATACAGCACTCTGTGAACAGCCAGCTTCTTTGGCAATGAATGTTTGTGGCTTACCCTCCTTGTGAAGGGTGTCAATGATTGTCTTCTGGACAACTGTCAGATCAGCAGTCTTCCCCATGATTGTGTAGCCTAGTGAACCAAACTGAGAGAAAATTTTGAAGGCTCAGGAAACCTTTGCAGGTGTTTTGAGTTGATTAGCTGATTGGTAGGTCAACTGATGGCAGTGGCTCTTTGGATGTGCTTGACGACTGTTTTGAGGAGATAAAAGGTTGGATGGCTGATAATTTTCTACAATTAAACGAAAGCAAAAGTGAAATTTAGATTTTAGGTCACTCTAGAAATTCATCCGATTTTAATTTAGGGTCCCTTTCCGCTAGTGTTCAACCCTATGTAAGAAATATTGGGGTTACATTTGATTCGTCTCTCAAATTCGATAAACAAATTAGTACAGTGGTAAAGGGCAGCTTTTTCCATCTTAGATACATTGCTAAGTTGAAACAGTTGTTGCCTCATAAAGACTTGGAGACTGTAATACATGCTTTCATAACATCTCGCTTGGACTACTGTAATTCCCTTTATTGGGGACTGCCTCAATTGGCGATTTCTCGCTTACAAATTGTCCAGAATGCTGCAGCGAGGCTTCTCACTGGAACAAGAAAGAAGGATCACATTTCTCCTATCCTAGCATCTTTACATTGGCTTCCTGTAAAGTTTAGAATCGATTTTAAAATAGCTGTTTATGTGTACAAGGCGTTAGCCGGCCTTGCACCAAAATATATCAGTGACCTTCTGATTGCTTACTCTCCTCAAAGAGCTCTTAGGTCCAGTAATCAGTTTCTTTTAACGGTCCCACGTTGTCGCTGCAAAACCAAGGGTGGCCGGGCTTTTTCAGCTGCAGCCCCGAAACTTTGGGATAGTCTGCCTGTAAATGTGAGACTCGCTCCTTCACTAGCTAGTTTTAAGTCTGCTCTTAAATCTTATTTGTTCTCCCTGGCTTTTGAATAATGCCCGCTTAAGGCTCTGTTGCCAACTTGGCTTAGATTTTTTTTTTTTATAAACTGTTTTTGTTGTATTGTATTTGTTGTACAGCACTTTGGTGCAACTCTGTTGTTTTTAAACGTGCTATAGAAATAAACTTTGACTTGACTTGACCATATTCAAATTTGTTGAATTGGTGGGTTTTGTTAAATGTGAGCCAAAATCATCACAATTAAAAGAACCAAAGACTTAAACTACTTCAGTCTGTGTGTATTTAATTTATTTAATACATGAGTTTCACAATTTGAGTTGAATTACTGAAATAAATGAACTTTTCCACGACATTCGAATTTATTGAGATGCACCTGTATATGAAATACTATTTACCTTAACTTTTTCTTCCAGAAATGTTTAACTTTTTCTTTTTTGTAACAAAAACATTGATAAAATATATATTTAGGAGTCTTAGACCTTTCCAACGATATATAGTTTGTCATGATTAGATTAGGGTTTAACTTTAGTACAGTAGTAAACTTTTACCAGCGGTGTGGTAACATTTAAGGGGTTAAAAATCAAAGGTTAAACACATTTATACAAAAATCACATTTTTTTTATATTAATTGCTTTCACTGTGAGACAATTACTGATATAATGTTTTTTCTGTTCATACCTTATTCCTTCTTGTTTTTATTAATGTGATATTTAGGGAATTGCATTGGTCAATTAGGGTCGATTTGACACGCTCCATCAAAATCGTACCCAGAAATCAAACACAATACAAGGGTTAAGCAAGTGTCAAGTGTTAGAAATGTCTGCTTTGGAACTGTAAATAGACAAAAATGGGAAACACTGGGTTTATTTTTGCACTGAGTTATATTTTGTCCTAACTCTTATCCCACTTTTTTTGTAGCTCAACAGCCGCTGGGCAACTGTTTGCACTGTGAATATTCTTGAAACTATCTTGCAGGTTTGGAACGGGTGAGTACACGCAATTTTCATTTTTGGTTGAACTATAGAGCTATAGAGATACTCATTGTTTTAATGCAGCAAATGTTGACTATGTTTTTGTTATCGTTGCTCAAAGCTAAATATTGTGATTGTGAAAATTATCAGCCAATCAGAATACAAATCTAAAACTGTATGCAGCATGATTTTAGGCCAATGAGATATCATTATGTGCAGGGCTACCTTGTACAATCAAAATGGTCAGTACCTGGATGGGAGACCTCCTGGGAAAACTAGGTTGCTGCTGGAAGAGGTGTTAGTGAGACAAGCAGGGGGTGCTCACCCTGCAGTCTGTGTGGTCCTAATGCCCCAGTATAGTGATGGAAAAAAAAGCATCGTCTTTCGGATGAGACGTTAAACCGAGGTCATGACTCTCTTTGGTCATATAAAATCCCATGGCACATCTTGTAAAGAGAAGGGATGTAACCCCGGTGTCCTGGCCAAATTCCCACCACTGGCCCTTGACCATCATGGCCTCCTAATTATCCCCATCCACTTGACTGGCTCTATGACTCTCTCCTCTCCACCTGTAGCTGGTGTGTGGTGAGCGCACTGGTGCCGTTGTACTCAGAGGCGTAGCAATGCGGCAGGCAAGGCAGGCAATTGCCTGGGGCCCCGTATTTTGAGGGGGCCCCCGACAGCTGACCATTTGAACAATCGGAAATGTCATTATTAATAATATACACGTAACATGGAGCAATATATCGGCATCAGTCAATTCGCGTTTTAAGAGAAGGCTTCATGTATCAGTTTCCTCAAAATGGAATTGCTGATCTACTACTATCCCATTGAATATGATCTCTCGCAGTTGAACCTGGGACAACAGTCGTATTCAAGTTTCTTCATAGAGATGCAACAAAGCTTCAGACGCTGATGTTGAAAGAAAAAAAGAAATAAATCAAGACCAGTTAAAAGCTTTTGGAGGAGAATTCCGTATCCGATGCAGGCAGCACTTTAGGGACTGTATCAGGTATCCGAGTGTCAGGGAAAATAAAGTCCAGGTGAATGTAGCGAGGTAATTCTGAGTCCCTAATGCAGAAAGACAGACAGGAAGGGATACTGTGTCAACAGAAACCATCTAACAAGTTGTAGGACAAAAGGTTGAGTGTATCAACTAACGAGGAGAATAATTGAGGCCTCTTTTTATTTCCCTTTTCTCCCTGTTGTGGAGGAAGATAAGACAGGATTCATGTCACCATTTGTATTGAGTCATTTTAAATTTCCATCTCTTTCCAATAGCCAAAATTAATATTTTCATACGTTTTGTCTAGCTCATGTCGTCCTCTCTCACTTTTATCCGTCAGCATGGCTCTTTTAGTGGGCGTTCGGCTGCTGAAGTGGGAGCTGTACTTTTATAATTCAAGTCTGTAATGAGTAGACAAGTAGACGGGAACCGTGTTTGCAGGTGGTCTCCAGTGCCAGGGTTCAATTGTTCGGTTCAAACCAGAATTTGATTCCACCCCCTCATCTTCAAGTCCCACAGGTCATGTTTACAATTTAGTATTTTGCTATTAACATTTGTACATTTGCATTATCAATGTAATTAGTGTAGTTAGGTAATGACTCTGGGACAAATGGAATAAGCGGTTTTACTACCAAACCACGATGTGTGCATGAAACAGTGTTCATGTATCAGTTTGTGTCATGTGGAAGTATGTTACTTCCATAATGTTAAGTATTTTTTATTTATGTAATGGTATATTAAGTTGGATTTTTTCTTTAATGTTACTGGATAGAGGAGTTTCTCTATATGAGAGTCAGATTAAGGGGAGGGGTCGAAAAATAAGAGGCCTTGATGATGCCATCAGAACTAAAATGTATTTGGGGGCGGAGTAAGTTATTATATTGTGATGAAAGATTACTAAAATAAGAAAACGTGTATAGTATATGACCAGAAATATTAATTTTGAATGTATATAGTCAATTTTGACTTAGTACACATATTTTGTATGAGATTTTTTCCAAATACAATCTTGCTGAATATTGTTTAAACTGAACCTCTCTTGAATTATATGTCTGTCTTTAGAGTTCTGATGTTCTTGTTTTAGATTTTTATTCACATATTATTGATACAATTTCAGGGAAGCCAACAATTATCCTCCAAAAGAGTTTCAGTAAGCAGATTCTGAATTTATCCAGTTTTTCTGACTGCTATGGATTTTCATTCAATGCAGTTATATTATTGATTAATAATAAAATAATATAAAATAATTGATATAAAATAACAGCAGATGAAATAATATTGATTAAACATTATGGTTTATGGATTTGTATAAGATGAAGTATTAATTTTAAGATCCAGTGTGTCAAGCATTGCGCTAAGCTCCTTATGTCAAATTCATTTTTCTTCTGATCTAAACTTTTACCTGAAAACATAAGCTGTTTATGATGTTCTCCACTCCTGAAACATGAAAATGATTCCCAATTATGTAGTTTATGCAGAACCACATGAGAGCTCGACACATTTGCTAGAAGGTTTTTTTTTTTTGCTAATGCCGTGCTGCTGCTAATAATGACTTCCCACTACAATCTAGAGAAGGTTTTTCTGTTTATACTGTATTCAAAATGCCATTTGGCCCATCTTACTTATCATAATGTTATTTAAATAGGGGAAAAATAGTGCTGTTTGCAGTAAGGGACTGCTGGGTTATATGACAGTTTAGCATTGCATGTATGCTAATGTGTTAGTTTGGAAAGTGTTCATATGCAAAACTAGCAGTAATTTCAGCTAGCTTCCAAAGCATGATTTGTATTTGTCGTTTTCAAGCTTAATTAAATAAAAGACCATGTTCTAGCCTAGCGCATTAAAGCAACAAGACAGGGCCGCTAGTTTGTATTTGGAATATTGTGCTGATTAGCCCACAATGAAATCTCATTCGTCCAAAAACGCACTTCAAATAGCTGGCATGTCAAGTTGCACTACATTTTCGCACGTTGTACCCATTTTCTACTTTGTACACAGCCGGTGCCATGCCATGCCATGCTGTTAGCACGATGCTAGCATTGTAAAATGTATGTAATCTACTTTGTTTTTAAAGCAAATCCTGTGTAAAAATAAGTCAGTCTTCTAAGGAAGCAGTGTAACGTATAGTATATGCTAGCATAGCATCACATAGCAATAAACTGTACAAATGTCTGTCATAAAAACTTCTTAAAATTAAAAACTAGTGACTCTCGCTGTTTAATAGAGCTTGAAAAATGGCTGTTATTGTGACACTAGAAATAAAAAAATGTATGCACCCTACTTTGTAAAACAAATCAGTTTGCTTAGGAAACAGTATAAATGTATTAATATATGCTAGCATAGCTAGAGTCGCTGCTAGGAGGGTCACATAACAATAAACCATGTGCAACTAGCTGCAGTTCCAATCACAAAAACCCATGATATTACATGTATTTGTCAGATAACGAATTTAATTTGCCTTACGAATTGCATTGAACGCTTGCTAAAATAAAAAAAAAGTAGTGACTCCTGCTCTGTAATAGAGTTTGAAAAATGGATGGGGATAAAAAAATAGCTGTCTAGGAGGGCAGAGTTGAAGTGTTGCGAAGCATCAAACTCCCACTCACTGCATATAGATGGGATTTAACCGGAGCAGAAGTGATGGCAGCCGATGTGGCCACATATCAGCTTTTAATTTAAAGCTGGGCCTTCAACCAGTAATTTCATTAAAATGAGTCCAAGAGCGGAGTTGAACTCAGCCGTAACTATCTCACGTCATCACTCAAACCAGCAGAAACACTCTCTCCTCCTTGATGTAAGACCCCTCTCGTCAGATCGATAATCTCTCTGGTTTTCTGTCTCCTACCTAAAACCTCTGCCTCTCAGCTCAGATCAAATCCAACTAATGGCTTCACACCGCCATTATTTATAAATGCACACCTCTGGCATTATTTCCCACCTTTTTTTTCCCTTCTGTGCTCCTTTCGTCCTCTTAAAGTGAAGGGTATATCATTCATGAATCACAGTGTCACCCGTCGGTGACAGACGTGGATCAGGAAGGCTTGATTCAGTGCTAAATTGCACAAGAGTTCAGGATTAGCAGAGTAAATGTTGACAAGACTGAATCATACGATGCCAAAAGATGTAATGGACGTGGAGGATGGTTAAATGTATTATGTCCATATATAAATGTGTTTTTTAAAAGGAATAATTCAACCAAAATGCAAATTGTCATTCCTGCTCCAGAGGAAGTCAAGGTTTGGTTAGTAAGCATAATCCAGCTAGGTGTTGGTATTACATTACAAAAAATAGTTGTATATTCTCCTTATTTGTTTAATTTGTCATATGATTCAGTCTTGCCAACATAGATGGAAAACTAATTGTGTATTTCTTTCCAGCTCCTACGGATTTTGGCTTCAGAAATTGTCTCAAAATGCTCTCAAATTTGTCCAGAGACCAAAGAGAGAAAGGTCCCAATGATCTCACATTTATCTTCTCTATAGTTTCAGAAGAATATATCAATGATGTTTCAAAATGCTCTTATTTACATAGAGAAAAATGTCCCAATAGGTTCTCTAGAGCTTCAGAAGAAATCTCAACATTGTCGCAAAATGCCCTCAGTTTTGTCAAAAGACTAAAAAAAGGCCCCAACAATCTCAAAATTGCCTCCTCCAGAAGAAATCTCAAAAATGTCACAAAATGTGCTCAGATTTGCAAAAAACCAAAGATTTCCCAATGATATCAACTGTCTATATTACTTTGTAAAAAATCTCAACAGTATCTCAAAATGCACTCAAAGACAAAGACAAATAACAAAAATGTCCCAATAATCTCAAATGAGTCTCAAATGCGCTCAGTTTCGTCAAGATACCAAAGAAAAAATATCCACATTGTCTTAAAATCTCTGTTGAGATTGCCCGTGAAGCTCCAGAAGAGACGATGTCTCAAAATGCTCTCAGATTTGACAAAAAAACAAAGAAAAATGGACCTTTAATCTCAAATCTGGCTTTTCTAGAGCTTTAGAAGAAATCTAAACATTGTCTCATAATGTGCTCAGATTTGCCAAGAGACAGAAGTATGCAATTAGATGTCAAATCTCAATATGAACTCAGACATTTCTCACCAAAGAATGACTATATGTATTTTATATTTCTATAATATGTCAAATGTTTTCTTATTTCTTTCTAATAAGGCAATTTAGGAGCAATAGCTGAGGCAAAGTTGAGATGGTAATAATTGCAGTGCTCTTTCACAAGCTTTCTGGGCTTAGAAGTTGTTTCATAGTTAACTTTTGTGGCAAAAAAAAGACATTTATCACAAAATATGAAAATGCAGTTTATCAGTGAGTCGTTCTTATGAACAAAAGTGTTTTGATGGTCTTTTACCCTTTAAAACACAGTCTGTAAGTTCTGTGCTCTGACACATGCTGACTCGTTCAAACCGAAAGACGTTTCAGCAGAGCAGGTGGAAGAGAGGTAGAACATAACCCAATGTGTCATTGAAAAAAGAGACAAACATCTGTCACAGTGCTATCTCAGCTCTAAAACGCCTCGCCGTCTCTGCCTCACACACACATAATACAGAGAAACGATTGGGCGCACTAAACTACTTTATAAACACACCCGAAAACAAACCTGTCAGGTTCCTCACGGAACGATATACATTTAAAAAGAGACAAGGACGAAATGGAGAAGGAGAAAAAGTTAAATCTTTGAAAAAAACGAAACAATGTGGGGGTGATGCAGTGTGTCACTATACCTCTAAAATCAATTCATTCTGTTGTTTATGAGAAAATGATCTCAACCAGGGTAAAAATGCACTGTATTATAAGCCTCGTTTTTACAATTTCTGAAGACAACAACTGCAAAACTCATTTTCACAATGTTGTAGAATAATGCACCTATGGGGTTTAGGTGGTTGCAAGGTGCCTGCTAGGATGTTCTGAGTAGCCGCTTAATGGTCCAAGTCTAAATCTCACCACCAAGTATCTATGATGTTCTAGTCTCTAGATATGACTTGGAAAAATAGGATATTGTGACTTTATATCTCACAATTATGACTTCATATGATTCTCGTAATTTGGTTTTATAGATAACAGAATGAATTTATATCTCATAGATGGAGCTTTGTATCTCATTATATGATTTTATGTTTCATAATATGTATCTATAATCTCTTTTTAAATTACTTTATATCACAATATTAACTTTATATCTCACCATATGATTTCATATCTCACAGTTTGGACTTTATATATCTCAATATTGACCTTCGCAATATGACTGTCTCACAAATACGTACTTATATCGCACTATTGTAACTATCAATGTAACTTTATATTTCATAATATGACATTGTATACCTCAATAATTATTTGTAATATATCTTACAATGACTTTTTATCTCACAGTTTGAACTTTGTATCTCACAATATGACTTATAATATGACTTCATCTCACAATCATCATAATATGACATCACCAATCTCAATGCTGATTATATCTCATAATCTGATTTTATAAACTACAGTATATACATTTCATCTCATATCTATATTTCATAACATGATTTTGTCTCATGACAATACATACAGTATTAATATTTAATGAGACATTAATATTTCATAATTTGAGTACAGTTTATCTCTATTATTACTTTATATCCTACTTCATATCTTAAAATATGACTTCATCTCACTTTTTTTTCAAATTAACACATATTCTTTTTTAGTACTTACTTAGGCACTCTCTCTTTCAATACAAGTCATATTGTTTACATATTTTATCATCTACCAGGCAAAAATCAAAAGTTTGATCACATAGGAAAGTAATGGCACACTTCTTCTCAACAGACTACCCAGACTACCCAATTTAAGGTATCATTTATGCCTGTTGCACAAACAATGTGGGATGAATTACTCATTAAACTTTGAAAACTTTGAAACCTAAGGATGAATAATTACAATTAGCACCACTAATGAATCATTCTGTTCATTTGGATAGTTCTCAGTAACTTGCCCTTGGTCAACTTTCTAAAACAGCACAAAGTGTGATTACAGTGCATGGGAGTAGGTGCACCTTACTGTGAATTTAAATGAGAGATAATTATCTTTATTTGATGTCTGAATGCACAGATAATATGAAATTGAAATATTAGTTTAAAATTAAATGCATCACTGTGGTATTAAAGGGATAGTTCACCCCCCAAAAATATATATATACATATTTCATAATTTACTCACCCTTCTGGCCTTCCATATTTGTATGGAATTCAGCAGAAGAAAGAAACCTAATACAGGTGCCCTAATACTTTCATTTAAAAGCTAAGGGAAATAGAGATATGAATGATGTAATTTCACACAGGGACAACTTTCGTAAATCATGGTAGACTAACAAGTCCTACAAGTCCGTGCTTGTTATCAAATCACAACCACTCGTGCACAAAGGTGTCAAAGAGTCGCGAAACGTGAAAATAGCTCGTTCACGATGCACAGCCTCTATTGTTGTAGTATTCCCTGAGCTCAACATGAATAAATTTACACGTTTAAACAGACGTGTGGAAAAGACCAGCTGCTCATTCCTCTGATCTCTTCTGTGCCGTTTCCCTCATCACTGCAGGAAACCCAAATTGCTGAGGTCCAAATCACGCAATTTCATTTGCTAAAAGAGGGCTTTCTCACATTATTTGGGTCGATACTTTAAGGGGAACACTTTAGAACCTGAAGACAATGTTGATTATGTGCAGTTTAAAAGTCAACGTGACATTTATAGTAAAGAGTATGAGGACAGACCTCTCAGTTTTTCTTGTCGAGTCGATACATTAGATTTGTGACTGAAAATGTTGTCGAAGTCTTCCCTGCCGCGCCCTACTGGTTTCCTAGCAACCCCGTGAGATTTCTGCATTTTGCTCCTTAAAAACACTTCAGTGAAGCACCTGAGAGAAATCAAAAGCCTTCAGGGCTAGTCTGCTAGCCGCCAGCCACGCGGCGTCTCATTATATCTCTCTCTCCCTCTCTCTCTCTAAATTACTATTCACTAGGGGTGACACTGTACACAGGTGTCACGGTTCGGTACGTACCTCGGTTCGGGGTCATGGTTCGATACAATTTCGGTACAACAGGGAAAAAAAACGAATCTACTATGCTCGGTTTCTTTTCATATATTTTGAACAGACACTATTACAAATTAAAACAAAAATCCACCTAAATGTGAATATACTAAATATTATTACATTGTTATATATATATATATATATACACACAAGGAATATATTTTTTAAATATACTTGATTTAGTTTCCAGATAACGGGTGGGGCAGTGCCAGTCTATAACAGTCTATATTTTATGAGTCCTAATTCATTTGTGTGACACGCTTAATTTATTCACAGAAAGGAAACTCAAATGGCAGAAAGCAACATCCTATTTTTTTTTGTTTTGTTTTCATTGTGATTGTACATAAATAAAAGCAGATGTTTATATAGTGATGCATTATTAATAAGACAATAACACACACACACACACACACACACACACACACACACACACATCAGTTCAAGCATTGCTAACTTGACAGCACTGTTCACTGTATTCAAATAAAATACTGTGCTCTGTATTTATACAAAAACAAAACACATAAGCTCTGTCGACAGTGATTTAATTAAAATCGCCAAACATAATTTGATCGCTAATAATACTGTCTGTCAGTCAGTATTATGTACAATATATAAGTTATAATAATAAAATATACTGTAAATAATATAATATGTATGAATGTGCGTTTATATTTCCACATAAATTTAGGTCTATATGCACTTTTCCTTCTTCCGGCTCTGACAATGAATAACAAATTAAGTTAGCATAGATGCCAGCGGAGTTCTTTATCTTGCTTTGAAAATATCTAAGTCAACTAATCTATTTTTATAATCAGCTGCATCAGTTTGAAAGGTTCACTAAATGAATACGAGATTTAAAAGCTGTTTTTTGTACTCCTGATAAGTAATCGTACACGCAATATGTGCAATATTTTTCCGCCAGCTAAACTGCCAGCACTCTTGCCCAAATGGCATTAGCTCCAGTGCAATAACAAATAATGAAAACAATATTTCCTACGCCTTTTTGAGGCTCCTTATTTATTTGAAGATTATCCTTACACGAAACATAAACCCTTTTTTATGAATTTGCTTTTAATAATTTGTAACAAACTTGGACAGGATGTGAGCTGACAACAACTTCCACATACATTACTTGTGACAAGCTGTAATGTGCTAATTTTGCCCTTAGGAAATAGTTTCACCTGTCAGCATGTGTATGTGATTGTGTTTTGTGTGGGAAACAGAGACCCTGTAGAGGAAGGATCGGAATTGATCGTGTACAGTTCGTCTACAGGAGAAGCATCTCTGATTGAAGCTGTTGAAGGGACAGTTGCACTATATTACGTTCGATTTCTCTAGAGTGCTGGTCGGCCTATTGTGCTCTTTTCTGCCTGCAGTAAAAGCAATTAAAAGTGTCAGCGGAGACGACCTGCAACTTGGCAACAAAGAGCCTGAAAAAGAAAAGAGTACATATAGATAGCATTGATTAAATTGCAGAGAGATAACTTAGAAAGTCCACATGCTGCAGCAAGCTAATAAACTGCATGGGTCACTGCAGAAAATACTAAGAAATAACTAGTGTTTATTCGTGTAAAAATAGTAGCTATGATGCTAGTGTGTTGTGAGTAATGTTTTCTATGTAGATTTTAGCATGTTGCTAGGTTTTCTACTCCCAGTTAATGGGTTGTTCAAGTCCACAATACTGTATTTGAAAGTGCAAGGATATATTTACTACTTCACAAACAGTGCTCGCAGTCTATTTAGCCATTTTAGCTGCTAATGATTCCTCTTGAAGTTTGAGTTAGCAAACTGACATTCTAAATTAAACAACACCTGACAGATTCAGTATTCAATTATCACAGCTTTTCAAAAAACTTTTCCCAAGCCTCTGCAAACTGACCTGGAGAATTGAGACTGAAAACACTCCTAGTCTGCAGCTAACACCAACTACTTCAAGGTTCAAGGTTTTTTTTATTCGTCACATACTCAATTATACAGAATATAATCAGCAGTGAAATGCATGTCAGGTCATGTCCGCTCAATGGCAGTGCAAAATATGTAACACAACACGAGAATATATATAAATATAGGTAAAAATAAAAATTAGAATAAAAAAATAAAAGTATACTGTAGACTTAATAAATAATATTATAAACAGGGATGTGCAAGAGGAATGTGCAAACAGGTTGTACCGGGTATATACACATAGCAGCAATACGGATGATGGAGAATAGTGAATGTTTTACAGTTTATTAAATTGAGTCTTGTAAATGTTATTAGACCGAGTTTGAGTTTAGGAGCCTGATGGCCTGAGGGAAGAAGCTCCTCCTCAGTCTCTCAGTTTTTGCCATCATGCTCCTGAAGCGCTTGCCAGATGACAGTAGAATGAAAAGACTGTTACCAGGGTGATTTGAGTTCTTGATGATTTTAGCAGCTCTGTTTTTACAGCGTTTGAGGTAGATGTCCCGCAGAGAGGGAGAGCAGACCCTGAGATGTGCTCAGCTAAGCGCACAACTCTTTGCAGTCCTGATTTGAGGCGTTACCATACCACACTTACAGCTGAGAGTTAAAAAATACATAGTATCGATTAAAGTGCAGAGAGATAATTTACTTAGTCCACATGCTGCAGCTAGCTAATAAACAGGGTAAGTCATGACTTCTTTAAAAACATGTACCTATTGACATTTAACTGGCAGCAGAAAGTGCTAAGAAATAACTAAATTGCTTAGCGTTTGTTTGTAAAAATAAATAAATAAATAATAATTATATATATATATATATATATATATATATATATATATATATATATATATATATAAATCTAATGCTAGCGTTTCGTGAGTAGTTACCTGAGTGTTTTATCACATTTTTATTTATTTTTGCCAGCATGTTGTTAGGTTCTGGTTAGTAGTTTGTTCAAGTCTGTATTTTAGATTATAAGCAAATATGTATTTAGTGATAACATTATATTACTTATAACAATTCAATATTTAAGTAGTGATTACAGTCTTGTTAGCCATTTTAGCTACATTCTTCTTGAAGTTTATGAGCTAGCTAAATAATACTGTTGTGTTGTAAGTAGTTGCCAAAGTGATAAGCTGCTAGCATGTTGCTAGGTTTTAAACTTACAGTAGGACTATTTTATAATTATGAGCAAATATTTGCTTTAAAAGTTTTGCTCACAGTTTATTTAGCTGTTTTAGTTGTTAATGATTCCTGAAGTTTGAGTTAGCAAAATGGCATCCCAAAATGAACAACACGACAGATTCATTATTTATTTCTCACCTCTTTTCAAAACCTCTTTCCTAAGCATTTGTTTGGTAAATTAGCCTGGAGAATTGAGACAGAAAATACAGCTAGTTAGCTGACGCCACATGCTGCAGCTAACTAATAAACAGTGGAAGTCATGATTTATTTACAAGGTCCTACCATATGATATTTAACTTGCTGCAGAAAGTAACAAGAAATAATTAAATAGCTTGTTTGCTTATGTAAAATGCCCGCTATACGATGCTAGTGTGTTTCGAGTTACCTGAGATTCTTAGAAAAAATTGTAGCTGCTAACATGTTGCTAGGTTCTACTTAAAGTTAGTAGTCCTGAAGTCTGTATTTGAGCAATCATGCACAAAAGTAGTGCTAGCAGTCTATTTAGCCATTTTAGCAATTAGATTTCTCTTGAAGTGTATTAGTTAGCAAAAAATGTATTGTATATTGCGAGTAGTTGCCTAAGTTTGTAGATGCTAGCATGTTGCCAGGTTTTCTACTTGCGGTTAATAGTTTCAAGTGTATTTGAAATGACAAGCAAATATTCACAAACAGTGCTAGCAGTTTGTTTAGCCATTTTAACTGGTAATGATTCCTCTTGAAGTTGCATCTTAAAATAAACAACTCCTGACAGATTCATTATTCAGTTGTCATCTCTTTTCAAAACCTCTTTCCTAAGGCAGCGTTTGCTCTTCAAACTTGCCTGAAGAATTGAGACAGAAAACGCCGCTAGTCAGCGGATGCCAGTGACTGTTAACAACGCTAACCCCAATTACTCGCTGTTGAGAGTTAAAAAGAAAAGGGGAACAGCTAAAATTCCTGATTGACTGCTCGAGGGACTGGACACTAATGAAACAATCTTTCCTCCGCTAGCTCACGCTGACAGGCGGAGAAATAGAAGTGAAAGGGAAGACACCAAATTACCAGGCACCTTTATCCGCACACTCCCAAGTTGGGTGTGATTGTACATTATGTGGGGTAATGATCATGACTGCAGGCAAGTCTTTATGCTAAAGTGTCTCCGTCTTTTAGGCCCGGGCCTGCATCGTCGCCTGAGTGACTTTGATCTGGCAATCAGCAAGGTAAAGAAAAGGAAGATGAGGAAAATGACAGCCTTTTAACAGCCTGCTTCGATTTGAGGGGTGCAACTCGAGGTTTGGATTAGAGTGTGACACGGGAGTGAATAAAAACCCAAAATGTATTTTTGTCATAATATTGAACTGAAAGCCAGCGTATGCACAGTACATTGCACACATTACATTTAATGTAAATCATCCATGCTAACACACGTTTTTTATTTTATTTTTCATTTGAAAGTAGACATTTTACTCTCTATAGATATATATTTCAAAGAGAGATTTTCAAAGTTTCTCGCTCAAGTTCACAGAGACCTAAAGCGCATCCTGTTTGCTTAAAAGCGCAACGTTTCGTTGTTATTCTGAGTGCACACAAATAAACGTAGAGTCTTTACAGATTCGAAAGATGTATTAGGCTACTTTTATCTGTGTGACCAAAAATGTAGGTTATATTTGTGTATAAAGTTGGGTATCATTATTACTATTCCCGGTCCCGCCCACTCTCCCTGACATTTTTTCCTGTCCCGTCCCAATCATGTGATTCGTAGCGATTTTGTTTTCCATTCCCGTGACCTGTGGGATTCCCAAAAAAATGTCAGCTTTTAGTTTGGATGTTCTGTATGAATGTAACTTTTCTCAGACACAGGCAGTTTATTTAGCAGTATCAAAATGCTATTCTGATAACAAAATGATTTTTTGTTTTAATAAATAAATAATTACATTTAAAAAGATAATTTAGGTTTTTATCTTACATTAACTACATATCCAAATACAGCGCTGTATATTCTGCTTTGTTTTATTACATTTTACTTTTTTTTTCATTTTTAAATGACAAACTGTTATTATCACTATTGTAAGTAAATAAATTAAATACTTGTATTATTAATTGTATTTTATTTGTATTATATTATATTGTATTTATTTTATAAATCATTTTAAATAATTTCTTTATTTTTTATATAATTTTATTATTATTACTACTATTGGTTTTACTTTTAGTGAGAAACCAGGTAAAATACAAACAAAAGTATTGAATCTCAAACATAATAATAGTAATAATTCCTTTCTTTGTTTAAATGTCAGAGAAAATGTCAGATTTAATCACACGGGTGGCATTACTTCTGTTAGCATGCCGCGGTCGGACAATAATCTGTTTACTTGAGAATTATTTAGGTGTGGACCAGACTAATTTAAAAAAGATTTGGCTTGTGTTTCGTGAGAGGCTGTGATATGAAATGTCAACTGCAATTTGTCATATCTCTGAGGAAATCATTCTATTCACCTTCTAACCCAACTAACAAGGTTGAATGGACAAACACGTAAATATAAATAAATACAAATGTCTCATTGCATTGAATGGTCTCTGCTCTCCTGGTTTAGAAAATTGCTCAGTCAGTTTACAACAACAGATCTGCAAGCTATTTTAACGTTAAAAAGTTTGTATTTGTAAACACTTTATTTATAAAAATTAAATGTGATTACAGTTTTGAAAATTAGAGTGATCACATATAATTATTTACTCTAAATTTTGACTGACAAATCACATATAATCAACACAATCGCATGGCAGTTCATAACTTTTACATTTAGATGTGTACGAATCTCATTCGTATGTATTCATATGATCTGCTCACGTTTGTGTTTAGAGGGGACAATAAAGCTTAGTTTTTATCTAAAAAATAATGTTTACATACGATTCAATTTGTACAATTTAAACAATGCATGATTTATCTTCCCTACAACAAACAAATTGTCATAGCAGTAACTAATGTAAGTATATATATTTTTTACGATCTGCTTATGCCGTAGTCACGTTTATGTTAGAGGTGGACCTTTGCCTTGTTCTAAAAATCATATTTTTTTTATACATTTCACTTCGTATGAATTTGTATACAGTCTTAAAATCTATTTTGTATGATCACAACTGTCCATGTTTATACAATCTGTTTACGTCCTAGTCATATTTTTGTTTAGGGGTGGGGTTAAGGGTGGACTTTCATGCTGCATTTGATCAAATTTGTATGTTTTTCAATTCACTTTGTACAAATCCATATTAAATTAATTCATTTAATAAAATTTTCATTCAAAATTTAATTCATATGAATTAAATTTGCATGAAATCCCTTTATAACAACCAACACAACCTCATGGCAATCCGTAACTGTTCTACGTGTTGGCAATCTGGTGGCTAATTTGTATGAAATCGAAAATACTAAATTGGCATTTCATAAAATATTTGAGGCTGGGTTGCTAAAACTCGATCTGTTATGTAACACACGCACTTTTCAGTATCTAATCCATTCTCAATGGATAAAATCCCACCCGTATTTACTTTCAATAGTTTCTGCTGGTTTGAAGACAAAGATATGATTAAGCCTGATATATTTTTCTAACTGAGGTTAGATTGTGTACTGTATCTCCGCTGTGACCTTTGCCCTCTCCTACTCGCCGTCTGTGTGGCTGACCTGCTGGATGGGAAGCGGTTCTCAGATATTGGGGTCAGCTGAGTTTGTCTTTCCTGTTTGCAGAGGATGAGCTACTCAGGGAAAATGTGCCACCTCAGGGACTAGAAGCGCCACAGTTGCAAGTTCCAGATTACAGTCTATATTCCTCTTCTGGCCCTGATGGCTGTGTATTTTTTCTGCTAAACTTGTATTTATGTCTCACAGTTGGCAACGTGCTTCGATCAATTTTTAGATCTCCACAGCTAAATGATTCTAATTTAATTCCCTCCTGCTGTCTACAAAGCAGAGTAGTCTTTAATGCTAATTATTGTTCTTACTTTTCTCAAAAAGACAAGCGAATGGTGCGTGATTTTAATTAATTAATTGTAATTATTTTTTCCATGCAATATGTGCAAGCGTGTTTTTAAACCATTGTTCCAGAGACATTTCCTTCTGGTAGAGTGTCGGATAATGATGTTTTCTGCTATTCTTATTATGTCACACATTTGGCCTTACAAAGCACACGTTTTTATGGTATATATGAATATCTAGAGGCTAGTTGGAATGGAAAGTAATGTTGGGAATTTCAGCATCCCTTAATGGGGGTCAATGTGCCACTCGATTGCCAACCTGGGTGCTAATTAGGGCTATACTGTGTGCCATCATAAAATCCTGAAACCAGCATTCATTCATGAGCTTTGCCTCGTTTGATTGGATCATGATTCCCAAATCCATTTTAAGAGATTCAAACCCCAAGAGTGCATAATACTGACTTGCTAGTTTTTTTTTTACACAGCAAAGCTTTAAAATCTCTCTCTCTTTCAGATATTCAAAGCCAGTGCCAGAGTATATAGCATGACATTATTATCTAGCCATGTCTGCTTTTGAAATATTTCAGATTCTCTGCAAACAAAAGGGCAAACTGGAATCTTGTTTCCCCTTATATTCTTCAATATAGAAACTTTTCAGAATGGATGGATAAACAAATAGACAAACAGACAGATTAATGAAAGGATAGATTAATGGATTGTCACACCGATAGATAGATAGATAGATAGATAGATAGATAGATAGATAGATAGCATTACTTGACTAAAAGAAATGCCACCACAGGGTGCTGTTTAAAATGGATATTATAAGTAATGCATTATGGGTGTATTTGCATGAATGTATAATGTTCAAATACCAAGACCTGCCTCAGGTGTTCATATGTGACAACATGCAGTTAATAGACATCAGGCAACTTTCTAAAGGCACTAACAATGAAACAAGTTTACCATAGTGACATTTAGACATTATGTATTTTCCATACAGCTTGCATTGCACTCGGTTTAACCTCCAGGCAGCCAAAGTGATGGGGGCAGATGAGTGCGAGTGAGATTGTGCACTTCGATAGCGA
Source organism: Gymnocypris eckloni scoliostomus (assembly GCA_027564155.1). NCBI lineage: Eukaryota > Metazoa > Chordata > Actinopteri > Cypriniformes > Cyprinidae > Gymnocypris > Gymnocypris eckloni. The sequence continues at coordinate 14,376,976 of CM050418.1, read as the reverse complement.
GGACAGCCGATATACTCTGGCAGCAGGCCAATCATGCTGAGAGGAACGGATGACCTGCGTCAAAACCGGCTCTGGCAACCCTGACAGCTGTGTAGGAGTGTCGAATGGTCCTTTGCAACTCAAGAGCCCCACTTCACTGTTCTTAGCCCCAACCATAAATGCCAAAACATATGGACCATGCCCTCAAAGAGAGCAAAGATTGCAGAAATCAATTCAATCATGCTTTTTTGCCTCTCGTTAGATGCAATGGGATATGTGAGCAAACAGCGCTGGGATGGCTAGCGCATTAGTTAACAATACTCTTGCTACTTCTTACCCAAAGCTATGAATTTTCATGAGGATTTGAAGCTTTATTATTGAAGTTGTACGCTGGGTCTTGATTGATTCTGGCTCAGTGGCATTCACATTTTCCTGTCCTTTTGTAATCGCTCTTTAATGGACTGCTAGCGAGAACCATAATAAACCATTTAGTAGGATTACTGTACTTGAGGACACTAGCTTTCTGACATAGAAGGAGCTTAGCGATACACTGAAAAAGAAGGACAAGAACACAGAAACAAAGGAATGAGAGCACAACGAATCATTGAGAGATGTACCAACATATCAATGCATCTACCTGATTTACAAGGTCGGAGAGAGCAAGCCACTATTCAATTAATACAAGAGATGGCCCAGAAAGATCATCCCCTTCATTAAATTTTCCACCAACCAGGGGTGAAAAAACTGGTCGGCTTCTCAGGAAACAGTTTGGTATAAGACTGTTCAATGCATGCAATGTTGATGCTTAGGGTCATTTATTTTGCAGTTGCGTGTGTATGTTTCAATACTTTTATGTTTATGTATGTGAGTGAATGGATGGATGTATATTTTTCTTAAGTAAGAATAGACGTTCAAATGAACGTCTTTTATTTTCTTTTTGGAGTAGTATTATTAGTATTCTTGTTATTGTATCTTTCCATACTTTCTGCTATAATTAAATCTCAGTATTGCTAAGCAGAAAAATAAATTAACTTCAAAATTCAAGGTTAACTTAAATTGGCCTGATGGTTCTCATTGACCCTATGACCATATAAAATAATGTTGATTCTCGAGAGACAATGAATGACAGAAATAACCATATTAATGATCGCCATAATCTTTGTATTTGTCTACTGCGTAATAGACCTCCTGTTTGTAATAGTTCACAATTTCCCTGATCTTTTGGTTTTGACCCCATTTGAAATGTGAACTTTTTTTATTGGTTTTCTTTATGTGAGATGTGCACTCTTCTTGCAGTACACATCATGTGGTTGCATTCTTAAGTTAATGTTATTGAACATGTCTTTTAGTCTCACTATAAGATAATAATTTGCTATAACTTGCAAACTTAACTTTTTGACAACAGCACAACCCTGCAAGACCAGGTACCTTAACCTAGATAGAATATAACTTAAATAGATAAAATCAAGTCCTGACCTACAGTACTTTTTTTTCTTTATTGAGTATTGTTTCCTTCATGAACACAACAGATTATGGAAGTTAAAATGAGTTGCGGAAAACATTTACGTTTCTTCAAGATGGGAGGCTTTAAGTCATGCATGGTTTCTAAAAATGCAGTCTTTCTGAGTAGCTCAAGGTTAGTCACCACCATCAAAGCCTGTATTCCTCTACATTAATAATAACCCAAAAGGTGTAATAAGGTCTGTTCATTGATGACTCTAACTCTAGCTCTGGTTTCTAACCCTTCAGTTTAATTATCATCTTTCCCGCCTCCAGTCTCATTTCTCCTTCTGCCCTGAGCTAACAGGTTAAAGACAGCTTTCTGTAACAGAATGACTATGATTTAGAGAGAACAAAGCACCTCTGCTTGCGTTTGAGGCTATTTTCCTCTAAAAATGGGGTCACGCCTTTGTCCAGACTTTTCAAATTACAGTGGTGTATTCTGGGAACAAGACTTGTTCATTTTTCTGGTTCCAACATAATGCTGGATACCTTCTCCGGCATAATGGAGATATGCTTATTGCACCCAGACGCAAATTAAGCCATCTCTGGACTGGATGCACCTTTGTGTGGCTAAAAAAATAACAAGAAATGGAGAAAATGTATCACACGTTTACAACCACAGTCAGAGGACATTGAATGCAAGTTTAAGAGTCACACTTGCTCACCAAGACAGGACTGTGACCGTTGACTGGTGTGTGGTTTCAAGAAGAGGGACTTTAACAAGATTTCCAATTGCAGTTGTTATCACAAATGATTCACTTTTGCTGAGATGGCTTTTGTTAAGGCTAAATTGCAGTGTTCAATAGACCGTGTCAACCCTCTCATTAAGATTTGACTTAGTCTCGGTCAGAGACAGTTTGATACGACAAGAAAGAAGCATATTTAAGGTTTGAGAGCTTAATAAATAATGGGCTCAAGGCATACCATCAAAGGCAAAACATTAGTCAGGAATAAATGTCAGAATGAGGAGCCAAAATACCCAGACAGCACTTTGGGGATAACAGCAGTTATTGTTAGTAGGTGACATCCAATTGTACTACAATGGGTCTCTGACAATAGCAAACCTTTTTATGCTAATAAAAACAGCTTTTAAGTCATGATTCTTCTTCAGGAATAAAGGGAAGAAGAAATAAATCAGGACTCTTGGATTCCCAATAGTTCACATAATCTCTTTGCTGCTTTAACTTCCACAACATAAATGTGCCTGGTTAGCATGGGTTTGTTTGCCCCTGCAGGTGGATGGTGTAACTATAGCATTGTGGGGGCAGAATGCATGCCAATACGGAAATAACAAATAAATAAATGATATGCTACATATAAATGGAGGTTTCAAACCACATACCTCTGGGGAACAGAGGCCGCTGTAGCTGGGCAGCAGCCATTAAAATATATGGGAATACCATTGGCAAACTTTCTTCAGGTTGTAGTTTTTGTTTGTAGTTTGAGTTAAAGTGGTCATGAACTGAGTAGTGTTGTCAAAAGTACTGACCGCGATACCATTCGGTACTGAAATTTTAAAAACATCCATTTCCTGCTAATATTTGAGCACTGTTGAGCATATTTGTAAACAGCGCTTATTGGTTATTGTGTTCACACACTCAACAGATATGACTGTGATTATCTACAATGATCATCACTTCATGCTCTTCACTGAGCGTTCACACAGAAACACACGGGAGTGTTTGAAAGCTGCATCTATCAGCTGATCCGTCACCGTCAGCGGATCCCTAAAATATTCTGAGATGACCGAACACCTGAGAAGATATGATGACAACCCCTCGGAGGACCTCAGAGGAAGCCAACCATCAGAGATTATACTGAATTAACCAAAGTTTGCCATAAGTTAATTATATTGAGTTTCTACAATATAAATCTATTTTAGAAACTTAATTTCCTGTGAAGTTGCTTTGCAATGATTGTATCGTAAAAGCGCTATACAAATAATCTTGAATTGAATATTGCACATAGACTGATCCACTGACAGACACGGCTTTCAAACACTCTCATGTGTTTCTGTGTGAGTGCTCGGTGAAGAGCATACAGTAATGATCATTGTAACTAATCAATCAGGAAATGTAATTTTTTTTATTTCAGTACCGAATGGTATCACGGTTCAAACTATCGAACTTCCCTTGATCTTTTGATATATAAGAGGTCACTGTGCTGTAAACTAAATTCTGTAAGTTTCAGAATTCAAAACTTTCTTGTTAGTCTAAAACCAGCTTATACTGAAGCCAGTTTGCCAAAACGACAGGCTGTGGAATGTGCCACTTTATGACGTAATATTGTGGCTAAACACCACCTCCGCATAAAAGATCAATGCCTGCTTCTACATCGCTGCCTATTTAGCCCCACCTACCAATTGATGCCATGTAGTTGGTAAATGACAGGAGTGGCAAATGCAGGTCTATGCAGAAACTAAACAATAAACTTTATTTGATTAACTTTAAGTGAAGTGCATGATCGCGTCAGAAAGAGCTTGGTCCTTTGTTCACTTTGATTTGTTTATAAACAAGGCACAATTCGATGCAGGAGTTTCAGAAAGATTTAAGCTAAAAGACGATGATGTGCCAACTATATTGGATATGATGTCACACTAAACAAGTATGAGTAAATGTTTTCATTACGTGATCATAATATCTTTGTGGTATTATAGATCGTTTGATATGTGATGAGTATTTATGCATTTTTAATCACAGCAGTCACAGCAGTGTCTATCTGTGAAGGACGTAGACTGTCAAATACACAAGCCAGTCATAGCAGTGGGTATTTACTTCCGAGTCTACAATCTGCCACGTCTATTCAAACACAGCGTTCTGATGATGGGGGTCAAAACAGTACAGAAAATAGCCTATTACTCCTATTGATGTTTTTTGATGAAAATGTATTGATAACATTATAAGTGGACCTCAGAGAGCAGTACAAAATAAACAACAAAGGCAGTTCATGACTCCTTAAAGTAGTAGATAAAAGTTTTTTAAAAGAGCTTTAGTTTTGACCTCAATATTTGTACTGATGTTTAGTTGTAGTTTTTGTTTGTGGCTTGTTAATTAGTAGACGATCATTGTCTCAAGCTTTGATTTTGACCACATTTGAAACTTGGATTAATATTTTGTCTAATTAAGATGCGTACTGTTCTGTTGAAGCTTGACGAATCCATTTCCAGACCAGTGGGTGACCATTATCCAGTCTTCCAGACTATTGCATCCACACCTTGAATGAGACCAAGAAACGTCCCAGGTTACGTATGTAACCCTGGTTCCCCGAGGGAACGAGACGCTGCGTCGAGGCGCTAGGGGAACGCCATCAGCGTTGTCCAGCTCTGAATCATATGTGTAATCAGTCAAAATTACCGACGGCCAGACGTCAGGTGCGGTGGCGTCGACCAGGATGCTTAAAAGCACGTGATGTGCAGCCGGCGCCAGCTTCCAGGAATGAAGCATAGCTCTAGTAGGGATGCCGGAAGTATGGCCCTGCGACGCAGCGTCTCGTTCCCTCGGGGAACCAGGGTTACATCGTAACCTGGGACGTTCCCCTCCGGGAACATCGAGCTGCGTCGAGGCGCTAGGGGAACAGAGATATCCACGCCGCCATACTTGCAAATCCCTGCTTAGTGTGTGGAATGCACAGCTATGGCAAGGGAAAAGACAAGCCAGGGTGGCTCGCAGAATGGTCGTAGAACCTGGAAAGTTAGGGGCGTAGACCACCCACCAGCGTCACAGATGTCCTGCACAGGTATACCTGCCAGAAGGCCTTGGAGGCCGCCATACCTTAAGTAGAGTGAGCCTTGATTCCCAAAGGCGAGGGAGATCAGAGGACTCGAGGTCATAGGAGAGCATCCAGATCCACTACTTAGCATAAGCACCCTGGCCTCCACCGGAGGAAACGATAAAGAGAGTTTGCCTATGAAAGGCCACCAAGAGGGGCGTGGTAGGTGCTATAGCCGCCACGTAGACCTTCAGGGTGGAGTGGGCTAACTCTGCGGAGAAAGCGGGCCTGCGAGCTCCAGCACTGTCCCAAGCAGGCAGTTAACTGGATCAAGCTGGCGGTCTCCGCACCCGGAGTCTCAACTTCAGGGCGTACAGTTTCCTTATTGAGGGAGCTCTAGATTGGAGGATGGTCTCAGCAACCTCAGTTGAGAGACCAGAGGCTATGAGTTGTGCCCCTCGAGCCACACCCATAGTTTCCACAACTCCGAGCGGGGTGAAAGATCATGCCCGCTGTCAGTGAGAGGAGATCCCTCCTGACGGGAATCCCCATGGAGAGCCGTCGAGGAGAGAAATCGGGTCAGAGACTATACTCGGCCCGGCCAGAACAGGGTTTTTCAATAGAAGGACCCCGTCCATGCGCACTCTCTCTAGAACTCCCAGGAGCTGAGCGATCGGGGGAGGCGTACAGACGAAGCCTCAGCCACGATTGTACCATAGCATCCAGCCCCTTAGCGGAGCTGGATGTCTGCCTCGACAGGATGGCTGCTCCTATCCTGAAGGGAAGAACCCGATATTCGCTTTGCCCCCAAAGCACATTTCAGGAACTTCCTGTGATGGGGAAGGAGTATGCATCTTTAGATCGCTCGTGACCACCAGTCCTCGGATCTGGTGAGAGACACGTGCTCGAAGAGCTTTCTGAACTTCAGTCGTGTGACTGAGCGGTTCAGTTAGCTTAGATCTAAGACGGACGCAACCCCTTTCCCCGGAACAATGAAATGCGGCTGTAGAACCTGGACTCTATGTCTAGAGCAGGGACCACCTCGATGGTCTCCTCCCTCAGGAGAGTGCTCACTTCTTGTTCCATTACCAGAGCCTGCTCGCCCGTAGAAAGGCTGCGGCAGAGCGCCACATAGCCTTGTTCTACAGTGTGCGTGACCCATCGAGACACATTTGGCAGCAGTTCCACGCTGCCGAATAGTCTACTAAGGGAACCAGTCTCTCGAGACTGGTCTCTGGTATGCCAGCGGCTAGCTCGGTGCCCTGGAGCGGAGGACCGGCAGGGGACGGCCGATCTAGCTGCTCTAGGGACCCCCGAAGGGGTGGCGAGCCTCCCAGCTCCGCTACATTTCTGGGCGGAAGAGACTGAGAGAAGCGCTCGCTGGAAACCGCTGCGCCCTGGACACTGGCAGGGTTAGCAGACTGATCTCCTGAGGGCACTGAGGAGAGACGGGCACCGTGTAATGCGGTGTAAACCGCTCTTCCCCAGAGGGGCCTGCCCTCATAAGTCCTGGGATGTAGCATCAGGACTGCCTTAGAAGTCTCCTATGGAAACGACGGTCCTCAGACCCGCGTCATCTCTAGGAAGACTAAGGAACCAGAGTCTGCTCAGGCAGGACCCAATAAGACACGCTTGGCAAGGGCTCCCACACCGCCAGATGACTTACTAAGGGAACCAGTCTCTTGAGACTGGCCTCTGGTGTACTTAGAGCGGCTAGCTCGGTGCCCTGGAACGGAGGACCGGCAGGGGACGGCCGATCTAGCTGCTCTAGAGACCCCCGAAGGGGTGGCGAGCCTCCCAGCTCCGCTACATTTCTGGGCGGAAGAGACTGAGAGAACGCTCGCTGGAGACCGCTGCGCCCTGGAACACTGGCAGGGTTAGCAGACTGATCTCCTGAGGGCACTGAGGAGAGACGGGCACCGTGTAATGCGGTGTAAACCGCTCTTCCCCAGAGGGGCCTGCCCTCATAAGTCCTGGAATGTAGCATCAGGACTGTCTTAGAAGTCTTCTAAGGAAATGACGGTCCTCAGACCCGTGTACTTAGAGCGGCTAGCTCGGTGCCCTGGAGCGGAGGACCGGCAGGGGCGGCCGATCTAGCTGCTCTAGAGACCCCGAAGGGGTGGCGAGCTTCAGCTCCGCTACATTTCTGGGCGGAAGAGACTGAGAGCTCGCTGGAGACCGCTGCGCCCTGGAACACTGGCAGGGTTAGCAGACTGATCTCCTGAGGGCACTGAGGAGAGAGGCACCGTGTAATGCGGTGTACACCGCTCTTCCCCAGAGGGCCTGCCCTCACCAGTCCTGGGCCTCAGCATCAGGACTGCCTCAGAAGCCTTCTATTGGAAATGACGGTCCTCAGACCCACGTCATCTCTAAGGAAGACTAGGAACCAGAGTCTGCTCAGGCAGATCCCAATGAGACACGCTTGGCAGGGCTCCCAAGCTGCCGGGTTGGCCTACTAAGGGAACCAGTCTCGAGACTGGCCTCTGGTGTACTTAGAGCGGCTAGCTCGGTGCCCTGGAACGGAGGAGGCCGGCAGGGGCGGCCGATCTAGCTGCTCTAGAGACCCCCGAAGGGGTGGCGAGCCTCCCAGCTCCGCCTACATTTCTGGGCGGAAGAGACTGAGAGAAACGCCGCTGGAGACCGCTGCGCCCTGGAACACTGGCAGGGTTAGCAGACTGATCTCCTGAGGGCACTGAGGAGAGACGGGCACCGTGTAATGCGGTGTACACCGCTCTTCCCCAGAGGGGCCTGCCCTCACCAGTCCTGGGCTTTGGCATCAGGACTGCCTCAAGCCTCCTATTTGAAATGACAGTCCTCAGACGTCGTCATCTCTAAGGAAGACTAGGAACCAGAGTCTGCTCAGGCAGATCCCATAAAACACGCTTGGCAAGGGCTCCCACACCGCCAGGTGACTTACTAAGGGAACCAGTCTCTTGAGACTGGCCTCTGAGTGCACTAGAGCGGCTAGCTCGGTGCCCTGGAGCGGAGGACCGGCAGGGGCGGCCGATCTAGCTGCTCTAGAGACCCCCAAAGGGGTGGCGAGCCTCCCATCTCCGCTACATTTCTGGGCGGAAGAGACTGAGAGAAGCTCGCTGGAGACCGCTGTGCCCTAGAACACTGGCAGGGTTAGCAGACTGATCTCCTGAGGGCACTGAGGAGAGACGGGCACCGTAATGCGGTGTACACCGCTCTTCCCCAGAGGGGCCGGCCCTCAAGGCCCTGCATCAGGCGTTCTGGTCGAAGACTATCGATCCGCAGATCCGCCTCGACCCCGGCGCCACTCTGACTCCGATTCTGGCGAGTACGAGAAGTGACATTCCCGAATAAGGAGCTGGAACACAATTGGGGCTGCTCAGCCCAGCAGCCCAAGCTGACCACCTCAACCTCCTTGGAGGAAGAGGTAAACATTGTGCTCTCACTTGAGAAGTATCCCAAGAGGCTCTTGTATGTCATATACAATATATATAATTGTATATATTCCTCTACAATATATATATATATCTGTGTATAAATATATATCTAACTTTCATAGTCGGAAAAAATGCATAGTTAATTATTCAAAATTAAATGCAGTCAAACACCCAGACAAGTAAACACGGTCTGAAAGTGCATAAATGAACCGAGAATCACCATAATGCGCCGCGTTGCCTCGACGCGCGAGCCGCTCGAACAAAACAAATAAATCTTCTTGGAGAAACTGCTGCAGATTAGCGCACTCTCACTCAAGGGGAAGAACTACAGCTTAGGCTTCCGCCCGGGAGCGCGCTAGACCTGGGGAATACAGGTGGAAATAAGGCGAACCCGTCTCCAACCCGTCCGCCAGATCTATGTGCGATCCCGTGATCTCACTCGCCGCGTGCCTCAGCAGCAGCGGGACCGCGAGATTCATAGCGCGGACACACTCCTCGGGCGTGCCCGCGGAGCACAATGCATTGCAGCGGACGCTGGATCTGATGGGAAAAGAAGATAGGGGATCACCCGTCTTAATCTTCCCATCTAATCCATCTGCGAGCACAGCCACTGCTCCGCCTCAGCGAAAGCGTGGCAGGTGCTGCAGGAGCGCAGGTGAAAACTCCCTCCTCAAAGAGAGTTTTCGCCTCCAGCCAGATCATCGCAAAAACTGTGTGTATCCGAGGCGCTAGACCTGGGGAATACAGGTGGAAATAGGGCGAACCCGTCTCCAACCCGTCCGCCAGATCTATGTGCGATCCCGTGATCTCACTCACCGCGGTGCCTCAGCAGCAGCGGGACTGGGAGATCAAGGCGCGGACACACTCCTCGAGGCGTGCCCGGCGGACGCTGGATCTGATGGGAAAGGAAGATAGGGATCACCCGTCTTAATCTTTCCATCTAATCCATCTGCGAGCACAGCCACTGCTCCGCCTCAGCGGCAGCGTGACAGGTGCTGCGAGGGCGCGGGTGAAAACTCCCTCCTCAAAGAGAGTTTTCGCCTCCAGTCAGAGAGGAATACACAGTCTGTAACGTGATCTACTTTCGCCCTCATTGGCCTTGATATGTCTGCTTCTAGTCTTTCTTTGCCTATCTTTTTAAGAATAAACTTTCTTATTTCCTATCTTGATAGTAACAGACTCACAGAACACATTCGACTGACACACAGAGAGCTTTGCTGAATGACAAAAAGCTGGCGCCGGCTGCACATCACGTGCTTTTAAGCATCCTGGTCATGACGTCACCGCACCTGACGTCTGGCCGTCAATTTTGACTGATTACACATATGATTCAGAGCTGGACAACGCTGATGGCGTTCCCCTAGCGTCTCGACGCAGCTCGATGTTCCCGGAGGGGAACATGTCATCCATTCAAGTGGGTGGAGAGGAAAACAAATCTACAGCTTCAGATGTCCCTCCCTTCGCCATTAAACTGCACCTGGACTAAACCAACTCAGCAATCCAGACTAGCTGAGGTGAGCTGAGCGCTTTTCAAACAGCACAAAAGTGATCAAAATATTGCCGTTTCCATGTGTACTGTGGCAACATTATAGATGAGCATGAGCAAGCGTCTTCCATCACACTTATATACATGTGTTGAAAGGCAGAGAATAATAAGGCTGGTTTTATGATTAGCACAGGAACTCAACCAACTCGACACTGCAGGAATAGTACCTGTCAAGCAGCTTAAGAATAAAAAAAACTGACAAAAGCTTTCACTGACTGTCAGCTAAGCTAATTTTCACACTCAAGGCAAAGAGCATTGACGGAAAACTGAGAGGCAGCTTTGGTTAAATTAGATGTGTTGAGGGTTAGAACTGAATGACAACTAATTTAATGAGGCGGGGTGGTAACTGTCAGCGATGGTGCTATAATAACAGATTACAGCAGTGCAAAATATAAAAAATCTCAACATTTCTGATTAGCTGCATGTCACTGCAGCCAATCAAGCATTTTTGATTGTTAAATGTTATTTAACTTTTTACACCATCAGTTATATTTACCTCAGGGAGAAGTCAAGTGCATATTGTGCACTTCATGGACTGTCCTTGATCCATGTTCTTTTAAATCATGTCTTGTTGAAATACCACGCTTGGTGTGTTAGTATATCACATCATTCTCTTCACTTTAGAGGCTTGTCTGGCTGTCAACTTATACATCTTTCGTCAGCAGTGATACCCCCAGCATTGGTCTAATAACAGACAGATGGTGCTATGCTAGACAAACCATTTGTCACCAGAGGAAAAACCTATAAACAAGTAGTTCAGATGTGATCTGTAACATGATAAACATACTGTATAGGCACCCTTGTGAAAAAGATGTGAGCCTAATTGTGTTGGATTATAAAAAAAATGAATTTTAATTAAATTAATATAAATAAAATATACTAAAAGTTTTACTTTGAAGTAAATTTTCCATAATAAGTACTAATGTGTACTTTTTCACAGGTGTGGTGTTGTCACAGAATGAAATGTGATTCCCCTTCGGAACTCGAGCTGCGTCGATGATGCTTTGGGAAAGCCCCTGTGTTCCCACGCTCTGAAACGTGTGTAATCAGTTGTGTGTAATCAGTCCAACGGAATGGCGAAACATCACGTACAGGGTGACCAGAGAGCTTAAATGCGCATCCGGAACGAGCAACGTCAGCTTTTGTGTTTTCAGCAAACGCTCTGTGTGAAATGTGTCAGTTTTATTCACTGTTGTTTGGCTATCAGTCACAATCAACTCTAAATGTCGAGCTACAGACAGCACTTGAGATTGTGTGTCCTTCTCTACTCGCGCTGATTTTTCGAGGGTGAATGCACACGGTCGTTGTGTTGTTTGTTTGGGAGAAGAGCAGCACAGTCAGCTCTCGAGGGAGCAGATTGTGCATCGTTCTCCCGCGAATGCTCCGCTCATGCTGGGTACACTTCAAGGAGTGTGTCCGTGTTTGCGGTCTTTGTGATTCCTGTCCCGCTGTTGCTGAGGCATGGCAGCGATTTGGTTTGCGGGGATCGCGTTTAAATCTACGTTCTTTTTCCTTTTGAGTGAGAGCTCTGGGCTGCAGCTATCTTCCTCCGAGGAGGTTGATGTTGTTATCATTTTTGTGGATGAATTGAGTACTCGCCATCTCAATCTTTTGTATATGAAAAGCATACTGCATTTTAGATCGCTCGTTTTCCCTGCCCTAGCTATATTAAGGGGTGGGGATGCACGCAATTTATGTGTGGTATGTTTTGGAGCTGCGCACACACAAGGTTAGCTCTCGAGGTAGCTATCAGTGTTCATCATTTAACCCTGAATTTACTAGTGAAAATGCATTACCTTAGATGTCTAGGTATGCTCCCGCTGGCGTTTCTTCTTGAGGGAAGGAAGTTTATGCAATGTAGAATCGAGTGGCTTGCGTGTTACAGGCATAGCCCACGCGTCCACTCTGTACATAGTGTTTGATGTAACAGTGTGTTTACACATAAGGACCATCAAACCCCCTCTTCTAAGGAGTGGTTTAGTCTTTTAGGCAGATCAAAGAGGAAAAGGCTGTCAATATGATTTTTACTGACAGCTTCAGACTTTTTGATGCTCTGGGCCACGCCCACGGAGGCTGACTGCTTGCACCATAAAGCATCAAGTCTAGTGCCCCAATCATCCTCTGACATGCCTCCTAGCTCAGTTCTGGGTGCAGATGGCAGTGTTTGTAAAATACTGCTGTAAACTTGGGTCCTTTCACATAGCACCCACACAGCCAATAGCTGTTATAGCGAGAAAAATAAAACACAAACATATTAAAAAAGAGAGCACTTTTCCTCTTCCCCTTATCACGAGCCTCAGGCTAATTCAACCCCATGCCACACAGGCCGAGGCCTGGCAGGCCATCCCCGGAGTGTCAGACTGGGTTCTGGGGATAATATAACAAGGTTATACACTTCAGTTTGCTCACAGACTCCCGCGATTTGGCGACGTGGTCTCCACATCAGTTCAGCGCAGCACAGCTCATGTCCTGTGCGCCGAAGTGATGAGTTTGCTGGTGAAAGGAGCCTTGTAAACAGTTTCCCCAGCCCAGAGCGAGTCAGGCTTCTACTGTCTCGTCCCCAAGAAGGATGGTGGTCTAAGACCCATTCTAGATCTCTGACATCTGAGTCGCACCCTTATGAAATGTCGTTCAGAATTATCACATTGAAACAGATCCACTCGCAAATATGCCCAGGGGACTGGTTATTTTCGCTGGATCTGAAAGACGCCTACTTTCATATCCAGATAGCCCCCCACCACAGGCGATTCTTGAGATTCGCCTTCGAGGGAGTGTCTTATCAATACACGGTCCTTCCCATTGGGCTGTCCCTAGCTCCCCAACCTTTTATGAAGTGCATGGATGCGGCTATTTCTCAGCTGAGACAGCTGGGAATCCGCATCTTGAATTACCTCAATGACTGGCTCATCCTGGCCCAGTCAGAGGATGAGCTTCTATATCACAGATCCATGCTCCTTAGCCACTTAGAATGCCTAGGACTCAGGGTCAATTTTGCCAAGAATGCACTGTCCCCCAGCCAATGAATTTCGTTCCTGGGAACAGTTATTGACTCAGCCCGAATGAGGGCTGTGATCATGCCAGAACGTGCACTGGCTATTCAGCAGCTTGCGGCTTCATTCAAACCCTGAGTCCCTCGCCCCCTCAAAGCGTTTCAGAGGATGCTTGGCCTCATGGCCTCAGCATCTTCGGTACTTCAGTTGGGCCTGCTTCACATGCAGCCCCTTCAGTACTGGCTGAAACCTCGAATTCCTCACATGCTTGGCATCACGGACGCCTCCGTATCAAGGTGAGCCAGGCCAGCATTGCAGCTCTGGCCCCTTGGAAGGACCGTCAGTGGATGGAACGGGCCGTGCCCCTGGGCATGGGCTGCAGAAGGAAGGTGGTCTCGACAGACGCTGCCAACTTAGGTTGGGGGGGGGGTGCTGTGCGACGGCAAAATGGCCTTCGGCCCCTGGTCGAAGAAAGAAGTTACCTTCACATCAAATGCCTGGAAATACTGGAAGTATGGTTGGGCCTTCGTACCTTTCTACCAGACCTGAGGGGACATCACATCTTAGTCCGTTCGGACAGTATGACGGTGGTGACCTACATAAATAGTCAGGGCGGTCTTTCCTTGAGGCGCCTCTTTACCCTAGCAGAGCGCCTCTTGAGGTGGGCTCAGCTCAACTTTCACTCGCTGAGAGCAGCACACGTGCCAGGCAAACTCAACCTGAGAGCAGACATGCTATCTCGGAGCAATGTCCCCTCAGACTAGTGGACGCTCCACCCACAAACAGTTCAGGTAATATGGGGAATCTTCAGCAGGCCAGAGGTTTAACTCAGAAGACAACGCTCACTGCCAAACTTATTTTTCAAAGGACAGGGATGCATTGGCCCACGATTGGCCCAACCTTCTCCGTTATGCTTTTCCCGCGATCGCCCTGATCCCAGCAGCCTCACATGCTCCTATAGATGGCCAATCAATGGGCAGAAAAACTTAGTTGTTCGTTTCTTGAAGGGGTCTAGGAGACCTGCCCTGTCACCGTCCCGACATGGGACCTGCCTACAGTGTTGAGGGCTCTCAAGCCCTCCTTTTGAGACGCTACAGTCTGTTGACCTTTGTACCCTGGTGTTAAAGACAGCTCTGCTACTATCACTAGCATCGTTAAAGCGTATGGGAGTTCTGCAGGTGCTATCAGTCGGCCATTCTTGCCTCGAATTTGGGCCGAATCGTTGTGGGTTCGAAGATCTTTCTGAAACCAAGGCATGGCTACATACCCAAAGTGCTCTCAACTCCATTCAGAGCACAAGTGATTACTCTCTCGGCGCTTCCTCCTTTGAAGCAAGACCAGGGATCGAATCTACTCTGCCCTGTCAAGGCTTTGAGAATTTATATTTAGCGTTCCGCCCCTTTAGGCAGTCGGAACAGCTCTTTGTTTACCTTGGTAGCCACACCAAGGGGTCACAAAGCAAAGACTTTCCAGATGGATAATTGATGCTATTAAGCTAGCATACTCTTCTTTGGGCCAACTATGCCCCATGGGAGTAAGAGCCCACTCAACTAGAGGCATCGCTCATCCTGGGCTTGGTCTAGTGGTGTGTCCATAGCAGAGATATGTGCGGTGGCCAGCTGGGCCTCACTGTCCACATTTGCCAAATTTATAATCTGGAAGTCCCTGCCTTACAGGCATGGGTCCTTTCTGCTTAACGGGCTCACTTTGTCACATGACAACCAGTATGGGCGTTTGCCTTCTTCTGTACGCTCTTAGCCCTCAATCGAGCTCCGAGGCTGTATGGACGTATTTGGGATGATTACTCAAGACTGGGTCGACCTCGATGAATTTGACCCTTTGACCTTCTGCAGGGCTTCCCTGCACAATACTTGGTTCCTCTGGGCCCCTCTTGGTGTCTAAGGCAAGTTCAAGTGTTCGTTACCCTAGCATAGACACAGCGGGATTATACTGGTTCCCCTAGTATCTCACGCAGTAAGACGCAGTACGAAGTGTAGTATCGATAACCTCGGTTCCCTGAGATAAGGAACAAGTACTGCGTACTTTGCCGTGCTATGTGGCTGCACGACTCAGTTGTTGCTTCAGTCAAAGTAACCTGAAGAGCCTTGGCGAATGCCCGCATTATATAGCCCGCATTATATAGCCTTTTATTCACTCCTGCAAGACGACAGATGTTGCTGTGGTTAAAAATGCAGGAGTGAGTGCTGTTCTGTACACACATGGGACGACAACTTACGGGACCTTTAAATGCGGTTGTCACTCCTGAAACTTGCATTATGTATGTGGCCTATGTGTATTTCCTGGGAATCAAGCCCATGATTACTTTGGTGTTACTAGCACCATGTTCAGTACAGCAGCTAAGAATAAGGTAGCGTTGGGTTATACCCTGATGGAAAATCCATTTAAAGCTAGTAGTTGTGAAAAACCTGCTTTTCCATTTTATGACCTGCTTGGAACAGCTAATGAAAAGTTTAGACCTGTTAGAAACAAGCCAAAATTGTCCAAAACACAACTGCAGCATTTTCTAGCAGGAGATAAAGTTTTTTTTTTTCAGATAAAACATTTAAGCTAATGAAGAGCTAAGTAAGCTTAAACCCTATTTCATAGCATTGCAACAACATCCTGAATTATGGACGCCAATCCCCAGGGGTTTAAATTGAACTGAATCAGGCTAAGTTTTGACATTCATTAAGTTTAAGCATCAATGCTACCAGAACCAATTAGCGTAATCCGCTTAGCTGAAAGGCTACCACACATAGAGCTCTTTAAAACCTAGCAACAATGGGATGATATTAAACTTCTCTCCCCGAACAGACCAGGTGAGGATTTACAAGCAAAAAAGCATCTCGCAAACACAAGACTCTTGCGAACGATTCTGTAATGAGTCATACAATGGAAATTATGAAAATGATGCCATATTGTGGTTTTGTGTTTTTGAAAAAAATAGCATGCACATTTTTGCTTTTACAGTACGAGTTAACAAAGTACATTGTTAAAAACACCCTTCCTTTGCGGTTTGCCTTATTGATTCTTCACAACGAAATGCTAAGCTAAGCTGACAAGTTTGACACAGGGCTGACTCTCCATAGTAGTCCACTGGACGTCCGTTTTAACATGATGGGGCAGTGTTGTATGGGTTTACTGGGACTTATTGATTTTAAACATGCACCATTTTAGATGGATTGCCAATACAAATCAAACCCTCCAGCCAAGAAAGGATTCATTTAGCGCTGTTTAACATTCAGCCCACGAGTGCATGTATAATTAACTCTTGGGTAAAAATGCCCTCAGGAGAGTCGCTCTGGAGTCTCGATGTTGGGCTTCACTCAGCTCTGAATGTGTGTGCGGTCATATGAATGTGTGCAGACTTTACAGAATACCACGCTAGTGTAAGTGAATTAGCGTAAATGAATTAGCCAATTAAAAGCAATAACACGGCCCAATAGGGAATTTCTAATTGCAGACCAGCAGCATTAGACAACCTTATGAAAAGGAGCAAACCACATTTCCCCTGCAGTTAGCGTCATTAAAGCCAAGATTTTAAAAATCTGTTTTGCATGACTTTCATCAAGCTCTTGTGGTAAATTGTACATTTTCTCATAATATCAACTTTTTCTCTCATATTTGTGGCTTAGTATCTAACAGTTTTGTCTATGTCTTACAATTGTGAATTTATGTCCCAATCTGTCTGGGAGTTTATATGATGACTTTATATCTCACACTATAAATTTGGTTATTTTAAACTTTATTTCTCAACCTTTTCTCTGTTTTTGCTTTTCACTCTGAGCAAACAAGTTACCATTATATTCAAATCTGAGAGCTAACAGCAGCGTATTTGTGTATGTTGTTAAAGAATATAGCAGTATTTGTTCAGTGTTGAACCTGTAATGCTTGCAGATTTTCTCATGAGAAAACTGTGTCCTACTTCTTGCCATTGCTTTGTTCTTTTAGAAAATGTAATGTAGAAAATCTATAATATTTCTGCTGTGAATTAATTGATTTCTAGATAACAAGTGAAAAAGGTATCTTTATTCCCCTTTTTTTTCTGTTCTTAGTGGGCTCATCAAATATTTAAGGGAGTTGAAGGGTCTGTTCCCCGATAAATCAATTTTATTTATGGTTTATGTGTGTTATATAAGGAAATTAAGAGGGAAAATTATGCCTTCTGTTCTCTGCTGCCCCCTATGATAAATTGGTCCCAAAACGCTTTTTCCATTACCATCATAGAAAATTGGAAAAATTGAATGTGCTCGTTTTCTCTTTTTGTCATATACATTATAAGATTGAAGTTTAATAGTGGAATTCCAACGGCCATTTTATACCATCCAGCCCAATTTAAAGGAATAGTTCACCCAAACATTTACTCTCTGTCAGGCAATCCAATATGTAGATGGGTTTGTTTCTTCATCATAACAGATTTTGAGAAAAAATGTAAAATTTTACATTACTTGCTCACCATTTAATCATCTACAGTGAATGGGTGCCGTCAGAAACAGCTGATAAAACATCACAATAATACACAAGCACTCCAAACGACCACTCTAGTTAATCAATTAATGTATTGTGAAGTGAAAAGCTGTGTTTATAATAAATAAATCCATAATTAGGGCATTTTAACTTTAAACCATCACTTCTACCAAGTCCATGATCCATAATAGCACTTCGTCCAGTGAAAAAAGTCCATCCCCTGTTGTTCTGTCACATCATATTTTACCAACACATTTGTTTAGAATTGTTTTCACTCATAAACAGTGTTTGGTCTGTGCATATTTCTCTCCTTATTCAGACAAAATGTTTCTTACAAACACATAGCTTTTCATTTCACAAGATGTTAATTCATAGACTGGAGTCGTGTGAATTTCTTGTGATGTTTTTATCAGCTGTTTGGACTTTTGTTCTGATGACACCCATTTATTGGAGAGGATCCATTGATGAGCAAGTGATGTAATGCTACATTTCCAACCAGATGTTTCCAAGTAGATGTAGCTATGTTTGTTTGTTGCTAGAGCTTGGTACCAAGAAAAAAAGAGCAGAACTTTAAATGATGGTTGAGTTCCTTTGCTTTTAAGTATGTTTTGAGTATGATGTCTGTTTGTGTTTATTTGTGTCTGTAATCACTTAAACTTAATCCAACACCAACCAAGCTTGTGTTTTCAATGAATGACTCATACCTACTTTATCAACTCGAATTGCTCAATATCATGACAGAAAAACCATTAGCTTTTTTAAAGCAATTCAAAAAATATTTTGCTTTTGCTCTCAGGAATAAAAACACAGAAAGTGAGGCATGTTTTCTTTTATTTGAAATGTTTAAACTCCAGAAAACAAGATCATTCAGTCGCACCCATGGGATGAGGTGAGTGGTGTGCATATAATCTGTCTATTTTATTCTTTTCTTCTTTTGCCTAGTTTCTCACTCTGTCTGCATTGTTTCAGGTTTGTTTTTTGGATGCCACGTCCCAGACAAAAAGTATAGAAGTATGCTTTGATTTATTTAAACGCAACCTATATTGCTCTTTGTGCTGTTCTCACAAGACGTGTGAGAGTCAAAGATTGTCTAGAAATGCCCTGCAGTGCGTCTATTTATAGATAAAAGATAACATTTATTTTGATAAGAATGGAAGCGTGTCTTTGAAACGCATTCGAGAATGTTTAATATTGATTTTCACTCTGCGCTTTTGAGAAGTTCAATGAAAAAGTTGAAATCTAAGAAGTTGACATATTGTACTCACACTTATTTACATTTATATCACTAAACTTTGTTTCTCTGACTTTTGCATGTTTTTTTTCTGGCAATGTTACAAATAAGGTTTTTATTGTAGACAAGGACAAAGGAGATCTCATATATAAATGCATTTTCTCTTAAGGGGTCTTTCAAATGATCACCATTCCTTCCTTATTCCTACAGGAGACTGAAAAGCTTCGGCAGCTCATGTAGTCACACAGATTCGATCCAGTCATCTCGCAGAATCCACCGTGCTCTGTCGATTTAGCTCGATTGACAGGCTTTGTATTTTCTTGTGCTACAGATGAATACGCTGCTTTCATTAATGACTCACATTTAACAAAAACCCACCAATTCTCAACAAATTAGAATATGGTGACATGCCAATCAGCTAATCAACTCAAAACATCTGTAAAGTTTTCCTGAGCCTTCAAAATGTTCTCTCAGTTTGGTTCACTAGGCTACACAATCATGGGGAAGACTGCTGATCTGACAGTTGTCCAGAAGACAATAATTGACACACTTCACAAGGAGGGTAAGCTACAAAAATTAATTGCCAAAGAAGCTGGCTGTTCACAGAGTGCTGTATCCAAGCATGTTAACAGAAAGTTGAGTGGAAGGAAACAGTTTGGAAGAAAAAGATACACAACCAACCGAGAGAACCGCAGCCTTATGAGGATTGTCAAGCAAAATCGATTCAATAATTTGGGTGAACTTCACAAGGAATGGACTGAGGCTGAGGTCAAGGCCTCAAGAGCACCACACACAGACGTGTCAAGGAATTTGGCTACAGTTGTCGTCAGAGGCGTCTTACCTGGGCTAAAGAGAAGAAGAACTGGACTGTTGCCCAGTGGTCCAAAGTCCTCTTTTCAGATGAGAGCAAGTTTTGTATTTCATTTGGAAAGCAAGGTCCTAGAGTCTGGAGGAAGGGTGGAGAAGCTCATAGACCAAGTTGCTTGAAGTCCAGTGTTAAGTTTCCACAGTCTGTGATGATTTGGGGTGCAATGTCATCTGCTGGTGTTGGTCCATTGTGTTTTTTTTTTTTAAACCAACGTCACTGCACCCTTTACAAAGAAATTTTGGAGCACTTCATGCTTCCTTCTGCTGACCAGCTTTTTAAAGATGCTGATTTAATTTTCCAGCAGGATTTGGCACCTGCCCACACTGCCAAAAGCACCAAAAGTTGGTTAAATGACCATGGTGTTGGTGTGTTGACTGGCCAGCAAACTCACCAGACCTGAACCCCATAGAGAATATATGTATTGTCAAGAGGAAAATGAGAAACAAGAGACCAAAAAATGCAGATGAGCTGAATGCCACTCTCAAAGAAACCTGGACTTCCACCTCAGCAGTGCCACAAACTGATCACCTCCATGCCACGCCGAATTGAGGCAGTAATTAAAGCAAAAGGAGCCCCTACCAAGTATTGAGTACATATACAGTACATTAACATACTTTCCAGAAGGCCAACAATTCACTAAAAATGTTGTTTATTGGTCTTATGAAGTATTCTAATTTGTTGATATAGTGAATTGGTGGGTTTTTGTTAAATGTGAGCCAAAATCATCACAATTAAAAGAACCAAAGACTTAAACTACTTCAGTCTGTGTTCATTGAATTTATTTAATACACGAGTTTCACAATTTGAGTTGAATTACTGAAATAAATGAACTTTTCCATGACATTCTAATTTATTGAGATGCACCTGTATATGACCATTTGTGTGTGTGTGCATATATATATATATATATATACAGTATATACACACATTTTCAGTTATTTTAAAAGACAATTTGAACTCAATATGCTTTCTAAATAAATGTCTCTGTTTTTACTTTAAATTATTCATCTGTGCACATTAGACTATATAAAATATGTATTTTCGTATGCTTTCATCAATGCTTAGAAACACACTCCACCTGACTGTTTTCTTTTTTAGCAGATGTTTTTCAATAAATAATACTGTATTTTCAAAAACATGCTGTGATGATGCTAATGTATTTTTAGCTTATTATTTAGTTTTGAGGTGAATTTTGGGTGGTTGCTGGAGTCTGCAGCGGGTAAGATGTTTATTCAGACCCCTAGTTTACGTTATGGAAATTAAAGACATCGTGAAAGCAATTTTATGCTGTTTTAATTGTTTGTTGTAGAGTAAGAAGTTTCATAGCTTAGCGTTAGCGGCTCTGATGGTATTTCCTTTACCCGAAGTCTCTAAGGACAGATACCCTTGTAATGGCACGTTCACTTTGAATAATCCTTGAGCCTCAGAAAAAATGTAGTGCTCAATCTTTTCAACCTCACAGTTCTTGGTTATGCAGTCAGTGCTTTGCTTCTACGGTAATAAAAACCCAATGATATTTCAAAGGCATTTTTGAGTTTTCTATAGGTCTCAAACTATAAACACTCTTTCCTCAATGCCAGCCATACATCTACAATTGGGAAGAGTTATGTTAAAATTATTAAAATAACATGTTTTGTTCTTCCACACTTGCAGGTTTGCACCTTTTTCCTCCCTACAGAGACTTTCCACAGAGCAGGCAACATCTTCTGTTTGTCCGCTCAAAGCTGCTTGCAGAAAAATCTGCATGACAGCTTATTTTCCCAGGAACAGCTGTATGAAGGGTATCTTTAATGCAAGCTCACAGCGATACAAATCCCTATGAAATATAATGCTTCCAGGTCATCATATTTCAGGCCAGAGTTTGGGCTGCGAGATGTACTTATTCAGCTAGTGCTGTGTGTCTGTGGAATCACCTCAGGTCTAATGTGATTGTCTGAATGTCGATAAGCTCTGTCGTAAAGGTAAACATGTATATTGTGGCCCATAATTCAAAGCCATTTCAAAGGGGTATTTTATTATGTTGCTCAAAAGTTATTCTTTCAGGGTTCATTAATTATCAACATAATCACAGAGGTTTCTCAGATTTGTTTGAAGACATCACAATTGGACTGCTGATATATAAAATGAATGTGAATAGCATAGCCAAGATAATAAATTATTGACAGAATTCGATGAGAGGTGTTTGAGTTTACACAGAGATCTAGTGTATGATGTTTAGTGGTACACTTTGGCATCTTGTTTTGAAATATTCCAATCTCTTCTGCTCTTCTGATAAGCGGGTAGCTTAAGCAAATGTCTCAATTTGGTCTCCATAAAATATCTTTGCTGTCTTTGAGAAACAATTGAGATTGCATTTCTGATTTATTTCTCCTGTAGGCATTTACCAAGTGGATAGTTCTTTTTAATTTCTCAAAGGTTGTTCTCTCATAGCTCATGAGTTTTATTTGAGTTCTCAGTTATTTTTCATGGAAGTATTCACTTGTTTTGGAAAATAAACATTTCGAAACATGATGTTTGTAGACTTTGGCATCTTGGTTTGAGATATTTCGCTCAGCAAGAATATCTGGTAAACAGGTGCCTTAAGCAAAGTCTTCAATTTGTAATACATATAATCTCATGGCTTTCTTAAACAATTAAGATTTCGTCAGATATTTTTTTTTCCCCTATAGGTGTTTGTCAGAGGAACATTTCGTTGTTCAAAGGTTGCTCTTTCATAGCTCAGGAGTTGTAATTGAGTATAACTTATAATATATAAATAAGCGTTTTATCTTAAAAAATAAACACATTTGCAGTTCACTTTTGATTACTTATGTCTCGGTTTGAGACATTAAGATCTCCATCAGCTGGAGTGGCTGCGGTTCCGCCTACTGAGGGGCAAAAAGACTGAATGGCAGCAGTGGTTTTCAGGGTGAATATTGACAGAAAACAAATCTAAAATGAGAAAAAGCTTTGCAATTGACTGTACTAATACACTGCAAAAAATGGCTTATCTTACATACAGTGGGTACGGAAAGTATTCAGACCCCTTAAATTTTTCACTCTTTGTTATATTGCAGCCATTTGCTAAAATCATTTAAGTTCATTTTTCCTCATTAATGTACACACAGCACCCCATATTGACAGAAAAACACAGAATTGTTGACATTTTGCAGATTTATTAAAAGAAAACTGAAATATCACATGGTCCTAAGTATTCAGACCCTTTGCTCAGTATTTAGTAGAAGCACCCTTTTGATTTAATACAGCCATGAGTCTTTTTGGGAAAGATGCAACAAGTTGTTCAGACCTGGATTTGGGGATCATCTGCCATTCCTCCTTGCAGATCCTCTCCAGTTCTGTCAGGTTGGATGGTAAGCGTTGGTGGACAGCCATTTTAGGTCTCTCAGAGATGCTCAATCGGGTTTAAGTCAGGGCTCTGGCTGGGCCATTCAAGAACAGTCACGGAGTTGTTGTGAAGCCACTCCTTCGTTATTTTAGCTGTGTGCTTAGGGTCATTGTCTTGTTGGAAGGTAAACCTTGGCCCAGTCTGAGGTCCTGAGCACTCTGGAGAAGGTTTTCGTCCAGGATATCCCTGTACTTGGTCGCATTCATCTTTCCCTCGATTGCAACCAGTCGTCCTGTCCCTGCAGCTGAAAAACACCCCCACAGCATGATGCTGCCACCACCATGCTTCACTGTTGGGACTGTATTGGACAGGTGATGAGCAGTGCCTGGTTTTCTTCACACATACTGCTTAGAATTAAGGCCAAAATGTTCTATCTTGGTCTCATCAGACCAGATAATCTTATTTCTCACCATTTTGGAGTCCTTCAGGTGTTTTTTCATGTGTCTTGCACTGAGGAGAGGCTTCCGTCGGTCCACTCTGCCATAAAGCCCCGACTGGTGGAGGGCTGCAGTGATGGTTGACATTCTACAACTTTCTCCCATCTCCCGAATGCATCTCTGGAGCTCAGCCACAGTGATCTTTGGGTTCTTCTTTACCTCTCTCACCAAGGCTCTTCTCCCCCGATAGCTCAGTTTGGCCGGACGGCCAGCTCTAGGAAGGGTTCTGGTCGTCCCAAACGTCTTCCATTTAAGGATTATGGAGGCCACTGTGCTCTTAGGAACCTTAAGTGCAGCAGAAATGTTTTTGTAACCTTGGCCAGATCTGTGCCTTGCCACAATTCTGTCTCTGAGCTCTTCAGGCAGTTCCTTTGACCTCATGATTCTCATTTGCTCTGACATGCACTGTGAGCTGTAAGGTCTTATATAGACAGGTGTGTGGCTTTCCTAATCAAGTCCAATCAGTATAATCAAACACAGCTGGACTCAAATGAAGGTGTAGAACCATCTCAAGGATGATCAGAAGAAATGGACAGCACCTGAGTTAAATATATGAGTGTCACAGCAAAGGGTCTGAATACTTAGGACCATGTGATATTTCAGTTTTTCTTTTTTAATAAATCTGCAAAAATGTCAACAATTCTGTGTTTTTCTGTCAATATGGGGTGCTGTGTGTACATTAATGAGAAAAAAAATGAACTTAAATGATTTCAGCAAATGGCTGCAATATAACAAAGAGTGAAAAATTTAAGGGGGTCTGAATACTTTCCGTACCCACTGTAGTATTTTTGTCTAGTTTCTAGTCAAAATATCTAAACAATTCTTACATCAAGATACTTTTACTAGATAAGTAAAATGACATAAGATTTTTTAGTAATGGGTAAAATATTCTTAAAACAAGAGTAATTTACTTACCCCACTGGCAGACAATTTTACTTGTTTTAAGCAAAATGCACTTAATTTAGGTTTTCCACAACTGAAAACAATACTAAAAATCTTAAGTCAGCTACAGAAAAGAGAAGCAAATGGATTGCTGCAATTCAAAGAAACAAATGGACTCTAGGCAGCAAAACACAGATTTGCAGATATATTTTTATGTTAATATGTTGAATTGTACGGTAAAATCATACCCTCTATGTTGTATTGTTATATAAAGTATTGGCAACTCATCAATAAAATATTTAACATTGTATATTCTGCATAACAGGATGTATTTAAATAAACAATTTAAAACAAGAGTATTTTACTTACCAACTGGCAGACAATTTTACTTGTTTTAAGCAAAATGCACTTAATTTAGGTTTTCCCCCACTGGAAACAAGACAAAAAATTCTAAGTCAGCTACAGAAAAGAGAAGCTAATGGATTGCTGCAATTCAGCACAACTTTGTTTCCCGTAATAAATGAAATCATCATTTAAAAACTGTGTTTACTTGCATTAAAAAAAAAAAAGCAAGGGGGCAAAAACATTTTCAAGCCACTGTATATATATTTAGTCTCCTTGTTCTCAATTATATTTCATGTTCATTTTGTACGAAACATTTGTGAGTTTGAGTTTATACTGAGATATCTTACTTTTGATTGATGGCATTGGTATATTTTCTAACAGAGCTACCTGTAAAATTACAGGAGACATATTCTTAGAAGGAAAATATGAGAAACACAATATTCTCAAAAGTCTTAATTTGCTCTCCATCTCAAGATACATCCGTCTAGGACAAACAATTGAGATCAGTGATTGTGCTTTTTTCTCACCTGTTGGTAAATACCTCATATTCCCATAGTGCTAGAAAAAGTATGATGGTAGCATTGACTTCACATCAGTCTTGACCTTGATGGCTTTTTACTTTGCTCTTCAAAGTTTTCTCAAAATGGTGACTCCAGAGTAACAACCTTTTAACTTTAAAAGTTTCTCTGTCTTTTTCCCCTTCTTTCTTTGTAGTCCATCAACCTGATTCAAATAGATGTATTGATCCCTCAGCCTTATATAACTAATTCCAGCCGAGCTCCACATCATCAAACGCTCTCTGAAATGCTCTGATTCGCTATCAGCCGCAGTGACACAAAGGTGGAACCCACTGAGGCGCCCATCTGTCCATCACGTCATGCTGTAAATAATGCGGTTTAGCATTTGCTCCGGTTAGCATACGATTACCACGCCTTTCACAGTAGTTGTCACACCACATCAAGAATTCTATCTCTACTTAAAATAAGCTAATTGTTTTTTTAACAAGCTTCATGTCATGTCCAAGGCATTGTGTGGTAGAGGTAGTGTGGTTCATTTTTGAATAATTCAATAATTAGTTAATGATTCATATATCGGATAAACCGCATGGCCTCTTCTTTTCCAAGTTTAGCAATCCCAGCGTGCACCACTCCAGCTGTGAAACCTGGCAGGTGCTTTTTTCATCATGTTTTTCTTCCGCAGTGTTTCAACTGTAGTCAAATGCTACGCCCCCACACTGTGCAGGATTTTGATGTAAAGCGATCTTGTTGCCTAAATATACGCTGAACAGCATGAAAGGGAATCAGAAAATATACTGCGATAAGCTTTACACATCGTCTGTCATTTTTAGAAAAGCCATATTTTTTGTTGTTGTTCGACAAGGTAATGCAAATTCATTGTCAGATTTGTAAATGAATTGTTCACACTGGTTTGGTGAGCCAGTCCTACCAAATCATTCAGTTGCTTCTACCAGTTGAGTCTTTTTTAATTCAAAATAATGAATAATTTAGAAATTGGACAATGCTAGTGTAGTTGAAGTCCCACCGAGGATAAAAGATCAGTTGTGTCAACCTCAGCACATTACCAGACAGCCACTTATTTATTCATTTCCTAACAATTAATTACAAGAAGATTTCCAAAGCAGAAACCGTGACGGCTAGAATTACTTGTGTGTGCAGTACAGAAAGTAACATTTAACTCCAGAGAGCCTGCATTTCTTATGCTCAGCTTGTATGCAGTCCTGACCTTTACCCACAATCCTGCACTCTCCCATTGGCACCATGCAGTCATTAACAGGGTTTAACCTTTCATATGCATCAGGGAAGAGAGACATACAGCAAGAGTCTGCGGTCCTTGTCTGTATTGGTATAAGCAGTCTGAAAACAAATAACTCCTTGCATTTCCCACCGGAAAAGCGTTCTTTATGAAATGATCTAAACCTCTTGCCCAACTGCGAGGAAAAACAACACAAAAATCGGCATGATGGAAGTAGAGAGGGATGAACCTCAGAGAGAAGGATGCTGGGTACAGATGATAAAACGATAAGAGTTCAGAGACACTGATGAATGGCACAGTCACTGCCATCAGATATGTTGCCTAAAAATAACGAGCAAACAAATCAACATGTCGGGCTGAGGGAGAGACGGAGGAGGGAAAAAATGAGAGAATAGGAGAGACGGGTCAACCAGGAGACAGCTTGGCCGATGCAATTACCAGCTGCCACCAGAGACCCTGGGGAACCGCAAGTCCTTCTGAAGGGTGTAGTCAAGATCGGCACTCAGATCCACTCCATCCAAGAAGTCCACTCTAGATCACTAATGCTCTTGACTGGAGATTGCTAAACAGCTGAAACCATTTCAAACTTCAGGTAATTAGTTTGAGTCATGAGAAGTTTACAGTTCACCTTTTCTGGATTGCTAAAAACTTTCAGTTGTGGCCAACTATTAACCTTAGTTTGCTACAAAAGTTGCCTGACTATTACAAAAGGTAAATATAACTTATACATTACCATTTTGCAGTATCCATTGCTAAAAGGCCCCACAATGCACTACAACACACAAAAAAAGATTCTAAAATAGCAGAAATACTGTAGCAAAATTGAGTGTTTACTCTTGACCTCTTGTACGGTGGTCCAGTAGTGCACAACACAATGGAAACAGAATGCCACAAAACAAAATCTCCACAACACAATGCATAGGACTAATTTCGTATTATTTGTGCTATATTTCGTTGTGTTGTAGCTTGTTTCCATTGTTGTGCTGTGCTAATTATATTGTATTGCAGCTTGTTCCATTGCTATGCTATGCTAATTTCGTTGTGTTGTGGCTTGGTGTCCGTTGTGTTGTGCTAATGTTGTTGTGTTGTGGCTTGTTTCCATTGTTGTGCTGTGATAATTATGTTGTATTGTGACTTATTTTTGTTTATGTTGTGCTAATTTTGCAGTGTTGTGGCTTGTTTCAATCGTGCTGTGCTAATTTCGTTGTGTTGCAGCTTGTTTCCATTGTGTTGTGCTAATTTTTTTGTGTTGCGGCTTGTGTCTGTTGAGTTGTGCTAATTTTGTTGTGCTGCAGCATTTTTATGTTGTGTTGTGGAGATTTAATTATAGTACTAGCAGCATTTTTTGTGCGCAGCTGAACCGCGGCTTGTACTGCAATACGAGTAATATGAGTGCAGACGACATCATTTCTGTCTTATTTTCCAGCAATCTCCTCCGAACACTGTGTGCCATGTGCTTTGATGTATGATATGGCCAACATACTCTGTCATGCGACCATGTCCCCCCTCCCCTCTGTCTCACACACATATGTAAATAATATATATAATATATAGGTAGTTTACATGATAAACTTGAGCCAAGTTTTCAAGATGAGTACACAAAAAATTGCCAACCCTGTCAGGAAAAATTATGTCTGACCCTTCTCACATTTTGTATGAGGAATATTAGGCTTAGAGTTGCATATGCTAGAATTAATTGGCCATGTTACGTAAATCTTTTGTGTATCAGTCTGTAAAATTAATAAATCAGAATTGGGCCTCTGGACTCTGGACAATAGAAAGGATTCACTATTCGAATGCACTGTAGCCATGTGTTTATGTATATGCTGTTGTTTTTTGTATTAAAGTTTGTCTATTGTATTTTTTGTTTAGTAATTATCGATGTGAATTGATGTCAGAATTGTTGAGACAGTACACGCTGTGAAACAAATTTTGGAAAGAATTCGAACAATAAAGTGAAATTGGATTGAATAATTTAATTGACAA
Organism: Gymnocypris eckloni scoliostomus; assembly: GCA_027564155.1. Taxonomy (NCBI): domain Eukaryota; kingdom Metazoa; phylum Chordata; class Actinopteri; order Cypriniformes; family Cyprinidae; genus Gymnocypris; species Gymnocypris eckloni. The sequence continues at coordinate 14,348,466 of CM050418.1, read as the reverse complement.
TGTAACCATAAAGCTAACAAATGCCTCTAGTTTTATTAATTTAGCAGACCTTTGAAGTTTTGGAAAAACTTGTGGAAGTGATGTGTTTTCATGCATTTAATTTTTTCATATGGTGATTGTGAAACACCTCACTTACATGATTTTATAGTGAAATTTGTTATTTTTCATGTTAATCAAGTCAATTTTTATGAAGAACAATACACTGTGGATTTAATTCAGCATAAGCGGCACAGCAAAAATAGACTCTGCACCGAAACGATCGCAGCACCGCCGCTCCTGCTACGCGCTGTCGTGCCGCCTCTGCGTGCGGTGTGAATGCTCTAATCTGTGGATTTAACATCGGCACAGCAAAAATGCTCTGCTTATGCCTGCAGTGTGAAACCGGCATAATACTGTAAAGTTGCTTTGACACAATCTGTATTGTATAAAGCACTATAAAGATGACTTGACTATGTTTTTTTGTGTTTAGAGTATCCCAATGTTAGCTTAGCAACATGCTTACAGAATATTGCACTGACATCATTTTTGATTTGGCTTAGAGGGCAAGTATGATTAAGTATAAGATACCTTCTAAGGCATCATTGCAGGTGTTTTTGCATAGAAGGCCACATAATGCGCTGCAAAAAACACTTATTTTGAAACAAAGCCTCTGTTAATTAGCAAATGACACTTAATTTGACTAATACAAAATACACATTTCAGTGTGGAAAAACTGTAAATGATTCAACAAGGCAAGTTCATTTTTTGTTCACAAGACAGAATTACCCGCTTTCCATCATATTTTGTCGCCTCCAGAGCAGTTTCTTCTCATTCATTTTTATTTCTTTATTTCACTCTAGTGCTTATCATACAAAAACAACTAGCCTGAGGTTGTTCTAGATGGCCATAAAATGGAAAGATTTGATTGTGCCAATTTGATTAGCAAGATTGAATATCAGTTGGTCAACCTGCTCTCCAAGCAAGGAGCAAATAATTCAAAATTGAGTTACGATAATGTAGCAGCTTATTTCATCCGCAATGGATCAAGTGGAAGAATGTCACTAAAATCTTGTAGAACACGAATATCTTTACATAATTTGTATAACAGTTTTATTGACTCGTGCTTTGATGGAGTTGCCTCTGACAGCTTGGTTAATAAATAAATAAAAACCTGTCTGCACCGCTGGAGGCTAGTTATGCTATGTTAATTGGTGTTAAAAATTTTATTCAGGGAGAATTAACATGATTCACACTCACAAATAGCTCTCAGCATTGATTTTTGAGCGATAGTTGGAGTTCAACGGAAACTAGGAGTGGGAATGTGTAGTCACAGGAAGTAACTGTGTGGTGAGCAGAATTTAATCAGAGAGAACTCATTGGTTGGGCTGGATGATTGACAGCTCTACTCCATCTAAGGTCCTATCTTCCCCATTCAGTCAATTTTGCAGTTACCCTCAGGGAGCCAAAACCCTGGTGGGAAAATTGCAAACGTCTGATAGTGGTTCAGCGGTGGAGCGAGAACAAATTCTTTCTTGGTATTTACCTTACCAGGAAATACCTAAGTGTATTGTTGAGGGAGACATATCCCAGAATGGCCTTCGGCAAGGTAAAATGTATTTAAAATCAACTGGAAATCAAATTTTAAAAACTCTGTTTACTTTCATAAAACACTTTTCCTGGTATTATTGTGTATGCTTGAGCAAAGCTTGACATTCCAAAGAGAAAACTGCTTGAGATTCAACCAACATTATTTTACCATAATCCCTTGCTATGGAAAAGATGGACTTTGTGGCAGTTGCAGAAACATAGTGGAGAATTTTATTTGAAATTAATCTACCTCCAAAATCTCATGCTAGTTTGTCCTATGTATGTTTAGTATGCATGTATTCCGGATGCAAGTCATCCAGATACTTTTTGTGTATTGTTTTATAAATGTTATGAATTAGGACATACAATTATTTTCGTGTACTGTTTTTCATCAACTGTTTGTATATTCGGACACACCATTATGAAAATTAACCATGGTTTTACTACCATGTTTTTATTTCTGGCATATTGACTACCATATGTATAACTAAATTTGTACTGCCAATACCATGGTTAGTGTAGTAAAACCATGGTTCATTTGTGGTTATCATGGTTTAACTATAGTAACCATGTTTTTTTATTGTTGTTGGTTTATGGAGAGTTTTTATTTGTTGTAAAAACATGGTTAATTTTCTTAAGGGCAGAGTTAAAGCTAACAATGATGAATGTAGCTATATATTAATGCCTAAATACCTGTACAAACCTAAACGGATCTGTGGAATCAATAGAAATGTTAAAAATACTATGGCAGATGTGCTACATTACAAGGTGCACATTAAGCTACATGCTATAATTCTAATGCTTACATACAAACAGGAAAAGTATGACAAACATGATAGCATGCAAACAGTGGCATAGCAAGTCAGCCCCGGTCACATATGCGAAAGATTTGTACGGGCCCCCCCAAATGATATGGCCTCCAACTCTCATAATTTGTTGATTTATCAGCATTGATGTAAATACCGTTACATGACATGACAAGCTGTTTTAAGTACGGTATAGATGCTTGGAAATAATATTTAGCATTTTCAAGTCCATTCATTGCACACAAGCCACCCAATAATCGCAATAAGCTTTGTCCTTTTTATTATAACAGCCAGAAATTTAAGTCTCATCTTTCTGTAAATTTTATGATTAAATACAAACAATAAATGTGTTTTGCGCTCTTTTATTTGTAGTGAGGTAACTACATTCGCCTCAGTTCAAGCTGTATGTGAATCAATATTTTCCTCTTTAACATTTGCATCACGAAAATAAACATGAATAAATATTTTAATGCATATTGGGGAAAAAAATCAGAACAATTTATACAAACAAATGTCTCATGAAATCGATCAATTAGAGTTTCAACATATCTATAAGCCTACGTTTTAGTGCTGTTTTTCGAATGACAGGTTGGATGCCACAGAATTATTTCACATTAATTTCACGCAATATAATATGATTTTATTATCGTAATTTTGATTGTATTCAATTAGTATGATGTTAATCTTATTTAGTTCTTTTTTCAGTGTGACACTAAGGGCCTGTTTACACCTGGTCACTTCATGCGGTTTCTCTGATATCTATCTGATTTGTTCAAACGTTTCCATTTACACTTGGCCAAATAAATGTTTATTCGCAAAATGGATCCGTTCTTCAATTCCCATATGATAATTTAACGGCGTTCACGTCAATGAAAGCAATAGATATGCACTGCATTTTATTCATTATCAGCTAATTTCAATATCAGAGACAGCGACAAGAGAGCATGCGGCATCAGCACTGAATAGATAGGTTAGTCTCACTACTTTTAATGAAGATGATTGTGTGTTGACCTTCTGCGACTTACTTTCAGTTTCATTCACGGCAGTTTACGCGTAGTCTTGCTGAAGATACAGCTAACGTTAGCCTACTCATCCACGGTTGACGCTTGCTGCATTAGCACTGTCGTATCTGACTATAACATGCCATATAGCCTATAAAATGCTCTCACACGTTGAATATTTTAAAATTAGCTTATGTGGTTTCAACAACCAGATGCATTTACACTTGTCCAGTTTCATCTTTAATGCGGCCCAGACCCCCTCCTGAAGTGGTTTGAGCGATCTTATTTATATCCATCTCGAATGCGTTTCGGAGGGCATTTACACCTGGTCTTTTCAGGATCGGATAGCTATCTGATCAGAAAAACACATGAAGTGACCAGGTGTAAATGGCCCTTATAATGCTGCTGTAGGGTTTTGTACTGCAAGCAAACACAATCTTGGCACAGTGGCCCAAAAAACAAAACAAAACAAGGCAAAATAAATACATAAATACATATAAAATAAAACAGTATTAAAGGATTAGTTTACTTTAAAATAAAAATGTCCTTATAATTTACCACCATCTCATCCAAGCTTTTTATGTATTTCTTTTTTCAGTCGAAAAGAAATGAAGGTTTTTGATGAAAACGTTCCAGGATTTTTATACATATAGTTTCAATGGAATCCAAACGGTTGTAGGTCAAAATGACAGTTTCAGTGCTGCCTCAAAGGGCTATAAACTATACCAGACGATGAATATGTGTATTATCTAGCGAAACGATCGTTAATTATACAAAATTGATCTGCTTTATTAACACAAATGACATTGAATGACACGTAATGGCATTGAAAAGGTCATGCTTGACGTAGGCTCCATCTCATCTTCTCCTCCAAGATCAAAATTGTCCGAAGTCGTTGTTTTTTCCTTAAAAAAAACTTGTTGAGTTGTAACTCTCTTTTTTTGTAAACGCCGTTTGACTTAGTATTTGCACATTCAACTTGTAAATACTGACTTGGTACTTCTGCCTACCTCAAGTGTGACCTTTTCAACATTATACGGTATTACATGAAGTCTGGGACATGCATCGCACAACAGGCGAGCATTTGAGTTTATAAAGCATATAAATTTATTTTATTTTTTAATGACAGATCGTTTTGCTAGATAAGACCCTTATTCATCATACATGCACATGTATATGAGTGCATATGTGACCCTGGACCACAAAACCAGTCTTAAGTCACTGGGATATATTTGTAGCAATAGCCAAAAAAACATTGTATGGGTCAAAATGATAGATTTTTTTTATGCAAAAAACCATTAGGATATTAAGTAAAGATCATGTTCCATGAAGATATTTCATAAATTTCCTACCATAAATATATCAAAACTTAATTTGCGATTAGTAATATGTATTGCTAAGGACTTCATTTGGACAACTTTAAAGGCGAATTTCTCAATATTTAGATTTTTTTGCACCCTTAGATTCCAGATATTAAAATAGTTGTATCTCAGCCAAATATTCAAACCCTAACAAAACATGCATCAATGGAAAGCTTGTTTATTCAGCTTTCAGGTGATGTATAAATCTCAATTTCGAAAAATTGACACTTAAGACTGATTTTGTGGTCCAGGGTCACATATATTTAGCTAGTAATGCTAAATGCTAAAACTTTGGTACCAATTATTGAGGACCATATACTCAATAATGTACTTTCTTAAAATACATTTTAAATATGCCTAGCCTAGCATATTGCTTGCATCTCAGTTTTAATTCATTAATTAGCTGACATCTCGGGTCATATTTTTCACTTATGATGATAAATATTAAGTGTAATCCCCAGTTTATGAAAAAGTAAAGCAGTATTGGGGAAACTAAAACAAGCATTGGAATTTCTTCTTACGTTATTCGTTTATTTTGCCAGTGGTTCAGGGACTTCAAGAGGTTTTGAGCTGTTTGGAGAGCAGCGCTTTCTGTTCATCATTTGGAGTAGATCCCCGTGAGTGAGCGCTAGAAATCTCCCAGGCCCCCCCTGAAAATAGGACACACACACACACACACACACACACTCAGAGCCAGAGCACAGTGTCACTCTTGCCTCTCTTAGCTGTTGATAAGCAACCCATCAGGGTTTTGCAGGGGTTTAGCTGTTTGAACTTCACAGCTTCTCTCTTCCCTGGGGAAAAAAGTAGAGAAAGTGAGTTGTATTTAAATTTGTAGACATTTAACATGGATTGGCACAAACAATATTGCCAGTACACATAAATAAACACACCAAATAATATATATATATATATATATATACACACACATGCTCAAACTAAAGGGAATTTTTAGCAAAGATAAGCCTGAATGTGTTGGGGAAAACTTGAAATTACAGAAACTTTGTCTGCATTCCTCTTTAATAGCTCGTTCTGTCCTGGGAAATCAGAATATATTGCCTTTCACGGCTGATTTTGCGCAGGAAATGGTTTTGGAAACACAAAGCTTTGAAGGCGCTGTACACCATTTTGTTATTAAAACAGGGAGCGTCTGCAGCAGCTTGTGTGTTCTGTTGTATGTACAGCGGGATTGTGTGAAGCCTTGTGGGTTTGTTAGCAGCTGATCAGAGCCGAAGTGTAAATGTGCTAGTGCCGAGAAGGAGCTGTGAACAACAGACCCTTCGGTTCAGTCGAATACTCCCTAGAGAAACACAAAGATAGAGTGTCTGGAGGCAAAAACAGAGACTGTAGAACCAGCAAACAACAAAAAAGAGAGAAAGAACAAAAGCAAATGAAAGAGAGGTGGGCTACCTTCAGAAAGGAATGGTGGTGTATTGCATTCCATTTTTTTAAATAGCAGGTGAAATACATTCAAATTTCAGACATTGTTTCAGACATTGTTGTCACATCCCACAAGTAAAAAACTCACAATATCTCAATATTTCTCATAGAAAGCGATGAGATTAAAAGGATATCAAACAGAGACTTTTGCATACAGTTCATCTTTCATAGGAAATCACAAATGAGATCTCTTTTATATCTCATTTGTTTCTCTGAAATACAACCCGAATTTCGGAAATGTTGGGCCATTTTTTTATTAATTTGAATAAAATGAAAACTAAAAGAATTTCAAACCACATGAGCCACTATCTTATTAACAATAGAACATAACAAATGTTTAAACATTCATTTTACAATTTTATGCACAAAATTAGCTCATTTAAAATGTGATGCCTGCTACAGGTCTCAAAATAGTTTGGGACAGGGACATGTTTACCATGGTGTAGCATCTCCGCTTCTTTTCAAAACGGTTTAAAACATCTGGGCATCAAGGTTATGAGTTTCTGGAGTTTTGGTGTTGAAATTTGGTCCCATTCTTGCCTGATATAAGTTTCCAGCTGCTGAAGAGATTGTGGTCATCTTTGACATATTTTTTCATTTTAATGATGCGCCAAATGTTCTGTATAGGGGAAAGATCTGGACTGCAGGCAGGCCAATTCAGCACCCAGACTCTTCTACTATGAAGCCATGCTGTTGTAATAGCTGCAGTATGTGGTTTTGCATTGTCCTGCTGAAATACGCAAGGTCTTCCCTGAAATAGATGTCGTCTGGAGGGGAGCATATGTTTCTCTAAAACCTTTTTATACCTTTCAGCATTTATAGTGCCTTCCAAAACATGCAAGCTGTCCATACCATATGCACTTATACACCCCCATACCATCAGAGAAGGTGGCTTTTGAGCTCAATGCTGATAACATGCTGGAAGGTCTCCCTCCTCTTTAGCCCAGAGGACACGGCGTCCGTGATTTCCAACAAGAATGTCAAACTTGGACTCGTCTGATCATAGAACACTTTTCCAATTTGAAACAGTCCATTTTAAATGAGCATTGGCCCACAGGACATGATGGCGCTTCTGGACCATGTTCACATATGCTTCATTTTTGCATTATAGAGCTTTAGTTGACATCTGCAGATGGCACGGCAGATTGTGTTTACCGACAGTGGTTTCTGGAAGTATTACTGGGCCCATTTAGTAATGTCAATGACAGAATCATGCCGATGAGTGATGCAGTGTCATCTGAGGGCCCGAAGACCATGGGCATCCAACAAAGGTCTTCGGCCTTGTCCCTTACGCACAGAGATTTCTCCAGTTTCTCTGAATATTTTGATGATGTTATGCACTGTAGATGATGAGATTTGCTAAAGCCTTTGCAATTTGATATTGAGGAACGTTGTTTTTAAAGTATTCCACAATCTTTTTATGCACTCATTCATAGATTGGAGAGCCTCAGCCCAACTTTACTTCTGAGAGACTCTGCCTCTCTAAGACATCAATTTATAGCTAATCATGTTACAGACCTGATTTCAATTAACTTAATTAGTTGCTAGATGTTCTCCCAGCTGAATCTTTTTAAAATGTCTTGCGTTTTCAGCCCTTTGTTTCAGCCCGTGCCAACATTTTTGAGACCTGTAGCAGGCATCAAATTTAAAATGGCATCATTTAGTGAATAGAAGTGTACAAATCTCCAAAAAACAAAACATTTGTTATGTTCTCTATGTTCTATTGTGAATAAAATATTGGCTATTGTGATTTGAAAGTATTTTTGTTTTCATTTTATTCCAATTTTAAAAAATGTCGCAACATTTCTGGAATTCGGGTTGTAGAAATGAGAAAAAATTGAGATCAAATAAAGACATTTACAAAGGTCTTTCCTTTTTCAAATCTTTCATGACCAACTATCTTAGCTATAGATTTTTAGGAAAAACATCTGAGACAACATTGATAAATAAATGAAACATACTATAAATGCGATCCTTTAAATCTAAAATTTGTGCTAAAAGAGCAACACTTGAGCAACAAGAACTTTCTTTGCATACGTTACGCAATTTTCAGATGCACGTAATCACGATAACTCAGTCAATCTCTCTCATAATACTCGAACTATACATAATACACTGCTTTTAATACAGCTTTTAATGAAGCAACGTTCTTTTGTTACTAGTTCTAAAGTGACGTTTTGGAATTAGTAAGAGAGGCTTGGGTTCAGCTGTTCAACTGTCAATTTTAGATTTGAATCCGTGGTGGAAGGAAGTATTTCTGCACAAAAGACACTCCATTGTTATTTGTTATGCATTTACATACTCAGTCCATAGTATGCATACTTCTTTCAAAGTAAGTAGAATGTAGTATGCTGAACATTTGAGTGAGACGCTTGCATATTCCCACACTTCCTCAGAGGGTGACTTGCTTGACTTGCTTCCCTGCTGTTGTTTCTCGGGATCTCAAGGTATTCTGTATAAGTAGCAGTTACCCTCCAACTCCGCCCATGCATATTCACCTCCTGTATTTGTGAGCTGCGCTTGCCCCCCATGTGCAAACCTAATCATATTCTGCTCTATTTCTCATCATCTCCATGCAGCAAATTGCTTGTCATGGCCTATTTGAGGGTCTCTAGCCCTGGAAAAGAGCAGCTGGGGAAAGGTGTGCATGTGTTAGGAGAGCAAAAGAGCATTGCAGAGATGATGCAAACTATAATTACACTATGACTCACACTCTAAATGACCTTTGACATTAACAGGTTGGGTTAAAGAAACAGCCAGTCACAAACTGTGCTCAATTACAAGACAAAGTAATCAAGCTGTGAGCAGTGAAAAAATCAACTCCACACTCTTTAAAGTCTTTACATTTCCAAGCCTCATAACAACATTTATTTATTTATTTTGTTTGTTTGTTTGTTTGTTTGTTTGTTTGATTCCAGACTCATTTCAGAAATCCCAAATTACATCGTTCTTATATTACATTAGTTTCTCTGATATAGAAGACATGGAGACTCACAAAAAAAAATATTTAAATAAAATGAAATGGAAAAGAAATAGAATAAAAAATTATATAAAAAATCTAACTAAAAGCTAGCATTATTGTTATTAAGTTGGCTTAAGAGAGCCAACTTACTGAAATCCTGAATTGGTGAGGGATGGCCCATGAAACAGCACACGTTTTTCCTACTATTGTATTTTACATAGGAATTTTGCATTGAACATAACTGCGTCACAATGACATAGAGACAAGGGGGAGGGCTCGTTTTACTCAGGCAACCAATCAGACTCTCTGGATCATTATGAGGATTTCAAGCCATGCCCTAGCAACCATTTAGAGAACCTTAGCAACTGTTTCCATAGACTGCCATTATAAAAGCCCAGATGGATATATTTGGATCACAGTGTCATAGCGACATGGGTGTGGGCTTGTTTGACTTGGGGCAGCAAACAACCAATCATGAATAACCATAGACACTTCCTAGCCACGCCCTAGCAACCACTGTTGAGAAACAGGCATATCTTAAAATCTGAATTATGTCAGAGAGACATGGGGGTGGGCTCAGTTTACTTAGGCAACCAATCAGACTCACATGATTACGGTCAAGCTGTCAAGCCACGCCTTAGCAACCGTTTAGAACACCCTGGCAACTGATCCCACAGACTGCCATTATAAAAGGCACACTCACTGTTTCCCTGGTGCTTGATGTTTCTGCGCAGATACCCGCGATCCTGAAGGATAATGAGAGCATTGCAGCTGTTGTGATTCACGCGGGGCTAACGACACCAAGCTACAGCAGACAGAGACACTGAAGAGGGACTTCAGGAGCCTGATCGAGATGGTACGCAGCACATCACCCGCAACGAAAATCATCGTGTCAGGACCTCTTCCCACGTGTTGACGAGGACATGAAAGCTTCAGTAGACTGTTTGCTTTAAACTAATGTTTTGTTTCATGGTGTAAAGATCAGAAACTGCTCTTTGTTAATAATTGGAATCTTTTCTAGGAGCGTCCTAGGCTTTTCTGTGCTGATGGCCTGCACCCCAGCAGAGTCGGAGCAGAACTCCTGTCGGACAACATCTCCAGGACGCTACGCTCCATCTGACTAGTTGTTATGGAAGCAGACTTCACACAAAGGGTTGATTCAAATGTACAGGGTTTATTATGTCAGCAGAGTAATGCAGATGAAAGGTTTGTAAGTATGATACTCTAAGTAGCGGATCCAAGGGATGATGAGTAGATAACTGGGGTATTATGTCTTGACAGGAACTCGTGGACGCGGGAGGAACCACACACCTCAATATGAGACTTGGATGAATCGACAGGAGATCGCTGGAGAAGCTGGACACAGGAGATCGGAGGACACAACACTGGAGAGGACAAAGGAGGTAGGTAAACAGGAATGTTAGTAACATGTAATATATCTGAGATAGCTTCAGGAGTCCACTTCGTAGAAACGTGACCGGACGTTTGAGTGCAGTGAGGTGTGTGGCTTTATAGTACTGGTTGATGAGGTTCAGATGATGTGCAGGTGTGCTCCATTAGTACTCATGTGATGATGTGCGTTGTGGTTGGCTGGCGTTGGAGCCTGGCCGATCTGTGACACTAGTAAGCCAATTCTCAAATAACTGCTATTATGACTTTTGTTCTACCCACTAAAAGGAGGTACATGCAGCATCCAATCTATACAGACTGTCTGTTCCCCGAATATTGAGGTTAAAAATATAAATGTAATGTAGGATATAGAAAAAAATCTGATCGCGATTAAACCAGAAAAATGCTAAATAAATGAACAAAAACAATTTTTAAATCTTGGGCTCCTAAACATTAGATCACTCACACTGAAAGCAGTTATTGAAAATGAAATGATCACAGATAATAGTTTTGATGTACTCTGTCTGACTGAAACCTGGTTTAAATAAAATTATTATATTGGTCTAAAAGAATCTATTCCACCAAGCTACTGTTATAAGCATGAGCCTGGTCAGACTGGTCGTGGCGGCGGTGTCACAACAATATATAGTGATATTCTCAATGTTACTCAGAAAACAGGATACAGGTTTAACTCATTCAAAATACTTATGCTCAATGTTAAACTGTCAGATAAGCAAAAGAAATCTGTCCTATCTCTTGCTCTTGCTACTGTGTATTGACCGCCGGGGCCATATACAGATTTTCTAAAAGAATTTGCAGATTTTCTCTCAGAACTATTGGTTAATGTTGATAAAGCACTAATTGTAGGAGATTTTAATATTCACATTGATAATACAAATGATGTGTTAGGACTTGCGTTTACTGACCTAATAAACTCATCGGGCCCAAGCATAATTTTAATCATATGCTAGATTTAATTATATTGCATGGAATTGATCTTCCTGATATAGATATCGTACCTCAAAGTGATGATGTCACTGACCATTTCCTTGTATCGTGCACGCTGCATATTACTGATATTAACTATATGGCTCCGCGTTATCGTCCAGGCAGAACTATTGTTCCAGCCACTAAAGACAGATTCACCAATAACATGCTGGATTTATCTCAGCTGCTCTGTGTGCCCATAACTACAGATGAACTAGACAAAATTACTAGCAACATGGGAACTATCTTCTCTAATACGTTAGAAACTGTTGCCCCATCAAATTAAAAAAGATTAGAGAAAAACGTGCTGCGCCATGGTACAACATTTATTCCCATTCTCTCAAGAAAGAAACTCATAATCTTGAGCGCAAATTGTGAAAAAATTACTTGGAAGTCTTTAGAATTGCGATTACAAATCTTCCGTTTATGTCAAAAATTTTAGAAAAAGTTGTGTCTGCTCAATTGTGCTCCTTCTTGCAAAAAAATGATATCTAATAAGAATTTCAGTCAGGTTATAGCACATAAACTGCACTTGTTAAAATTACAAATGAATTGCTTCTTGCATCAGACCAAGGCTGCATCTCATTGTTGGTTTTACTTGATCTTAGTGCTGCGTTCGACACTATAGATCATGACATACTGATAGATCGATTACAAAACTATACAGGTGTTCAAGGGCAGGCTTTAAGATGGTTTAGATCCTACCTGTCCGATCGCTACCACTTTGTTTATTTAAACGGGAGTCATCTCAATTATCAACAGTAAAGTACGGAGTACCACAAGGATCTGTCCTAGGTCCTCGGCTATTTTCATTATACATGTTGCCCCTTGGTAATATTATTAGAAAATACGGGATTAGTTTCCATTGTTATGCTGATGACACTCAACTATATATCTCAACAAGACCAGATGAAACTTCTAAACTATCTAAGCTAACAGAGTGTGTTTAAAATGGAAAAGATTGGATGATCAATAATTTTCTCCTATTAAATTCAGATAAGACAGAGAAATTACTTATTTTACCTAAAAACTGTACACAGAATCTCTTGGATCACAATTTGCAACAAGACGGATGTACTGTTACTTCCTCCAAAGTCACAAATCTGGGTGTTATATTAGAAAGCAACCTATATTTTTTAAATCATATTTCCCATGTTACAGCATTCTTCCATCTTAGAAACATTGCCAAGCTACGGAACATATTAACTGTTTCTGATGCAGAAAAGTTATTTCATGCATTCATGACCTCTAGACTGGACTATTGTAATGCACTGCTAGGTGGTTGTCCTGCATCTTCAATAAACAAGCTACAGATAGTACAAAATGCTGCGAATGATGCTGTGCCGTCAAGAAAATATGATCATATTACTCCAATTTTACAGTCTCTGCACTGGCTACCTATTAAGTTCCGTATCAGTTACAAAATATTATTACTTGACTATAAGGCCCTAAATGATTTAGCTCCTGCGTACCTAACTAATCTTCTATCACGCTACAATCCAACCCGCTCCCTAAGGTCGCAAAACTTTGGACTCTTGGTAGTACCTAGGATAGCAAAGTCCACTAAAGGAGGTAGAAATTTTTCATATTTGGCTCCCAAACTCTGGAATAGCCTTCCTGATAACATTTGGGGTCCAGACAAACTCTCTCTATTTAAATCTATATTAGATACACATCTATTTAGCCAAGCATTCAAATAAAGCATCTCACAAGCTTGTACTGCCAGTATATCTGAACAAATGCACATTATTATGCTTTAGCTTGAGTTGAACAGATAATTTAATCCAGGGTTGTTCCTAGATGGAACAACAGCTACGCTAATTGTCTCTATTTGTTTCTCTGTTTCTGCCATGGGATTAACATCCCGTGGTAACTAGGAATTACACAAGTTTCAGTCTGGATCCAACCCTTTAATGATCTGAGATGACCGAACACCTGAGAAGAGATGATGACAAACCCTCTGAGGACCTCAGAGGAAGCCAACCATCAGCAATTATACTGAATTAACCCAATTTTGCCATAAGTTAATCATATTGATTTTCTACAATATAAATCTGTTTTATAAACTTAATTTCCTGTGAAGTTGCTTTGCAACGATTGTATCGTAAAAAGCGCTATAAAAATAATCCTGAATTGAATTGAATACTAGAGACATGCTAGCGAAATGCTAGTAACTAGCTAATCATGCTAGTAACATGCTAATCGTGCTAGAAACATGCTAGCGCCATGCTAATAACTTGCTAATCACTCTAGACATATGCTAACAACATGCTAATAACTTGCTAATAATGCTAGAAACATCCTTACGATGTGCTAGTCACTTGCTAATCATGCTAACAACATGCTAATCACTTGCTAATCATGCTAGCAACATGCTAGTCACGCTGGCAACATGTTAGTAGCATGCTAATCATACTAGAAACATGCTAGCGACATGCTAGTAACTTGCTAATCATGCTAGTAACAAGCTAATCATGCTAGTGACATACTGTTAACATGCTAATCATGCTAGAAACATGTTAGCAAAATGTCTATCTAAATCTATCTATCTATCTAGCAGTCTGTCTGTCTGTCTTTCTTTCGTTCTTTCATTCAATCTTTTAAGCTTCAAAGTTTTTCAGACTGAAAACCTGAAGTGTTCCTGTGGCTCAGGTTGTGTGTTCGATTCCCAGGGAACACACATACTGACAAGACAAATGTATAGCCTGAATGCACTGTAAGTCGCTTTGGATAAAAGTGTCTGCTAAATGTGAAATGTGAAAACCATCAAACTTTTTTAAACTTAAATTTCTTAAACATTTTAAACTCAAATTTCTTAAACTTTTTTTTTACTTTTTTAACTTTTCTAAATTTTCTAACTTTCTAGTCTGGCTTTCTCAAGCCAACTTAGTTTGTCTCGACAAACTTTTTTTATCTAGTTATTATTATTATTTGTATTATTATTTAATGATCACGTTGTCATTAAGAACTCACAAATCACAAATGAGATCTATCTTACATCGCATTAGTTTATCTGATTTGAAAGACAGAGACTTATTAAAAAAATAATAATAATAATACATTTGTTATTATTATTATTAGTAGTAGTAGTATTGGTAGTAGTAGTAGTAGTAGTAGTCGTAGTGGTAGTAGTTGTAGTAGTATATTGATGAAGTTGTTGTTGTTTTAGATCAGTGGTTCTAAACCTTTTTCACCGGGCCGCACTATGGTCCAAGTGCTATCTCTCGGATCGCACGCATGTCATTTACATATTAAGTCATCAATACATAACAAACAGATTTATAATATTATGTATTGCCTAAATATTATGATATCTAAACGATTACATTCATTGAAATAAATAAATAAGTCTACTCACCATTAATAAAACACCTGATGCTGTCAGGAGCTGACCAATTTTGTGAAATTCTGCTCGAAATGAGTAACAGCACAATGAAGTTGAGATTGTAAGTTGCAGTCTGTAAGACGCGCACGGAAGCGTGACTTGACAAGTGACATTGCAGAAAGTGTGCATTCACAAATGTAGCCTAGGTTGATCCAAATATGGAAAACATTTTAAAATTTAATAATCTGAGGTTCTCCCCAGGGATGTTTTGCCACATTTCTGTAATTAAGGATGATTGCTGCATAGTAGCCGATGGGTGTTTCTTTTTGTCTGAACATCAAGTGAGTTGCGGTGCAAACCGAAAGTCCAGCACTTTCTTCACTGCTGATGCTGCAACTATTCTTGTTTGAATGCGTTCCTTCGCTGGCATTTCCACATTTCGTTTTCTCCTTTCAACAAATGTGTCCATTCTGATGCTCAATTGTATGAAACTAATGGCTGCTGATGACTATTTAAAATGTAATTCTGCCAAAGTGCGCGCTTGTAAGTATTCATTAAAAGCATAACATTAATTACATGCAGTAGCCTACATTGGTCTGCTCATGTCTGAAAATAATACATGAAAAACTAAATTAGTTTACATGACAAAAACATTAAATCTTATATATGTTTAGTAAATTTTTTAATTAATGTAAAAACTAAAATGAATTGTAGAACTGAAAGTTGTTTTTTTATAATGCTCAGCATGGTGGGCCGCATTTGGAATCGTGACGGGCCGCATGTGGCCCATGGGTTGAGAGCCACTGTTTTAGATAATATTATACCAGACTCAAAAATTATGAATGAGATCTTCTGTATCTCAGCTCTTAGCAAAGGCATCGAATGGAGACTAAAATTAAATTAAATACTCAATACTAATTCAGTCATTAGATTGATAAAATTATTATTAGTAGTAGTAGTAGCAGTAATGGTAGTATTTAGAATTACCATTAAATACAATGAGATTTAAATAAATAAATAAATATGTCAGAAGGCATTATAGTAGTGGTCTTACAAATATACATTTACTTATGCAAAATATGGTTTCTGTTTATTTGGAAATGTGACCTGGACATAAATTCCTCCCTCCCTTTGTCTTTGATTTATTCGGTTGTATCTCTGTGTTTATTTGGGTATTCTCCTATAACATTCCATGAAGAACAGAGAAATTAATTGCTTCAGAATAAAAAAATACAAAACCAACCAATTTCACGCGCATTGGAGGCCAGCCTTCAAGGTTTGGGTGCCTTGGTTTATAGAAAATAATGAAAGAAAACTGATTGTAGAAGTCATGTTTTATAGCATTCCAATCACCCGGCACAATTCTGTTTTGCTGTCATGGACGTCGCGTAAATTTTTGGGGTTTTGGTTTTCTAATCGCTTGGTATCTGAACGCCAGCAAGTTGAGCTAGTGGAGCACAACACTTTTTTTAATTTATATAGATTTAGGTTCAGCTTAGATATTGATTCTGGCATCAAACAGTTTTGTCTGTTTCTCTATCTACCGGCCTAAGTCTTTATCTTTACTTTATAATTACTTAATCAAGCATCAACGTTTTACCATAGCGACGATATGGGTCCGTTATAAATCCAGCTGACATGGTCGTGGCTTCTGTTTGGATGTTGCCCGATTACCGTGAGCGAGACACATGGATGTGATACTGCCGTGCAAACAGTCTAATTAAACCCAGAGACAGGTCATTAATTTCCACGTGTCAAAAGTCACATAGATTATAAAATATTACAGAGAGGATATTAACAGCACACTAATGTAGCTGCTGCTAGAGCTTGTATGTGTCTGTGTGTGTGCATTTTATGCCTATTCTGTATAATCTGTGATTACAATATAAAAAATAATTAATTAATTAATACTATTAAAGTTAATTTCCTACTTTTATAGTGTGAAATTGTGCCATACAGTGTTTTAAAGCTGTTGCAAGTACCAAAAAGTGCAAGTCAAAGATACTGTAGGCAAATGTTTTTTGTTGTTTCTTTGTTTTTTGTTTGTTATTGTTGGGGGCGGATATGATACACACATATGATGATGATGAAGATGATTAATTATGTTTGTTTGTTTTCCTGTTTTTATATTATTATTATTATTATTATTATTATTATTATTATTATTATTATTTGAATATATATTTTTTATTAGATTTGGTTCATTGTTTTAATTTGGAGAAATTAGTACCGTGGTGGTGTCTTTTGGTTGTTTATATTCCTGTTTTTTCCTGTATTATTATTTGTATTATATCGTATTTTTTGTTTGTTTGTTCATTTTATTTTGTTCTGCTGTTTTGTTGTTATGGGACCACAATGATCACGTTTTATTTCTTCTTCTTCTTCTTCTTCTCCTCCTTCTTCTTCTTCTTCTGTGGATATTATACCAGAGTAGGCATTGTATAATTTTTTTGAAAATCCTTGAAGTGTCCTTTTATTACCAGTGAATGATTCAGGAACATACAGTCCCAGGGCACATATCAGAATACACTGTACTTTTACATAAGTAATGTGCGACTCCATTTCCCTCTCTCTGCCTTTCTCATCTTTTTCCATGATCATTGTCATAAAAAGGAATTTCATGGAAGTAATCTTGTAACATATATTAAATACTTTTAGAAATGACTAAATCATTTTGGGAGACGATGAGTATATTTCGAAGATATTTATTATGTATATTCACAGTGTAGACAATCATTTAAAACAGTGACTAATAATAAGCATAAGCCAATTGGATTCTCTTGCCGTTTACTCAACAAATGCACAAATGCTAAACCTACTATTGCTAGTGCTCACCTGCCACTGTCCACTTTCAGTAAAGCAAGCGAATGTCACTCAGAAGAATTAATATTCCTGACCCAAGCTGCTCCTGGCACAGTTGACAGAGCCGCTGACAGAAAGTAAACTCCCTCCCGCTTTCAAATGCCATCTCATGTGAGTGTATCCGTGGCAACGATGCATTTAAAATGGTGTCATACTTGCGAAAAAGCTGTTGAGATTTCTAATGTTCTTCCACTGAAGCTCAAGATGCTCTTTTTATACATTCTCGAATCATGCTGGATTACATGATCATAAATGTTTTTGTTCATATCAGCTATAGTGCTGCTTTCATTACAACTAAATGAGACAAGGCTAATAGTAGACATGATACTTTGATCATTTGTTTGTTTGTCTGTTTGCTTGTTTGTTTTGCTTATTTAGTGTTAGTTAGTTTTTTGTGGGTTTATTTATTTGTTTATGGTTTTGTGTGGATATGACATCATTATCATGGTTTTTTGTTTTTTGTTTATCGATTTATTTATTTTGTTTAGATGTGACAATGTTGTTGTTAATACTAGATTTCGTTTGTATTGTTTATTAATTAATTAATTAATGTTGTTGTTTGTTTGTTTTTTAGATGTGTCACCATCTTTGTTTGTTTTTATTTTACTATTACATCATGATTGTTGTTCTTGTTATTTATTTAGATGTGGCACCTTGATGGTGTGTAATTATTATGTTAATTTTATTTATTTATTTATTTATTCATAGTATTTATTTATTTATATTGTTGTTATTTGCTTTTATTTGTTTAGAGGTGTTACCATGAATAATATTATACAATTTATATTTTTTTTTAGATGAGATACCATGAAAAATGAATGTATTTATTTGTATCTGCTTTTGTTTAGATCTGACACCATGATCATGTTTATTTATTTATATTTGATATTATTTATTTATGTTTTTATGATGACATGATTGTTGTTCATGTTGATTGTGTTTATTTGTTTGTTACCATTTGTTTAGATGATCATATTTTATTTATGTATTTATATTTGTATCATCATAATCTTATTGTTGTTCTTGTTGTATTTGTTTATATGTGACACCATGATTGATATTTCGCAATTTGTTCATTATGTTGAGTATTATTTATCTAATTTATTTTAATTTGTTTAGATGTGAAACCATGATGGTTATTTGTGTTGTTGGTTATAGTTTATGTATTTTTTTATTTTTAGATGTCACTCCATGATCATTCATTCATTCATTCATTCATTCATTCATTCATTCTTTTTCTTTCTTTTCTTTTTTATACATTGTTCGACAATGGTCATAATATTACTTTTTTCCCCTTTTTTCTGTATGAGAATTTGAACCCCATTATATTGCTAGGGAGATTAACCCATAATGACCGCAGTTCAGTACTAACATTTATTTTCTCTTCCGTCATTATTTAAGGCAATAAAAACGGCAATGTCAACTTAGAAATTTCCCTAATATAAATAGTATATTCTTCTTCCAGCCTCTGTTTTCTCTTCACATGAATGATTCACCTGTCAGAGAAAGACAGAGATTTCTGTCACAACCTTTTTGCTCAGATGGTTTCATGCCAGTCAGGCTCATCAAACACGGTCAAGATGACGGACTCTGCAGGTCAGCGAAGTGGAGAGGTCAGAAACACACACACACTCAGTTCAGCATGAAATCACAACTGACCTGATTTACTGTTCCTCCCTGACTCCTCATGCATAATTTCCTGTCACATTACGGAAAGAAAATGGCTTGTGAATGTCATTTTATGTTGACTTTGAAGTACACAATCTAATATACCATACTTTCACAAATAAATGCGAGCACAGCAGGTGTGCAATGAAAAAGTGCCATCGCTTAACTTCATTGATTCTTTTTCCATCTCTCTTAGCTTTTCCTCCAGAACCCTTGAAGTTCAGACACCAAGACAGGCTTGTCAGTCAGCAGGAAATGCACCTCATCTAACCCCAGATACACCTTCCCACTGGAGGGAGGCAGTGAGAGGGACCCCAGGGTGCCGCTGGAGCTTTATCTCTCCTTTCATAAATCCACCGACTGCCTGACCTCTGACCTCTGGTATCTGCAGATGCCGCACTCCGTATGGCAGCACTCAATTCCGATTGACTACATTTGTTATCTAACAACTTTTGCTTCGCAGGTTAGTGCTGCACTCACCTCACAGCTGTCAGAAACAACCTGACATCTTTAGGAGAGCTGGGTGGAAGGGAGAAATGGGGTGAATCTGAAGGTTTCACCCCAATACACTAGAAAAGAGTTTAGTAGAGTTCAGTGGTTTACTTATACAATGTTTATAATATGTACTTCAGCTTAATTTAAAATGCTTATTTTCATTAATATAGTTTTGCATATTTGTATAATATGATTTTATGAATGTATATACATACAATCGTTGTCATAATTATTGACACCCTTTGTAAATATGATCAAAGGAGGCTCTGAAAATAAACCTGCATTATTAATCCTTTTGATCATTTATTTAAAAAAATTACAAAAATATAACCTTTCATTGAACTAAAATAATTGAAAATCTTATTATTATTTTATTTTTTAAATACACATTGTAAACAATTATTGGTACCCTTAGACATTATGAGTAAAACATCTCTGCAGTATATTCCCATTCATATTCACAATTGTGAGAAATCCAAGGTGATTATGAACATGAAATTACCCAGCCATGGTTTACTTTTTCACAGAAATATAAATAGGAGGGAAAACATAGCCCAAATTCCCTTAATCATCCATCACAATGAGAAAAAACAAATAATATATTTCTGATGTGCAGCAAAAGATATTTGAGCTTCACAAATGAGTGAAGTGAAGTACACTGTTGGTGGTTGAGAGAGACCCCCCTCCACATGATTGTGATGCGCTTTGGGTGTACAGCAATACATATATATATATATATATATATATATATATATATATATATATATATATATATATATATATATATATATGTGTGAGGCTATATATTAGGGCTGTCAATCTATTTAAATATTTAATCAATTGTCATGAGTTAACTCGCGATTAATCGCAACTATTTGCACATGTTTTTGTTTGTTCTATATGTACCTTAAATTAATGATTTTCAAGTTTGTAATATTATCTAGTTTTTGCTTGAGGATTTCTGCTGCATTTTTGTATGTCTCCTAATAAAACACACCTGATTCAACTCATCAGCTCGTTAGTAGAGACTGCAAAACTGAATTGGGTGTGTCTGATTAGGGAGACATACAAAATGTGCAGGGCAGGGGGTCCTCCAGGACAGGTTTGGGAAGCACTGCGGAGTCTAATCAACATGGGCTTGGACACATTTTGGATGCTTTGTGCAAATGTATGCTTATTATTATTGAAACCATACTTAACAGAGCATGAAGACTATGTTTCAAAGGTCATAGATGTTTTTTCAAAGAACTTGCTCATGTCTATTAGACACATTAAAAAAGAAATACAAGGTTCCCATCACTTCTCTTTCTTTGCACTGAGCAATATACTTACACAAACCTGTTTACATTCATGCAGGACAGGGCAGCTCACTTCTGAACATACAAAATGTACTGTTTCTGTTGTCATACAACGGAATGCATATGAAAAAGTGACTGAAATGCGACCCATTAAGACTACATAACTAGTTCTCCTTTACAAGATGTTAATCTGCACAAAACTACAGATATTCGAGCCGTCGATTTATTAAATTAAATGTACTTAAGATAAAGACAATATTAGTGCTGTGATTTCGGCTATACTTGCATCATATAAAACTAGAGAAGCAATATAATGTGTTTAACTGAAAATGCTTCTCCTCAGCTGCATGATTGACATGATTTACATGTAAAATATATGTTTTATATTTATAATATATAATGAACTAATTTACATTATCTTAATGCACAGTAAATAAATAAATGTTACAAACATTTTATATTTCTAGCATAATGTTTAATGTTTTTTAAATGTTTATTTAGACGACAAAATCATTGCAGGACATTATTTTAATCTCAATCTAAATATTTTGAAATGTGTTGTTTTAAATGAATAATATATTTTTAAGATATTATTTAAATTAATAAATCATACAATGTATATTTTGTATATATACATTTTGTATATAAAATAAGGCCCAATTACTTTAATGCAAAAAACACATTTTAATTTATACTGATTTAAACTGGAATAAAAAAAAAACATTGTATTCCAGTGTTTTGACTGAGAATCTTAAATTTAGAAAGCTGCAATATGGATTCAATATAGTAAGTATTTATGCTAATTGTCATGACCATAATGAGAGAATGCAACAAGTCTTAACTACTACTTTTTTCCCACTACTGAAGGTGAAATGTGACTTATTTTTGGTGAGATTTATCCATTGAAATATAGAGTAAAAAAAGGTGGGGAAAAAACAAGAGAAAGTGGAAAGCACTAGGGTCGTGGCACCAACTGCTGGGTGTCAGTTCTAGTAGCTGCTTGAAAACAGTCTGTAGTCAAGCTACTACTTCAACCCACGGTGGAGAGTTTCTAGGGAGGAACATTTTGGTTTCCAGCTTGATGAATGATGATTACAGGTGCGAACCCCAGTCACCTAATGCACTTGTCTAAGAGGTTGTTTTGTCAAAATCCCCCAGAGTGTAAAGGAAAGGTGTGCGCTTTGTTTTGGTAAGTTTAATGTGAGCTCCTGCTTTTCTCGGTGAGGACAAAATGAACAGGTAAATATCACAGTGTATCCTGACAGTACACAAACATATACATTTGCTGTTGATTTATTGTCTTTGTATTATTGTATTATTTTGTAACATTTTCTCCAAAATGTTATGAAAATCACCCAGTACAATTGTTTTTTTTGTTTTTTTTATAAATATTCATTTCTGAATATAGTTCTTCCTTAATATTATTGAGTAACATTTTGATTATTTTGTTTAAGTGTAATATTTAGTTAAAGCTTTACTTTTTGTCAATATAAATCATATTCATTTTGATTCCATTTTTAGGTTTAGTTATTTTAGTACTTCAAGATAAACTAAATAAAAAATAGATGTTGCCTTGGCAACAGGCTGGATTTCTATAATTTTTTTTTGCTAATATTCTGATTTATTTCAAGTTACAGAATTTGTTTTGTTAATGGTTTAGTTGAAACTATATATATATATTATTATAAGGAAACACTTGGAGTCAAGTGCTTGTCACTGGACCAGTTTTTAATTAAAAAGGCATACACGTCTCTTTTGCAGAACGGAACAGAATGAGGGGTAAAGTATCAGGAGGATAATTAAGCTCATGTGTTGATTATTTAATCATAAGTTGTTTTAATTGATGAACATTAGTTTGTTTATTTCAGAAACAAGGCAGCCTCATTAGTGTGTGTGTGTGTGTGTGTGGCTTTATTCCTACGCATTGAGTGTCTCTGAGCACAGAGAGTTGCAAAGCAATCATTAACATTTATAAAATATTGCGGGTAAATTTAAACGTTCATAAACTCAAACAAATTATTTGTATTGCGGATATTAGTAATGTTTTGAACCTTTGCAGACATAAGTGCTACACTCAAATCACAGGGTTTGTGGTCACATTTATTTAAAACAGACTATGTAAAAATTCAATATGCACAAAATGTACATTTTTGCATAAAAATTATGATTTTAGGTAGCGTTTATTGATTACAAAAAGGCTTAATTTTCTAAATTCTTGTTTATTTTTAATAATATTCATTAGAAATTTTCACTACATTTCTAATCATATCATTTTCTGTAGTTTTTTCCTGTTTTTTTTCTTTCTTTTTTATGTAACTTAGCATTATTAAATTTGGTAGTACAACATACTTCCAATCATATAATATAATATATCAGAATGAAATTTGGATTACATCAAGAATACTGTAACAGAATAAGGCACATAAGTCAATACAACATACTACCTATAATGTAATGTAATATAATATAATATACACTGAACAAAATTTGAAACACAACACTTTAGTTTTCGCCCTAATTTTTCATGAGCTGAACTCAAAGATCTAAGACTTTTTCAATGTACACAAAAGGCCTATTTTTTCTCAAATATTGTTCACAAATCTGTCTGAAAAATCTTTATAATTTTGTTCAGTGTAATATAATATCTTGTTAGTAATACAAATATGATCAATTTCATTAAAATGATTAAACAATTTAAAAAAGTTATCCAAATAATCCAAAACCGATATGATCAGTAAAGTAAAATTAGTGGAATTTTGCTCTCAAATTTTATAATTTTTCTAAGTTCAATTTCACTGTGTGACACCTTTACAAAGTTGACGAAGGACAGAATATGCCTCTTCCATGTTGAGTTATTTTGCTCTCACACACATTCGTTTGGCCCCTGTTGGCTTGGATCACATCTTCAATCCCCTGCAGGTGTGCGTTCGCTCCCATCGGGAGGCCCATGGTGTGAAGCTTCTCTTAATGCCTGACTGGATCTATCAAAAACACTGACACCTTCTCTTTCAACCATCTCAGCTTGCATTTCTCCTTTTATTCATCCCACTTTTCTCCTCCTGTCATCCCACAGCTGTTACAGAGAAACGGCTTTGGCATTTGCAGCGGCCCGACCTCTGGGGCAAAACCAAGTAACATGGATTTCCATCCCACCACTGTTAGCCTTTCCAGCGGCCTTTGCGGGTTGCTGCTCCTCTCTCTTTGGTTTCCCATCGGCTCGACCGTGTGAGAAAGAGAGCAACAGACGGAAAGAGGTGCACGCCTGTGCCAGAGGATGAGAGCCGCTGATAAGACCCCTGTCGATTCCATAGGTCACTGATCGGGGATGAGAACTGCTCTAGTTATCGGCGTCTCATTATAGCCCCCTGACAGGACGGCTCGGAGCGAGTAAAAAAAAAAACCAAGGAAGAGGAGAGGAGGAAGATCAGGAAGACAGCGACAGAGAGATAAAAGAGAGAGAATCACCTTCATCCGTTCGTTCTTGGCCCGGTGTGAATCCTCCTGCCATTGCCTTATGAGAAGACCCGGCTGAGGTTTCTCATCATATCACATGGTTATGTTTGAACTAAAATATCACATGTTCAAAAGCTGCCTTCAAGCCATGTCTGAATTACTGCATTTATGAGAAGAACACACATAGACCTCAATGAAATTGAGTGGGACATTTTTAATTCCCAGAGGTTCCATGTTTAAACTATTCAAGTAAAGAAATCATGGTTTAAATGTATTCACTTTGGTCATATTTTGCATGTAATTGCAAATGTTGACTGTATGAATAAGTTTTTAATTTTTTAAACATCTTATAAACTTCCCTGGATGACTTGGTCTGCAAAGGTACACGACAGTTGCATTTCACCAAAAACATGCTAATTCTACAAAAATGCCAAATCCCAAAAGTATATTTCATAGTCAAAGTACACTCAACTGGATAGCATGCGCAAACACAAACAGTAGACACGACAATAACACTGACACTACTCCTTTCTCAGTGATCTTGACAAATCTGAGAACAGTTTGAGATATTTTTGACATCTCTTATAAAACTCCAGAGGAGACCCACACGAGATCAAGTACAACCCGATTTCCGTAAATGTTGGGACATTTTTATTTGAATAATATGAAAACTAAAAGACTTCCAATTCACATGAGCCAATATTTTAATTCACTATAGAACATAACAAATTGTTAAGATGATACATTTTACACTTTTATCCACTAAATGAGCTCATTTCAAATTTGATGCCTGCTACAGATCTCAAAAAAGTTGGCACGGATGCAACAAAGGGCTGAAAAAGCAAGACATTTTAAAAAGATTCAGCTGGGAGAACATCTAGCAGCTAATTATGTTAATTGAAATCAGGTCTGTTACTTGATTAGCTATAAAATGGATGTCTTAGAGAGACAGAGTCTCTCAGAAGTAAATATGGGCAGAGGCTCTCCAATCTGTGAAAGAGTGCTTAAAAAGATTGTGGAATAAATAAAAACAACATTCCTCAACATTAAATTGCAAAGACTTTGCAAATAGCATCATCTACAGTACATAACATCATCAAAAGATTCAGAAAAACTGGAGAAATCTCTGTAAAAAAAAAACGTCCCAACATTCAGGTTTTATCTTGATATTTAACTTTGTCACAGAAGTTAAAGTAAAAAATAAATATATAAATACAAATTCTGGAAAGATATGAGTGACAAACAAATGAGACAATAAATTAGTCAAATTTTTTCAGACTTCAGTATCCTGACAAATTTGACAACTTGAGACATTGTTGAGATCTCATTTGAAACTCTAGAGGAAACCCATGTGAAATTAGAACCTGGGAAGCTGGAACTCCATTTGATATCCAGTTTGATTGAAGTGAATATCGCCATATAAAAATGTCCAATAAATCTCCTTATTATCTGAGATACAAAAGGAATCTCCTCATAGCATACATTTTTGCATACTATTTTAAACAAATAGCATGCAGCATACAGTAAATAAAGTTTATGCTAGCATCTCTGTCAATATTGTTGAGATCTCATCTGTGAAAAACTGCTGAAAATTGTGAATGGTAAAATTGTATTTATGTGTTATGTACTTCAGAACTGACTTTGCCAGGATGACTTGGAAACAGCAAAAGTACATGCAATAACTGCACTTTACCTTTAGCCATCAGCTAAAAATGCTAATGCTACAAAATGCTAATGCTGCTAATTATAGCTTGACATCATTAGCATTTACTGCTAAAGGTAATGTGTTGGTTGTGATAAAAGTCAAGCCATTCTAAAAGGATATGCATGCTGTTTAAAATGTCATATTTGTGAAAACCCTGAGGTAAATTGGATACCAATCCAGATGAGAGAAAAATCAGTAACAAATAATTAAAGAAAATTAGCCTGTAAAAAGAAAAATTATTATGGGTGAAGTTCTAAATTCATACGATTCCACCATAAAATAAACCATTCATCTTTTTTCCACCCCCCACCCCTCATGGTTTTGATATTCAGATGGTGGAGCTGTGAGAAATATATATTTATATTTGTTTGGAACTTGCAGAGCAAGTAAGCTGGATAGAAATGTCAACGGAATAAATACCAGCATTTGTTCTCCTCCTCGCGATCAATAGAGAATATCATTATACTCCCTGTATCCCTCCACAAAGCTCAGGCATGTAAAGTTTCCAGAACTTCCCTTTGATAGCTCTCACTCCTTTCAGATGTATGTGTGTGTGTCCTGACTGTGGCCTTATCTTTGCTGGAAGATGAAGAATCGTTCAGAGAAGAGAAGAGACAAAATGACACCAAAAGAGAACAACCCTGGTGTTTTCCGTGTGTTACTTCAGTCATAATCCTGTGTTTTCTCATTTCCTTGTAGAAGAGAGATGAAAAGATGAGTAAAACCATAATGTTTATAATTTGTATTATCAGATAAATGAAGAGACATGATGAGATGAGAACAAATGAGAGGCTGAATAGAAGAGAAGAGACAAGATGAAAAGAAAAGCTATCCTTTCTATTAAGAGAAGATACTATGAGACGAGTTGAGGGTTGAGGCAAGTTGAGACTAGAAAAAACATGTTCTCCTTTCTTGTAAATAGAGGATAAGAGAAAAGGTTGTTCAAGGATGAATAGAAAAGATGAAATGAGAACAACTGAGAGGTTAAACAATTATAATATTAGAGAAGATGAGAATAACTGAGGTTCCCCTTCATGGGAACTTGAACCGCGCCCCTAGGGGCCACTATGGGAACGCCTCCAGCGTGACTCGTGCCTGAAGAAACATATGAAAAACACCATCCGTTGGCGGCGACAGCCCATGACGTCACTACCGGCGCGACCACAATATAAGGCGGCGGGTGAATACATCACCAGCTTTTTCGTCTTCACTGACTGATTTGTTTGGAGAAACCTGCATTCTGGTAGGAACACAGTTTTCCTTTATTTATCATGGCGAGCACTAGCAAGGCGTTTAGAAAGTGTGTGGATCCGTGTCTTCGTTATTTGACACCAGATGACACACACGATTATTGCGTCTTCTGTTTGGGCGAAGAGCACGCGCGCGATGTCCTTGAGGGGGTAATCTGTGTGCATTGTGAGCTGTTCTCCATGAGAAAGCTTCGTTCTCGTTTGTCCCTCTTTTCGAGTAAAGAGGGACAGCCATCTGCCTCCCGCGATTTGAGACCCACCGTTGCTGAGGCGCGGAGGGAATGAAATCGTGGGGTTGCGGGTGGATCTGGCCGATGAGTTAGAAAGGAGCTTTCCTTTCGCATGAGTCGGGTTAGGACGTTGGATTATGATGATGTGATCTCTTTGACATCATCTGATCCGGGTAGTGCTCTGCTGGGTTATAACCGGATGAGCAGGAGATGGCTGAGGATGTACAAACTGAATCCTCAAATCTCCTGCCCTGCGTCGAAGAGCTGTTGGAGGTTATGGAACGCGCCACGGCAAGGCTTGACTTGCCGTGGAGCGAAACAAGATGGCGGTGCCAGCGGGGGACGTCTTGATGAGCGATATCTTTCCGCCATAAACACCCAGCTCAAGTGAACCTCCCATTCCTTCCTGAGCTCCATTCGAGGTCGAGAAGGAATGGAAAAGCCGCTTTCTCGCATTCATAGGTTCCAGCATACCAGTTATGCTGACATTGAAGGGATGCGTGAAAATGGCTGATGAAGATGCCCCTGTTGAAGAGACGCTAGCCAGCTATCTCTCCATGGGTAAGACAGCTTCTCAAGGTTCCCTCCTTGCCATCTAAGCCCCTTCAGGATACATCTCGCTTAAATGGCAAGGCGTCAGCAGCAGGTCAGGCGGTCGCCTCATTGCACACCATGGCGGTGCTCCAGGCGTACCAAGCGGATCTGCTGAAAGACCTGGATAACGGTCAGGGCTTGTCACCTGACGGTAGCCGAGCTGCGCCGCACCACGGATTTAGCCCTCCGTGCCGCAAGCAGGCTGCCACTGCTATGGGCAGGTCTATGGCAGCCATGGTGGTAACGAGAGGCATCTATGGGTGAACTTGGCAGACCTCGAGAAGAAAGAGAAGGGCTTTCTTCTTGATGCTCCAGTCTCGCCTTCCGAGCTTTTTGGCACCTCCGTCGATACGGTGGTCGAGAAGTTCAGGGAGGCGAGGGCGCGGTCGGCGGCTTTTAAAACCTTCATTCCACGAAGGTCCAGGTCTGAGCCCGAACAGAGCAGGGGTCCTGGCCCGTCCTGGTCTGAGGATCGGAGACAGGCACAGAGGGCTAGTGTTGCAACTCGTGCCCCTCCCCCGCCTGCGGGTAGGGGTAGAGGGAGGTACAGACCAAAAAGAGGTAGGCAAGACCTGAGGAAGGTGATCCAGATGAGACGTCCTCAAAGAACGTTCTCGTCCGGACCAGAGTAATTAACATCTACTCACTTCCTTCAGGGGGCTTATAACACCGGCCCTTAGCTTCCCCTCTTTAATTCCCCTGCAACTGCCATACCCCACCTGACCGAGGTTAGGTGGGAACCTAAGATTGCAGTCAGACTGGACCTATGATGAATTCGGTCAGGTTCTATGTTCATACGAAACTGCCTTGCTGATGGTCCGGGCTGAGGCCCCCTTGGAGGTTCCCGTGGGAACATCCTCGGTCCTCAGGTCATTCTGGTCTGCAATCCTATGAATTAGACCTCTCAATATCGCCCTAGCAACCATGCTGGTCGAGCTAGCATTGCTCCCCTCACCATAGAGGGTCACCTATGAGCATGCCGCTCCCTTCTGAGCGTCTAAGTCTAACCACTCGCCAGAGCTCGTTGTTGGTCGCGCTCCCTTCGGAGCATCTGAGCTCATTCTGAGGAATGAGTTTTCCACTCCTAACAAGGCTCTGTGATAGGTCGCTCGCCTTGCCGGTCGAGCTAGCACTGCTCCCCTCACTACAGAGGGTCATCTATGAGCAGAACCGCTCCCTGCTGAGCGTCTGAGCTTCCTCTCATTCTGTAGAATGAGTTCTCCGCTCCCCAGAGCTCTGTGACCGCTTCGAGTAGAACGTAATACCAATATATATAAGTGCACACGTTAAACTCTGGGCACTTTCTAAAACCACTTAGTGGTAAGATCGCACATCAAGTGTTTTATGCTCTTTCTAAAATCCATGCTTGGTAAGTGCACACGCTAGACTTTGGGCACTTTTCTAAAATCCACCCAGTGGTAAGTTAGCACATCGAATGTTCTGCTTTCTTTCTAAAAATCCCGTAGGGTAAGGTTACGCGCGCAGCTTCGTGCCCTTATTTGAGTTGGTCAAGCCCCGGTTTGTGCCTTGGGCACCACTCCTGAGCGTTTGAGTTCCCTCTCAAAATGAGTTCTCCGCTCTCCAGAGCTCGCTATTGGTAGAGCTGGTGTTGCTCCCCTCACTTGAGGGTCACCTATGAGCATGCCGCTCCCTTCGGAGCGTCTGAGCTCATTCTGAGGAATGAGTTTTCCGCTCCTCGAAGCTCTGTGGTAGTTCGCTCGCCTTGATAGTCGAGCTAGCGTTGCTCCCCTCGCTATAGAGGGTCATCTATGAGCAAGCCGCTCCCTGCTGAAAGTAGAACTGAGTTCCTCTCACTCTGTACAATGAGTACTCCGCTCCCCAGAGCTCTGTGATAGGTCGCCGGTTGGTCGAGCTAGCACTGCTCCCCTCACTTAGAGGGTCACCTATGAGCATGCCGCTCCCTTCTGGGCGCCTAAAAATTCCTCCCCTTCTAAGGAATGAGTTCTCCGCTCCATTAGAGCTCTGTGAGAGGTTGCTCTCCTGGTTGGTTGAGCTAGCATAGCTCCCCTCACCATAGAGGGTCACCTATGAGCATGCCGCTCCTTTCTGGGCATCCGAGCTCCCGTACTCGGAAGACTGAGTTCTCCGCTCTCCAGAGCTCCTCATCGGTAGAGCTAGCACTACTCCCCTCACTGTAGAGGGTCATCTATGAGCATGCCGCTCCCTTCTGAGCGTCTGAGACTCTCACTCCAAGGGTTGAGTACTTCTCCGTTCCAAGTGGAACGTAATACCAATATATAAGTGCACACGCTAAACTCTGGGCACTTTTCTAAAATCCACTTAGTGGTAAGATCGCACATCAAGTGTTCGTTCTTTCTAAAATCCATGCTATGGTAAGTGCACACGCTAGACTTTGGGCACTTTTCTAAAATCCACCCAGTGGTAAGTTAGCACATCGAATGTTCTGCTTTCTTTCTAAAAATCCCGTAGGGTAGGGTTACTGTGGCAGCCAGCTTGCCCTTATTTGAGTTGGCAGGCCCCGGCTTGTGCCTTGGGCTCCACTCCTGAGTGTTTGAGTTCCCTCTCAAAATGAGTTCTCCGCTCAGAGCTCGCTATTGGTAGAGCTGGCGTTGCTCCCCTCACTTAGAGGGTCACATATGAGCATGCCGCTCCCTTCGAGCATCTGAGCTCATTCTGAGGAATGAGTTTTCCGCTCCTCAAAGCTCTGTGGTAGTTCGCCGCCTTGCTGGTCGAGCTAGCATTGCTCCCTCGCTCGAGGATCACCTATGAGCATGCCGCTCCTGTTTGAGAATCGGAAGTTTCTCCACTTCCAGAGTTCGGTGTAGATCGCTCGCCGTGTGGGTCGAGCTAGCATTGCTCCCCTCATCATAGAGGGTCATCTATGAGCATACAGCTCCCTTCTGAGCATCTAGTCCCCCGACATAGAACGTAAATAAAACCATATATATAAGTGCACACGCTAAAGCAATGGGCACTTTCTAAAATCCACTTAGTGGTAAGATCGCACATCAAATGTTCTGCGTTCTTTCTAAAATCCATGCTATGGTAAGTGCACACGCTAGACTTTGGGCACTTTTCTAAAATCCACCCAGTGGTAAGTTAGCACATCGAATGTTCTGCTTTCTTTCTAAAAACCCTTTGGGGTAGGGTTACGCGCGCAGCTTCGTGCCCTTATTTGAGTTGGTCAAGCCCCGGTTTCTGCCTTGGGCCCCACTCCATGTAACCAAACATTTTGGTTTTAAAGGGTAATGCTACCAAGGGGTCTGTTGAGACAGCTCCCTCAGCAAGCTCATGTAGAGCAAGCGGTAGCCCCTAGTGACCGGCCAGGACCTAGTGGCTACCACTAGGTACTTGGCCCTATCCCCTTAAAGGAATCTTTCTGTATAAGAATGATTCCAAACCTGTGAGCTCTACCTTGGGTCCGGTAATGCCGGCACCTAGCAGGTAAGTACTTCAGGTATGCAGCTCGGGTTTTGGCCAAAGGAGGATAATGTCACTGACAGCATCAACCGTCCAAACAGGGGCAACTCCTGAGCCAAATGGTAGAGTTGACTTGTGCTCGCCTCCTGCGGAATTTGGCTTGCATTCCCCTCAGCATGGCGGGCGTGGGTATAACGTTCCCCATAGTGGCCCCTAGGGGCGCGGTTCAGTTCCCATGAAGGGGCGTCTCAGGTTACGTGTGTAACCATGGTTCCCAGTGGGGGGCAGACACTCGTCCCTAGGCTTTGGGGCCATGCTCGGATGCAAGCTTCAGGCGAAGCGGATGATGTATTCACCGGCCGTCCTTATATTGTGGTCGCGCGGTAGTGACGTCATGGGCTGTCGCCGCCAACGGATGGTGTTTTTCATATGTTTCTTCAGGCACGAGTCACGCTGGGCGTTCCCCATAGTGGCCTAGGGACGCAGTGTCTCGTTCACTGGGGAACCATGGTTACATACGTAACCTGAGACGTTTTTCTTGTCTCTTCATTTCTCTTTTCATCGGTTTTCTTTCTGGTAATAAGATAACTTCATAAGTCCATTAGTAACATAAGCTGTCCTCTCTTTTTCAAACTCACCTCGCCTCATTCTCATCTCGTCTCTTCTCACAGGAAAAGTTAACTTCAGAGTTGTTCTGTTCTCATCTTGTCTCATCTCTTATGTTTTCTTCTGAATGGAACGGTTATCCTCACTTATTATCACTTTGTCTCATCTTGTCTTTTCTTACAGGAAAATTTAAACAGGTTATGTTCTCTTCTTGTCTTTCCTGTTCTGTCTCGTCTCTTCTGTCTTCTTCTGGAAAAATAGGAAAACCACAAGGTTTTCTTTTTTAAGAAAAAAAGAGGCAAGATGGATTGAGGCGAGATGAGACAAGAAAAGCCATGATGTTAAAAAGAGAAAAGACAAGATGAGGTGAAGAAAGGGAAGTCCTTTCCTATTAACAGAGAGGTGAGATGAGGCTAGAACAACTGTGGCATTTTATTAGCCGAGAGATAAAGAGATGAGACAATGTGAGAATAACTGAAGTTTTTCCATCAGCAGTGGGATGCATAAGAACTGATGTTAAACCTTCCTGATAGCTGAGAAGAGATGAGCCAAGGCGAGATGACATGAGAACAACTGGGAGGTGAACGTTTTCTATTAGCAAAGATTAAGAGACAAAAAGAAAACAATTGAGAGTCTAGACTTTCTATTACCAAGAAAAGATGATAAAAAATCAGATTAAATGAGAATAACAGAAATACCAATGCTTCCTTTTAGCAGAGGGATGAAGAAAAGTGACACGATGAGAAGCGATTATAAGAGAGTAAGTGAGGTTTAGAAAAATGAGTATATGGTACAACATGGGAAGAGATACTCAACAACTGTGTTTAAGTTTTCTTAAGAGAAAAGACAAGATGAGAGGAGCTGAGATGAGATTTTACTCTCCTATTAGGAGGAAGCTGTATAGAGAGAAACAGACAGCAGGGCCTAGTAACCAAGATTTATTACAGTAGAAGGCCTATGATGGACAGAACAAAAGGAAACATGGAGGAAAGCGTCTCCAAAGCCAGGCCTTTCTCCCCCAAAACTGTCGTATTCAAGCCACTCCTGTCTGTCCTCATAATTCTCCTCACTGCATCCTCCATAAAACACATCGTCTATCATAACGGGAGCCCCTGTGGTTTGAAAAAGGTACTGTAAAGGCGAGGAGGGAGTGAATGAGAGGAAAGGGTGTGGTGATACATGTCTGTTGTAACCTGGAGACTTGGCCTTTTTGGTGAGATATCAAGAGCACCACCTACTGGAGGCTTTGGCAGTTTTGTTTTGACACATTTGGTTTGTACTTTTTCTTCACTTGCATGCAATTTGAGCATTCATTTTTTAAACTGACTTACGCAATCCCCTTTTATCTTGAGAATAAAAATATTTATGCAGCGTGCAACAACAGCGGTTTAAAAACAACGATTGATTTAAATTTCACACTTCAGAGGCGAACTCAAGCTTCCGTTTAATTAAACCCGCGCCACTGTCCTCGTCGGAGTGATGAAAGAGGGAAAAACTCGACATGTTTGAATCTGTAAAAATCCTCTGGGTTGACCCCGCAGCCGTTGAGTTTTGGCCCACTGTGTGGAAGAGAGATAATTGGCTCGCTGTTCGTTAGCTAATTGCGTTTTCCTCGTAATTGTCCTTTTTCATCATTAATTTGGGCCGTTCGGGATGCGGTAACGAGCAGTCAGCAGTCACACGAAGGGGCTGTGGGTGGTGGAGGACACGGCAAATGAATTATAATGCAAATAAAAGGATTTTCACAACCGAGGTGTGAGTGTGTGTGTGGTTTGGCGTGAACTAGAGTGGCTCTCGGATGATTTTCAGTTACATTTATGATGTGGGTCAGATGTGGCTACACTCTCATACTGCTAATGAACACAGACTCACACACACAGATAGAGAAAGATGAGATATTGCATTTCAGCATGTGTGTTCATCTGAGAAGAATATCAGTTGTTGCTCTTTTACAACTCATTTCAAGTATTTTTGTGTAGATGCTTCTCTTAAAATTCCATGTGAAGAGAAATTTTGAAGCAAATGACACAACTGTTGATATTTAATGAGTTTTAATAAAATTGTAGATAGCATAGCTTAGATAATTTGGTTTGAGTTCATATTGGATTTCTTCTGAAACTCTTAATAAGGTGATTCTGGGATTACTGTAGCCTTTTCGTCAGGAGTAACATCTGAGAAATTATACTAAAGCTAAAGTCGCCATTTAATCATATTACTAACAATGGAAAATGACTGAGATATGAAAATCTTCTGAAAAATTACTCAAAATTATCTTTTATAGATTGTGTCTAATATGTAAAATACATTTGTCTCAGATATCACCCCCCAAAAAAGCATAGAACTATAAAACAATGTGACTAACATAGATCAAATAATTTGGTCTGTAAATTTCATGAGCAATATATGAGTTCATTTTGAGATCTCTGACTTATTATTGTAGATGTTAGTGTCTTGGTCAATCTGACCACAATTTGAGACATTATCGGGATCTCATCTGAAACTTTATAGCAGACAAATATGAGTCTTTGACAGGAGAAAAAAAAAGTCTCCGTTTGCTATGAATTTAAACTCATTGCTGTCTGTGATAAACAATTTAAGAGATCTAATTTGTCTTTTTTCTTTCATTCAAGTGCTCTTTAAAGCCACAGTAGTTTATTTTCATGGTCTCTTTTTACTTTCTTGCATTCTACTACTCATTTATCTTGGCCTTTATCTGTCTGTCTTTCTTTCCCTTCCGCCTTCATGTTGACATTTCAGTATGTAGAGCACACAAATTCGGAACGAGTGTCTGCCTCGTTAAATGTCGTCACACGTCTCCCTTCATCGCACCTTCTCCTCCGTCTTCCCTTCTTTCCCATCTCTCCCTTTTTCATTCCCTTGGCATCGGCTTCGGACAGTCGCATCAAAGACACACACACACACCCCGAATATCAGTGTAAATTATGACCAAAAATGTGGAGCATATAGCTGACAGCATGTAAGACAGAGATAGTTTATTATCAGAGGCTTTCCCAGTTCTTTCTAAAGCAGGATTCTTTTTCTAAAGGCAATTTGTGTCTCTGCTGTGGCATTTGGGACAGTTTTGGGGGACAAATAATTGGTTTGTGATAAATCTTAGTATATTGTCACTAGTTCTGACTAGTGATGCACAATATATCGGTACAATATCGGTTATCAGCCGATAATATTTTAAAGTATTTATTTGTATTTATCATATACATATCACACTGCCTAATTGTGCATGCTTATTTAGATAGCATTTATCATCATATAATGTTGACAAAGTATTTTCAAAAATACTAATAATTTAATAACACTTTTAAATATGGTGGCCGAGAAGTGAAAAACAAATCACGAAACAAAATAGACAAATCGGAAAAGGTAGGTATAGTTAGAGACAACGTCATTGTTTTGGGAATAGATCACTCACCGTTGACTGGACGAGATATCTGTAAAGCATCGGATTGCGTTATAATTTACATTTACAATTTACATTATTATTGCATACTGTTTTATAATGCAATTCAATACTGAAGTGCAGATAATTGCCACTATTTGCAACAAGTAGTAAACATAGCAGAAAACCATACTATTTTAACAGTGAAAATAGGTATTTGCACATAATATAAATAACTGCTATAGCTATTTGACAGAACTATGTCAAATTTACTTTCACTCCCATATATACTGTATTAGACACACCCTCGCATTAGCAATGACACGTTTTGTATTCTGATTCAAAGATAATATAATACAGAGTACAGTGTTGTAAATGTACATGCATATTTTTAGGCACCAGCTATTTGCACTGTGTAAATAGATGCTATTTACACTATGTGCAAATTACTATTTACAATGTTTCTTTCATTTCTATTGAAAGTCTACAATTTATTTAGACAAAATTGCATTGACCAATATTATATCGGCAAGTATCGGTTATAGGCCATAATGTGAAAATAGTTATCAGCTTATCTGTATCATTCAGAACTTTAAAGTTTAAAACTTTAAACCAGAGTTAAACGACTTACCTGAGATTGCTACTATACTGACAATTCTGAGTAGATTCAGATTCAGATTCTCCTTATTGATTTAACTATCTTTTTACGCTAAGTGAGATGCCAGCAGTACTTACCAGCTGTTATTTTAGTCAGAAAATTGGCAAAAACATCCAAATCCATAATGAAGGTCCAGTGCAGTGACACATTTAGCTGTAGTTACGGTATTCGAAAGAAGGTCATAATAAATGAAGAAGTGTTGTGTAAAAGATAATATACTGGAGACATTCCTACCCAGGCTGTATTGAATTTCTTAGAGGATGCCGGAATTAGCCCCCAAAAATACTCATTAGGCAGTTTACTTCATTATTTTCTACATAGATTGTCTAACATGTTTGATTTTGTCAAGACTGAAATCACTAGGTATGTCAGAATTCATCTGTTGTTCCTGCCATTATAATCCTTTTCTGAGCCGTGCAAAATCAATATATACATCAACGCCTCGAAATCCATCTAGTTCAGGCATGCTTTTGGTATCAAACAGATGTCAGATCAATATATTCTTACTCTGAAACCTTGACGATTACCATAATCTTCCTTTTATTAATTTGTATTCACACTAAGCACATTTTTCCGTCTTGGTATTTCACTGAGCATCCTCTACAAATTGATAAGGACTGTGTGCAACATTTAAATGCCAAGTACTTTAGGGGTCATATTATATATTTTTTGTCATTTTAACGTGTTTTTGCACCAAAAAAGCAATGATAAAGTAATTTTACGTTTTTCAGGACTTTGCCTTTTGTGTCCCAGAAATGAAAGAACACCATACAGGTTTGTAACAACATGAGAGTCAGTAAATAATGATAGCATTTTCGTTTTTGGCTGAACTATTCATTAACATTAGAGCTTCAGTAGTCGGCTATGAACATTGACTAACTGTTGCACTGAAAAACGTACACCCACGCTAATTTATTTCTTTGCTAATACGTTTGTTTGAAATCACAATTAGCAAAAACCGCGCCAAAAATTAGGCAGTCATAAATAATGTAACGAGTCACTACGATCATTGTTTTCCTTTCCGTTAGTCACAGAGAATACAGCAGGTCAGTGTGTGAGTTTTTTCAGTAATTAATATCCTCGCCCATATGATCCAGCTGTAGTTGGTGGGGGGTGTCTCGGTGCAGTCTGCATCCCCTCGGTCTATGCGACATCTGTGGCTGCTGACAGCCAGCATCAGTTCATATCTGAGCAGAAAATGGCTGTAATTAAAAAGCCATTCCAGATCCCATAACGCCTTCCGCCCCTCGCCGCCAAGAGCTTCCCCTTTGAGGAAAATAAGGTGCATGAGAGGCGTAAACAGAAACTTGATGTCTCGTTCCTTCATTCGAAGTATATATCACTCAAATGCAACTTTAATATACTTTTGAAGTTGGGATTGAATCATGTTTCTGCATCATCATAGCTAGAGTCGGGAGCAGCCAATACTGGTTACTTTATTTCAGAAAAAGTAATGTAATGTAATGATCATATGTTTTCATACAATCTGTTTACATTTAACTGAAAGCTAGGTTTAGGGGTGGACCTTAATGCCCCCCCCCCAAAAAAAAAAAAACTATTTATGTTTCTGTACCAATCACTGTGTGAATTCAAGCAAAATTGTCACCTTATAAAATAGTTATGTCAAGTCTTAACATCCTACGTTGCTAAGTACATTTATTTTGTTTGAAAGGTTTTTAGATACTTTTACTGGCAAATGAGTCAAAAAAAGACTAACTAAATAAATTGAAACTTTTTTTCTTGCAGTGAACTGTATATAAGTGTCAGAATACTGTATTGAAGCCATTTGCTTGAACTTAAGGGGGTGTTTGGGAAATTGTCTGCGAATAAATTTGAGGTCTTTCCTGAGACCCTGAGATCTTGGTGTCTCATACTTGTTTTATGTAAAAACATTTTCATTCTCACCATTTTAAAGAGCAATTTCACAGCTTTTATATCAAAACGTGTTACTTCGTAGATGAGTCAGTGTTAAATGTCTCTTCTACTGCAGTGCAGATAAACATTTATATTTGTATTGCTTTTGTGTGAAACAGCTAATTTTACTTTGTTCAGCCAAGTGTTTTGAGAGGAACAGAGGGATTGTAAAAGAAGAACACTTAATGAAAACTTGGATCCGAATGCTCAGGCTGTCAGAGCGTGTGAATATCTGTATTATGAGTCCAGGTTTTTGAATAATATAACCTAACTTAGATGATTTTGGAGATGATAATGAAAGCAGATAGGTTTAAAATGGTCATTGCTTTTAAATCATGAAGCTTAAAAGTTTTTAAAGTTGAAATACCTCCTGTCCAGTTTAATGTGCCAAGACAAGCACTCCAGAGGTTGCAACACCATTTTACTTATGCAATCTATTTTTTTTCTGGAAAGAAACTGAATATTCAATGAGAAAAATAAAATGAATGTTATCCATTGGGAATTGGGCGGATAATGAAAAGTGGGTGTTACCTACCAGAATGGAGACAGATGGTTGAAGGAGAAGAGCTGAAAAGAGGGCATGGCGATGTTAGCCAAAAAATTAAAAGTTGTTCCTTTTGTTTAAACACCACATTTGTTTCCTTTTTTCATGCAAAGCAAGACCAGAAATGCATTTGAAAAGTAAATGGGGTTATTTTGATTTCATGTTACATGCAGAAACAATATCAAGGCCCTAACATCTGCGTGGCTGACTTCATCGGTTCCTCCACAGCCAACTTCCTCCAAACACATGTGTTTATGGGTGTGGGTCTTTCTCTCTGGAGCCTCTCTTCATATCTGGTCCAGAGAGCAACTGCAGCTTATTGGAATTCAAAGGGTGGGGCTACAAGTTCAGTTAGCTGACAAGAAAAAAACACGAGTTTCATATCTGAAAAACGCCAGAGAGATTGAGCCATCCAGATAGACAGACATGGCCCTTCAGCCTCATACACTGTCGAACTCAAGATAACTGCCAGTCGGTGAACGTCATCTGGTGAAAAGAGGCAACACAACCTGCTACCGTTGGCCTGGTAAGTTTCAGCTCTGTCATTCACTTCACTTTGTAGGGTTTTTGCTGTCGTGAGACCCTTGCATAGCTTCGTAAGGACTTTCCCTGTGACAGAAGGCTGGGACATTAGATCCATGCTGCAAGGCAACACCTGCAATGTAACTAATAGCCGGTTTCATTCTGTCAAAGGCGACACTTTAGAATTTGACAAATAAGACTCA
Organism: Gymnocypris eckloni scoliostomus; assembly: GCA_027564155.1. Lineage (NCBI taxonomy): Eukaryota > Metazoa > Chordata > Actinopteri > Cypriniformes > Cyprinidae > Gymnocypris > Gymnocypris eckloni. The sequence goes on along the minus strand of CM050418.1, from coordinate 14,308,828 downwards.
TCACAGGCGCCTAGTCCTCTGTGTCATTTCTGCCTTTTCCTGGGAAAAGTTTGAAATAATACAAAACACCTTAATTAGCTGCCTAGCGCACGTGTTCCTTCTCAATGTGACTTTATGCTGAAGTTAGGACAGAAACTTGCTGTTCGCTGTCTACGTAAGAAGATGACTCATAAGTGAGTTAGTTGGAGCGGTCTACTGGCTGCAACTATCCATTTATTCCAGCAGAGTTTGGCATTAGAATGCTGCTAAGCTAACAACTAGATATTTTTACAATTATATAATGTACATAGCAATTGTAAATATTAACATTTTAATTAGACTGATTAGAGTTTTTAATGATTTTTATTTGTATTACTAGTCATTTGTACGTAAAGTTTGAAATTATTTATTGATAATTTTCACACATTAGAAGCAAGTATTTAACATTTCTCTCAACTCTTCCGCCATTTTGGATTAATTGTTTCCCTGAATTTTTTCACATTACTTGTCACAATAGGAGCACAAGAACATTAAGCACACAGATAGTATTTTTTTATCTTTTATTATTAAACTAGACTTTTCAATGGAGTTTTTCACAACTTGTTGCAAAAAAAAAAGGAAGGACATTACACACAATAATTGAGAGAGAATATTTTTTTATTTTTTTTACTAAACCAGTCTTTTCAATTGATGATTTGTAGTATTGTATACACTGCAAAACAGCATTTCTTTTGAGTCATCGTCCATCTTTGATTCATTTATTTTACGGTGTTTGCCGCAGAGCATCCTGGGATTTCCATATATGTACGATGTGTGTGATTCTGCCTTAGACTTTGGACCAAATAGAAAATAAATAAAAGAATAGCCTTTACACCAAGTATGTCTATGATGCCTTAAAATGCTGTCTCAGTAGGCAGCATATTAGGTTTCAAAATCTCACAATTTATCTTAGTGTCTTTTATCTTTAACATAAATGCTTTATTGTTCTATAATTAGTTGTTTAATTAGCTTTATGTGTGTACATTAAGATGGGCTCTTTGGTTGTCATATTCAAAACTGTTTAACATCACTGTGTTATATTGTACTTCAATTATTGAGGGAAACTCGAAATTCAAATTCCCACATTTATATACGTGAACTGTCCACAAGATTGTGCATCCTGCTCAGTAAACAGATGAATGTGTTATCAACTGATATCTTTGAGTGCTGGTCCATGTTTCATCCAATGATACATTTTCTATAAATAGGGGTGTGGGATTGAATGCGTGCAGCGGCAGCCAATCAGACACCAGATCTTGCTTGGAGATTCTGTGCCACAGCCAACAGCTTCACAGAAATATATCAGACAACTGTGAGCATTTTCTGATCGCAACTGATGTGTCAGAGCGAACTGAGAGTCTCACGCAATTGGTTTCTGAGTAGATGAACCAGTGCAGAAGCAAATACAGTGTACTAGCATAATTATTCATACATTTTAATATGAATTTGTATTTGAAAGACTGACATCCCTATGTTTCTTGTCAAACACAGGAACTTTTAAAGTCAGACTGCATACCCACAAGTCAGTCATGTCAGACCCTACGACTTTCATCCCTACGAGCCCAACTGTCCCTGCTCTAACAACCTCAGCATGGACTTTAAACACTGACACCTGTAAGTGTGTTTCTCATAAGTTTGAAGAATCATGAAACATTTTGTACACTCTTTATTTATTTATTAAATAAATGTATTATTTAATTATTTACATAATTCTGGCTTTTACTTATTTATTTATTTATCCTTACCTTAAAGGGTTAGTTCACCCCAAAATGAAAATTCTGTAATTAATTACTCACCCTCATGTCATTTCAAACACATGAGACCTCCTTTCGTCTACGGAACACAAGTTAAGATATTTTTGATGAAATCTGAGAGCTCTCAGACCCTCCATAGACAGCAAGGGTCCTTACAAGATCAAGATCCAGAAACGTAGCAAGAAGATCTGTAAAATAATCCATGTGACATCAGGGGCTCAACTGTAATGTTACGAAGCTACAAGAATACTTTTTTGTATTCTTTAAAACGACATGAGGGTGAGTAATTAATGACATAATTTTAATTTTTGGGTGAACTAACCATTTAAGTATTTATTTTTGTTATGAAGTAATTTATAATAATAGTACTACTAATAATACGTATTATTATTATTATTATTAGTAGTAGTAGTAGTAGTTTTAGTTTTCAACTTTAAAATAAAAAAGGATGAGATCTGAAATTCATGCATTCATTCATTCATTAACACATCCTTCCATCCTTTCATCCATCCATTATTAACAATAATAACTGTTTTTAACTTAAGAATACCTTAAGAGGATGAGATATTTTATTTATTTAATTATTATCCAATTATTATTGTTGTTGTTGTTGTTGTTTTAATTTTAAAATATCTGAGAGGGTGAGATCTAAAATTAACTAACTAACTAACTCATTCATTCATTAATTAAATTGTTTGTTTGGTTGGTTTTAACTTTAAAATATCTTAAAACTATGAGATCTGATTTGACAGGAAAGCTAACAGATGAGAAATCATCTTTGAGTGAGTGAATGTAGCACTTGTGTGGATGGTGTTTTGTGATTCTGGTGTGGTAGTTCTTTGTTCAGGTTGCCCTTTGATTCAATGCCTTTGAAAAGTGCACGATTGGTGTACATACACAAGACCTTTTCATGATACCCAGCTTTGAGCGAATATAACGTCAAGGCTGGTGTAAGTATATTCAGAACTGACTGCTTGTGTGTGGATATTGTATTTTGTGAAAAAAAAAAACATTACAGTTCAGCATCATAAAACAGGATCTAATTTTGTAGCATGGATTAAAACTAAATTACTTCCTTTTGATAAATCTATGTCTGATAGGTTATGGCTGTGTAATATATTGAGGTTCTCCATGGTCTTTTTGTCTTCTTAAATGTCTTTGGGTCATCATGAAAGGCGAGGATACTGATTCAATACCTGTCCACTCGCTATTCATGCAAACAATACTAGCCATCGCTTTAGAAAGACTTTGGCCTGCACTCTGACTGGCAGGAAAGTGGAGTGCCTATATATTTTGCTGTTGTCTGAAAGATCTCCATGTTGAAGCAATAAAAGGCTTTTCTTCCAGTTGTGTTCCTCCCTTTAGCCGTTATAGAGTGCCTCTCACTAAACAAATTGCACATCACTCTACCGCGCGGGCCGGCATAGTGCGAGCAATGTTTTGAAAGCTTGAGATTATTGGGCTGCCATACGTGCAGCAACTTACAGAGAGAGATGTAGAGCATTGTATAACAGTTATTGTGAGTTTACAAAAAGGACCATAACAATATGTATTAAAACCCCAATTCACGGGTAATTGTTTCTCAGGGGAGGTTCTGTAAAATAATGTTTGCATGGCATTTCCGTGATAAAAGTCATGCGTTTTGACAGATAAAATGTTGACCAGTAAAGTTGCCTCAGATGTAGTCAGTCATGTGACTTTTCCATTGTGACATTAAACAAGCTAAAACCTTTGGGCTTTATTCAGCCAGTGATTGTTTTGTCATTTACAGGTGAAGTTATCGTTATTGTTTTTTCTCCATTTTCCAGGAGAAAATTACCAGGTGATTATTAATATTTACAATTATTATTATACATTTTTTTTTGGTAAACCGTAAATGTTTTTAAGACTATATTATGATGTAGACCATTGTTTCCCCTCTTTCAAAATGCCTGAGTTCTTGTGTGTAAAGAATGAGATTTACAGTAGGTTGAAAGATTTAGTTGTGTTGCCTAAGTGAATAAAGTTATCACTTGTAAAAAGAAACATAAGTCTTGCCAAAGGAAAATGCAAAGGTGCAGTGATAAATATTTAGTTGTTGACTCAAGAAACAATTCAATTCAGACTCATGAATGAATCATTCCATCTGTTGAGAGTGATTCAATCAGTCCAATTCACAAACAAATCGTTCATTTGGTTTTGTAAACACTAAATAATTTCCAGTTTGTGGGTGACTCAATCATTTCATTTTCATTTCCGAGACCAGTTCTGTCAATCATTCGATGGTTCTGTAAATCGGGTTTTTTTTCGTTCATTTTCGCAAACTAGTCATTCAGTCCAATTTGTGAGTGAATCATTCATACCTTTTCTGTGAATCATTCTAGTGTTTTTGTGAACAAGTCATTCAATTCAATTTGTCAGTCAATCTATCATTTTGCTGTGTGAATTAATCATTTAGTCCAGTTTCGTGAATCTAGAACTAGTCTGAACAAACTGATTAATTAGTTGTCAACTTGTTCGCAAGATTGACTGTAGATACAGTCATGAAGTGTTTGAAATGTTCACAATCAATGCTGAATGAACAATTTGCAAATCTGTTGAGTGGAATCTTTTGTAGTGGGAGAAAAACACATTTTCTATGTCTTGTCTGTCCTACCTTCAGATGTCATGTAATGAACCTTCTCATTCCTCTGAATTCATAACAAAGTACATTTCTCCAGACTGAGGTTAAAATGTCTTTGAGATTTATTGTTATTGTGCTTCTTCATATCTGGAGGGCGTCCCTGTCTTTTCCTCGCATGGCAAATCTATTGCAGGTAAACTAATCTACTTTTGAAGTCACCTGAATAAAGAAGCCCTCCAAATGAAAGCTTTTACGGTACATGCCAAGTGGACAGGGAATTGTGGGATTGCAGTCAATTGGGCCTGTCACGGTTTCCATGGTTCCTGTCTCCAGGGAGACACGAGATGATAGAAGCATCCGTGCTGATATGGGTTCAGATGGCATGTGAATGGTCCTTAAAATCATTTACACAATATGGATGAGGTATTTTTATGGTTTTGTAAGGAATCTGAAGTACTACCCACCCATTCAAGGTTCAAGAGTTTCACGTAAATTTAGTTTTAACAATTGAATTCACTGAAAATGGTTCAGTGATTCAGTGAGTTGTCAACTCAAGACCCAATCGGACCAATTCAGTCGGATTTGTGAATTGTTCAATATGGTTTGTGAATATATCAATCAGTCAATTTGACACAAAAAAGTCAGTCATTTGATAAACAAGTATGTTTGATTTGTGAGTGAATCAATAATTTCCTTTGGTGAATGAATCATTTACACCAGATCTGTTAGTCATTCAGGGCTCTTTCTGTGAATCATTCTATCATTTCTGTAAGTCATTCAGTTCAATATGTGAGTGAATCAACATGTCTGTTCGGTGAATGAATCATTTAGATTTGTTCAATATTTTTTGTGAACAGGTCATTCAATCCGATTTGTGAGAAATAAATCATTTCGTTTGATAAACAAATCATTCAGACCATTTTTCTTTTCTTTTTTTGAAGTCATTCAGTCCAATTTGTAAGTGAACCATACATTTTGATGAATTCTGAAGGAATCGTTCAGTCCAGTTCTGTGAATCATTTTATTGTTTTCGTGAACATTTAATCCAGTTTGTGAGTGAATCAATCAGTTCATTTGGTGAATATATCATTCAGACCAGAACCAGATTCATTGAAATGATCAGACTTAAGTAAATTATTATTTCACAAATTAGACACTGTTACCAATGACGTATAATATTAAGACTGTTGTTATGATCCAAACAATGCCTGATAGATAATATCAAGTCCCGGCTTTTTTGCTGTTTAATGGTATTTATTGTTTTAATGTGGTCTAGAAGATTGATCAAGTGAACTACAAGATGGTGGACTTCAAAGGATCACTGTTTAGCTGATTATCATGCTCCTGTTAGCATTCTGCAACCAAAAAGCATCTTTGTCATTGACTTTTATTCAAATTTAGCCACATTTTCTCAACATAGTATTTTTTTTTCCAGTGACAAATTGTTTTCTTGAGAAATTCAGTTGGCTTTTGACCTCACAGCTCAAGATAGTTGTTAGCAAAGGACTTGAAGGACCTTAAACCTTCTTGGTTGACCTGGTAGGCCACGTTTGGTCAAGTTGGTTAGGGTTAATCAGGGCTACCGTGTTCTAAAAACTAGATTGACTGCCGTAAGCTAGTTTGACTTTGGACCAATGTCGATAAACTCACCAATTTTTTGCTGAGAAGGACAAGACAGAGAAAGCCTTAGGGAATTTAACATTTCCACCACTGTCATGAACTCGGAAGGACACAGCCCAAGGTAGGGTTACAAACATAGCAAAGAGGTTCACACATTCACTGAAAGAGGACCAGAGGCATTAGACGACATGAGCATTCACTTTAGTACGATCCTTAAAAAAAAGAGTGAGAATCTCAGGTGTGGGGTGAGATTTCCTCTCATGTTGGCACTTTCTTCTCGCTTAGTGTGAAAGCCACACATACAATTTCATCCTATGTGAAAGGGAGATAGGACAGGGACAGGAAGTAAATACAGTGTCGCAGTTTTTCTGTTGTCATATGGACAGAAAATAATTGGCATGGAGCAATCTGGGCAACACGACCACACTCCCGCAGGAACAATAATAGCCTAGGACTGTAGAAATAACCTAAAGCGCGTAGTAAAGTGGAAACTCAAACATACTGCTAGAGCAAACAGACATTATTGTAAGTGTGTGTGCTACAGTATCTCTCTCTGATACACACAACACACACACACACACTGTGCACGTTAGATTAAGTGGGAGTGTCGGTTTATCATGGGCTCTCAGGGAGTCACGGGTGCTGAGCTGGAGGACTCACACACTGTGTCTTGCAGGCCTGATAGCGGTCTTAGTGTCCAAGAGTCTGGGATCACTAGAGTAAATACTTAAGTAATTCTGTTTACATTTGTGTAAATATATATATATATACATTATTGACATAATTTTAGCGAAAGGGTAACTAGAAAAACTGTCCATGAAATTCATAATGTTTTAGCATATATATATTCATAGTGTCCTAACTACTGAAGGTGTAATGACATTAAATGTCCCATATTGTAAAAACTGAAATTTTCTAAACATCTAAAAAAAATCGTGAAAAAGGTCAATATTTTTTGTCACTCATTTCAGAAAGTGAAACCCATGTATTATATAGATGCATTACACATAGAGTGAAATATTTCAAGACTTTTCTTGACATTTTGATGAGTATGGCTTACAGATAATGAAAACCCAAAATTCTGTTGTTTTTCTAAACCTGTATGAGTTCCCTTCTGCTGTTGAATGCAAAATAATATATTGGGAACAATACTGGGAACCAAACAGTTGTTGCATGACTTTCATAGTATGAAGAATAAAAATGCACCATTAGAAACCTGGTTATGAACATTCTTCAAAATATATTATTTTATGTTGAGGTGAACAAAGAAATTCATCATTAAATTTGAATATTACATAAGATCAATAAAAAATATATATTTTAAACAGAGATGTCAGGCTTCTGATAAGTATGTTCATTTCTATGCACTCAATACTTGGTTGGACCTCCTTTTGCATGAATTACTGGAAAATATGAATAATAATAATAAAAACTAATTCTGCCAATTTAAAACACATTTTTATTTTGTTATATTGGAAGTTTTGTAAATTTCATAAGATATGCAGATGAGACCAATTTGTTGCTATGCGAGGCATAAAAAGCATGACCCATTTGCGAAGTGTGTAAATAGTGCTGTTGAAAATGTATTTTCTTTTCTTTTTAATGTAACCAACTCAGTGTTGGTTATTTACAAATATATTATTTGCCAGGGGCAGTCGTGGCTCTAATGGATAGAGCGTTGGACTTGTAACCCGAGGTTGTGGGTCCGAATCTCGGCTCTGGCAGCAATTATGATATATTACTAAAACTGTAATACAATTTACACTTTATAATGATAAAATATAATAATAAAAGATTTAAAAATATTATAATTTAATTATCAATTAAAAGTGTTTCCCTGCATGTAAAGTTTTTTGCAGTATATTCATTCATCAGAATACAACTTTTTCTTCTCGTTTCATTTATTATTCTAAGTCAAATTGTCAAAACATGGCTTGTGGAAAACATCATACATTTTTTTTCTTACCATTCTTTCAGAAATAATTTTCTTTCTTCCCTACAGCGGATGTCTTGAGTGTTGAGGGAATATTGACGACAAGCTTTCTTATCGGGCCTAGAGGTTTTTTTTCGGTAGCAGCAGCAGCAGAAAAGTAGTTTTGCAGGAAGGTAATTTAATTTAGTGTTCACTCTCTCGGTCCCTCGCTGAAACTCTGATCTCTGGAGATCGTCAACACGCCACTGGAACCAGTTTCCAGAAACTATAACCCATGCTATACTGAGACAGCCAGGGCTGCATTAACCATTGGGCCCGAGCAAGAAGGGGGCCCGTGATTGTCTATGGAGTAGATTGACTGGTCATTGGTAGCGCCGATAGCCAAAGTTCCACCACTTATTAGCGCTATTATTTAGTGGAGCTTTTCCATAAATTTCATTCACGTTTGAATGTTTTACCAGTCAAATGCATTTATTTTATATTTTGCTTTTGAACGACCTGTGTATATATCAGGTGATGGCTGCGTCCTCACTCACCTCTCTTCGCTTCTTTCTGGCGTAATCTGGAAATGGTCATGCAAAGAATGATCTTCGATAAGTACAAATGTCAACTACTCTAAAAAAAAATAAACATGTGAGAGAAGGGCTACTCTAAAAGGAAAAAATAGGAGAGAGGGAAAAAGACGAGTTAGTCAGTGAAATTCCCAGCTTTCAGTTTTTACTAAAACTGATGTTGGAGTGGAAGTTGTGGAACAGCAAGTGGACCGGACACATGGAGTAGATAAAAACATAGCGTCATCGTCGCCACAGATGTTAGGTTAGTTTGATTATTAACTTGATGGATGTATATTGCTTGTTGTGTTTGAAAAAACTCTATAGGCCTATATTTGCTTTTGGGTTGGGAAATAATCCGGTAGAAATATGTCAATCAGTTTTGCGCATCATGATGTTAGCTTATCATTTAAACAAATGTAACTGTTCAGGGACAGTAAGAAGCGGCCTAAAATTACAGCCTAAAACGCGCGGCGTACAACTGCACCTAAAGCATCTGCCTAAACTAAATTTTTTGCGCCTTGAACTTAAACGTTCAAATACACATAGTTATGTGTCAAAATGCCCGTCCTTGCGAGTATCCTCGTAAAAAAGTAATTTGTATCTTACATGAACATTATAGTTAAAGATAAGGCATGCATGTGAAGTGCAGTATATGTGAGATTTTAAAGGGATAGATCACACAAAAATGAAAATGCTGTCATCATTTACTCAGCCTCGAGTTATTCTGAATCTGTATGAATTTCTTTGTTCACCTCAACATAAAATAATATATTTTGAAGAATGTTCATAACCAGAAGGTTTTTAATGGTGTATTATTTCCTTCTTCATGAAAGTCATGCAGCAGCTGTTTGGTTACCAGTATTGTTCCCAATATATTCTTTTGCGTTCAACAGCAGAAGGCAACTCATACAGGTTAAGAAAAACAACTGAATTTTCATTTTTGGGTGTGAACTATTACTCGAAAGCAGCGTAATATAGCTGCTGTTGCCATTTGTGTCGATAATGTGAATCGAACATCAGAAATAAAATCACTCCATGTCCTTGACTGAATCACTTTTGTAAAATAAGAATGAATCTATATTGAATTTATACAGTGAAGACTATTCAGTCTATTGTACATTTATTTTATACAATATACTGTTGTTTTTTTTATTCTGTGCTTTAAGTTTATCCAAGTAGGTTGATTTGTTATGAATCTTTGTTCTCTTGTCATTCATGACTGTTTAATTGTCTTTGGTAAGCTTGGTTTTATTTAGGCTAGTATTATTTTTTGTGATATTTTAATTCATAATTGTATTAATAAATTAATTTCTGTGCATCAAAAATGTTGATAGGAAAAAAATCATTATTAAATCTATTTATATATATATATATATATATATAATTATTGTGATATATATAATTACTGCAGTAAGTCATAGCCCCGGGGCCCAGTGAGGTCTTAATGTGGCCATGGAGACAGCTGCTTATAATGATTTTCAAAGAGTAAACAACATGCTACCATTGTGTGAATAATATGCTGGACTCTTAAGTAAGTTTTCATTTTACATAAATACTGAGCAGATATGTAAAATTTAGGTGGTCGGGGTGCATATTTATATTCGGTGCAAAATAGGCACAAACAGAAGTCATGAATGTCTAAGGTCTCCATAGCAACAGTACATGCACTTCATGGGCACATTTTGTTATTATCTGTTGGCAAATTGGTAAATATGCATTGGTAAAACAAGCCAAAGACTCTGTTTATTACTTACCTTTAAACTGTATTATAGAAATGGTATTTTATTGTATTATATATATTTTTTCAGAAAAGACAGAAAGAAAAATATTTTTCCCCAGAGACATAAAATATAAAATGTAAATTAAATTATACAACCACAACTTTATCACAGTTTATCACAAGGTATCACTTAATCTAAATGTATGTATTTCAAAATTACGTTAGAAAATTATTTAAAAGATCTAAAATTATTATTATTCATTTATATGTATTATTCAAATGTAAATGTTACGTTTTTTCACATTTAATTTTCGTATGTAGAGGGAATAACTTTATTACTTTAGGGAGGAACGTATAGGGAGGAATTTCATTTTTTTTAAACATGAATGCATAATTGTATTCCCATGTTGTATCTATGTAGCTATATATATATATATATATATATATATATAAAACTGTAAAATATTATTATTACTATTAATAAATCATATTTATAGGAGAGACCAGGGATGAAAGTAACACTTTTTGTTTGAGAATCAGTAACTCAGTGGTTGTTTGTGCTAGATCTCTCAAACTTTGATATATCGTAGCCACATTTGTCTACAACAGTGCTTCCCAAACCTGTCATGGAGGACCCTCTGCCCTGCACATTTTGTATGTCTCCCTAATCAGACACACCAAATTTAGTTCTTGCAGTCTCTACTAACGAGCTGATGAGTAGAATCAGGTGTCTACAACAAATAAAACTCAATTGGACGTATACTGCATAATCACAGATTATGTGAGTTAACCTTCCACTGGGGTGAGTTGTAACACAGGCTGGGGATAGATATAACAGTGTGGTCATTTGCTGAAATAAGACCCACACTGCCAGTTTATGCAAGAACTTTATTGAAGAACAAAAAACAATCAATTTTGAATAAAGTGAACCATTTAAAGTGACAAAGACATTATATTGTATTCCTTTTAAATTTAGCACAAAAAAATTGCTGTGTGTGTTTGTGTGAGTGAGTGCATGTGTGTACTGTGTTCCTGACACATAACAGGTGTTCAGTCACTAGTTGTGTTGCCAGCTACCTATTTTTTGTGAATTTTGGAATGCTGGATGGAAATGTCAAGATGCACAGAAATTATAAAAATGTGCACAAAAAACACATGTGCTCATTTGAAGCGGATAATGTTTTTGTCCAATATAAAGTTGTGTGCATAAACTATGATGTAAACACATTTTACATAAATCCCTTGATGTGCAAGAAAAACCTCACATGACTTTGCTTTAATAGAGGATGTGATTGTATAACTGGACTCATTGTAATCATTAAGAGTTGGTTGTAACAAGCAGCTATAACATAGTTGACTGTTTTAGCATGTGGGTTTTAAGTTAGCATGAATGCATGAACAGCTACTTTAGGTTATGTAAGTCAAAAGATTGTATCCACAACACCATGATTGCTAGGCAAAAAATTATCTTATTGAAAATAGTTTATTTCCTGAAAATCCGTTTTTTGGTTTCTGTTTTCTGACTTGTCAAACTGACCGTGTTACAACTAACCCTGCGTTACAACACTCCCCGGTCTCCCCCTACATTATTAAATTATAATTCAGTTATTTAATATTGTATTATTTATTCAAATTGTATATTTTTTGTATTTATTTTAGGTTTTTCTTTCATTAATTTTACTTATTTATTTTATGATCAAATGAAAATTTCCATATATGCAGTCTGCTTTTAAACTTTTTTTTCAATATCTCTAAATTTCATAAAATGAAAGCTACTATAGCAAGTAGCCTTGATTGAAACGTAGACTTGTTTGACAGAAGACCGTCTGACATGCTTAGCTTCACAATGAGAGACTTTTCCAGATCTAACTGGGATCATCTACAACAGCAGCCGAGAGTAATGCTGTAATACGGCAAAATACCCAAATAACCCACCTGAATCCTCCTCTGCCCTGTAACCCTCTGTCTGGTTCTCCCTCTCTTCCACTACAATAGCACCCTACTGAGGGCACGTAGACCAAATCAAAGCTCAAGCGCCCATCAGCGCTGACGAACATATCTGACATCTCCGACGCAATCATGCGTTTGATCAGTGCGTTTGATCCGCGTGTACGTTATAGCATGTGAGCGCGGTAATGAAAGCGGGAGCTGGCGTGTCCGTTCTGTCAGGCAGGTGTCTGGGGAAGTGCTGCGTGCCTCCTGGTGAGACGTCTCCGTGTTTTCGTGCCAGGTTGGAAAGGGCTTTGACAAGTGGAGCATGCAGACATAGACTTCCTGAGTCATTTTGCGATTTATCAAAGAAGAAGAGCTCTCTGATTAAGCGCGGGCTCAGTCTTAAAGGAACAGTTCTCCTGTTTTCATCACCCTAGAGTTCTAAGATCTTCGGTCCTCCTTTTGAATAATTTAAGGTGATTGCTTTAAATAATTTCTATTTGGTTACTGAATCAATTTGAGTCATTTTAGATGATCACTTTGAATAATTTGCAGTTGATGAGAGGTTTTCAGGGTTGTCACTTTGGGCCAGATTTACTAACAGCTTGCGCCAGCGCAATTCCCTGTCTTTTGGCGTTAAAACATTACAGGATTTACTAAACACGCACTGTGAAGAATTAGTGCTGAAAAGGTGTGGACACCGTTATTTTGGGGCCTGGCCTTATTGAATATGCATTTGTAGGAGTTTTTCTTTCACCATGAATGTGAAAGAAAATGAATGTGAGGAAAGTATTAAAATGAATCAAGCAACGCGATTTACTAACAATTGCGCTCGTCAAATTATACTTGTGCCATTATTTAACGTCCAAATAAGCATGTCTTAAACTATTTTGCGCTTGAAATGGTTGCATTTGTTGTTGCTGGAAGAGAGGATAGAGCGCATGGTAGAAGGGAGAGGATTTTTTCCACACGTATTAATTTATTTGGAGTGCCAGAAGAACACACTATCCAAATCTGAACATATCCTTATGCTAATTTGAACTGTGCTTGGTAGTTTGCGTTGGTAATTATGGAGATGAGCATGTTTCCTTTAATTTGCGCATTGTCAGTAAATCACCTGCAGAACTTTTTAGGTGAAGTATCCCTTTAAGGCAGTCGTTTTTAGGCATTCAGGGAGGTCAGTGTATTATTTAATGCAATCACTGTGAATCCTTTAATACGGCTAAACTGAGTTTACATTTACATTTATTCATTTAGCAGACACGTTTATCCAAAGCGACTTACAATTGAGGAATACAATAAGCAATACATTATAAAGAGGCAAGCAGACATAAGTGCTTGTAATACAAATTTCTAGGCATTGCTCAGGGCAAACTCTAGCCAGACGGTGAGAGTTTCGGGAAAAGACAGCAAAGTTAAGAAAAGGGAGCGAAGCATCCATTTTGTTTTTAAGATGAAGTCATCTTAGACTTCAGTTGTTAGAGATGGTCACTCTGAATCACCAAGTTAATCACTTTTGGGTCATTTAAGAGGGTTATTCTGAATCATTTAAGGTGATTACTTTGAATCGATTAAGGCGATCATTTGAGTGATTTAATATGCTGAGTCATTTGTGATGGTCACTGATTCATTCAAAGTTGTCACTCTGAGTTGTCATTTAGGAGGATTAATTTTAATTATTTATCTGATCACAAAGTTTTAAAAAGTATTTAAAGTGGTCACTGAGTCAATAAAAGTGGTCCACTTTGAATTATAGTCACTGAGTCATTTAACTGGGTTACTTTGAATCATTTAAGGCAATCAATGAGTCATTTAAAGTGGTCACTTAGAGTCAATCAAGGCAGTAACTGAGTTTAAGATGGGTTTTGAGTAATTTGTGTGTTTACTTGAATCATTTAATACAGCCAATTTGAGATGCCAAAGGTAGTCACTGTATCATTTAAGGTGATCACTTTGAATCATTTAATTTGATAATATAATCATTTATTTATAAATAATTTAATACATTCACTTTTAATTCTTCAAGGAGTTGTCTTTGCTCTTCGGTAGTCACCGAGTCATGTCAAGTAGTTACCTTAAACCATTGAAATGGAGTCATTTTGAATCTTTTGATAAGTCCACTTTGAGTTGTTCAAGGTAGTCACGGAATTCATTTACGGTGGTCACTTTGAGTCATTTAATTCAGTTTAATGGCAGCCAGCCAGTTTGGGGTCACTTTTTACTATTTCTTTTCAAGGTCACTTTAAACTGTTGAAACAGGTTAGCCAACACATTTTCTGTCACATCTGCTTGTTTGAGAATGTACCCATTGTGTCTCATTATTAATTGAACTACTTCAGAAATAATCAACCTAATTTGTGTCGCATGTATAGTAAATTCACTTAAAAAAGCCTGAGTGAGTCATTCTGTCTTTTTCTTTTACATTGTGCCAGAGTTAATGAGAAAAAGGAGAGCATCTGTCAGATATGTGGAGCTCTGTGCCCCAGAAGTACCGTCAATGTGTGTCTATATATGTGTGCAAATTAGTTTGTTTGCCTGTGTGAGCTCTGTGCCCCAATAAGACCTGCTATAGATTTCAAGGTCTCTACACTGGCTCATAGCACCACTGTATGAGGCCCTCAGAGATCCAATGAGATGCCTCAGCGTGCCACAGTGACAGCTGGGAAAATTATGGCTCAGATAAATTAATAAACTGCTAGAAGAAAGAGAATGCATCTAAATCAGGCCATGCCTCATATGATGAGCTTATATGCTTTATTAAAAGTGCACTGCACTTGTCTATTAAAGAGAAAGCAGGCAGTAACAAGAACCATGATGATGATGGTTTTGGGTTCATATCTGTGAGAAATCACAGACAGACATTACTTTTTCATTGATTCTTTGCTGTTTTGAGGTGCAAGGAATCATGGGATACTGTTCAGAATAAAATATGAAATCTCTCAGCACTCCTGTCATCTCATATCGAGCTCATTACACTGAGAATGTTCACGGACTCTCTCTAATTGTCATTTCCCATTTAAACATGTCAAAACATAGCAGAGCAGTCATTGTTAGCGTTAGCAGTCATGAACCTGAGAATATGGATTCCTGGCACAGCTTTTTGTGTTAAATTAGATCTCGCCACAATGACAAAATTGTGCTTGCGACACTCATGTGGCTCAAACGTGTTGATGCTAGGGGACTATATTCAGAAAGAACTCTCGTCAAAACGGCTACAAAGAATTGTTCTCACATTGTATATCAAACATGATTCCTGTGAGAAGTTACCCTGCTGAAAAAAACAATAGAACCCTGTCCAAAACACAATAGGAAATGTAATGGTTTTAATGGGAATTGTATTGGTTTTGATGTAAACTATAATGGTGTCTACTGGTATGTAATGGATTATATTGGTGGGATGTTAAATTCTAATGGAAAAATATCCAAAATACACTACAAATAGGAATTTTTTAATGGTTTTACTGGAAAAAGCTAATGGTTCATAATGGTATTTTAATGGAAACCATTAGAATTTCTGTGATGGTTTCTATCGGGCTTCTATTGTTTTTTTTTTTGTTTTTTTTGCAGGGTACTCTTGGTAACCACGGAGAAATCATAGCAATGTGCTTAAACCACTCAAGTCACCCTTACAAACGCATGTGTGTTAAATCTGATAAAATATTGTCAGAATGCATTAGCAACCATAACGCAATAATCTAAGTCCACTCCAAATATCGTAGAAACTGATTAACGAAGCAATAAAATAACACAAAACACTTGCAACCACACATTGTGTGGTAAAAAGTCAGAGCATACTAGAAACCAAACCGCAATGTGCTGGAATCACTATGAACACTATGAAACTGTATGGTTGTGTGTTAAAATAACTCGAAACACCACATGTGCGCTAAGTCTGCTCTGAGAATAATTCAAGAAATGGATAAAAACACATCTCTTCCATCTTTATTTGACCATCTAACTCTAGCACACTAGCAATCTCATAAGGATGCACTAAATCCACTCAGAACACACAAGCAACTATGTGTGCGCTAATTCCACTCAGAACACACTATCAACTATGTATGCGCTAAATCCACTCAGAAAACACTAGCAACTAGGTATGCGCTAAATCCACTCAGAAAACACTAGCAACTATGTATGCACTAAATCCACTTAAAACACACTAGCATTAATGATACGATAAATCCACTCAGAACACACTAGCATTTGCATAGTCAAGTCAAGTCAAGTCACCTTTATTTCTATAGTGCTTTTAACTAAACAAATTGTGTCAAAGCAACTGCAAAATATTAAAATAGGAAAATAATGTAACACTAATGTAAAATAATAAGATTAAACTCCCATTTTTCAGTTAAAGGCATTTCATTATTGAATTCAGTGATGTCATCGTCCAGCTCAGTTCAGTTTAAATAGTATCTGTGCAATCATGTCGGTGATATCTCTGGAAATGAAGTGTCCCCAACTAAGCAAGCCATTGGCGACAACGGCAAGGAACCAAAACTTTCACTATGCATCACTACCTGATGTAACAGAAACTATGGATTCTCTCTTTTCTAGCACTTTAGATACGGTTGCTCCTTTATGCTTAAGGAAGATTAAGGAAAAGAGTCCAACACCGTGGTATAATGAGCACATTATGCTGTATCAAACTGTAACCATGCAGCCGCCAGCTGCAGTATCACACCACTATGCAAAAACTAGCATTTGCATAGGGATGCATTAAATCTGCTCAAAACACACTAGCAACTGCGTATGCACTAATTCCAATCAGAACACTCTAGAAATCACGTAGTGATGCACTAAAGCCACTCAGAACACACTAGCAACTATGTATGCGCTAATTCCACTCAGAACACTCTAGCTATCGCATAGTAAGTTGCAAAATATATTTTAAAAATTACCAACCATATAGCAATGCTTTAAATCCACTCACAAACACACTAATAACTATTCACACCCTTGCAACTGTAAAGCAACACCCACAATACCTTTGTTTTGCATTTGCAACAATTTTTTTAAGCATCCAACTGTGTTGATTAATGTTATGCTAAGCACCGTAACTCTGCTGATCGAATCCAAGAACTGCAGTTTTGTGATTAGAGCCGAGTGTTGGGTTTTGTTGTCAGCAACTGATCCTCAGTGTGTCTTTTAGCTCGATTTTTGACTGTGTCGACATAGACAGGATTATTATATTGTTATATTTGACAGCAGCTGAATTCTAGGCAGGAGTTGTCATTCTGAAGACATTTCTGGAGAAAGAGTTCTGGCGCACATCACAGTTTCCTGCTCGCTAAGTGAACAGTTGTGTTCTGGTGATGTCATGGGTGCAAAGGGCCTTTTTAAGTGACTGATTCTGTGGCGGTTTTTTTTACTGAATGTAAGTGTCACTGGGGATTGCGCTTAATGCTCTATAAGCTTATTTTCACAAAATTATTTTAAAAATATTGTGTTATTTTTAGAGGCATGTTTTTCAGTCCAAAATGATTAACATTCTTCAAACAATCAAACAAACAAAAAAACTTTTAATTGAAAAGCAAAACTGTAAGTTGGTAAAAAGATTTTGTTGAATTAAGTATATTTTTCATTTATTTTATTTTTGGCAAACTTTTTCAAACTGTTTTTAATAGGGTTTATGTTTAAAATGCCATTAATTATTTAAATGTTAATTTAATTACCTAAAATGATTTATACATTTCTGCTGGTAAAGATTTGTCAGGAATGATTACTGTTACTGATATTCAGGTTCGTGATAGAAAACAGAAGGACAAGGTTTGGAATCTTGTTTCTGCCACAGGGTAAAAAATAAAACTTTTTTTTGTTGTTGTTGCAATTCTGAGCTTGTTTCTGGCTATTTTATGCGTATATGTTTAAATCTCACAATTCTAGATAAACTCAAAATTGCTAAAATAAACACTCTGAATTCTGAGTAATTCAGATATTTTTCTCAAAATTGAGAGCTTTATATCTATATTCTCAAATTGAGTTATACTGCAGAAAGAGTAGTATGCTATACTGAAGATAGCTCAAGACTTAGTATTCTGGATAAAAATCTCAGTGCTTTCAAATAGTTGTAGAAGTTCCTGGGGTAAAAAAATAAGCAACACCTCTCCAAAATGTCTTTGACAAATATGATTTTAGTCTGTAATGTTTTGAAAACATTTTAACACACACAAACCTTGGTCAGAACATCCATAGTTTCTAGAAGCTCCAGTCAAGAGCTCGAACACCCCACCCTAAAATATCTCAAAATATTCAAAAATAAGTGAATTTCATGCCCACCACCTGGCCAGTTATTCCAACCAGATGCCGTTCCTGCTCAATTTCCTGTCGAAACCTGCGGTGCGACTGCATATTTGAAGTGAACATGCTATAGTCACACCTCCTGTCCACACCTGTGAGGGCTACAATAATAGTGTCTAAACCCATGCTGTGGTCAGCAGATAAACCAACCCAGCGTGTTGAGGCTTGTGCAAATGTTTGGCAAAAAAGATGCAGGAAGAGAGTGGGTGTTGTTATTTCAAGTAGGACACTGTAGTTCAAGACTTGTTATTTGAGACATTTTTTGAACGTTATTGTGTGATGAATATATAATGATTTTATTAATTTACACTTTTCTATTTACATAGTTCTAGATATATTTTATATAGTTTATGATTTTAGTAAAAACAGTATTAGTAAGTATAGAATGCAGGATATCATAGTTTTATATTATCTATCTATCTATCCATCTATCTATCTATCTATCTATCTATTAGGGTTGGGCCGATGTACGATGCCATCGTCCATCGCCGATGGCTGACAGACATGTCAATGTTGAGTCAGCATTGTGATCATCACCCCCATTTTTGTACAGTTTCTCTCGCAATTATATATCTGGGTAGTTATACTGTGTATAACTTGCGGGCATCAGGGAACCGCTACTAATATGCAGGGCACTGAAACTGCTTTTGAATGAGCGCTCTTATTCTACTTTTGAGATTCGCGATCACACGGAATCTACGGAGCAGCAGGACCATACATTTACAAGATATAGGACATTTCTATTTTAAAAATGAGCATAAACATTCATAGCATTGAAAAAATGTATATAAACAGTTTGATAAATTCATCCATGAATATTAGGCTTAAAAAATAGTGCGCTAAAACATATTGTGAACAGCCTGAATGACGGCACTTATGTAAACATTAATTTGAACGTCTGTCTTCATATCAATAACCTATTTCATATTTATTTCCTATTTACCTATCTATTTTTATTTCAAAAATTGAGCATGTTTGCTTGGGAAGAAGACGGAAGCGATTTAATTTAAACAAGGGAACGAATTTAGAGCCCTTCGGCTTATCAGAATTCTCCGCCCGACTCCGAACCGAGCCAGTGTCTTTCTCTCTCTCCTCCCCATTATACAGCTGCTGTTGGCAGCCATTCAAATTGTTCAGCTTTGGTTTTTAATGGCAAAGTGGTCATATTTCGTTTGATTTCTTTTATTAATTTAATTCATAAATATGATTGGAACATTCAAAAGGCCCAAAACGACTAATCTAATATTCGAAAATCGTGACCCATCCCTACTCACTAATGCATTCATATGAGTATAGTCTTTACTGTGCTACTTTATCTGTATATGATTTAGAACAAGCAGAAATCTGTGAGAAATATAACAACCCAAAGAGAAATAACTGATGAAAAAAACAAGCTAAGGAGCAATAGCCATGTGGGCAGTGCTGTCATATCTCATAGCTGTACACGAGATTTTTGACACAGCTCCACACATATTTGTTCATTAATGATGTCATCAGCGACTAGTCGATCCGACTCGACTTTCATCACATAAAAGTCGACTTTAAAAAATCAAAAATTCAACCCCTACTTTATACTATCCTGATTATGTTGATTACGTTCTTGGGTACTCTCCAAAATGGCAGAAGATTGTAACTCAGAGAGAATAATTATTTAACTAATTATGTTATTATTGTTTTCTTTCTGCACAAAAGTATTTCTTTGACAGTGGCTTTCAGCTCATTACATTTTTGGTCTCACTGTTTGTGACTATTTTAACAAAGTCCTTGCTACATTTCTGGACCTGGTAACATTGCAGATGCATTGCTGTTTATGGGTTAGAGAGCTCTCAAATTTGATAAAATAATATCTTAATTTGTCAGTATGAAGATGCTCCAAATGTCTTGGTAAAGGTTTATGGGTTTGAAACAACATGGACCAACGTGTACATTGCACCCTAAATGACAGACTTTTTCATTTTGGGTGAACTAACCCTTTAACTCTAGGATCTTGGTTTTAATATTTTTATTGGTGAAAATTTGTCAAGAATGTATATACAGGTGCATCTCAATAAACTAGAATGTTGTGGAAAAGTTCATTTATTTCATTAATTCAACTCAAATTGTGAAACTCGTGTATTAAATAAATTCAATGCACACAGACTGAAGTAGTTTAAGTCTTTGGTTCTATTAATTGTGATGATTTTGGCTCACATTTAACAAAACCCACCAATTTTCACTATCTCAACAAATTAGAATACTTCATAAGGTCAATAAAAACGTTTTAGTGAATTGTTGGCCTTCTGGAAAGTATGTTAATTTACTGTATTTGTACTCAATACTTGGTAGGGGTCCTTGCTTTAATTACTGCCTCAATTCAGCGTGGCACGGAGGTGATCAGTTTGTGGCACTGCTGAGGTGGTATTGAAGCCCAGGTTTCTTTGAAATATTACAGCTCATCTGCATTTTTGGTCTCTTGTTTTCATTTTCCTCTTGACAATACCTCATATATTCTCTATGGGGTTCAGGTCTGGTGAGATTGCTGGTCAGTCAAGCACACCAACACCATGATCTTTAACCAACTTTTGGTGCTTTTGGCAGTGTGGGCAGGTGCCAAATCTGCTGGAAAATGAAATCAGCATCTTTCAAAAGCTGGTCAGCATGAAGTGCTCCAAAATGTCTTGGTAAAACAGTGACGTTGGTTTCAAAAAACACAATGGACCAACACCAGCAGATGACATTGCACCCCAAATCATCACAGACTGTGGAAACTTAACACTGGACTTCAAGCAACTTGTGCTTATGAGCTTCTCCACCTTCCTCCAGACTCTAGGACCTTGGTTTCCAAATTAAATACAAAACTTGCTCTCATCTGTGGGCAACAGTTGTTTTGAGTTGATTAATTCAGAAACTAATGCTAATGCTGATGTAAATGTTTACAAACCGGCTGTTTTAATATCACTACACTCAAAATCCACTTTCATTCTGTAATGTGGGAGAATGTTCTGGGTTTAATACAAGTTAAGCTCCATTGCCACAGAAACTCATGTTGTACCTCAGTTTACCGAAATCAAACAAAAATTGTGTTTACAGTGTAATAGGGCGAGGAACTGTATCAAGTAAATGCTGAAGTACAGAGGAAATTCACCCTAATCAGCTCTTTAAAATGGCTACCGTGCTCGACTGCTGATTTAGCACAGACAGTGCCTGGCTAAGCTATATTGTGGGTTTTAGTACTTAATGCATGCTAAAGTTGCCTGACTGTTCAGTATTTTTTTTTCTGTGAAGTTACTTTGAATGTACAGCCACAATATTTATGCTACTTATGTAAACTTGGCAGTAGCATGTTAAAATTGCTAACTAGCATTGTTTGTGCAAAGCTGTGCCCAGTATTTCATATCCTGTCATGACCTGCCATGTAAATCTGCAAACTTTTGTATACACATAATTATATCGAGCATGTATAACAAAGTTAACCAGTCTACAAAAAAGTAGCTTTTTCGAGGATGAAATATTTATTTTTTTGCTAAATCTTAAATAAATAGCATATTATTATTATTATTATTATTATTATTACTTTGACAATTTAGTTTTAATTTTTAAGTAAAGTTTATTTTTTTAATTAAACTTTTAGACAAACATTGATAGATTAAGGAATATTAAACTGAATAAGCTCCTAAAAATGGCTAAATAGCTCTAGACTACAACTTTTATTCGCATCTTGGCTGATGGCAAATCACTTTTTTACTCAATTATAAAATAACTTTACAACTCAAATAACATATTTCAGAGTACAATAATAATATTTTTTATTAAGTTTATAAATGTCATTTTTAGGTGAACATTGAATGTTACATTTAACTTTACAGCTTAACATATTTCTGTGGGGAAAAAAATCCAATATCAGTTTATTTTAAGTTATATATATATGTGTGTGTGTGTGTATATATATATATGTGTGTGTATATATATGTGTATATATATGTGTGTGTGTATATATGTGTATATATATGTGTGAGTATATATATGTGTATATATGTGTATATATGTGTGTATATATATATATATATATGTATATATATATATATATATATATGTATATATGTATATATATATATATATAGTATATATATATATATATATATATATATATATATATATATATATATATATATATATATATATATATATATATATATATATGTATATATATATGTATATATATATATATATATATATATATATATATATATATATATATATATGTGTGTATATATATGTGTGTGTATATATATATGTATATGTATGTGTATATATATATATATATATATATATATATATGTGCATATATGTAACATTGTAACTACATGTCAACATATCTCCAAACTCTCAGAGTAGACTGTTAGGGTAGGTTTAGTGTTAGTAGAATAAGTTGACATATACTTGCAAAGTTTCTCATAGTCAGTATGTTGTCTGTTGTGGACTCATCAAAATAAATTGTTAGAAGACATTAAGCAGACATTCTACTAATAATCTACTAACTGCTAGTTGACATCGTAGTTGCAAAGTTACTTACTGTTAGTAGAATGTCTAAAGTGGACTATCGAAATAAAGTGTTACCTTTTTTTGACATGAATGAGCTCTTTTCAACAAAACAAATCTCTCTAGGATGAATTGCTTCATTGACATCTATTGTAAATGTAATCCTGCATATGCAGCATTTGTTTGTTTATATCAGTTAAGCGATTAGTGATAATTGTCGCAGATGTTAAACTTGTACTGAACCCAGAACGTTCTTTTAAATGTTGTCTGCACACACATATACAATCTTGCTCTTACACATATTCATTAAAATTCTCTCGTTGCTCTTGATGGGTGATTGTTTACTTCCATTACCCTTGATGGCAATAACAGGCAGTTCCCGACCCATGTGCCAGGAACCTCCCGCTAACATCCCCCGCTTCCCATGACACACTGCGACCCTGAACTCATTAAGAAATGTCAGAAAATTGGTGATCTCACCGCAGAAACAGCCTGCAATCTTCTTGTTGCTTTTAAATGAAACAATTAAAAGCAAAAACGTTGTACTTTTGGCTGACCTGGAGCATCGATGCTCTTTGCAATTCAATATTATTAGCTTCCAGTGACTGTAAACCCTTTGTTTACTTCTGTATAAACATCTAAGCATAGTTATTAGTTGTAATTATTCTCAGAAAGATATTGCCAACTCAAACAACTAGCTAACAAGGTTGAAGGGGCAAATGCTCAGATATGTCCAAATAGTGCATTAGTAAGAAAAACTAGCAGGGAAGAGAGCTCTGTTTTGGTTTTTCCCAGCAGGTTTGGACTCTGTCTGGGTCAACGTTCCTGGCATGTGATATTTTTATGTTAGCCAACCTCTGTAAGCGGCAGAAACTCACCGGCCGTGTGTGTACTTGCTATAAAGCCACTGTCGTTCTTATTTCTTACATCTATCAATTCCTATCTCACTTTATAAATAAGAAATATGTTTTTCTCTTCTTTTCATTTCAACTCTTATGTAAGAAATGGAATAACCAGAAATGGAAAGACGGCGAGGCTTAAAAGTCATTTGGAGCCATTTCCCCACTAATGGGAAAAATACATCAATAATACAACAAAGCCTTAAAAACCAATGCAACCAATTTCAGCACAGAGGATTCGAATTCTGTAAATGTTGAGGCATTTTATATTGATGGGCCGTTAAAAACCAACCCAGCACTTGAGGGGAAAAAAGTAACTTCTTAGGAATGAAAGACAAGGATAAAGCAATACGATGCACACTGGAGGCCTGGGGTTGTAGACGTTTTATAAGGATGTATGGGGTTTTTCATTAGGGATGTATTGTTAGGAAGAAATTACATGCCAGTTTGTCTTCAGCTTGTCAATATCATCTTTCAGTCGTCATAAACTGGGCTGTACAGAGTATGTGCTGTATGTGACAAACAGGCCCATGTTATTTGCTAAAATGAAATGAACCTAGTTAGATTTGTAAGTTGTTCGATGTTGATTTTAAACAAACCTAAGTGAGGTTTGTTTGCCATCCTTTATTCCAATTCTGGCCATTCTGTTATTCTTTTTCTTTGTTTTGCTTGTTGTTGTTGTTTTGCCTCACATTGTTTTTTTTCTCTCTTTGTATTGTTATTATTTACAATTATTATTATGTTTTGGTGTGTATTCTGTATTGCCAAGTTTAGCTTTTTGTTTAGCTTTGAGTTTTGTTTGTGTTTCTCTCTTTTTTGTTTGTAAATTTTCCAATATAGTTTTATTTTTATTTGTTTTTAATTATCATAATATTTTAATTATTTTGTATTTAGTTTATATTTTGATGTGTGTTTAATGTTTATTGCTAGAATAATCCTTAAACTTAAAAATATGTCAATTGTATTTAGATTCCAAATGTTTAAACTTGACATTCAGAGGTCGACAATCAACATTTTCCGAAGATTAAGCACACGATCATGTGTTAAAAAATATATATATATATATATACTGTGTATATATATAGATATTACATTTGTATAAGCTCCACGCCTCATTCTGACTATAATGTAAACTATCAAAATAAAAGTAAAATATAATGTGAAATGTAAAACGCGCAAAGTAAAAAGTAATGCATTACAATATTGCATTTTTTCATTAAAAAAGTAACTAATTGCATTTTCTCTCAACATGTGGACAGGAGAAGGTGCCAGTGAATAAATAGGAAAATAAAGTAACCTGTGTTACTTATTAGAAAAAGTTACTCAGATATTTTCTTGTAAAAAATAATGATTTACTTAACTAGTAACTTGAAAAAGTAATCTGATTACGTAACTTGTGTTGCTTGTAATGTGTTATCCCCGACACAGACAAAGTAAATATACAAAGGTAAAGGTAAATATGCAAAAGCGTCACTGATCCCCCAAAAACCACTGCTACAGTTTATTAGTACTTATTTGTCCAATGCAGGATTCAGTGCAAATGATTGCATTAAAAGCAAATACTGATTTAATTTGGATAGAACAGCAGGGTCACAAAAGGGGAGAGCTTGTGTTTCCCCCTAGTTAAACACTTGAAAGCCGGCCCATTCCCAAGAAAAGGCTTTGCAATCAGAAAACTGTCTGTCGGCTGTCCAAACAGAACCGCCTCTCAAATCCATTAATCTGGCAAAATCCATCAGAGAGCATTCATCAGGACCCAAGCGAGCTGTCTGTCAGCATGCCTGTCTTAAAGAGACAAACACTGTTTGGGCCTGACAAACAAAAGATGTTATTTTGACAAATTGCCCACAGATTAGGGACCTCTTTGAAAGCGGGGGCCCCTAGAGGTGAGCCGGGAGCTAAACTGCTCCAGGTGTTTGTTTGTTTGTTTACTCGAGCTGAATGTGGGGCAGGGCCGGAGTGATTGAGCGACTGACAGAGCTAGGGACCCCGGCACTGTAGGAGACATGTAAAGATCAACGGCGGCCGTGTTTGTCTTTCCGCATCAAAGAGAAGTTTTTTTGTTAGGATCCCACTTTACATTAAGTGGCCTTAACTATTATGTACGTAGATTTAAATCAAATCACTTTTATTGTCACATCACCACAGCACAAGTGCCTTGGTGAGTGAAATTCTTATGAGCGTGCTCCAGACAGTGCAGAAAAACAACA
The DNA here is from genome assembly GCA_027564155.1 of Gymnocypris eckloni scoliostomus. Classification (NCBI taxonomy): domain Eukaryota; kingdom Metazoa; phylum Chordata; class Actinopteri; order Cypriniformes; family Cyprinidae; genus Gymnocypris; species Gymnocypris eckloni. The sequence continues at coordinate 14,282,768 of CM050418.1, read as the reverse complement.
GACAATTTACATATGGACAGACAGTGCAAAAAAACAACAACAAACAATTTACATATGGACAGACAGTGCAAAAAAACAACAACAAACAATTTACATATGGACAGACAGTGCAAAAAAACTGCACTGGAGCATTTACAGTGCTCCAGACAGTGCAAAAAAAAAATAAAAAAAAATTACATATGGACAGTACATATTTACAGACTGTACAGAAGACAATGTGCAAAATACACATACATATACTCAGTACACATAGTGTACTATAAAGACACACTCAATTATCAGCGACACATTATACAATCCGTATGGGCACATCTGCATTATGTACAGTATCTATACATAATGTAGTCTATACATAGTAATAATGTGAGGTGCAACAGATTATAAATTAACAGCAGATTGGTTGAGCAGCAGATAGATGTGCAAAGGTGCAACAGATTATTCATATGCAGTGTCGTGGATGTGCATTGTATGGTGTCCAGTGATAGCAGATAGGTTGTGTTAGTGCAGTGTGAGTGTAGTCCAGTTGAACTGTGTTAAAGTGCAGTGCATGGCATGTTGTGTGAGTGGGAGTGTGATGTAGGTGAGTTATTTCTGACTGTTCATTAGCCTGATAGCCTGAGGGAAAAAGCTGTCCCTCAGTCGGCTAGTGCGGGATCGGATGCTGCGGAAACGTCTCCCTGAGGGCAACAGAGAGAGCAGACTGTGGGACGGGTGGCTGGAGTCTTTGATAATCCTCCAGGCTTTCCTTGTACACCGCCTGGTGTAGATATCCTGGAGGGAGGGAAGCTCACCTCCAACAATGTGGCGGGCAGTTGCCAGCGTTGCTGTTTCCAAACCAGGCGGTGATGCAGCCGGTCAGGATGCTCTCCACAGTGCAGGTGTAGAAGGATCTGAGGATACTGGGGCTCGTTCCAAACTTCCTCAGCCGTCTCAGGAAGAAGAGGCGCTGATGTGCCTTCTTCAGCACTGCATCTGTGTGAGCAGACCATGTGAGATCCTCTGTGATGTGAACGCCGAGGAACTTAAAGCTGCTCACCCGCTCCACAGGTGTCTTGTCGATGGTGATGGGTGTGTGTTCTCTGCTCTGTCTCCTGTAATCCACCACCAGCTCCTTGGTCTTGTCGATGTTGAGTGAGAGGTGGTTCTCCTGACACCATTTTGTCAGGGTACTCACCTCCTCTCTGTAGGCCGTCTCATCGTTGTCGGTGATCAGGCCTATCACCGTTGTGTCATCGACAAATTTGACGATGACATTCGAGCTGTGTGTAGCTGTACAGTCGTGTGTACAGGGAGTACAGGAGTGGGCTGAGGACGAGCCCTGCGGTGCACCAGTGTTGAGGATCAGGGAGATGATGTGTTGTTGCCCATTCTGACCACCTGACTTCTGCCTGTCAGGAAGTCCAGGATCCAGCTGCACAGAGATCTGTTCAGTCCTAGAGTCTGCAGCTTCGCAACCAGTGTGGCAGGCACTATGGTGTTAAATGCCGAACTATAATCCACGAACAGCATCCTCACGTAGGTGTTCTTATTTTCCAGGTGGGAGAGAGCAGTGTGCAGGGTGAAGGCAATAGCATCGTCTGTGGAACGGTTACTGCGGTATGCAAATTGTAGTGGGTCCAGTGAAGCAGGCAGCACAGAGCAGATGTGGTCTCTGACAAGCTTCTCAAAACACTTGCTGAAGATGGGGTCAGAGCAACGGGCCTCCAGTCATTCAAGCATGTGATTTTGTTTTCTTTGGTATGGGCACAATGATGGATTTTTGAAGCACGAGGGAACCACAGACAGAGAGAGGGACAGATTGAAAAAAATGTCTGTAAAACCCGGCTAGCTGGAAAGCGCATGCTTTGAGCACACGGCCTGGTATACCATCTGGGCTCACGGCTTTTACGGATGTTTACCCGTTTGAAGGATCGGGTTACATCCGACAGAAAGCAGTGGACTCACCTCTTCTGCAGCAGTCGTGTGAGCGCTCTCTGTGTGGGCGGTGTTATCAGCCTCGAAACGAGCATAAAAGGTGTTGAGCTCGTCCGGTAGAGAGGCGGAAATGTTCACAGTAGCTGGTTTATTCCCTTTAAAGCCTGTGATGTTGTTAATGCCCTGCCACATGCTTCTTGGGTTGATGTTGTTGAAATGTTCTTCAACTTTGTTTTTATATGTTCGTTTGGCTGCTTTGATGGATCTCCTGAGATCGTAACTGGCTTGTTTCCGATCGTCAGTGTTTCCGGATTTAAAGGCAGATGTCCGCGCTGACAAGGCTGATCGAACATCGCTGTTAATCCACGGTTTTTGGTTGGGGTAGATGCGGATTGTTTTGGTCGGAACTACATTAATCATTTGGTACAATGCTCTTATTGTGTACATACATATAGTATATAGTGGGACCTTTTTTTAAATTATAAAACAAGTTATTATATTATATTATATTATATTATATAATATCACATGTTCTTTTCATGCAATGTGGTTGAATTAATAAACATTTTGAACTTTTCAACTTTTTAAAACACTTTACAAATTAATTGGTAACCATGCTTCTGATTTTGATATATGATTATGTATGTATAGTGGACACTATTTTATTATTATATTATATAGTGGATATTAATTTAGAAGTTTTTAATCAAATTAAATTATATTATATTGTACAGTTAAGTTATTATAACTGCTTGGTTTAGGACTAATTTGTAACCCTGTTACTTTTCCAGGAATAGTTATTTATTTTATAAACTAGTAATTTTTGTTTATATAAATTATAAGAGTCCTAATTAACTACTGTGTTGTTTATAATCATGTGAAATGCATATATACCCACACTGTAATACAATAATGCAAATGCAATATCATGTGTTTAATGTTTTTAATTTTCATGTATTTTTCAGCCAGTAACATCACAGACACTGAGGAGGACCCTTCGATCGGTGAGAAAAGACTTTTAGCAATTTATTCAGCTCACATAACCTTGTCCCAAATGAACGCAGCTGAGTTTTAACTAATTTAGCAGAACCGTAAACACCAAAGGAACAGGAACAATGCATAGGGTCTGCAATGCTTCTTTGCAGTGAGACAGAGAGAGTGTGTGTGATCTCACATCCAACAGATGGACGTGTAAATGAGGCAGTGACTGATGAGATGTAGAGCTGCTGACGAGAGATTTAATGAGGCTTGGAATTGTGGTGGGGGGTACAGAGAACAGAAAAGAAGACGAAAGAAAGGATAGACAGATAAACGGAGGAAGAGAGGTGGACGGAGGGCAGAAGGAAGGATTCTGTAAAACATCTCACTTAGAATTGCATTCAAGCTCTTTATTCACAGAATTAATCAGCTTGAGAGTATTCTCATTAAAACACACACACACAGGCTTTGTTCCAAAACTTAGTGTGTCTGCTTGCCTACTGCATATTTAGGCAGCTGCTCTTTTGCAGAAAAAAAGTATTTTCAGTGAGAGCCGGTGATAAGAAGCAATTTGAGGCGACATGATTGACCTTTTGGCATGTTTCTACAAAGTTTAGACAAGTTTAACTTTAGCAACTAAAAAGCTACTAGAAATAGAAGTAAAGACAGTGGAGCTCATGTGATCCCCAGAGAGGTTACTTTAATACTCCTGTAAGCGATTTCACTATTCCGTATGATTAGCCCATATATGACAGAATAAAATATAATATCTAAATAGTTTTAAACAGATTTACATTGTCTGCATTCTGTGTTTAATTTTTAATTTTTGTCCAGAATTCGCCTTCTGAGTTAATTTTTTTTATTAATAACATTTTATTTATTTATTTATTTTGGTTTTGGTTTATTATACAGTGCTCAGCGTAAATGAGTACACCCCTTTTGAAAAGTAAAATTTTAAACAATATCTCAATGAACACAAAAACATTTTCCAAAATGTTGACAAGACTAAGTTGAATATAACATCTGTTTAACTTATAACATGAAAGTAAGGTTAATAATATAACTTAGAGAACAACATTTTCAGTTTTACTCAAATTAGGGTGATGCAAAAATGAGTACACCCCACAACAAAAACTACTAAATCTAGTACTTTGTATGCCCTCCATGATTTTTAATGACAGCACCAAGTCTTCTAGGCATGGAATGAACAAGTTGGCGACATTTTGCCAGATCTATCTTTTTCCATTCTTCAAGAATGACCTCTTTTAGAGATTGGATGCTGGATGGAGAGTGATGCTCAACTTGTCTCTTCAGAATTCCCCATAGGTGTTCGATTGGGTTCAGATCAGGAGACATGGCCACTGAATCACTTTCACCCTGTTCTTCTTCAGAAATCCAACAGTGGCCTTAGATGTGTGTTTAGGATCATTGTCATGTTGGAAAAGTGCACGACGACCAAGGGCACGGAGTGATGGTAGCATCTTCTCTTTCAGTATAGAGCAGTACATTTGTGAATTCATGATGCCATCAATGAAATGCAGCTCCCCGACACCAGCAGCACTCATGCAGCCCCACATAAGGACACTGCCTCCACCATGTTTCACTGTAGGCACCATGCATTTTTCTTTGTATTCCTCGCCTTTGCGACGCCATACAGTTTTGAAGCCATCAGTTCCAAAAACATTTATCTTGGTCTCATCACTCCAGAGTATAGAGTCTCAGTAGTCTTCATCTTTGTCAGCATGGGTCCTGGCAAACTCTAGGCGGGCTTTTTTGTGCCTGGGCTTTAGGAGAGGCTTCTTTCATGGACGGCACCCATGCATGCCATTCCTCTGCAGTGTACGCCGTATTGTATCACCCCAGTTTGGCTTTCTACTTCTTTAGATAACTGCAGTGAACTTGCATGTCGATTTTCTTCAACCCTTCTCATCAGAAGACGCTCCTGACGAGGTGTTAACTTCCGTGGACGACCTGGACGTCTCTGTGAGATGGTTGCAGTTCCATCTTTTTTAAATGTTTGTACCACTTTTGCTACAGTATTCTGACTGATAAGTAAAGCTTTGCTGATCTTCTTGTAGCCTTCACCTTTCTTGTGTAAAGAAATGTTTTTCTTTCTCAGGTTTTGTTACATTTCTCTTCCATGTGGTGCCATTGCTGACAGCATGAAATGGGAAGGGGTTCTTTAAGTAACACCCTTTTATAGTCAACTGTCACCTGTGTAATGAATAATAGACTCACCTGTGGTTGAATTCTTGTTAAATTAGACATTTGTAGTCTAAAATTTAGCTTTGCTCCAGAGACTTTCAGTGGGGTGTACTCATTTTTGCATCACCCTAGTTTGAGTAAAACTGAAAAATGTGTAATCTAAGTTATATTATTAACCTTACTTTCATGTTATAAGTTAAACAGATCCAACATTTTGGAAAATGTTTTTGTGTTCATTGAGATACTGTTTAAAATTTTACTTTTCAAAGGGGGTGTACTCATTTACGCTGAGCACTGTAGATGTTTAGAAACCATGTGTGAAATCGTCTGCATTCTGACATTACTTGTTTGTTTTGTATTACATTTTTTTTAAATAAAAAAATGTGTTTAATTAACAGGGACATTGTACACTAATAAAAATTTCTGTAAATGTACCAGAATTAGCTAAAGGCTATTTGTCATCTGTAGTCTCTGGACAGATTTTACAAGTCACCCTAAAATTATGTGATTAGAATTTGATTAGATTATTTTAACAGTTAATTTTAATTTTATTTTTTGCAGTCACTGCATCTAATTTGTGATAAGATTTCTAAAAGCTTTGGCTAGTTACACAGCCTCCAATAATGTCCAGTAGAAGGAACATCCAATAGAGCCACTCAGCAATCTGAATCCATAATCATATAAAATAATGCAATAAAAAGTGTTTAATCATGCCCTCAAACCTAAATTATTAATTATAAAAATATTGAATTGAATATATATTTTATAATTAATTGTTCATTTTTGGGGCATAATGTAATATCATTATTTGTTTTTCAATTAATTGTTTAGGTCAGGGGCATGATTAAATGCTTAATGTATTTTTTTAAATAATTTTTCACTCTTAATTTACATGTTAAATTGACAGCTGCCCACGGTTTGGAACAGCCTTCGTGCCATTCCTGCGTTGTTATCTCTAAATTTTGGAACAGAGCCATTCTCTCTCCTCTTCAATTCAAGGTGCTTCATTACCATGATGTCCTCTCCAAGCCGCCCCCTTCTCTCTCTTATTGACGCTTGTTGTTTAATGGCTCAGAGTGGGCAGTGAATTTTAAGCTCTGATTAATGGATCAGTAATGATAGGCTAACACCTAGATGTAGCAGGTAATTAAGCATTAATGAGCTGTGAGAAAGCACTCAGACACACAGAGACTCCATCACACGTAACAACACATCACCGCTGAGGGCTTTAATTGCTCAAAGGTTGCTCCTTCATTGCTCAGGAGGCTTAATTGAGATCTCACTGGTGGTTCATTCTTTAAACTGGTCTCAGATGTTTCTTTAAAAATTGCTTTGGAGGAAAACAAAAACAAGGCCATCATTATTGTAGATGAAAGGTATGGTCACATTAGTGAAATATTTTGAACAAAAAATGTCTTTCGTCATACCGATGTATAATATCTTGTTGTCAGGTGTGTATGGTTCTTTTGGAGACCCCGACATGCCATGTTTAAATTAAACCTATGAGGTAGACTATAAAACATGTATAATAATATTATTGGAGTAAGTTTTACAAGAAAATACTGTTTAAGTCTTTCTACTTAAAATTTTACATTTAATATATTACTGGCAATTTCTTTGTAATTATTCATGAAATTTACTAGCATTTTCTGAGTGAAAATCCTACACTAGTTTACCAGTGTACTTTAAAATATTATTTCACAAAAAAGGAAGTCATATGGCTTTTAAAGGACAAGAGGCTGAATAAATGAGTTTTAGAAATACATAAAACATACAACACGGATTGTTTTCAAGTGTAGCATGTGAGATTTTCACAAAAAGCAAAAGGTTTCTGGAGGGAGGGGGAGGAAAACCAATGAATCAGTTTAATGGGGGAACCTATTGAATGTTTTTGATTTTGGTTTTGTTTCAGGTATGGCTTCCAGTACTGAATCAGTTTATGCTGTTCTGTTGGGTAAGAATGTACTCATATTCAAAATATGATCTGTTCATCTACAACTCTTAAATCATACATGGCCACACTGATTATATAAGCATCTCGATGGAGGCTGAATTATTCCATAAATTAGTTTTATAGTGAATTCAACCTCCCATTTTACTCACAGCCACGCCACCATCCAATCAGATTTCCGATGGATAAAACCTATTGATCTTCAAGTCCCACCCCACAACGCTGTTTTGTGTGAACTACATACCCACTATCAACTTGATTTCATTCGCTTCTGGTCTTCTTGTGGTTATTTCCTCATCCAGGAGTCTCTGTAATAGCAGTTGTTGTGATGATACTGCTAATTATGATAGTGGTTCTCCGCTTCATGGCCCATCAGAAAGGCACATATTACACCCAAGAGGAGAACTTAGCATTTAAGAGTGACCCTGAGATGCAGGAGGTCACCGACGATCTGGAAGATCCAGAAAATCCAGAAGAAGGTAAGAGACCACTCAGCTTCTAACATTTTTCCACTATGGCTTGAACTGAAAACTGATGCTGCCTGCTAGAAAACGTATTAATAACTTTTTGTCAATGACGACAGTCATATGTCTCATAATAGTGTCTAAAATCTATTTTGCAGAGGAGCCTTAGTATCTTCTGGCGGAAGCCTTTTGGGATGTTTCCTGTGTGAAATATATCACTGCAAGCGACAGAAGGATCTGTCGTGGTTCCTCTTCATTTTCACTCTCCAATCACATATGCCTTTTCCAACAGATGTCCTTTTTCTGACGGCTTCACACTCAACCACTCCAAAACTAAAATACATTTCCATGTGGAGAAGCACTTGTGTGCTAATTATTTCACTTTGTGTTACAGAGTACTTATGTTATATTAAAATGTGAATGTTTTATACTGTCGACTTTTAGCCTTGTGAATTAACAAATTAATGACTCTATGTAGTATCTTTTATATTACCATATTATTAAGTTCTTTGCAAATACTAAGTGCATTTTTTTATAAATTAATTTATGCCAACTTTAGTGACTGGTTGACATGTACCTGTATCTCTTTGTAGATTCTCATTTGCAAAGATATAGACTTAGAATTAGCAGCATGAATCAAACACCTCCAGATGACTCGTTATCCAGGTGGTTGTCAAAGGCTACTCTGAAAGTTGTCATCATGTATTCCAGTTGTTTTGAAACATCTGTGGTGATTCAAAAAATATTCACAGGTGAAAGAAGAGTAAAAGAGCCTTTGGTAACTGTCCATATTTAGGTAAATGAAAATTCTGTCATTTTTTACTCCCCCTCATGTCAGTCAAAACCCTCTGTTTTTCTGTGGAACACAAAATTAGACGTTAAACAGAATGTTCATTCTGCTTGGTTCTAAATAGTGTATATAAAGTTCTAAAAATGGAGTAATAGTTGATGAAAATTCTGCTTTGCATCACCGGATTAAATTACATTTTAAAATATATTCCAATACAAAAACAGTCATATCAAATTGTAATAATATTTCACAAAATTACTGTTTTTAGTGTATTTTAATTAAATACATACAGCCTTGGTGAGCATAAGACATAAGAAACTTAAAAAAAAATCTTACCAACTTCAATCGTTTGAACAGTGGTGTTTTTTTATATATAATATGAACCAAAGACCCACTTTTATTATCTTTTTGGTTTGTTTGTTCATCTATTTAAGTTTTATTTTTGACCCATAGTATATTGCATTAGTTATGAATAAAATGAGTGATACAGCAAATGGTAGAAAGACATTTAAATGAATCCTTAATAAATTTGCATGTGAATGGATGTACTGTAAGTAGATCCATATTAACATTCTTGTAATATTTATTGTAGAAAGTCTTGATTGACCATGCAGCTGATGCCAGTGAGGTTAAAATAAAGCTATAAATAGAAGCCATTGCAGTGTTTTATTTATTTCATAGTTGTGTGTGATTGTACACAGAGCACTCATTTTTTAGACTCTCAAAATCTACAGAAATATAGACATTTCAGGGTATTGCTAAGAAAAATCCAAGTAAATAAAACTAAGACCTGCTTCATTTTGAATCCAGCTTGATATTTATACAATATCAACCACCTAGCTGAGGCTGAAATATTTGTTTGCTGACCTGAATGTCATATGGATACAGTAATATTCTGCTAGAGCTCTAAAAATACACATTTAAGAGACACCGGTAATGTTAATATAAACAGTGTGCGACGGTCCACGTAGGAAACAAAAGGCAAACAAACAAAGACTGCAGTTAAAGAGTTTCAAAAATAGCCGAGTAGGCAAATCAAAAGCCACATCTCAGTACCGCCACAGAATACAAGAAACAAACCAAACATCCTGAACAACACACAGCTCTAACTTTGTCTACAGCAATTTGTGGAAACTGGTACATCTCGCTATACGACGGAAGCCAGTGACCTGATTAGGGCTGGATGAAAACAGTTTCTAATTAGCGGTGAACAGCGTCACCCCCTCGGAGAGTTGAGCTGAAATAAAGTGTCAACAACAGCAGGAAACTTTCAAAGAAAAACTCCAATATAGCATACGCGCTAAGGGAATTAGCCTGTAGCCGAGCTCACAAATATTATACGACCATGTGAAATACAATTTAGCAGGGAGAAGCTCAAACAAAGAGTGGATGGGCAAATACATCAAACGAAACGGGTTATGTCTGAACTATTTACTCTGCGCTGAGGATCTCTGGAGATGCTACGACGTACGCCGTTCAGACCACCAGTAAACCCAATTCCAAAAAATGACGTCTAATCATGCCAACTCATGTTTGATCCAGCTGAGGTGGTGTGATTCTTCAAAAATATGTCAGAAATATAATAGCTTCACAAGATGCGAAAATTTACTTTTCCGTGGTGTTAGGGACCGATTTGTTTATTTGTATTAAGTAGGTTAATGATTTCCCCCGATAGTAATTTCCGCCAATTTTCTGCAGCGGACTCAAAGCATCAAATATACCCAAACGAAGCCTTTTTTCCTCTGTGAGAGGGCAACACAATAGGGCCGGTTTGATCTAGCTCTTTTTAGACATGGATCACCATCAAAAGCGTCAATTGACATTGATTTCTCATCTCGGTGGAAGCCATTACAGGGAATAAAACCGACAGATATGACAGAATGAATTTCAGCCCTCTTTAGAGAAGTCAACCTTTTTCGGGGGAGTCTGAATCAAGGCCATCATCTCTCAAATATCATGTAAATGTAACAGGATAAGACTGAGAGATGCATAATGCCACACATCAATAGCTGCGTAGGTTAGGGAACAAAATAAGTGTACGTATTTTGCTGCCTTCAAGTCATTTGTCATTAGATTAAAGAAATAGTTCACATAAATGCGAAAATTGTGCCATTCACAAAACCTTGTGTTGTTATTTTTCAGCTGGACGCAAAAAAATATGTTTTGTGTGTGGTATTTGTGCTTCCTTTCAAGGGACCAAACGTTGCGTCGATTTTGACGCTATGGAGAACGCGTGATATGTCTTGAAGCACATGTGAAATCAATCCAGGTGTAATGGGACGTCAGAGCAGGTGACGTCATGAACCAGGAAACTATAAAGCCTGCCCAAACGAAGCTGTCACTAGCTTTTTGTGTCTTCACAAGCGCTCTGTGTGAAACTGTTCTTGTCTTATTTGGTGTTTTCTGTCAGTATTCTTTAACTAGATATGGCGAGCAAGCAACAACAAGGTTTAGAATGTGCGTTCATCCCTGCCCGCGTTATTTAACGGGCGATACACACATTCTTTGTGTTGCCTAATTGGGAGATGAACATGCATGGTCAGCACTCGAGAGCACTGGCTTTGAGCACTGCGATGTGCTTCCCTTGCAGACACTCCGATCCTGCCTGGCGTTCTTTAGCAATGTGGGTGCTCAGGCTCACGTTCCGCATGGCTCTGATCCTGCTGCTGCCGAGGCACAGCGAAGGCTGCAGTCCTGGGGTTCGCAAATGGATCTGTCAACAGAGTTAGAGACGGGAACACACCGAGGTGTGGAGATCATGGGATAGACCGGTTTCATATAGAGTCTATAGTACACAAACATCACACTATTCCTTTATATTAAATAAAAATGAGCACGGTTATGGAGAGATGCTCCATAGGTGGAAGAGTTGCTTGAGCTATCGCTCCCCTGAATCATCTTCATCCACTAAATTCCCGGTATTACCCACTAAGCCAGTGAGAACAACATCAGCACTGGTGGAAAAGGTTTATTCAGCGGCTGGTCAAGCAGCAGCATGCTAACACACTGTCGCTGCTGCAAGCCTTCCAGGCTGAATTATTAGCAGATCTCGATGAGGGCGGAGGTATTGCTTTCTCCACTACGGAGGACAAATTTTCTTGGCTTGGCATGGCATGGGACTCAACGTCGATGCAGGCGCGCATGTCACCGGCACGTGAAGAGTCCATCCTGTCGGCTATGAAAAGTATAAGGCTAGGCCAGTCACTCACTGTCAAACAGTTTCAGAGACTGTTAGGTCTTATGGCAGCAACATCCAAGGTGATACCTTTTGGACTGTTGTACATGAGACCCCTGCAGTGGTGGCTCAGGACCAAAGGGTTTTCCCCAAGGGGCAACCCCTTTCGCATTATCAAGGTCATGCGGCGATGCTTACGTGCCTTGGTAATCTGGAATAAACCTTGGTTCCTGTTCCAGGGTCCCGTGTTGGGAGCTTCATGTTTGCACGATGCTAACGACAGATGCCTCTCTCACGGGCTGGGGAGCAATCTTAGAGTGACGCTCAAGTCAGGGTCTGTGGAAGGACCATCATCTCTCATGGCCCATCAACCGTCTGGAGATGTTGGCTATATTTCTTGCTCTCAAGAATTTCCTAGCAGATCTCAGGGGCCACCATGTGCTCGTCCACTCAGACAACACATCAGTGGTCTCCTACATAAATCACCAGGGGGGTTTGAGGTCACGTCCTCTTTGAAAACTGGCATGTCAAATCCTCCTGTGGTCCCAAGGGAAGTTGTTGTCTCTTCGAGCAGCTTACATCCCGGGGGTCCACAATATAGGAGAAAACATCCTGTCGAGACAGGGGCTGAGGCCCAGGGAATGGAGGCTCCACCCGGAGGTGGTGCTCGATTATGCTGCAAGCCTTCTATCCTTCTCAGAATGCGGACCAGGAAGGGCACAATTTGCTTTGCCCAATGCGGGCATTAGATGCTTATGTCCACAGAGCTGCCCTATGAGGTAAAAATGAACAGTTGTTCGTATGTTTTGGACCTCCTAACAAGGGGTCCCTGCATCTAAGCTAAGGATGAGCAAGTGGGTGGTCGAGGCCATCTCACTTGCTTATGAGTCGGCCGGTCAACCTTCTCCTATGGCTGTCCAGTCCCACTCGAGTAGTCCAGTCCAGGAGTATGGTGGCCTCTAAGGCCTTATATCAGGATTTGCTCTCCAAGAGGTTTGTGATGCGGCAGGGTGGTCCTCACCACATGCATTCATCAGATTTTATTCTTTAGACCTGGACTTTGCCCCAGGTTCCCAAGCGCTCTTGTCCTAGAGCTGCTCGTTAGATTTCACACAGGACAGGCACTCGTCGCTATGGTGGTGTTATATTAACGTTCCCCGTAGCATCAAAATCAACGCAACAGAGTTCCCTTGAAAAGGAACGTTCGGTTACGACAGTAACCTCGGTTCCCTAAAGAGGGAACGAACGTTGCCTCCCCAGCCATATCTCCTTCGTGCCAGTAGGCAACTTGCTCAGACTTTAAGCTAGTGACAGCTTCGTTTGGGCAGGCTTTATAGTTTCCTGGTTCGTGACATCACCCGCTCTGACATCCCATTACACCTGGATTGATTTCACATGTGCTTCAAGACCCATAGCGTCAAAATTCATGCAATGTTCGTTCCCTCTTGAGGGAACCGAGGTTAAAGTCGTAACCGAATGTTTCCCCGTTGGTTGTTCATAGTGACTATGTTTGCCAAGGTCCAAAGTGGCCAAAACTATAATAAAAGCACTGTAAAACTGGTTCCTGAGACTTCTGTGCTATAATCAATGCCTTCTAAAGCTATATGGTAGTTTTGTGAGAGAGAATTAGCAAAATAAATTGCGATTTTGAGGCCTTTTCATAAAGACCCTAAACAGGTTTGGAACGACAAGTTCCAATAATATGAAATAAAATATTATACGTTAAAATACCTTGATAAATGACATTGTTGTATAGCATTTTTTTTGCATAGTATGCTAGGTGTTGTTTGGATAAAGTAGTGTTACGTGCCTGATGTTAAAAAGGGATGATACCGTAACATTTATGTGAGACAACTGTTACTGGGTGTGGTGCAGATCAAAGAGGATACCGAAAAGTGATATTTTCGATAAGTCAAAAGTCGCGTTGAGGAAAAATACAAATAGTTACAAAAACGAGAACATATAGAATTCAACACGACTAAAGAAACAGGAGTGTCACCCAAATTAAAGAAATAAACAAAACAAAACAATCCTTATACTAACCTCTAAACTGACTAACGAAAAGAAATATGAAAATAAAACCGAAATCTTCGGCGTATACGACACCTAACTAAACTCCTATAATCGACAAACAAAAGTACAAGGGCGGCGTCACACTCAAACCTAATCTAACAAAGTATAAATTAACCCGATGCACCAACATGCATTCTTAACTTTGAACTTGACATAGTAAGACTGAAACTCCAATACGGGCATCAGCGTTATCTTCAACAAAGAATTCGATACAAATCAATAGCCAAAGAACAAATCTATAAATAGATCACATCGCACAACACAAAGCATGACTCATAAGACAAGATACATTAAGCATCGGTAGACAATTGGTGTCGAACACAAACTGCTGACCGCGTTGGAGCACAGGGTATGCTGGCATGGCGCACACACACACAATCAACTCGAGTCCTCAAATACAGCTGGCACACCAGCAGATTGGCAGAACATCATGACGTCAGAATGATGATTGGCAGTCGAGTCAGCCAATAAACACCGACCTAGAAGTGGAGCAAAAAGGAACACAGAAAGACAGGAGAGCGAGAAACAAAACAATATACCCAAAACACACGCGGAACGTAACAAGTAGTATGATGAATTCCCTCATTAGCATCTTCAAATATGTTTAAATGTTCAATTTACTGAGGGAAGAAGATAGTTTATTCATCATGGATGTTTGGGCTGTTGATAAGGGTAAAGGTGTTTAGCCTTAAATAATGTGTTAATGTGATTTACCAAAGCAGCTTAGCATGGATTTGAGTCTTTTCTATTTTCATGATGCCAGAGTTGTGAGTGCTTGTGTGTGTTCATAAGTCCAGAGGGCAGCTGTGAGTGGCATGAATTTAATCCAATTTCTCTATCTCTAGCACTATGGAGCCTTGTATAATTCACCCCAAAACGGTCTCTTCCTGTCATGGGAGTGTATGGTAATGAGAAATTAGGACAGGTTGGGTGTGAGTGAAAAAATGATAATTCCATCATTGTTCCATCATTTGATCCATTGCCATTGGTATTCCCATGTTTTGGAATTTGCGCCGTCCTCAGTCCCACTCCAGGGTCAAGGGGGCCACATATCCTCTTCTAAATTGGATAGCCAGAATTAGTGATAAAGCATTAGCAAAGGCCACCATGGAAACTTCTTAGCTACTTTGTGAAGTGAGGCTATTTCCAGACTTTTTAAACACTCTTCAACTAGGACCATGTTTGTATGACTCCTGGTCAAATTTCCAGAATATTATGAGGACTTTGATTCAAAATCATTGGCTAGAAATGAAAAGGTGCCTACATCTGGGTCGTATTTCACTTCAATCGTTTAATACATTTTAAATATGAATATAAAATAATGTATAGTCATTTTTTTATGAAAGCACAGTACTGTATAATGGCTGAGGTATAATGCGAAAATGTATTTAACAGCTGAAGTCTTCGGGGACCGCTTTTTGTCTTTATAAAAGCCGACTTCTTACATTTAACAAAGTGAAAAAAGAGACAAGGTAAGAGTTTTGTTTCAAATTTTTAGCTTCAGGATTGCTGATGGGACTCTGGCGGTGCACTGATGTGACAAAAACTCAGGTTTACCTCTTTCTGGTAGATTGTTTATGACATGATGACCAACACAATTATGTAAAAGCTTTGTAAAATATATGATGATATTGGCAAGCAAGTTTTTCTATTTAGTGTAAACCAGTTAATCTCCCTGATTCAGTTTTGTCAGTGAATAATGAGTTAAACTGAACACGTGATTTCAGAAACGTATGAACGTATGTTTTTATGATGCTTTACAGTATTTTGGGGTCCTTTGTGAAACTTAAAGCAATAGTTTGCCTAAAAATAGTTGGTGAGTAAACGATGACAGAATTTTCACTTGTTGGTGAAATATTAAATAAGAAAGTATTATATACCCCTATTTGTTAAAATAATGTTCTGGAAGCACCATGGTCACCATTTTTTTTTATCTTACCTGTATATATATATATATGAACTCCAAGTGCATGGTTTGCTGAAAAAAAGTGATGTTCCCCACATGCAGAGCTTTATGTTGCAGAAATGATTTGTTTTTGATCCCTTTATGTGATTTTCAAAATGTCATTTGAAATGGAAAGGTGATCTGCAGTTTGAAAGAACAACAGTTGAGTTGCTTTTTCAATCCTGGTCTTTTGAGTACAGTGCATATACCTTCATAATGCAAAAATACACCAGGCTATTAAGACTAAACCTCTCCAGGGTTTTGAAAGTATTTTTTTATTTATTATTATCATTGCTGCCTAAAAGTACCACCCTGTATAGGGCAGAAGAAGGGCATTTCTTTGCCATCTTGGAAATTATAGGTCAATGGAAAATTTGAATGTGGCCATCAGTGTAATGACTATGGACTCTGCACTTGTTCTACGGTTATAGGTCATAAAGTTACATATGCTTTTACAGTTCGGATCCAATCAGAATTTCCAGTTTGTGATAATTCACAAACATAAGCTCTGGTGTGACCTCACCTAATGTCTTAAAAAGTCCATCTATTAAGTTTGTGGTGTGAATAGATTCATATGAGTCTTACCCTGAGTTACACAGGTTTCTGTGTGAATGATGTCGAATCACAGTGATCTAATTGAGATATAACCACCTAAAGAGTTCCAGACACTTTTATATTTGCTTTGAAGTTAAAGCAACCTTAAAATCTTGAAACCTTGAACCTTGAGTCATTATAGGTCGAGATTTGTAACACCTGCTTAGGAAAAGTGCTGTGTCAAGCAAAGACGATTAAAGCCAAGAGTTCTTTATTTCTCTGTAAGAAGATTTCTACACACACACACACACACATGCTTGCAAACACACACCCTTGAGGCTCTGCCCATTATCTGTCTGATGTGTAAAATGTTCCTCAGAGCGATCGAAGAAGATCAGGTCCAAGGAATTGATAACCTTATAAAGCCTGTAATTACTTTCATTCCTCAGCAATGAGCAATAAAGTTTTTATTATAGATCTCTCCACTCACTCTGCAAGTCTTATACAGTGAGAGATGTTAGAAATTAAAACGCACACACTGTGATTGTTTCACTGACTGAGGATGCACAGATACAGTGGACTGAAAGGTCACTGAATTTCAAGGGCAACCTGAGCTCCCATGTTGTTTCTGTCAATGTGGAGGTCTGGGAAGAAGCTTACAGCATTTCATTAGCAGTAAAAATGAAAGTCACGGTCAGTTTGATTGGTTTTTCATTTGAAGTATGTTATTTGAATGTTTGAACAATTTGGGAGTTTTTGATCTTTTCCTGTTCATGTAATTGTATTTGAGTTTGCATTTGAATGACTGTAAATAGCTGCTCAAGTGAGTTCCCAAGATGACTGGAAAAGATTAGGATACGAAGAAAGAATGGGATTGAAAAAGGTCACTCTATGAAAAGATGAAGACCTAAAGATCACAACAAAAGTTTTAGGCTACATCTACATTATTCCAGATACATTTGAAAATTGTGTTTACGTTTCAAACACTCTCGTCCACATAAGCTTTTTTAAGCCTTTTCCAAAAGTTAAAAGTTAAACATTAAAGGTGCCATAGAATGAAAAACTGTCTTTACCTTAGCATAGTTAAATAATAACAGTTATGTACATGGAAATGACATACAGTGAGCCTCAGACACCATAGTTTCATCCTTCTTATGTAAATCTCGTGATTAAAAAATACCACTGAAAAACATGCGAATCAGAACATAACACCGACTGTGACGCAACACTCGGGATCACTACGCCCCATCATTCCATAAACCCGCCCTTGTTCTAGGCAAGCTCCAGCTGAACCATCAGAAGTTCTGCAGGTGTTGTGAATAAACAAGTGCGGACAACAGCGAAAATGGCAGATCATGGAAATAAATGTAATGTTCCAGGCTGTGCAGGGGATGTGAAGTGCAGGGATGGGTTGGTGTCTTTATTCAGAAAGGCACGGAAAGCAAATAACGCATTCAAATAAAATAACGCTTGCCACTAAAGGGACATGGTTAGCTCCTTGTTAGCTGTAACCTGTTACAGTACATAAGATTTTACTTACCACATAAACAGAGTAAGTAGAGATGAGGATGATGACGAATGATTGACAGATCCTGAGCACCACTGACAAGCGTCTCTTGAAAGTGAAACTATAACGCGATCGACTGATCTTTCGAAAGCAGTTTCAACGCCTCGCATATTAATAACGGCACCCTGATGCCCGCGTTTTATATACAGTATAATTACCCGGCTTCACATAGCTTCTACGTAGATATCAGAGAATAATTTAAAATACTGTATCAATGCATTCTATGGCACCTTTACATTTTCCTTACTGTGCATGTGTAAAACCCTCATAAAAGTTCACTGAGATGATACAGATGAAACAGACATGATGTGTTTTCTATGAAAAGCAATTCTTCTGGCAGGATTTTATTTACGAAAATAACTCATCATTCACTGACGTGTCCAGGATTTTGATGTAAAATGTAACTGCCCTCTTTTTTTGCAGCAGGGCAGCAATTCTGAGTAAATTTATGTCATCTTTGAAGGACTGTAATATGAAGAATGTAAATAGTACATATCTTAAGCAACAGTGTGAAAGGTAGTAGCACTTAACAGGCAAAATACTGGAATAAACATAGATTTCTACTTTTACAATTTGCATCACATGACAAAAAATTTCATCATTATAAAAAAACAAAAATTGCGTTTTCAAAAAGCTCAGTTTTCCTTGCCAAAACGCCATCTCAGTGTGGACAGAAGGCAAAAGTCAAGAAAAAAAGATACGTTTTCATCAGAAAACGTAATAGTGTGGACAAGGCCTTAGATTACAAGATCATATCAGGATATATTTTATTTACAATAACCTGACATATTTCCAATGGAAATTTGATTTTTTTGTAATTAAAATTGTAAGAGTGCTTGCTAAGACATAAAAGGAAATCCATTTCAGAGAATAAATCATTACATTTTAATAAAATATTACCAAAGAATCCTTTGGAATAATTTGCAACACTAAACTATTCAAACTAATACTAAGTGCATGCATTAAGAAAGTAAATCGGATCAGTTTTTAAGTAAAAAAGACATCAAGTTTTCAGACATTAATCTGCAACTAAAATTATGTGCAGCTTTAATTTTCTCGATTTCTTTCTTCTGTAGACCCACTCTAGATGGAAACATTGCTGAATCAATGCTCAATCCCACTGACAAATGTATATTGATAAAACATAATGAAATAACAGAGTGTGAACCCTGAAAAGCCAGTTAACGGATTTGATGTCAGTTGACGGTCAGGAGCTGTTGTAGTCAGCGTGTAATTGGCACTGGAGTGAATGAATGTTGGAATGTGGGAGCTGTTTTTCGATTGTCCTCTGTGGAGGTTATGAGACTTAGGGCAAATGAGCTGATGTCCTTCATTCTGGGGTCTAATAAATACACCAAGACCTGTCAGTCAATTGGGAAAAGAAAAATCACATATCTCTTTAATATAGTTTCTTCAATACATATGATTGTGTAGAGGACAAATGGAGACTTTTGGTGACTTAGGGTTCAAAAGTTGTGGAGATGTGTCTCAGGAACACCAGAAGGGAGCATAAAATATCAAAACAAATTGAAGCAAGCTGTATCTAGGGGCCAGAATAACATTAGAGACATGTCTTTTGACTTGGACTAATGAGCAAACACATAGAACAGTCACCTAGATCAACCACCAAATTAGTCATCTAGCATTTTGAAAAGTTTTACACTCTGGTACTTTTCATTTCTGATATGAACACAATAATACCAAATTGCAAAAGTGAACTTCTATTAAAGACGTATTATTTGATTCAAATGTGTGTTTGTGCATTTCACTCACTTTCCTGACGAGCATGACTGACGTGCTGCAAGCAGAACGCTGTATATCTCATTTCTGTTCACCTTCAGCGTTCTTTAGAGCATTTGCAGTACATGTCATTTTTTCTTTAGCACCAAATTAGCATAATATAATGACTTCTGAAGGATCATGTGACACTGAAGACCGGAAAAATGGTGCTGAAAATTCAGGTAGAAATACATGTTACAGTATATTTAAACAAAAACATTATTTTAAATCGTACTTCTCTCAAAAAACTAACAAAAATCTTACCAAGCCCAAACTTTTGAATGGTAGTGTACATGAAACATTGCTGGGGAGTTCATTAAGTTTTGAAGGAACAACATCTGAGCAGTAAAATTTTCATCTGGACTCACATATTGGGAAATAGAAGTAGAAATTCTCAATCACACAGTGTCCTTCAGACAGTTCCTGAAGGAATTACCTTATTACTGGGATGTTCATGTGCTCCATTCTGAAGTGAACCAATAACTTCCCTCACGGAAATAACGGTTCCTTTCACGTTAGGATGAAATTTATTTAGTCTCTCCAAATATGTCTGTATCCATCCCAGTCAGAAGTGAGCCATATATGACATAAATGAGAAGCGACGGACTTCGTTTCGAGCCATTCTGTAGCGAGCACATGCCTTTCTGATAGAGCAAATCCATTTCAATTCTATTGAAAGTATCAAAAGAATAGATATGTGTTCATTTCATACTCCACTCGAGAGCTCAAAGTAATCTGGGCTTAGCGAGTCCCTCTCACGAGAAGCACGAGAGGGAGGGCGAAGAGGATAGAAACTGTTCAAACAAAGTGAAGTGGATGAGACATTAAATTAGAAATGTTCTATTTGGCAGCCTGGTGGATTTCAACTGACGTGAGTGCGAAAAAAGGCTTTACATAATCATGAAACAAAAGGTGAAAGACTGGCACGGCTTTAGCTAGTTGTTTCACTCCGGAATCCGGGTTGGCTGCCGTAATGAAGATGTCCTCGGTGACATTGTACAGCCACAACGTCGTTAAAGGAGAAGAGGTTGAGCGGCCACTACTTGAAAAGCCATTTCAGCTTTGATATGTCAAGGCCGTATGAGGTTCTGTAGGATAAGCAGTTCCCTTAACAAATAGCACAACAGAGAGAGAAAGTACTTGCAGGGGACTTTGTTCAGTGGAGCATAGCCGCTAGGGCACTAGGTTATGAAGTTTAATATGTTTGGCGCCTGTTCAAAGAGAATAACACAAGAGAAGACGGATGCTAGGCCGCTAACTGCCAGGCACAAGACCATCCTCAGTTCTCTTCTAAATGTCACAGAAAACAAATGTGTGCGTAGCAGTGGACAAAGTACGGTGTTTTCATTCCTGTGTGAGCGTTAACAATTTTGAGGGGGGGGGGGGGGTCAATGTTTGGCTGGTTAGCATGGTCTTGGTAGCATGTTAGCTGCTGAAACAAGTTTGTCGTTTTTATAGTTTTACCAACCCAATTCTTTTTCAAGGGCTGCTTTTAAAAATTTAACACTCATAATAGTCAAAGATATAATACTCAAAGCACAGCTACATTAAGTTAAAGCTGCTTTAAAGTAAAGGAAAGGAATTAACAAAATAAAGACAATGTAGATAAATGAGCCCAGAGTTTTAATGAATACCTTTGTTGTTCTTTTGAAATTTAAAGTAGGTCCCATCCCTCGTTCCTCAACTTGATGAATAAAACAACCTGCCTTGCTCAGAGCAGAGGCGGAGCGATCCGTCTTCATCGTACCACAGAGGAACGGATTCCTCTATGGGGGAAAGCGCTAATTGCAGTTAAACTTTTTAGCTAAAGTACTGTCTTGGTGAACAATCAGTCGTTCTGCCGCAGACAATGGAGACAAATCAAGGAAAATTCAACCTACATAAAACAATTAACCATCAAAACATCAGCCCTGCGTGCAAAGGGGATTGTCTTTGTGATGAATACTCGACTTGAGGTAAGAGGTGAATAAGTCTCAGAAGATTTCATCCTTTTGGATTCCTTTGTTTCCAAATAGAAAACTTGATGATGACTTGATACTCTTTTTACTTTGCGTAAATTCTGGTCCATATTACACCTAATTCTGACCAAGAACTTCCCACTAAACTGTCTGGTGGACATTTAAAGTGACCATCCACAGTTCTCTGGCAGTAGCCTACTTATAAAAAAGTATTGTGTATACAGGTAACAAGCAACTAATCCTAATCTGATTTGACTTGGACATACAAAAAAATCCTGTAAAGGCCTATAAATATATTTATTTGAGTGTTTGGGTATCAGAGTGTGTGTGCATATGTTGTTGAGCAAGCATGCAGTTTATCAAATCACACCTTCAAGGTCACAATTACAGCACAGCCTCTCTCTTCTTCTTCCTCTCTCTCTCTTTTTCCATTTCCTCTGGAGCATTTTTCAGTTGTGCTCTGTTTTCTCAATGAGATAACGTGCCGTTTTCCCTAGCTGTCTCTGCAGCTTTAAATGCATGACTACCCATTCCAATCTCCCTATAGGGGAACAGAATGAGTCTACTTTACTTCAGTGGGGTCTGCTGCAGGCCGGCGAGCCTCTCCAGGGGACAATACATTTAATCACGCCGCATCCCACAAGCCTCAACTGGAGAGCAGATTTCACAAATCATCACATCAGTTAAAAGCAAAAAAAAAGCGTAATCATGATGCACTGTCATTTTTCATTACATATAGAGTGATAGATATATCCAAATAGCATATATACAATTCTCATGAATCAAACATGTGTTTTGCCTGCCTTTCATTTTAAAAAGCTGGCATTTCCAGATAGAAATCCGAGATAATCTCTAGAACGATTTTGTGACTAAATCTACCATTTTATTATATTTTCTCTTTATTTCATCAAAATTATGACATTACATGATCATTCAAATAAATAATTAAATTATCACCTAAGCTATAATTCAGAATAAACTGATATTAGCATAGTCGGTTAAAATTAAACTAATAATTAATCATCAAATTAATTCAAATGATATTTAATTGATCATCAAATTAATTAAATTAACTGCATCATTTTATCACATTATTTAGTTATGATTAATCATGTTATGAAAGCCATCTTTAAAGATAGACAGACAGACAGATAGATAGACAGACAGATAGATAGATAGATAGATAGATAGATAGATAGATAGATAGATAGATAGATAGATAGATAGATAGATAGATAGATAGATAGATAGATAGATAGTGGTATTAAAATGTATAATATATCTTCTTTTCAACATTGTCAGTTACTTTATATATATATATATATAATTAGTGTTTTTATTTTATTTTATGTATTTTTCATTGTTTTACAATTAATAGAGGAAACCATGATTTATGATTTTGTCTCAAATTGTAAAAAAAAATATTTGGGATGTTTTGAAAATGTAACCCTTATGAAAATTAACCATGGTTTTACTACAAATAAAACAAAACAAAAAACCATACTATAGTTAAAACATGGTAACCACCAATTAACCATGGTTTTGTTATACTAAACATAGTTTAACTATAGTATTTGTAGTAAAACTGTGGTTATACAAATGGTAATCAATATGGCAAAAAAAACATGGTTACTACAATTTTGCTACAATAAAACCGTGATTAATTTTCTTGAGGAAGGTAGGTCCTAATAGCACATCTAGAAACATCAGAAGAACAAGTAAAAAAATATAATATTGGAGACACAATTTGACATGACTTATTAAGAATCTTATTAATATAATATCTAACTAATTTATTTTTGTGGGTATTAGTAATGTTATAAGTTGTCTGGCTATCAATAGCATATATAAAATGAGGTATACAATATCAGGAGGTTAAAGAAAGTTGCGGGGGAGGGTAGAGATAGGGATTTTGTACCTTTCGTAATATATCATATTGATTTTTCACATAGCAAATATGTGCGTGGCATTTAAGTGCTAATGCACCTGAGCCCTTGAAACAGGATGCAAGATAAAAAATAATCCTGCTTGGAGCCAGCAATGCTAATCAATACACTTCCAGGCTTGGCTGCTAACATTAGCTTGGAAGGCTAAAGTGGCTAGATCTCTGAAATTAAATTCATTGTGTCGGCTGGGACTTGTTTAGCATTTGCTTGCATTTGCGTGTAATCAAACGGACAGGTAGTCCCAGTCGACTCATTTAGTTATGTTGTTGTTGTAGTTTAAGTGCGTTCTTGGCTATTTATTCATTTGTTTGTGTGTGTGTGTGTGTGTGTGTCTGTGTGTGTGTGTGTGTGTCTGTGTCTGTGTCTGTGTGTGTGTGTGTGTGTGTGTGTGTGTGTGTGTGTGTGTGTGTGTGTGTGTGTGTGTGTGTGTGTGTGTGTGTGTGTGTGTGTGTGTGTGTGTGTGTGTGCGCATGTAGCCATTTTCTGCTCATTATCTCAAAGCGCTGCTGCGAAAGATCCACCTGTCTCTCTCAACCTCTTTGCCATTTTTGTTTTTTTTGTAAATGGAGAGAAAACACAGCCCCTGATCAGGCTATCAGTGTTCCTCCGAGCACGAGAAAGCCAACATAATGACTGATCAAAGGAAACAAGCTAACTTGCTAATGCAGGAGCAGTAGGCTGTACGTGGTTTGTTGTAACGATTTTGGCAGCACATACAAACAGTAAAATGTAAGGTAGGTGATGTGTGTCTTGATTTTAAACTACTTTCTCCTATTCCAGCTTAATATGCAAAGACAGCTGGACGTAGTTATGTGGTGTTTGTTTCTAATATACCATTTGCTGACAGGAAAACTGACAGAAAGTAATGTGGGGAAATGAGGAAATGTGATTTAAGCACTTAGCTGCCAATCCAATATGGCCTTCCTACGGTTGTATATTAGTCCAACTTTCAGAGTCATAAACAAATCACTTTTTGGGGAGTCATATTTTCAATTGATAATTTGAGCTAGTTTCCAAAACTGGTCTGAACGATTTGTTCACAAATCTGACTGATCAGTAACTGATTTATAAATCCAAGAACTGCATCTTTCAAACATCTGTAAATAAAGTTACCCCAAAAATCAAGGTTTTGACTGGTCGGCCCAACATGTTTTATTAGCCAAGTAGCAGAAACACTAACAAAAACATACTATAAATATATTTATGAGTTGGCTGTATGACAGTTTCAAGATAAATACATACAAAAATAGTAAATAGCATATAATTAAATGTGAAAAAGGCAAAAGATGATGAATTTAGTAAAGCTAATTATGCTTATTTTCTTAATAACTGTTGTTGTTTTTTTAAATAAGCTGAGTTGTAACTCGCAAACAAATCAATTTTTGTGATCGCATTTGGTGAGGCACAGAAAAGCATTTTAAGAAACACTCCAAGTCATTAACAGCTGTTTTAATTATAATACAGATATTCTGAAACAATCTGTTGACTCTTTTTTCAACAAGAATACAAATTATAGTTCCATAATTTATTCGCACAGTCCGCTACAAATCTCTAATGCACGTTAACAGAATTTAAGGCTACGGTACGACCCAATTTAGCAGGGAAACTCCCTAAGCATGATATATTGTTGCTGCTACGTTTCTGTGGCTCATCTCATTATGGATTCTTATCACCACGTCAAGTTTCCATGCGCAGTATGAGAGAGCGAGATAAGGCTGGGGTTTAAAATCATTTTAGGCCTGGCCATTGTGATAAAAAATTATAACCGCCCCTCTTATCTTTCAAGTGCAAGAGAGGAATCATCTGATGTAAAGGTATGTTTTAGCAAAAAGAGATTAAAGAGTGCTGCTTTGTTAGTGGGTGAGCTGTTGAGATGTCATTGGTTCACTCATTCCATGCTTCACTCTCATTGGCTCACAGGTCGCCAGGCCCATAGCGACGACTGTTGGGGATTACCAGAAAGCTGCCAGAGCCGCTGTTTACATTAGTGAGATACCCTCAGGTTTCTGTTTACCTCAATTGCTATGAATCCCTGCAGTTATGTATCCTTTTCTTTTTGTATGGCTTGCCGTCTAATATTGAGGGATTTAGCAATAGGAAGTTAAATTACAATTAAGAGCATCAGGGAAAGGAGGGAATACATCTTTCCTGTTCCCACCTTATGGTGAGTGACACTTCATATTAGCATATAATGAGGAGCAGGATCAATGAATGATGGGGACAAAAAAAATTATTTACAGCTTCAGTGAATTCAAGGAGGGGATATAACTGCACAGTTTAAGGGGGAAAAATATACTATTTATAAAAGAGTGAAACTAGCATACATAAACATACTAGCATAGTGCCCTTCTCTAAAATGACAGTAATAATTTTGTTTAGATTTTCCAGAATTTGCTTAGAATATTTGTATACTTCTTAAAATTAATATTTACATTTTTAATATATGTTCATTGTTTCATCAGCTTTAGAAACATTTCCAGTGGACAAGAACTTATATTTAGTGTTTTTCTGACTGAATGTCTGACCGAATCATAGTGTTATTAAGCGCATATTAGTCTGTTAATTAATATGGGGTTTATTCAGAGTAGTCGTTATATATTTTCATATTCTGTGTAAATAAATTGTATGTAAAACTATTCTTAACATAAATTGTTGCATTCAACTCAAAGGGATAATTTACACACAAACCGTTTTATGAACAATTTGCATGTAAATTCATTGTATAAGCAAGTGCTTGGAGGGGAGGGGCTAAAAAAATATTAAGTATTAAGTATAATATATTAAGTATATATATAAATATTAGTATAATAAGGCAAGTTATTCAATTTTTATGAAAGATTCCGAATAATGGAATACTGTGATTTGTTCACAATAAGACCAAGAATTGAGTAAGTAAATTGGGCCAATTTCAAGCTGACTTTAAAGCTCTAGTAATATCCTTTCTTACTTTACTTTTCATAGTTTGCTTCTGTCCTCGCTAGAATTATTTCCATTCTACATTTACATGACTCAAAAGGCACAGATGAAGGAACAAAACAGAGACGAAGAGCGAGCACTAAGATCCATAATGTGAACGTAATCATTCATAATGTGTATTTTTGAAATGTTACTCACACAGTGTCTCTGTGTTAGTCTCTTTTGCATCTATTGTGGCTTCAGCAATCATCTCCAAGGAGGTGAGTAATGGCCACAGCTGGGAAAGAGGAACGCATCAGATATTCAACACATCGAGTCATCTCTCCACTGCTGTCTGTACCTCATGAGGATCCACAAACTTCAAGAAAACATTAGCCTTGCAGATAAAGATGTGCCCCTAAAAAGCAGCACAAGAGAGATGCTTTGAAGATGAAGGCACCCATCCATCTTCATAAGATTAATGGAAAAGTGATCAGAGATTGTAAATGGTGTGTTTCTGATCTCTCAATAGTGTTATGACTGTAGTTTTGTGTAGCCCAACCACAAAACTGCCCACATTTGAAACTTATTTTGGTCAAGAACAAGCTGGCGTTGGGTCTCAATGTTTTTATCACCTGTCACCTGTAGGAAATTAATTGCGAAAACCTCTTCACGCAGGAAGCAGCCACACAGCAGAGGGTATTAAACTTGCCCATCCAGATGTATTTGTTGTGATGAACTTTGGGGCGATAACTCGCAACCCAAGCGTCCAATTATGCAGTAGACTGCAGGACCACTTTAGATTTAATTAAAGGCAAGAAAACTAATATTACTTGTCACCGCACCTGACGGAGCACGATCTTGGCAAGGCTTGCTGCTAATTAGCGGATTGGGGCAGGAAGTTGCACCTCAATGATATACTGTTAGCGTCATCCTGATTGACCATCACTGAACATTATGCAATATGTAATCATATGCTGAAAGTGAGAAGAGAGAGAGGGAAAAAGAAGGAAAGAGAGAATTGGTAGAAAAAAAAGATCAAATTGTGCTAGACATGATTTTGTTTGTGGTGATGTCACAAAATAACGTTAGAAAGCTCATAAAATATGCATTAGATTATTTTGAAATAAAACACAATCTATTAGAGTTTCTATTATATAAATATATAAATAAATGTGCCCGATATAAATTTCCCGATATACTATATGTAAATCATGCATATAATATCTATACAAAATTAAAATAAAAAATAACAAATTAATAATAAAAAAATGTATGTAATAACTTGAACATATAAACCTTTTAGTATTATAATGTGATATAATGTAATATAATATTTGGAGGCAGAGCTGACTGCTGACCTCTCTTCACTTTAATTCCATTCTCTGAGTAAGCTATCACTTCACCGTACAAGCCCTTCGGCGACAGGGTAAATGTGACGGAGGCAGGTCTTGGATCAGACTGGCAGCCTCTAGCTTGAGCCCTGCACAGAGGCGGCACAAGCGTGATGGTCATTGTGTGGACTGGTCGGAACAGCGTCCTCCGTCGGCAGCTTCTTGTGCGACTGAGCAGCCCTTTTTAGGCTCCGCACTGCTCACCCCCTGCTGGGGAAGGGTCTAGAAAAGGTGACCCAAACATTGCCTTTTCCCTATACTCCTGGGCAGCCCACCGCTGTCACAGAAGGCATCCCATTATGCGGTCGAAAATAAAAAGTTATTAATCTTAGCTACATGGAATGTACGCACACTTCTTGATGGGCAGAATGGAGCTGACAGACCCCGCAGGCACACCACTGCCCTGGTTGCGAGCGAGCTTAACAAATACAACATTGACATCGCAGCTTTGAGTGAGACCCGGCTCGCAGGAGAGGACTCGCTAATAGAAGTCAGGAAAGGTTACACCTTCTGGAAGGGCCTTCCAGAAGACACCCGTTGTCTACATGGAGTAGGTTTTGCCATTAAAAGCAACCTGCTCCAGAACATTCCAGAGTCTCTTGTGGGAATCAGTGAGCGGCTGTTGACCTGTCGCATTCCCCTTTTGAAGGGTTGCTATGCAACCTTGATAAGCGCATATGCACCAACTCTGGATGCTGAAGAAAGCATTAAAGACGCTTTTTACAAGTCTCTTGACACAATTCTCCTCAAAGTTCCTCACACTGATAAACTTGTGCTTCTGGAAGAGTTCAATGCCAGAGTAGGCACCAACAACATGTTCTGGTCTGGGGTAATTGGGAAACATGATTTAGGCACCATGAACAGGAATAGCCTGCGCCTCCTCTCCCTCTGCTCTGAGCACAAACTGGTCATAACCAATACAACTTTCCAATTAAAAAACAAATACAAAGCTTCATGGATGCACCCCAGATCCAAACACTGGCACCTACTGGACTACATCATAACCCGGCAACAAGATCTACATGAAATCTCCATCACCCAAGCAATGCGTGGTGCGGACTGCTGGACAGATCATCAGCTGATCAGATCCAAGATACACCTTACGATCCGACCTCAACACACTAGGCACCAACCCTCAAGACGGCTGAAGCCCTAAAATCCCCTGACATCACTGCATCGTACCATTGCTGCTTGGTTGATAACCTTTCCTCTGCTTCCATTCATCCCCTACAAAATACAGCGGAAAGCACATAGCTATACAACAAGCCACTACTGACACAATTGGATTCACTTGCAAACGTTACCAGGACTGGTTTGACAACAGCTCCCCCGAAATACTCAACCTTCTGGAGAAGAAGCGTAAAGCTTTCACTGCCCACCTCTCCAATCCACATTCTCCCTCTCTGCGCTCACACTGGAGTAATATCTGTACTGAGGTGCAACGGCGGCTTTGCTCAATGGAGAATGACTGATGGCTTAAGAAAGCCCATGAAATCCAAGGCTATGCGGACACCAACAATTTGCAAGCTGTCTACGATGCAATAAAATCACTATATGGACCCCAAAAACGCAGAATCACCCTTATCAGATCTACAAACGTTACAATACTGCACAAAGACAAACAAGGAATACTTGAGCGTTGGGCTGAACATTTTAACAACCTCCTCAATCATAATAATCTGACTGACCCCACTGTCCTGCAGCGCCTCCCAAAGCGCCCACCTGCGTGAGCATGAGCTTGATGACCCACCCATGTTCTCAAAAGTTCTCGCAGCAGTACGAAGCCTCAAGGACAATAAGTCTGCTGGTCCTGATTGAATCCCTGCAGAGGCTCTAAAGAATGGCAGGTACCTGCTCACCAAACACCTTCACCAACTCATCCAGATAATATGGGCACAAAAAACTGCCCCTCAAGACTGGAAAGGCTCACATATTGTTACCATTCATAAGAAAAGGGTGACAAGTCCATCTGTGGAAACAGCTGTGGCATATACCTGCTCTCTGTGGCAGGGAAAGCATTAGCGAGGGCCATGCTGGTCCGTTTAACAAAGAACATCACAGAAAGGATCCTTCCTGAGTCACAGTGCAGCTTCAGGAAGGATCAGTCCACCTCTGACATGATATGTATCCTGCACCAATTGCAGGAGAAGGCCAGAGAACAGAACAAGGACCTGTCCATTGTTTTCATCGACCTGGCAAAGGCTTTTTACACCATTGACCGCCAAGTCCTTGGGTCATTCTGGAGAAGTTTGGGGTGCCACCAAGGTTTCTGGACATCCTACAACAGTTTCACATTGGCATGCTGGCTCGTGTGATTGTGGGTACATCTCAATCCGCCTCCTTTCCTGTGCAGGTAGGAGTGTGTATTGACCTTTTCCTGGCAGCAGTCACCTAACTTTCCCGAAACTCCCTCAGTCTCGACGAGGGTGTCTGCCTACAGTTTCATCTGGATGGGAATCTCTTCAACCTCCATCGATTGCAAGCCATCACCAAGACCACCACCATCACAATTCATGAACTTCAATATGCTGATGACTGTGCCCTCCTAGCCCACAGCCTTACTGCAATGCAGCACACACTGGATATTGTATGCGCAGTCTACTAAGCTTGTGGCCTTCAAGTTAACATCCAAAAGACAGAGATCATTGCACAGACCATGGTTCCCACACTCCCTGAATTCTACATCCATGGCAGACCTGTAAAGGTTGTTCAGCACTTCTGCATAGACAACGAGATCCAGGCATGCATAAATCTCGCCTCCTCTGCCTTCGATAGACTTCGATCTCGAGTCTTTGTTAATAAAGATCTCCTTACCTTCACCAGAGCGGCTGTCAACCAGGCCTGGTTTGGTGCAAAAGCTTGGACTCCCTACCGCAAGTATATTCGGTGTCTCGAGGGCTTTCACATCAGATGCCTCCAGCGCATACTAGGTGTCACATGGAAAGACAAAATCCCCCACACGGACATCCTACAGCGCACCAACTCCAGCAGTATGAAGGCAACCCTTGCTAGATGGCAACTGCGATGGGTTGGACATTATATCCGCATGCCCTCCCACCGCCTACCCCTACAGGTTCTCTATTGGCAGATATACACAGCTAACAGGAGACCTGGGGGTCAGAAACGTCGCTACAAGGACCATCTTAAGGGGACCCTGAAAAGCTGCGGCATCAACCCTGGAGTCCTGGAAACAACCGCTGCCAACCGGTAGGCATGGAGTTCTGCATGCAATCTGGGGGTCCAAAAAAATCATTCAATTATAGTGCACCCAACACAGAACTGTGCAACATCAGCACAGACACCAACGCTCACAGCCACAACCACAACCACATCCATTCACAGACTCAGCATTCACATGTCCTGACTATGGCACCGTCGACAGCAGCTGCTGTCTCAACATTACAACAACGCATTCTAGAATTTACATCAGCTATGAAATCGATGGACTGCATAAGAAGAAGAAGAATATAATATTTTTATATATTCACTTTTAATATTACAATTTTAATATTACAAATATAATATAACATTAATTATAATATCTAAATATAATTAATACATGAATGCAATGATTTTATATACGAACATTTGACAATTATCATAGAATATAATTAAAAACATGAATATAATAATTTTAATATTTTAATCTTAAAATGATACTGTAATATAATTAGAAATGTAAAAAAAGTAAGTAAATTAAGTAAATTAAAAATTTAAGTAAATTAATATTAAATAACTTTATATATGATTTATTTATAATAAAAATATTATATATATATATATATATATATATATATATATATTGTAATAGTGCATTGAAGTGTCACACCATCACACTGGATTTGATGCCACTCATTTTCAGTGAATGACATCCAAAGATTTGGGGGCCTTTTTAGAGACCCAAAATATTCTTCAAAGCATCTCTTTTTATATCCCATGGTAAAATTACTACAGCTTACAGGTTTGAAACGACATCTGGATGAGTACATTAGCAAAGTTTTCAGTTTGGCATGAGCTATTCCTTTAATTGCCATGAAAATTATATGATAATATATAAATGATAAAAAATTATCCAAAAAATATACTTTTTTTTCTTTATATGTGACCTGGACATGTTCTCATGAGATTCACCCTGAGGCTCATAATGACCTCATTAATTGGTTTCGGACAGTCACAGATGAGTGTTTCTCCTATAAGATGGGGGAAAATAAATCAAAGCCAATTAAATGTATTTCTACTCATTACAAGCATCTCACTGTGGAAGACCTGCGTCGATCCCTGATATGTCAATTATGATCATCTCTTCTTCATAACTTACAAAAACCACGAGTCAGGGATTACAAGGAAGGCAGAAAAGCGAGAGAGCTCCTCTAAAGACTGCAGAGGTTTTAGGATGTATTATTCGCCACAGCTTTAATTGGCTCAGTTTCTCTTTTGTGTCAGATATCACAATACCATGAATTAAGGGCTGCTTCATTACCATCCGCATCTCCGCCACACGAGCTCTCCCTAACTAATTGAAAATTGATGGAACAAGGAAAGCAATTTACTCACCTAGAAATTACTTTTCATGATAACAATGCCATTTTTCAAAGCCAGGCGCTCCCGTCCACAGTCCCACTTCTTAACAGGGAACCATTATTTGTGTCGGAGGGAAGAGAAAAGCCTATTTGCATTCCATTACAAGTCCAATTGGCACCCGGCAATGAGGAAGAGTATGGTGGAAAGAAACAGAGAGATACATATTTCACACCGTCTTGGGAAAATCTTGCACTTTGTGGTTTAGTTGCGCTGATGAGTTGTTATTGGGAGGAAAAATCTTTATAATACAAATTTGATTTTTTTCACCCAATTTTGCACTTTTATTCATAGGTACTGAAGAAGGGGAAAGAAAGTAGGTTGCAAGCATCATTGCCCGAGTGCATACTACAACAGTTTACTCATTTATTTATATATGTTTCTATAACTGTAAAACAAAACATAATAATATGCAAAAGTGATCACCACAGATTGGTGACACCTACATTGCAGCATAAAACTGCATACATTATACAGTATCTCACAGAAATGAGATACAACTAGTTAACTAGTAACTAGTTAATGTCAATAATTTCCATACAGTAAATATAATATATACATTTTAAATATAAATGGAAATTAATTGGTTCATTTCATTGTTTGTTTAGATTTTAGAAACTGTTACTGTAATCATTTTTATGGTGGATTGCTAAATGTACATATTTCTCAGTCCATTTTGTCTGTTTTGAAGGTAACATTTTTATATTTACTTGATTTTTGTCACATATTTTGCTGCTAAATACACTATCTCACAGAAGCGAGTACACCCCTCACACTTTTGTAAATATTTTATTATACCTTTTCATCTGACAACACTGAAAAAATTACACTTTGCCACAATGTAAAGTAGTGAGTGTACAACTTGTATAACAGTGTAAATTTGCTGTCCCCTCAAAAAAACTCAACAAACGCAGCCATTAATGTCTGAACCGCTGGCCACAAAAGTGAGTACACCCCTAAATTAAAATGTCCAAATTGGGCCAAATTAGCCATTTTCTCTCCCCGGTGCCATGTGACTCGTTAGTGTTACAAGGTCTGAATGGGGAGCAGGTGTGTTAAATTGTCACAATGTGTTATCGCTCTCACTCTCTCATACTGGTCACTAGAAGTTCAACATGGCACCTGATGGCAAAGAACTCTCTGAGGATCTGAAAAAAAGAATTGTTGCTCTACATAAAGATGGCGTAGGCTATAAGAAGATTGCCAAGACCCTGAAACTGAGCTGCAACATGGTGGCCAAGACCATACAGCAGTTTAACAGGACAGGTTCCACTCAGAACAGGCCTCGCCATGGTGGACCAAAGAAGTTGAGTACACGTGTGCAGCGTCATATCCAGAGGTTGTGTTTTGGAAATAGACGTATGAGTGCTGCCAGCATTAAAGCAGAGGTTGAAGGGGTGGGGGTCAGCCTGACAGTGCTCAGACCATACGCCGCACACTGCATCAAATTGGTCTGCATGGCTGTCGTCCCAGAAGGAAGCCTCTTCTAAAGATGATGCACAAGAAAGCCTGCAAACAGTTTGCTGAAGACAAGCAAACTAAGGGCATGGATTATTGGAACCATGTCCTGTGGTCTGATGAGACCAAGATAAACGTATTTGGTTCAGATGGTGTCAAGCGTGTGTGGCGGCAACCAGGTGAGGAGTACAAAGACAAGTGTGTCTTGCCTACAGTCAAGCATGGTGGTGGGAGTGTCATGGTCTGGGGCTGCATGAGTGCTGCCGGCACTGGGGAGCTACAGTTCATTGAGGGAACCATGAATGCCAACATGTACTGTGACATACTGAAGCAGAGCAAGATCCCCTCCCTTCGGAGACTGGGCCGCAGGGCAGTATTCCAACATGATAACGACCCCAAACACAGCTTCAAGACGACCACTGCCTTGTTAAAGAAGCTGAGGGTAAAGGTAATCTGTGGGGCATTCTGTGGGGCATTCACGGAAGGTGGACGAGCGCAAGGTCTCTAACATCCACCAGCTCCGTGATGTCGTCATGGAGGAGTGGAAGAGGACTCCAGTGACAAACTTTTAACTCCATGCCCAAGAGGGTTAAGGCAGGGCTGGAAAATAATGGTGGCCACACAAAATATTGACACTTTGGGCCCAATTTGGACATTTTCACTTAGGGATGTACTCACTTTTGTGGCCAGCGGTTTAGACATTGATGGTTGTTTGTTGAGTTATTTTGAGGGGACAGCAAATTTACACTGTTATACAAGTTGTAAACTCACTACTTTACATTGTTGAAAAGTGTAATTTATTTAGTGTTTTCACATGAAAGGATATAATAAAATATTTACAAAAATGTGAGGGGTGTACTCACTTCTGTGAGATACTGTATTTAGCAGCAACATATGTGACAAAAATCAAGTAAATATAAAAATTGTACCTTCAAAATAGACAAAATGGACTTAGATATATGTACATTTAGCAATCAATCATAAAAATGATTACATTAACAGTTTCTAATATATAAACAAACAATGAAATGAACCATTTCATTTCCATTCATATTTAAAATGTATATATTATATTTATTGTATGGAAATTATTTACATTAACTAGTTATTAATTAATGTGAAAATGTTTGAGTGGAATGCAAATAAGGTAGCAGTACCGCCAAATGGATTGGAAAACTGCAAGGACATTGTGTCTAGACCTAGCATTTCAATGCAACATATTTTAGTGCATATAATTTTTCATTACATATCAGTTTAAAGCAACTTACAGTAAATAGTACTTTAATGCCTCGAGTAACCAAGCAAAATCTAACTGTGACACTATTTTTGTTTCCCAACAGACTAATAAAAACCTGTGCACCTGGACTCCCGGAAGTTGCATAGGAGTCAGGCAATCTGTTTAAAGCATGTGATTTTTACAAATGTGGTTTCAATTTTGTGTGCAATACACAGTAGACTGTGGTCCATGTGTCAGGTTAAGACACAGGATGAAGGATTGATAAAACCTTCCCATGTGGGCAGCTCAACAAGGAAAAATATTAATATAAGGTGCAAAGTACTGTCTTAATCCAAATCAACAAATGTCAATCATTGTATTTTAAGTTTGGAGAAGTCTATAATCACTTTTTTTTAAAACATATTTACAGTACTTCAGTATTCGCATCCAACTCCTTGTGTCATTAAGATCAGACAGGTCAGGGAGTGGAAGAAATTAATTCATGAATATATTAGTCTGCTTGAGCTCATTAAAATGATGAGATGCTAATTTATGACGAGTGAAGGTTTATTTATAGCCCAAGAGTGGTGTAAGCACATCTCTTTAGATTCTAAGTGAAGGATAGGGATCTTATATCATCTCTTTGTGAGCAATAAGTGTCTGATTGTCCATAGCAAAACCCTGGACGGACGGTCCATTCTAGTACCTAAAGTTTAAGGCCCTACTGTGAAAGTGTTTGCTTGGAGAACTCTGGTTTAATTCCTCGAACGTGGACACGAGAGGTATTGTATCAGTCTGATGTGGACTCAAGAGGGAAATAAAAATATAATTGGCTTTTTGGTTTCCAAACAAGAAGCACAACTTCAGCTGAGCAAGACAAATCCGACCTATCCCAGAGCT
This sequence comes from Gymnocypris eckloni scoliostomus, assembly GCA_027564155.1. Taxonomy (NCBI): domain Eukaryota; kingdom Metazoa; phylum Chordata; class Actinopteri; order Cypriniformes; family Cyprinidae; genus Gymnocypris; species Gymnocypris eckloni. The sequence goes on along the minus strand of CM050418.1, from coordinate 14,247,048 downwards.
CATGGGACAGTCAACCAAACTGTTATAGCCAGAAGTTAATTCTCAACCCAAAGACATGAAGTAAGTAAAGCACTTTTGATATTGCATTTTTGAAAATACCATTCTGTCAGTCCAACTTTTTCTATACATTTAAGGTTCGATAACTTCGTAAAATTGTGATTACACTTTATTTTTTCCAAGTAAGAAAGAATTGCTTCAAAGGTCACTAGACGTGGAGTGAGAACATGTACTTTTCCCCTTGGTGTTTCCCACAGGATCGCTACACAAATATTAAACTTCACAAGATGTTCTAGGTTTCTGCGTCTCGAAACACACTAAACCTTCAGCACTCAATGGGAGATCACATTTCAAGGAATGGCATTCATGTTCTCTAAGGTTTCTCAAGGATCTTGTGCAATGTAATTTGTACTCAATTCAGCTCTCACTCTCTAATTTGTGCTTTTGTTTGCCAGGTTGTGTGTGCAGGTCAGTCACCTTCAGAGGTGGGTATAGTACCCAACAACTGTACTCAAGTTAAAGTAAAAGAACTTCTAGAAATATTTACTCAAGTAAAAGTTAAAGTAATAGTCTGAATAGTTGCTTGAGTAAGAGTAAAAAGTATCGAATAAAAAAACTACTCAAGTAATTAGTTACTAGTTACTTTGGATCATATGCTGTATATCTATAGTCTATTTTTATTTAGTTATATAGATACATTTATGTAATGTGTGTGTGTGTGTGTGTCTATCCATATATCTATCTATCTATCTATCTATCTTGTTCTTCTTCCGTCTGTTCTGAAAAATGTACAAATGTAGCCTATATTTCTGCAAGGTTAAATATTGTGAAAATAGCAATATTAATTGTGTCAAGGCAAAGGCAATCCTCTTGGAAGGGTCAAGTGCCGCTGGACTGTTTTGGACTGAAAACTACACAAATATGCTGTAGAATAATAGGAACCAGTCGCGCTTGATCAACTTACAATAATAATTGTAAAGTATATATATACTGTATATATATTAGTGGTGGGCCATTATCGGCGTTAACGTGCTGCGTTAACGTGAGACTCTTATCGGGCGATAAAATAAATATCGCCGTTAATCTATTCTCAAAGTTGGGTTGGGAGCTGGGTCTATACTACGCAAGCTATGATGACTTTCACCCTGATATTTTAGCGGATGTATACCTAGCCGAATTGCACTGTAGGGGCGAGAACGAGTCTTGAACTAGAGGCTCGCAGTCCGTGATGGACAGATTGTTAACGGCTGGTCTATGTGGTAATACAATCGGGCAGGACATCCAAACGCTCACCTATCATTCATCAACCTCAAATGTGGCTTTTCATCTGAAAGATGTATGTAGTAGCAACTTTACATGGCCGCTCAATATGATGTTAACCTAGAAAATGCGCTATTGAAGTGTTTGTGTGGAAGCTGCGTTTGCTGCAGGACAGGCTCCGGTGAGCTCACTTGCTCTTAAAATCTCCGTCATTTTGGTCATACAGATAAAAGTAGCCTAATACATCTTTTGAATCTGTAAAGACTCTACGTTTGTTGTGTGCACTCAGAATAACAACAAAGCGTTGCGCTTTTAAGCAAACAGGATGCGCTTTAGGTCTCATGTGAACTTGAGCGAGAAACTTCAAACTCAGTCTTTGAAAATATATCTATAGAGTGAAATGTCTAAAAATAAAAATAGAAGACGTGTGTGTTAGCATGGATGATTTACATGAAATTTAATCTGTGCAACACTGTGCATAAGATGGCTTTCAGTTCAATATAATAACAAAAACGACATTTTGGGTTTTTATTCAATAAGGTGGGCACGCTGTGATCTGTACTATATTTTACTGTAATTGACAGTTATCGGCAAAAACAACAACACGGGAGTGGGAGGGAATGAGAGTCATTCTTCCGGGAGTGGAACGGGATTTTCCCCAGTTTTTCGTGGGATTGGGACGGGAAGAGATTAATGTTTGTGATGCATTTTGGAAACAGGAGATGAGCCCTGGTCTAATGCGCCACCTGGCTTGAGAAACCCGTTCTCAAAGACTTACTTTTAGTCATTATTTGGGTAGCACATATTCTGAATGCCTTGACAGAATTCAAATGAGCCATTTTAATCTAGATTAAAAAAAAAAATGTATGCCCACCACTAATATATATATATATATAGGGCCTATATTTTTATCATACTTAAATATAGAGGGCTTCTTTGTCGGTACTCCACTAAATTCTAGCTGCTTTGTTTAAAGAATCCGTACTAGCTGAAATACAGCCTTAACGATGACAACAATAACGTACAATAACTAACGTTAGTGATGATAACAATTCATTTAACAGGTTATTTTACAGACTTTATTTTTAAAGTCTTCCCTTTTTCCACAAAACACTTTGCTCTCTAGAAACCATGTCAGTTTCGGTTGACAATATTTCAAGTTCAGGTGTTAGCATTATAAACACTGAATTAATACCAACATATGAAATTAAATTAATGACACGGAATTTAGGACAATATATGTTGGACAATAAATAATAACCGGAATATAACAGCTTGACAGTAAACTGTTTATGCAGTATTGTTTTATATTAATGCCTGTTAAATGAAGAATGTAAACAAACAAAAATATAGTTTTTAAACCACACACAGCCACTTTCTAAAAATTGTTAAAGTATTTAAATATGACAGACACAACAATGCATCATGTTCTAGAGATCATCATGTTTGTAGTGTGTTCCAGGGGATTAAAACATACAGTATATATGTCAGACCTAGTGGAGTAACGTTAATAGTAAATAATAATATAGTAAGTAATTGTAAATGTGTAAAGTTGCATAAGCTCATTCTAACTTAGTGGTATATGCATATAAATCATTATCATATGGTTTTATGGCTAGGAACTGCAGTTCCTATAAGGTTTATGACTAAAAACAGTTAAAATTATCAGGTGTATAAGACAGCTCTACGTCCTACTTCAAAACACACAATAGTTTTACACTATTGTGAATAATTACACGTCAGTGTCTTTGTGAAAACTATGAAAAGTAAAGATTTTTACTGTCACATTGATAGTTTTGCCCAACGTTGTTGTTTTTACTTTGACTTCACCTTCGTTGTTATTCTGTCTATTTCTGTATATCTGTAACGTTATCCAGTTGGAATTTTCACCCCAAAATGGCGATATCGCTACTGAAGCACCACCTAGTGGCTGTTACCAAAAAAGCATCAGAGTATCACCTCTTGGTCTTCTATACTCTTTGGCGCCACTTAAAGTCGAATGCGCCTATTGTTACAACGCTGAGTGAGAACTACTTCAGAGTTCAGATGACTCAGCGTGTGCTGCAGGGAACTGAACGAATCATTCAAGCTAATTTGTGAACCAATTCACTGGTTTTGCCAGCTGTTTTAACCAAGCCTTTGAACAGAATTGACTCAAAAGAATGAATCATTCGTGAATGGGCATCGCTCATTCCCCAGAGAAAAGTAGATGACGCATTTGGAATAAATTAAGCATTTTTAACTTGTATTGCATTAAGATAAAGTAACGAGAGGAGCGTCACCTACAGTAACTACGTAAAAGTACAGCTTTTTTGCTGAAAATGTACTTGAATAAGAGTAAAAGTACTTATTTTTAAATATACTCTAAAAGTATTAGTTACCCAAAAACATTACTCAAGTAAATGTAACTCGTTACTACCCACCTCTGGTCACCTTTGCCAAATCACACAATGAAGCCTCAGGTCGAGAAGGTCTATGGGACACTCTGGTATGCATACAAAGCGTTGCTGCTGAAGTGACCTTCTACAATTTTGCCTCAAAAACTATTTCTGTTGTCACCCCATTGGTCTCGTTTGAGGTGGTCTGTGGACCAACAACAATCTTTTTAACCATCTAATGTAGCCAAGCCTGCTCCTGGAGGACTACCATCCCTCAGAGTTTAGCTCCAACCCTAATCAAGGTTCAAGGTTCAAGGTTTCTTTATTTGTCACATAATAGTTATACAGGGTATAATTAGAAGTGAAATGTAATCGAATCAGGTCCGCTCAGTGGACAGTGCAAAATAATAAGAATACAAATTATATAAAGTAACATAACACAAGGGCATACATATGGTAAGAAAAGGAGAAATAAGAGTAAAATGTGCAATAAAAAAAAAGTGCAAAACAACAGAAGTGCAAAAACAATAAGATGTGCAAAAGACAATAAGATGTGCAAAGAAGATGTGCAAAACAACAAGATGTGCAAAAACAATAAGATGTACAAAAAAGAAAACAGTGTACTGGGACTTAATAAATAGTAATGTGAATAAGAGGGATGTGCAGACGGGTGCACATCAAGCATAATCAAACCAATCACTTTAGGACTACTTGAAAATAACCGCAGGTGGACTGGAAAGTAACCCTCCAGTAGTAGGGTTGGCTGCCCTTGATCCAATGCATATTGCACACAAAAATAAATTGCATTGGTGAAAATCAGATCAGCCTGGCTGTAATGCACATTTATGAGAGTTAAAATTTCTAATCACGTTACGTCCACATGCCTGCATTGTCCACCAATTTATCTGGTGTTTTATAACACAAAGGTTCACAACCACTTTCCTAAAGCCCCAACACTGCACATTTTGAATGTCTCCTTTCTTTGACATCCATTTCAGGTCTTGGAGTTTCTTCTGACCTTTGCCTTTTAGTTTGTCCAAACTGGATATGATTGGAGAGGGCATAAGTCCATTCATACACCCTCTAGCAAGTTGCAACCATGGAATAATGAACCAATACGACGCAAATTTCTCAGATATCAGGTTAAAAACACACCACGTAGGCTTACCCTAAGTAGATGTTTCTTGGCCTAGAATAAACCGCAAAGTGGCCACAAGTTCAAAGTCTGGCTAGGCAAGTTGATGTCCACAGTGAGTTCTTATCAAGTATTCATGGGCAGTTTGTTTCTGTGGAGGATAAAGAAGTATGTTAATTCAGTGTAGCCATGGTACAGGTTTGCAGCATGCACAGGTGTTCCGGCTATATGGGTCTTAAATGTTGCCAGGAACAAATTACCTGTAGCCCTGCAACTATGGATCTAGACTGATCACTCTTACACATGAATGTTTTTAAACCTTTTCAAATGCACCATTAAGCCTTGGCAAAACGGCTGGAAGGTAATTGCCACTCATTACACATGAAATCCCAAAAACAATACACTTTGAGTTGATTGAAACTTAAGTGGCTGAATTTTGTATCGCAAATGGTTTTACTGCCATAGAAATCCACTTGTGCATTTTAAATAAAAGTCTCAAAGCGAAAAATTTGTCCAAATAAGATATTTGATAAATTCCCTTAACAGCCAATTCGAAAAACATAAGATGTTTTGTTTTTAATTTAAAAAGCTTAATTTTTTTTGTTGGTTTAAACATTTTGCCACATACAACATATCTTCAATATCGCATACATCTTAGAATTTATATGAGTGGAACAAGTGATTCTTGACTGATAAATATAATTTTAAGCCAGTTTTATTTCAAGAAAGGGCTCAAAAGACTCATGTTGGAGTGAAATTCCCAAGGTGTCCTGCTTTGTTTCCTCTTTTTACTCCTACAGTGACTGAGCATTGATCTGTGTCCAGAACAACATGCTGTTTTAACCTCCCTACATGAAAGTATTGAAGCACACAGCTTACTGTGGTCTCTTTATTTTTGAACCTGGCAATAATAGAAGAAATTTGAGTGTCCGCTGGGTTTTCTGTACAGTATGTTGGTTGTGTATCTGTGCCCACCAGCCGTAGCAAACAGGAAGCAGGTTTACAATAACAGGAAGTCAAGAAGGAATAAAACTTTGCCCTTATAGTTACAGCCAGATACGATCCTCCCTATATGCAGAATACGCAAGCTGTGTAGGGCCCTGAAACACCCTTGCTCTCAAAGTTTTTGTAATTTTTGTTTAGTTTTTGAATTTGGCCTGTGGTTATGAAAACATGAATGATAATTTCTTTTAAATGCGGTGCGCTGTCACCCTTTCTACGTTAAAAATCTGTCAAATCATGTAAAGTTTATTTATCAAAAATAAATAAATATACAGTGCTCAGCGTAAATGAGTACACCCCCTTTGAAAAGTAACATTTTAAACAATATCTCAATGAACACAAAAACATTTTCCAAAATGTTGTCAAGAATAAGTCTTATATAACATCTGTTTAACTTATAACATGAAAGTAAGGTTAATAATATAACTTAGAGAACAAAATTTTTAGTTTTACTCAAATTAGGGTGATGCAAAAATGAGTACACCCCACTGACAGTTTCTGGAGCAAAGCTAAATTTTAGACTACAAATATCTTAATTTAACAAGAATTCAACCACAGGTGAGTCTAATTATTCATTACACAGGTGACAGTTGACTATAAAAGGGTGTTACTTAAAGAAAACCCCTTCCCATTTCATGCTGTCAGCAATGGCACCACATGGAAGAGAAATGTCACAAGACCTGAGAAAGAAAATAATTTCTTTACACAAGAAAGGTGAAGGCTACAAGAAGATCAGCAAAGCTTTACTTATCAGTCAGAATACTGCAAAAGTGGTACAAACATTTAAAAAGATGGAACTGCAACCATCTCACAGAGACGTCCAGGTCGTCCCACGTTAACACCTCGTCAGGGCGTCCTCTGATGAGAAGGGTTGAAGAAAATCGACATGCAAGTTCACTGCAGTTATCTAAAGAAGTAGAAAGCCAAACTGGGGTGACTATTTCCCGTGACACAATACAGCGTACACTGCAGAGGAATGGCATGCATGGGTGCCGTCCACGAAGAAGCCTCTCCTAAAGCCCAGGCACAAAAGCCCGCCTAGAGTTTGTCAGGGCCCATGCTGACAAAGATGAAGACTACTGGGACTCTATACTCTGGAGTGATGAGACCAAGATAAATGTTTTTGGAACTGATGGCTCCAAAACTGTATGGCGTCGCAAAGGTGAGGAATACAAAGAAAAATGCATGGTGCCTACAGTGAAACATGGTGGTGGCAGTGTCCTTATGTGGGGCTGCATGAGTGCTGCTGGTGTCGGGGAGCTGCATTTCATTGATGGCATCATGAATTCACAAATGTACTGCTCTATACTGAAAGAGAAGATGCCACCATCACTCCGTGCCCTTGGTCGTCGTGCACTTTTCCAACATGACAATGATCCTAAACACACATCTAAGGCCACTGTTGGATTTCTGAAGAAGAACAGGGTGAAAGTGATTCAGTGGCCAAGTATGTCTCCTGATCTGAACCCAATCGAACACCTATGGGGAATTCTGAAGAGACAAGTTGAGCATCACTCTCCATCCAGCATCCAATCTCTAAAAGAGGTCATTCTTGAAGAATGGAAAAAGATAGATCTGGCAAAATGTCGCCAACTTGTTCATTCCATGCCTAGAAGACTTGGTGCTGTCATTAAAAATCATGGAGGCCATACAAAGTACTAGATTTAGTAGTTTTTGTTGTGGGGTGTACCCATTTTTGCATCACCCTAATTTGAGTAAAACTGAAAAATGTGTAATCTAAGTTATATTATTAATCTTACTTTCATGTTATAAGTTAAACATATGTTGTATTAAACTTAGTCTTGTCAACATTTTGGAAATGGTTTTTGTGTTCATTGAGATATTGTTTAAAATTTTACTTTTCAAAGGGGGTGTACTCATTTACAATGAGCACTGTATAACAAATGGAGTTAAGTTGCTTTAAATTAAATGGACTGCCACTTTACCAATTTTCTTTAGTTCAGTTATGTAAATGTACACACACAGTACATTTTTGGCTACATTGTATATTTTCAATTAACAGCCCTAAAATATTAAATAAAATAATATGAGAAAATTCAATATAAAAAAGATAGTTTTTAATTTATATATTTATTAAGTGTAATAAATTATATAAAATAGAAAAAAATGTATATGTAAAACTGGGAAGCATGAAAAACTTAAGATTCTCAAGATTTTTGTACATTTAAAAGTTACATAGTCATTTGGACTTACATTTTTACACCAATTTGTCTTTGCTATGGTATCTAAACTTGAATGGGATTTGCATCTGATGCATCTGTATATGTATGTGTGAGAAACAGTGGTGTTATGATACAGTAGGAATTTGGAGGCCTTAGGGCAGATTTCTGTTTGTGTGTGTGTGTGTATTTCTGCATGCGTTCGCATAATATAATGAAGCCCGAGTTTACCCTCAGGCACAGATTTCTCCTGGGAAAGACAGCGAGTGGCTGGAGTCAAAGTTCAGAGCTCAACGTGGACGGCCAGAAAGCACCCATATACTCACATACTCACAGAAGAGTTTTGATGTCTTATTTATGGTGCTGTCATTGTTTATTATAAAGTGGTTATATAAAGCATGAGCAGGTTGAGAATTTGCAGATTTTGTGCTGAAGTAGAGTTTATTCATATGCACACATTACACACAGACCTAAATGACAACTACTATTGCTTTATGTAAAGCTAATTATAATATACATATGTTAATATATATATGCATATATTTTTAGAATATACATAATTCTGTTTCTTTTATTTAAATTGTATTTATTATACTTATTAAGTCAAAACATGAAGTCCTATTTTGGCTCTGAGTTCTCTTGATATTATTTAGTTGTCGTTTTACTTTGTTCCATTTTTTAATTTCCTCCTCTTTGCTTTCTGAATGGCAAATAGGCTGTCACATGAACTCAAAGCAAAAATAAGACTGTAACAGCAGTATGATTGCCCTGTCTTATTGTCCTCCTTTTGAGCATTCCTTCTGTCATAGGTCCATTGGACTTCAAAACATTTTCTTTCATCTTTATTTCTTTCTCACACTTTTGTTTGCAGTATGTACTCGCAGAGGATGCACATTTTCTATATGCATAGAATAACTGAATGACATTATGCAGCTATCAAATTGTACAGTTTATTACACATTATGTGTGAATCTGTATAAGCAAGTTCCCCAAGGTACTGTGTTTGGCCCCTTTTATTTTATCTTATAATTTATATTTATATTTATAATTGTCTTAAAATCAACATAAATGGTAAAAACAAAACAAAATGAAGGGGCCCCAACACAGAACCTTGAGGAACCTTATATTATTTGTTTTTGTCATTTAACTACTGTCATGAGTAAATCTTGAATTTCATGAATTTTCTTTAATTCCTTTAACACAGTCATCACCTAGAGACAGAACCCTGCTAAACATTCACTGCCGGTTGACTTCATCTCTGTGTGTGGTGGATCTTTCGTCTCTATATGTCGTGCTCCCCCCCCAGGAGGCTTTTCCTTCATCTCTCCGCTTCTCTGCAATTAAGGCTGACAGGACAACTTGCTCAATTCCGCTGATGCCAGTACTTATCAAGATGGAGAGAGAGTTCAGGTATGTTCATCCATCAGTCAAGACCCCTTTCCAACCACCCACCCTGTCTCCATCCGTGCCAGTCTGTCTATTGATCTCAGTTTTTTTTTTTACTTTAATATTACAACTGCCACATTGGAGATTCAATTGATATAAATGCATTTTTACGATAATATGTTGCTCAGCTAGCAGTGTGATACAGTAAGTAGCATTGAAATACTCTAGAAAACACATTTTGGGTCAAATAAATTACATTTAAAAGTTTAATCAAAACAAAACTAATTCTTAAATTAACTTTAACTTTTTATAAACTATTGTATTTAATACTTATGTATAATCAACTACTTTTATCTATACTTTTCACTATTAAATGAAATATTTTCTTGCATCATCGTCCATCTGTTTCAATGCATTCTGTAAGAATCCAATAATGATAATAATAATAATTATTATATCAAAAATAAGCTACTTTTATTATATATATATTATTTTTTTATTCTTAATACTTTATCTATTCTTTTCAATATCAATAATCCCCCATAATTCTGGCCCTTTCAGATGGAGCTACTTCCTGTTTCGACTCAATATGGTAGAAATACCTTCAGCGTGACATGTTCAATGTCACTGCAGCAGTTTTCTCGTGTCAGTCATTCTGTCTCCCACACCCAGCTGTCATAATCAATCCAGTTTTCCTCCTTCCCAGCATACCACCTGTCCCTGCTGTGTCACTTCCTGGAGATCTTTGTTTTAGTGTGTCTCTTTAACAGTGAATCAATAGTTAACAGAAATGACAACCTGTATTCTCAAGTCAAACATTTTATTATCAAGCGCCCAAAGAGTCATATTGACTGATGCAAGACATAAAGCAATACGCCGGCATCAATTATTAACACCGCCTCTTGTAAACAGACATTTTATGAAATATAAATTATTCCTTTTATAAAATCCATTATCGAACCATTTGCACTTCTTCTAGTTATGAATGCAAGTTGGAACGCAGCGAAATAAGTACTCAACTTTATTCCCCACTAGGGATTTTAAACATTTATACACCAGAGACGGAAATATCACAATAAAAGCCTAAGTACTGGCTGAATGGAGTAAAGAAGAAACAAATATTATTTGTTTTGAGAGTTTAAGCATGACTAGTATTGTGTTTACAGTATGATACTGCCCTCTAGTGGCTGTAGTTGTATGTGTTTGTGTGTAGCCATTCAAAGGTAGAGGATAACAATGCTGACAGTAATTGGCAAGTTATCATTTTTTCATTTCAAAAATAACATTTATCAGAGGGACGTTAATTGATTTTTACACAATAAATGAACATGGTTGTTTCAGCGTACGTTGACATATGACCTGTATATGGAAGAAGTATATTTTTTTATTCGTCACATACACAACTATACAGAGTATAACCAGCAGTGAAATGTGTTCTCTGCATTTAACCCATCCAAGTGCACACACACCTGGAGCAGTGGGCAACCGACGCTGCGGTGCCCGGGGAGCAGTTGGGGGTTCAGTGCCTTGCTCAAGGGTCTCACCTCAGTCGTGGACAATTCCTGCCAGAGCCAAGATTTGAACCCACAACCTCGGGTTACATGTCCAACGCTCTATCCATTAGGCCACGTCTGCCCCCTATATAAGAAAATATGGCAATCGAAAGTCTGCTAAGAAGAAGAATGTGATGTAATAAGATTAAAAAAACATCAATATGATAAAATACATAGAATATATTTATATTCTTAAAACCAACTTGACTACCATGTAAGTCACTTTAACCAGCTAAAACGTTCACATAAGTTGATTAATAAATGAATAATGCTAGTATCAATAGTGCTAGCATTTGCACAACTAGACACACAACAAAACCTAGATTTAAAACCATTTGCCATTTGTCATTATATTGTACAGATTAAAAAAACAGGCATTTAAATTGTTAATTCTTTAGCAGTACACATGCACACGCTAATTCTTGGATTTAATTTACTGCAGATTAGATTTCATTTTACACTGTGCAGTGGGAGGTTGACTTTCTGATGTTTGTTAATTTCTTGCTTGGTTTGAGATGTTAATTATCTAAATAAATAAATAACCATTTAATTGCAGAAACAAAATATTCGATATTTGATATGTTTACATTTAATCACCACCTTAAAGTTCCTTCAAATAAACCAGTTTATCTAAAAAACTGTCTGAAAATATGTCCTTTGAAATCATTTTAATCACTTCAGAGGCATTTCAGCTTTACCCGAGAGTTTTCCTGTGATAAAGAGCCACCTAATAATCAAAGTGAATTATTCCCTATGCTTAAAATCACAGTATTGGGTGTGTACGCTTTAAACTAACATGTTTTTCTCTGTATGACAGTATCTGGGCTTGTGCATGTATTTTTTTTTAGGTCAGCCTAACTTTCATCACCATTTTTATTTTCATGTTGTACAGGGTGGTGATTCAAAGTCTCTGCTGATAATTTTTGAGATAAATGGCAGTGTTAAAGCTGTGCAAACATCTGTTTTATGGCATGAAAAATGCGTACGTAAATGCAGCATGTAAAGACAAGGAAGAACAGATAGAGAGAAAGATGTGAATCTATGAGTGGAGACTGAATTTGACAGATTTTTTTAAGACAATCACATGAGATACAACTATGTTCAAAAACATACCACAGCTAGTGGTATAGTGTCAGTGCTGAGATTTCAAAATAACCCCGTATTTGTCCTTATTAACCATATTAGTACTGCCCCCTGCTGGTCAAGCTGTGTTTTACATTTACCCTTGAGCTTAGTATTTTATGCAAGCGAGTTTCTCTCTATGGATTGATAGATTTTGAAGACAGTAGGTGTTAATGCATGTGTATGTGTGTGTGTGTGTGTCTGTGTGCACTTTACCCTCCCTATCTCCGCTTGCGGGAAACCACTAAAAAATTCCCAGGCTCCTTCCAGGACTTTAACAGCTCCCTACAGAAGCACAGCCAAACTTCCCCCTGATTTCAATGAAAGACCACACACCCAGATCAATCCCAAAATGCCAGAGAAAACTTATTGACAGGAAATGGAGGCAAATGGCTCTCGCAGCTGTGCATCGGTGCAGTGCTAAGCAACATAACTCTTCGAAAAGCGCCGTCATGATCCGAGGGAAGTAAATCTGCCACAAATTTGGTTCCTCGCCAATCTGCAAGAACGTTAACCGATACCCATAAGCAAAACATGAATGAATGATGCATTTATATTGCACTTTATTGTGTATTGTTGTACACCCAAAGCGCTTTACAATCATGTGGGGGGAGGTCTCTCCTCAATCACCACCAGTGTGTAGCATCCACTTTGGATGATGCGACAGCTGTCACAGGACAACGGCGCCAGTGCGCTCACCACACACCAGCTACAGGTGGAGAGGACAGAGAGTCATTGAGCCAATCAAGTGCATGGGGATTATTAGGAGGCCATGATTGACAAAGGCCAGTGTTGGGAATTTGGCCAGGACACCAGGGTTATGCCCCTACTCTTTATGAGAAGTGCCATGGTATTTTTTTAATGACCACAGAGAGTCAGGATCTGGGTTTAACGTCTCATCCGAAAGACGGTGCTTTTTGACAGTACAGTGTCCCTGTCACTATACTGGGGCGTTAGGACCCACACAGACCACAGGGTGAGCACCCCCTGCTGGTCTCACTAACACCTCTTCCAACAGCAACCTAGTTTTACAGGAGGTCTCCCATCCAGGTACTGACCAGCTCAACCCTGCTTAGCTTCAGTGAGCAACCGGTCTTGGGCTGCAGGGTGATATGGCTGCCATGGAGATCACTGTCAACAGAATGATCTCCATGAACAGACTATATTATCTTGTTTACTAACCTTGCTTGTAGTTTAGACACTTTGGTAAGCTCAATTCTTAAATTTCCATTGGTTTACCAATCATCATTCAAACTTTTTGCATTTTGACCACACAGTCATTTTTTACAAGTTCTGTTTACTGTGCTCACCAAAATTGTTGATGTACTGTACAATGCGGGGAGCTGAAAGCTTAAAAAGTAGCACATTCTGATTGGTCTTCGGGTAAGAAAGGTCATTCAGTGAGTACAAGTACTCCTCGGCACCAACTTATTTTGTAATTCAGAACAGATGCAACCGACAGACGGTTGAACAGTGACAAAGCTGTGTTTATTAGCAGGGTGCGACCAGAAAAGATAAATAACATTAGCAAGAATTGTATCCTGACTAATGCTAACAGAATGTGTTGGTTTGCTTTCCTCCAAGCGGTTTTACGTCACTTATAGCTAGCGGGAATTCTTAGATCTGAGCTCTTTTCTCCACAAAAAAAAATTATTATGACAAACTAATTTTCTGCACACAAAAAAGTACAGTAGCTTTAAACTACCATTGGTTTAATTGCTAGCCTAAGTTGGTTTAGATGTGGACTAGACCTGGTTCGTGTTGTTAGCATGCTTTCGCAGCCTGAAATAACTTTGTGGATTGTAAAAGATAGTTTGTCAAAAAGAAACACTAGCGGTCAATTGAATGTTTAATTTAAGGCCTTTGCAATATATTTTTGACTTTTTTGACAGTGTCTGAAATTTTGTCTCGCACTTCTGCAATGTGAATGCACCTACGACATCTTCAGCTTCTTTGTTTCTACTTAGGATTGTGTGGTACCATTTTATTTTGGTGTTGGGTTCTAGCCCCTACCCCTTTAAACACCAATGCTAAAGTGCCCTTTCAGTCCCATCGAGGTGCCCCCAGAATGGGGTTCCCACCTGCCCTCAGAGAGTGATGATTCTCCATGTCCCCTGTGGAGTTTTCTGCATGGCATTGGTTGGAAATCATTTCAATTTTTCATAGTAATGGGGGTGTCATGATTGTTTCAAGTCTTAAAGGATTAATTCACTCCAGAATGAAAGTTTCCTGATAATTTACTCACCCCCATGTCATCCAAGATGCTCATGTTTTTATTTCTTCAGTCGAAAAGAAATAAGGTTTTTGAGGAAAATATTCCAGGATTTTTTTTTCCACATAGTGGACTTTTAATTGATTTTCCACTTGTTATGTTTTTGCTATGGTTTTATGCGTGGTTGCTATAACTTGGTTGGTATTTAGCATATTTAGTTAGGGTTAGTGAATAATAATGTGAATTATTCATATTCACATTATAATTACTATATTGTGTTGCTAATGTTAGCAAATTTGCACTTAGGTTAGCAATTTATATATTAGCAGTGGTTAATTGCTAATATTACCAGTAAGGAGTTAATAAATGCCTTCTGTTTAGTTGGCACCTCTCCCTTTTCTCTCCGTCTGTCTTTCTCTTTTACACTCAAATGCAAGAAATGACATGCTAACACGCAAGCATATAACAGCTGTCTGATGAACACAGCTGTTTGCCTCATTAAAGCCCTTTTTTTCAAATACCCTATTTATTTTTTCCCGTCTTGCTCCAGAAATTAATTTTTGTCATCAAACTCCAATTGAATAGCTTCAAACACATCTCTTAATTGCAAGTCAGCAGAGACCCATCTGTTGTGCTCTCAAATGTTCACAATAATGCGAGACACACTGATGCTTCTATTTTGAGTATGTTCTTATTGTGCATGTGTGAATGTGAGTCCAGCACAGCGCTTTTGGACGGCAGAGAAAGGGATCTGTCCTGGATCGCCTTCAAACAACCACACCTCTTATATTTTGGGCCATACAATCATTATTTGTCTTCATCTATTTTTATATCTCGTTGTATTTGATAAAGATGTATTTATCTGAAATCAGTTTCCAGTGAATTTATTGCTATTCTTAAAACAAAACAACTTTCAATGAGAAATAAATCTCAATTACATAATACATATTTTTCAACTGGTAAATACATCTATTTTCTTATTTTAAGCATACATTTCATTAAAGGTGGGGTATGTAACTTTTCAAAAACTCTTTAGAAAACGGGTTTTTAGAAGTCGGGGCCGAGTACCAAAACAAACTTATAGCCAATCAGCAGTAAGGGATGTGTCTACTCGTGATGCAGAGGAGAGAGTGCGCATCAGTGCACATGACGGACATTAACCAAACTGAGCGACGACAGAAAGATAGAGATGGCGGATAAAAAACAAAAGAGGAAAACGTCTGCGGAACGATTAGGCAAGAAGTAGGACCCGTGTAAATATCGGACCAGCTTTCCAGCACTGGAGAGAACTCAAGGAGAAGAAGGCATGCGATCGGACGCCGAAGTTGCTTTGGTTCTTCTCGATAGGTGAGTGACACTGTGTCTACACCGGACGAGCCATGCCGCAACAGCTAAAGTCAGCCTACACTGGACGCGATAAAGCAACAGCTGAAAATCATTTGAAATTTGTGTCAGTGTGTCATAAACATAATGCGGCAGCAGTTTTCTGTTGGAGATTTGTAGCGCCGTGCAGCATCCAGTGTAGACATTATCACTGATTATAATGACTTCTGTAGTATTTTGACGCGCCGCTCGCATCCGGTGTAATTGTAGGATCGACACGGTGTAACATTGGTTTTGCTTGTTTCACAGAACTAATCGTTGCCTGGGTTGCGTATGTGTGGGGCGGCGCTATCAAAATAGACCCTTTTGGGGTAGTGGCATGTTTTTTTTTTGGTGATTTCAAATATCAACATTGGCTACCAGAAATCACTTACCCCACCTTTAAATATATTTTAATTTTACGTCCATATTTTTGTTCATATACTTATTCTGCCGTTCTGCCATCTGCCATTATTATTTGCTCAAAAACCATGACTGATGGTTGAAATTTTGTTATTTAAAAATATTTTTTCAGAGGCTACAAACACTACTTTTGAGTATTGTTATTCACGATGATCAGTATTTGATGGAAATCTTATGTTTTGAGTTTAACAACAGACAGCTCATGCATAACATTTTCAATATACACACACATTTCTCCAAGGTTTTCATACAAAAACATAAAAATGGCTACTGTGAGTCATGTTTCTGTGGTTTTACCATGTGGTTCAACATTAGGCTTTGATTTATGCTGTTATTCAGTCTGTGCACATGTTACTTTGAGTGTTTTTCACAGGTATGGAAAGAAGTTGGTTAAACACATGGATGTTGTTGTTCACACAAACCAGTAAGCTTGATAGAAAAAAAGAGCAAAAGATAGGGGGATCATATTTTGAAACAAAACAATGGAATGTATTTTTTGCTGATTTTGTCTGTAAAACAATAATTCCAATAAAGTACTTTAAAATTGACATTGAGTAAAACTAAAGCAGGCAAAGAAAAAACATTTGACCCCGTCCCCTGGCTCAGTATTTAACCAACTATTGGGTATTTTAACATCAGGGGCCACCAAGAGAGCAAAGACCCAATTCAATAAATGTCAGCTTTAATCTGTCAGATGGTGTGATAAATCGCACAAGCTTGAGTCGCCCTAAAAAAAAGCCTGAAACAACCTAATGTGGAGAGCAACAAATATGGCCATAAAATGTTCTGCCTTTCATAGACATCTTTTCAGTATTCTTCTGCAGCTGTCAATTGATACAAAAATCTAGTTAATTTCAAGATATGCTTAATCTAATCTTAGTATATTGAATATCAATATGTTTTATTTTACTTGGGTGTAAGCCATTAAAATTCCACCATCTTTGGCCAATCAAAACACTGAACCCACATTTAAGAGTTAAGACTAATACATATACATTATATGTATCACTAATATTACAAACTGTCATTCTACAAACATTCCTCTTTTATGGAGGCAATGATTTAATGGTTTGTATTTTCAACCCTATTCTTCTGCATCCAAATTATTTTAGGGAATAGGATCTTGGAAATAACAGCACTTCTTCATTCTTTGTAAAATCCTCTCCGCTCCAAGCTAATTTAGTGAGAGCATAGCAGTGAAAAGGTAAAATGGAAAGAGAAAATGCCTGAATAATTACAGTAAAGGGGATTTTAAGGATGCTACACAGCTGGCGTGATTTTGATCTGGTCAACTTTACAGCTTGTTCAGGCCAATAACTGGCCACTTGTTCTCACTGCACGCAATTCCACTTTGTTTTTCAAATCCAGTCTTTAGGGCATTTACTTGGGATGGGATGGTTGATTAGCATTCCATATTATGATTATTATGATCTCTGTGGTTAACTCAATAGGTGTACTGCAGAATGCAGAGGGAAAACCTAGTTGACTTTCCAGCAAAAATACATCCTAATCGAACGCTAATGACACTCTGGAAATGCACGGAGAGAGCCAGCAGTCACCACAGCCAAATCAAAACGTTCCTCTGCAGGAAACGAAGGAGCATGAATTCAGATGCTCCATCGCACGTTCTGTCAAGTCAATTTCCAAGGCGAGAATCAAAAGCTGACCTTGGTACGTGAAGCACTGGGATTTTGGACAGTTTTGAGGGAAGTAATAAAGCGGGTTTTGCAGGAAACAGAGATTGACGGCTATAATTGTGGAAAGAGAGCACCACAGCTCGAGAACAGCGCACAGCGTGTACTCGAACCCCCTAAAAAAACAGAAATGGTTGCATAATTGCATAGTGGTTAGCAACTTCACTGCCACTCAAAATAAAACACATTTTCAAGATTAAATCAACATTCTTGACCCTAAAATGTCCAGAATGTCTCATTCACGAGAACATACCGACCCAGCCTCAACTTTTGGCCCACTTCTCTTTCAACTTTCACTGCACTGATCTGTTGAGGTTCATGGAGTGCGTTCTGGAATCCAGCGGGCCTGAGAGGCCTCTCTTTGCAACTCAAAGACTTTCAGCTTGAATTGGGTTCCCGCAGATAAATATGTGATTCACAGTTGTTGGCCACAGACAGAGAGAGGGATTACTCACTCCATGGTAAACAGAGGCTCGGTTTTCTGTGGTGGTTTGAAGCTTAAAAAGGGACAGAAAGAAGAGAAACAGACGAGACGACAAGAGATTAAATGAGAGAAAAAAAGTTGAGAGAGACATCGAGTTGAAATGAGATGGGATAAGATAAAACAGGAGGAAAAACTGAGGTAAACAAAATGAGGCAGGTGAGAAGAACAGAGAAGACAAGATGATTTGAGGTGGAGAAACTGGTGAGGGAGAAATTGATGAGACAAAATCAGGGAGAAACTGTCAAGAAAACAAAAGAGAGAAGGCGAGACAAGATGAACGAGAAAATAAGTTATATGATATGAGACAAAAT
Source organism: Gymnocypris eckloni scoliostomus (assembly GCA_027564155.1). Taxonomy (NCBI): domain Eukaryota; kingdom Metazoa; phylum Chordata; class Actinopteri; order Cypriniformes; family Cyprinidae; genus Gymnocypris; species Gymnocypris eckloni. Next base: position 14,228,549 of record CM050418.1, on the reverse strand, counting down.
TTAACAAACAGGAGAGAGGAGATGAGAAAAGACTAAATAAATGGCAAATAGATGAAAGATAACCTAGTGCGATAAAACTAAATGAGAGAAAAGCAGATGAGAGAAACAGTTGACACAATGAGGTGGAAAGCCATGAGAGAAACAAAATAGAATCAGATGAGATGATAGAGAGATAAATGGGATAAACAGAGGAGTTGAGACAACTAACAGAATGAGACCAAAAAATATATAGGAGACCAGATTAGGTGAGACAAAACTAAATTAAAGAGAAGCAGTCCAGAGAGAGATAGAGAAGAGATGAGACAAGACACAAAGTTTGAGACAAAAAGAAGGGACAGAGTTAGACAAAGATTATACAAAATTAGACAGAAACAGGGTAAGTGAGACAACATGAGAAACAGCAAGCAAATGAGAGAGACATGAATGAAAACAAACAAACAAATTGAGAAAGAAAGAAATAAGAGTGAAACATTGGAGACAAGATGAGAGAAAACCAGATGAGATGAGACTAATGCCGAGTTCACACTGCACAATTTTCAAAGTCATGGGATCACCATTGTTTTCACACTGCATGGCTATCTGGGTAGCATTCAGTCGCTGCTGTGTTCACGTTGCATGATGGATCGGCGAATGGAGGTTACACACTGCATGACTTTACAATAGGAAGAATAGCTGACAACTCTGTCTGGTCCACAAACTACAGCCAGATGCACACGAGAAGTGATAAGATAATAACGCAAGATCAGGCTAATATTATGGTCTATAAGTCAACCCCGAACAGGAATTCACCTAAGACTCAAATCCTAAGAGGAATTCGCCCAAGACTCAAATTACTTTAATTCATCTTGCGGTTTATCTTTTTCCGATTTGCACTGTTCTCCTTCTTTTTATTTGTTATTCCTAAAGTGTTCTAAAACGGATACTGCTGGTACGGGCATCACTATCTCTGTCTCTAAAATTAACTACTTTTAATGTCCCTATTCATCAATGGTAAAGTATCTTAAAATGTGCCCACACACTCCGCGAAATGCTCCACTATTCATGTTAACTAACAAGCATCCAATGACTAAGCACTGGTTGAGGGTCCATCTAGTTTCTGTCTTAACATGCTGCGGTCTTTCTCCTCACCTTTACACTGGCCATTCCTTCTGCATTGGTGTGGCCACTACAGCAGCTGAATGCAATATCCCAGACTCCACCATCAAGACGCTCGGTAGATGGTCGTCTACTGCATGGGTATTAAACCTGTGGGGCGCGCCCCCTCGGGGGACGCCAGCATCTGTCAAGGGGGGAACGAGCTTCAATTAATTCAAAGACATTCCCTTGAGGATTTATGAATACAAGCTAGCACATCTTTAGCCATCCACTAGGGGGCAATCTGACTCCCACTGTTAGTCGACAGTTAGAGTTGGCTGGAGTATCAGTCACGCTTTTTGAAAGTGTAAGATGGTTTACGGTTAGTCGTGTCAGAAATCCAACCACGGATTGGCATGTTGTTATTTCAGACACAGCCATCACATTGAATCAGGTAAACTTGTTATATTTTTATTTTTCAGTATAATTATGTACGCTATACCAGCAGGGGCAGTTCTAAACCATTTTTAGGTGGGTTTCAGCCCCCCCAAAACTATACTACCGATCAGGCCAGTGCTGCTTCCTCAAGAAAGTTTTTAATTCTCACGTGTTTTGTCTTGTCAGTTTAAACATAAAAGTAATTTTAAGCCATTTAAACCAAGACATGTCAATGCGGTACTCACGCGCTGTGATAGAGTGTTTCTGTGCTCGCCGCGCACACACCTGAAGTGCCCGAACAGATAGCCTTCTCAGACAGCGGGTGAATACCAATGGCTCGAGGCAGTGGTTCTCTAAAAACATTAGCTTATATTTGTTTAGTACATTTTTAAATGAATGTAAAAACTAAAACTAATTGTAAAACTGAAAGTTAATTTTTAATTGTGTTCAACACATAAGACTGTAACATTCAGCATGGTGGGCCGCATTCGGATTTGTGACGGGCCGCGGGTTGAGAACCGCTGAGAGGAGTATCCTCATAAGCACAGTCGGTTGTTGTATGTGAACATAAACAGTAAAATAAATATCAAATGTACATCAATATAACGGATCCATGTATTTCTTATGTTAATTATGTTAATCAAAAAGAGCAAAATTAAAATTATTCGCTGTTTAATGGATATTTGTGTTTATGTTCATGTTAATAAAGTAATTCGGTGTGAATACAATAATAGGGGCTGAGGGGTTGTGTTGGGGGGGCGCGAGTGAAATAAAACTTAGGGGGGTGCACATGTCCTAAAAGGTTGAAAACCCCTGGTCTATGGCATACAAGTCTTACATCAGATCTAACTTACGAACTTCACTGAACACCAAGTGAACTCTTTCGACCTTCAATCAAGGTAGAGTATGCATTTCGCTAGCTACTGGTGTTGGTTTTATTTACAACAACTTTTAATCACAATTACAAGGGATTTTCGACCCTTGTTTTCATTGCCTATTGTGGCTTTCAGTTAACATAATCATATCACGAATCAACCTAGCATGGCCCAAAGTAAGTATGTCTTTATAATGTGGTTTCAATTTCTTAAGAATTTAGTTTATAGCATCTCTCAGTGGTATGGTAGTCTTAAAGTTAATCATTAAATGGTAGCATAGAGTACCCTCAACATTCGGTTAATGCTATACTTTTAATTTCAGGAATTGAATAATCGTTATCCCGAAGTTTGGGATGTTCTTCATCTTCTTTTGGGGGTAGGTTCAGGCCATGCCTACATCTTCAAGCACGACCTGCCGGTTAACTTCAAGGTCCTAGACGAGAGATGGGGCCTATGCCAAGATACTTAAAGAGATCTATTTGCTGGTTTTGCTTTTAGTACGGAATAAACTTCTCTCAAAATGGCCATCCGCCTATTGAGACTTTTTTGGTAGAACTTACGTAATTACCCATTATTCATTGTGATATATCCTGGTTCATTAATCAGTTGCATCAGATTGCTTTCTCACTACAACCAAATTGCTCTAGAGTTTGTTTTCAGTCGAGCCGAGACCACCTTGTTCAGGCGATCTTGAATCGTTTGTTTTGGCACGGATCCGAGCGCGATTGCCAGGTTCACATATGCCCAAACGAACTGAGCTAAGGGGGGAAACGCGCCAGGTTCTGAAGTGCACCAGACTACGGGCCAGGTGTGAAATCACCCTGAATAATAGAGAGATATACCGGAGAATCAGAAGAGATGAAAATAATTAATGATTGAAATATAGATGAGAATTAACCAGGCAAGCGCAAAATATAGACGAGCTGAGCTGAGCTGAGTTGAGACAAATGAGGAAGAAACAGTTCAGAAAGAAATAGAGGACAGATGAGACTAGATTAAATGACAGATAAAAACAGAAGCAATAAGATGAGATCAAATTGGAGAGATGAAAAAAGAGAGACTGTGGACAGAGAAGGAGATGAGATGAGACAATAGAGGAATGGATAAGGAGAAATACAATACAGGAGATGAGACGAAATGAGAGCAAAAGGAGAGAGGGGGCTTCATCAGCCCATCGCTCATGTCAACAAGAGAGGCAGGGCTGTAATCAGCACCAGATGATCGGCAGCCCAAAACAGCCAAGAGTGGACTGAAAGAGAGAGAAAAGAGTGAGCTAATACTATAGAGAAAGAGCGAGAGGAAAGGAAGCCTCCTTTCCCTCAACAAGACCTCCAAAAAGAACAGGCCAGCCTGTGTTCCCAGGAGCCCTTGGGATGTAGACGCTCTCTCCTGAAGTCACCACCTGAGAATGTCTGAGACCACGGCCCACACGGCACCTCGCGTGCGAAGGGAGCCGTGTGAGCATGTTTGTGTGTCTGCTGCAGACGCAGAGGCCCAACACTGCACCTATGCCAGACAGAGAGGAACAGAGAGAGCGAGAGAACGAGCCCTTTCCAACCAAACCACAGAGCCACAGAGTCTGGCAGTGGCTCCCCGCCAACAGAGGGAGGAGAAGGAGGGTGAAAATAGTGTAAAACAATGGACAAAGGCATAAAAACACACAGAGTGTACTAGGAGACAGGGGAAGGTGCTTGGGTTTGCGTTTACAAGCACCGTACAACCCAACATTAACACCAACGTTGCATTAGAAAAAAACTTGAAATTGCACATTTGGACAATCATGCAGATCATGGACAAACCAAGGGACAGCTCGCATTCTTTTAAACTAACATTTTCCTAATATTTCCATAATACAAACCGTTTCCAGTGGCAATGTAAAAATGTGACAATCACACAGAAAATTTAAAGATTAATGTAGAGTTACCTGTACATACAAAAAAGTGTATAGCCTGAATGCACTGTAAGTCGCTTTGGATAAAAGCATCTGCTAAATGCATAAATGTAAATGTAGAGTTATGAGAAGCAGGATGATAGACCAATGAAATTTAGCAGGGGGGGGGGGCACTACTCAGTATAAATAGAAACCTAGTAACTGACAAAGTTGGTTTGGTTTGTCAAAACCTTTGTGTTGGCAGGACAACTCAACAAAGACTCCTAGTGCTTGTTGTGTTCCATCTTGGATACAACAATTTAGGATGGTTTAATACCCATAGCGAGCAAGAGGATACAGTTTTGCTTTGACAATCAGATTATTGGTAAAACAACCGCAACATTAGAACATTGCGCATGTGTAACGTTCAGAGGTTTGTTTGTTATTCTGAGAGCTATTTGGCTTCCATGTGTTGGGTAAATGTATTCCAGGGTTATAGGACCCAAGTCAAAGTCCAATACCATATTTTATATGACTAGTCAAGATCTGAAAGAGAAAACATAAAATAGGACAAAAAAGTTAATGCTAATGCTATACTGCACCAGTTTTGTAGTACTCAAGTCCAGACAAGGCCAGACTCAGACTCAAGCCTGAGTCTAAGACCAAGACCATATTTTCCATAAATAGTCGAGACAAGCTCATTGAAGTCCAGGCTGAGTCCAAATGCTCCTGAAAATATGGTCTTCAATTGAGAAGTCCTCAATTCTGAATGAGTTAGACTTGACTAGTTCCTATAGTACTGTTTTAGACCGTACTCTGAATTAGGAGCTAATTTAGTTCTTTCGAATTAGTTCCTAAAAATAAATACATTCCTGGTTCCTGTGTTGCAAAAATGTGTGTAATCTGCCAATAGTTCTAGATACTATGAAAAGGTTCCTCTGGTGTGAAAGCCTCTATGATGGCTAGCTTGGTTGTTCACTCATTATTGAGGTGCACATTGGGATTGAAGAAATGCACTTGCTAGTGTCCACTATGGTTTCGAAGACTTCTACAAATGGGTGACCACTCAAATAGAGCACTATATAAGGGTGCGGGGGGTATATTTTGGACATAGTCCTGATTTAGTAGCCTGATTTATTGCGATGTGACTGCAGGCTTCCAGCGCATTGGCAAAGCCTTTTTGTCTGAAATTGGCATTATTGTGTGGAGTATTTTTCTGGTCTAAATTCAAACATAAATTATCCATATGATTCCAGTGATAAGTTAAGATTTGTATCATCCTGATACAGATCTAAGCAGCGCATTGCTACATCATTTCACATGATTTTGTGAGAACTAAACATGTGGGAACTCTGTACAGACACTGTTAAGGTTTGGCACTGGAAGCAGCTGGCGCTAGAAGACATTAACCGAAATGAGTTTAGCTCTAAAGACCTGAGCTAAAATAAAGAGGGGAAAATAGCAAGTTCTAGTAACAGATGCCAAATACATAGTATAAAATAACTAGGGGAAAAGAGAGAGCGAGATGGATAACTCCTTCAAATTTATTTATACTCTGTTTTGTCTTTCAGCTTATGAGATGATGATGATGGCCTTCAGTGAGAGTGTCTGCTCAAATATACCAGTTTTGTAGAAGCTACATTAAAACAGTAGCTTGCTAAGCTAAAAGCTACTCCTAAGTTACTCTTAGAAACTACACTTAGAAAATGAGCCCCAGTCATCATTCACTTAAACTGTATTGAGCAGCCTGGATGTTCTTCTAAATATTTTATTTTGAGTTCCATGGATGAAAGAATGTCAATGATGCTTAAAATTACATACATAGGTACTATACATACATTTCCATGAGGTTCAAATCTTTAATTTCCCTCCAAATACATACATGGTGGGCCTGAAAATACATCTCCCTTCACTCTCTTTCTCGCTATTGCAGTGTGTATTTTCTCATCATACAGTTTAAGCAACTGAAAACCACAGCAATGACCTATTGGCACTCTCACAGTGAATTCACAATGGAAACACCCGTCAGTCACACTCCCACTTGAAGGAACAATGTACTTGTCAATCCCACACCTTAAGCACACAACAAATGCAACCACACTTTGTATTAAACACACCTGGCCAAAGAGACAATCAATATTAAGACATTCTGAAATTCATGTTGATTTTTTCAACTTTTCACACACATTGTTTTTCTTATGGTATTGACACGAATATACAGTCGTGGTCTGAATTATTGGCACCCTTGGTAAATATGATCAAAGAAGGCCGTGGAAATTAATCTGCATTGTTAATCCTTTTGATCTTTTATTTAAAAAATTAATTCACAAAAATCTAACCTTTCATTGGATAATAAGAATTTAAAATGGGGGGAAATATCATACTGAAATAAACCTTTTTCTCTAATACACATTGGCCACAATTAACGGCACCCTTTTATTCAATACTTTTTGAAACCTCTATTTGCCAGTTTAACAGCTCTATATTTTCTCCTACAATCCTGATGAGGTTAGAGAACACCTGACAAGAAATCAGAGACCATTCCTTCATCCAGAATCACTCCAGATCATTTAGATTCACAGCTCCATGACGGTGCTTCTTCTCTTCAGTTCACCTCATTAATTTTCTACAGGTTCAGGTCAGAGGACTGGAATGACCATAGCAGAAGTTTGGTTTTGTGACCCATTTTTGTGTTGTTTTTTAGGTTTGATTTGGATTATTTTTCGGTTGGAAGATCCAAACATGGCACCTATTTTTTTTTTATCTGTTGGTATTTGATAGAATCCATGATGCCATGTGTCTAAACAAGATGTCCAGGGCCTCCAGTATAAATATAGGCCCACAACATAAAAAACAGCCGTATATTTCATTGTACACATGGGGTACTTTTTATCCCTGTGTTCACCAAACCCATCTTGAGTGTTTGCTATTAAAAAGCTAATTTTTAGTTTCATCTGTCCATAGAAGCCAGTCCCATTTGAAGTTCCAGTCGTATCTGATAACGGAGCATGCTGGAGATTGTTTTTGGATGAGCTAGGATAGTCCACTCATTGTCAACCTCTCCCAAGACCGCATGACTCGAATGTAAATATGTGGAAGCGTCAAGATTTCAAGCTATTTAAGAGAATTGACAATGAGGAATATGACCTGAAGAGAGAAAAAAACAAATGATTTAAGACGGAAAGATGATTGAAATCCCAACTCTGGAAGGTCTACAAACAGAATGCAACTCTTTTGTCCATTGACAGCAGATATAACTCCTGATTTCTCCAAAACCCTGGACAGTAATAATCCCTTAGAAGCGAAGAAGAAGCGATCCAGGCCGCAGACGACAACCTCCTCCACCCTCCGGTCTTCGAGATCTCTACCTGCAACCGCTTCGTTCCTCTCTGCGAGACGGATAATTTAATTTTCTTCTTTTAAACTCAGACAGAAATATTACTTTTTGGACCAAAAAACAGTACACAGAATCTCTTGGATCACAATTTGCAACTAGACGGATGTCCTGCTCCTACCTCCACAGTCAAAAACCTGGTTGTTGTATTAGACAGCAACTTATCGTTTGAAAAGCATATTTCCCATGTTACAAAAACGTCTCAGGTTACGTATGTAACCATGGTTCCCCAGTGGGGAACGAGACACTGCGTCCCCTAGGGGTCGCTACGGGAACGCCTCAGCGTGACTCGGTCTGAAGATACATATGAAAAACACCACCTGTTGGCGGCGACAGCCCATGGCGTCACTACCGGCGTGCCACAATATAAGTGCCGCCGGGGAAAACATCATCAGCTTCTTCGTCTGAAGCTTGCGTCCGAAGCATGGCTCGAAGCCCAGGGGACGCAGTGTCTCGTTCCCCACTCGGGGAACCATGGTTACATACGTAACCTGAGACGTTCCCCTTCATGGGAACTCGAACTGCGTCCCCTAGGGGTCGCACGGGAACGTTATACCCACTTCACCATGCTGAGGGGAATGCAAGCCAATTTCTCAAAAAAGGCGAGCACCAAGCCAGCTCTACCCGGCTAAGGGAGTTGCCCCTGGGACGGCTGATGGCTGTCAGTGATATTATCCCCTTCGGCCAAAGGCCCGAGCTGCATACCCTAGTACTTACCTGTTCTAGGTGCCGGGATTACCGGGCCTAGGGTAGAGCTCAAAGTCTTGGAATCAGAAAAGATTCCTTTAAGGGGATATGGCCAGGCACCTGGCTCACTAGGTCCTGGCCGATCACCAGGGGTTACCACTTGCTCTCAAGCTTACCGAGGAACTGTCTCAACAGACCTCTTGGTAGCGTACACCCCTTTTCCCTTTTTTTTTTTTGGACCCAACATATATGGGACAGGGGAGGCGGGGCCCAAGGCACAAGCCGGGCTTTAACCAACTCAAAAGGGCACCTGGCTGTGCGTAACCCTACCCTTCGGGATTTTAGAAAGAACGCAGAACCTTGATGTGCGGACTTACCACTGAGTGGATTTTAGAAAGTGCCCAAAGTCTCGCGTGTGCACTTATTAGAAGAACGTTCTATGCCCTGGAGCGGAGAACTACTCATTCCTCGGAGTGAAAGGGAACTCAGACGCTCAGAAGGGAGCGGCAAGCTCATAGATGACCCTCTGGTTGAGGGAGCAATGCTGGCTCGACCAACAAGGCGGCGAACTATCACAGAGATCACAGAGCTCGGAGGCGGAGAACTCATTCCTCAGAATGAGAGGGAAATTCAGGCAGCTCCGCAGGAGCGGCATGCTCAAAGATGACCCTCTAATGAGGGGAGTAATGCTGGCTCTACCTATAACGAGCTCTGGAGGCGGAGAACTCATTCCTCAGAATGAGAAGGAACTCAAACGCTCAGCAGGGAGCGGCATGCTCATAGATAACCCTCTATAGTGAGGGGAGCAATGCTAGCTCGACCAGCAAGGAGAGCGACCTATCACAGAGCTCTGAGGAGGCGGAGAACTCATTCCTCAGAATGAGTGGGAACTCAGACGCTCCGCAGGGAGCGGCATGCTCAAAGGTGACCCTCTAACGAGGGAGCAATGCTAGCTCTACCTATAACGAGCTCTGGAGAGTGGAGAACTCATTCCTCAGAATGAAAAGACACTCAGCCGCTCAGAAGGGAGCGGCATACTCATAGGTAACCCTCTTATCGTGAGGGGAGTAATGCTGGCTCTACCCTTGCAGTGGTGACCAGAATGACTGAAGATCCAGGAGGATCCGCAGAAACCTCCGAGGGGACTCACGTCCAGACCATCAGTAAGGCAGTTCGAAAATACAGAACCTGCCTGAAATCATCATAGGTCCAGCCTGACTGCAGTTCTTAGGCTCCCACCTGACCTCGGTTCCGGTGGGGTAGATGGTGGTTTGCAGGGGAATTAAAGAGGGAAGCTAAGGGTCGATGGTAGAACCCTCCCCGAGGGAGGGGAGTAGATATTATTCACTCTGGTCCAGACGAAAGCCTCTTTGAGAACGCTTAGTCTGGATCACCTCCCTCAGGTCTTGCCTCTTACCTCTCTTTGACCAGTGCCTCCCTCTACCCCTACCCGCAGGCGGGAGGGGCACCAGTCGCGACACTAGCCTTCTGCGCCCGCCTCTGGTCCTCAGACCAGGATGGACCAGGACCCCCGCTTTGTTCGGGCTCGGACCTGGACCTTCTCGGAATGAAGGTTTTGAAGGCAGCTGAGCGCGCCCTCACCTCCCTAAACTTCTCGACCACCGTCTCGGACGGAGGCACCCAGCTGGGAGGGCGAGACTGGAGCGTCGAGCAGAAAGCCCTTCTCTTTCTTCTCGAGGTCTGCCAGATTCACCCACAGATGCCTCTCCGTTACCACCATGGCTGCCATAGACCTGCCCATAGCAGAGGCAGCCTGCTTGGTGGCACGGAGGGCTAGATCTGTGGTGCGGCGCAGCTCGGCTACCTCGTCAGGTGACAAGCCCTGACCGCTATCCAGGTCCTTCAGCAGGTCCGCCTGGTGCCTGAAGCACCGCCATGGTGTGCAACGAGGCGACTGCTTGACCTGCTGCTGCGTACGCCCTGCCATTCAAGCGTGATGTAGCCTGAAGGGGCCCGGATGGCAAGGAGGGAACCTTCAGAGAGGGTGTCTCCCCCATAGAGAGATAGCTAGCTAGCGTCTCTTCTACAGGGGGCATCCTCTCATAGCCATTTTCACGCATCCCTGCAATGTTAGCATAACTGTTACGCTGGAACTTGTGGATGCGAGCAGAAAACGGCTTTTTCCATTCCTTCTCAACCTCCGTATGGAGATCAGGAAGAAATGGAAGGTTCACTTGAGCTGCGGTTTTATGGCCAGGAAGAAAACGCTCGTCGAGGCGTCCTCGCGGCGCCGCCATTTTGGTTCGCTCCCACGGCAAGTCAAGCCTTGCCGTGGCGCGTTCCATAACATCCAGCAGCTCTTCGTACGCAGGGCAGGAGTCTTGAGAGAGTTCAGTCTCAACATCCTCCCTCTCAGACATCTCCTGCTCTTCCTGGGCATAACCCAGCAGAGCACTAGCCGCCGGATCAGATGATGTCAGAGAGATTACATCATCATAATCTAGCGGCTCGCTCTCGTTCTTTGCCGACTCGTGTGAAAGGGAAAGCTCCCTTTCAAACTCATCGGCTAGATCCGCCTGCGAGCCTCACGATTTCATACTCCTCCGTGCCTCGGCAGCGGTGGGACTTAAGATAAGGTAAGGTTAAGGTAAGGTTTCTTTATTTGTCACATAATAGTTATACAGGGCATAACTAGAAGTGAAATGCAATCGAATCAGGTCCGCTCAGTGACAGTGCAAAACAATAAGAATACAAATTATATAAGTAACATAACACAAGGGCATACATATGGTAAGAAAAGGAGAAATAAGAATAAAATGTGCAATGAAATAAAAAGTGCAAAACAATAAGATGTGCAAAAACAATAAGATGTGCAAAAGACAATGAGATGTGCAAAAGACAATGAGATGTGCAAAAAAAACCATAAGATGTACAAAAAAGAAAACAAAAACAGTGTACTGGGACTTAATAAATAGTAATGTGAATAAGAGGGATGTGCAGACGGGTTGTTCATGGTATTGTACATAGAGCAGCAATGATGAGAATGTGATGATATTTACAGTTGACAATGGGTCTTGTGAGTGTTTATGAAACAGAGTTTGTGTTTAGGAGCCTGATGGCCTGAGGGAAGAAGCTCTTCCTCAGTCTTTCAGTCTTTGCCATCATGCTCCTGAAGCGCCTGCCAGATGGCAGTAAACAGAAAAGATGGTTACCGGGGTGAGTAGAATCTTTGAGGATTTTTGCAGCTCTGCTTCTGCAGCGTTTGAGGTAGATGTGCTGCAGAGAGGGAGAGCAGACCCTGAGATGCGCTCAGCTAAGCGACTCTCTGTAGAGCTTTGCAGTCCTGGTTTGTGGCATTATTATACCACACTGAGATGCACTGAGTCAGAACACTTTCTATGGCCCCTGAATAGAAAGTTTTCAGGATAGCTGGTGAGACCCTGAATTTCCTCAGCTGTCGCAGATGGTACAGCCTTTGCCTGGCTTTCTTAACCTGTGTTTGAATGTGTGTAGTCAAGTCAGGTCCTCGGAGATGTTTACACCGAGGTACTTGAAGCTACTCACCCTCTCCACAGGGGTCCCACTGATCATAAGAGAGTGCTTCCGCGACTTGAATCGCGGGAAGCAGACGGCTGCCCCTTTCCTCGAAAAGAGGGACAGGCGAGAGCGGAGCGTCCTCATAGGGAGCCACAATGCACGCAAACCGCCCCCTCAAAGACATCGCGCGTGCTCCATGCCCAAACAAAGACGCAACAGTCGTGTGTGTCATCGGGTGTCAAATAACGAGGACACGGATCCACACACTTCAAACGCCTTGCTAGTGCTCGCCATAGTAGAAAGGAAAACTGTACTCTTACCAGATTCACATTGCACGCTTCAAACAAATCAGTCAGTGAAGGCGAAAAAGCTGATGATGTTTTCGCCCGGCACTTATATTGTGGCACGCCGGTAGTGACGCGTCATGGGCTGTCGCCGGCCAACAGGTGGTGTTTTTCATATGTATCTTCAGACCGAGTCACGCTGAGGGCGTTCCCCATAGCGACCCCTAGGGGACGCAGTTCGAGTTCCCATGAAGGGGAACAGCATTATTCATCTTAAAAAACATTGCCAAGCTACGGAACATGTTAAGTCTAATTTTCTGATGCAGAACAGCTGTTTCATGCACACCCAATCCATGTCTTGCAATCTCAACTAACGAGCTGATGAGTTGAGTCCGTTGTATCTGATAAGGGAGACATACAAAATGTGCAGGACTAGGGGTCCTCCAGGTCTAACATAACTAAAACTGAAAGATACTATCAGAAACTGAGAGATACGTTCAGACATATTATATTTGGCCCAATTCCCTTACAAAAATTAACCATGATTTTATTTTATTAAAAGTGTAGTAAACTTTTTTTTTTGTATAACCATGTATAACCACAGTTTTACAACAAATATCATGGTTCAATTATGAGTTGTGTAGCAAAATCATGGTTAATTTGTGGTTACCATTTGTGGTTTAACTATAGTAACTGGTCGTAGTAAAACAATGGTTCATTTTCATAAGGGTTGTGGTGTTTTCACTATGAAAAAATGTAGGCAAATATGATAATGCTAGCATCACTAACTCTAATACCATTTGAATGAATGCAAACAAACTTATTTTCCTAAGTAAAAATTTGGTTGTGGAAAAAGCTGTTCATTCAAGTGTATACATTTTGATTGCAGCTTCAATTAAGTCTGACAGGATAGAAAAAAAAAACATTGTCTGATTTAGACAACTGTCTTCAACTCTTCGACAACATACAGTGCAGACAGATCAAAGTACACACTCACAGAAAAACAATACAGAAGTGAAGTAAAAGAGACAGACTGGCAAACCGACAAATATACACCCTAGACCAGGAATAGGCAACTTCGGTCCTGGAGCACCGGAGTCCAAGCACCTAACCCTAACCCTAACCCTAACCCTAACCCTTATCAAACACACCTAAAGAAGCTAATCAATGTCTTCTAGATCAGCGGTTCTCAATTCCAGTCCAGAATCAAATGTCAAAACTGAGCCAAAATTATCTCCTTTTTAATAGACACATAGGTTCTGTTATAGCCAGTAGATGGAGCCATTCAATTTGGTGTCTGTTTTGATCTTTATCTTCATCAGACAACTCTAGCTAGTGTTCAAAGTTTAGCTAATTAGCATGAACCTCTTAGCCTTTTCTGGTCAGTGTGAAAATATTTATTGAGTACTTTTAAAAGCATTAAATACTTAGATTTTTCCTAATTTTCTTTTCATATCCTTATTTTTCCTTTAGTTATTGTAGACTCCAGAAATTCACTGAGATGAATGGTAATAGTTTCATTAGACCTAAATGTGATAAACTTCCTAAATATTCCAAACAAATATTTCATTCTAATTAGATTTCTTCCATTGAAAAAGTTGAGTATACATAGACTAATCAAACTAGCTGCTTTCCATGATGACAGTTTAGCAATTTACTGAGGTAAATTTCTAAGTGCTGCATTCATTCCTATCTCTAATTATCTCTTGTTATTTTTAACATTTTCCTTTTTTAATGTGTCAGATGACGTTTGTTTATCTAAGAGAGATTTATTGGACTGAGCTGCACTATCGAGCATCTTGATCTGTGAAGATAGATTTCACCATAGGGTGCTTGGCATGATGCTGCATGCTCAAACAAGTGTGAGTATTTCCAATGAAACTATTGTATAGCTAGAATAGACCCATTCATTTGACTAAAACTGAAAGGAAACCAAAGATAAATCAAAACTATGTCGATAACCCTCAAATAGCATTGCATTTTTTTTTTTTACTTTAAACGCTATTGCTAGCTTGGTTGACAGTTGCTTACAAAGAGATACTTCCTATAAAGAACTTGGGCGTCAAGTTTTCTTTACCCACCTCTATAGACTGCCAAGTTTTACCTGACAACTCCAGACCTATAGACAACTCAAATAGTCATGTAAATATGACTCAAAATCGCCCACAGGGTTTATCTTTTCACTGGTAAAAGCGTTATTGTCCTTGTACCTACAGCAAAAGTGTGGTTTGTTAATGTGGGAACTTGACATTTGAAGGAACATAAATAACAAAAAAATGCTAATTTAAGGGATTTACAGCTTAAACTGTGATCCATAACACAAATATTTACTTTACAAAAGAAAAACTGTACTATATCTACAGGATGTTATGCACCGTTTTCTGATGTGAAACCTTTAAATGTAACCTTAAATATGCTGGAATGGAAGAGCAAGTGTTTGCTTGTGACATCTACTTTTCATCTATTTTGCTGTGAGTAAAAATCATCTCACGGCAGATTTCGGGACAATCTGGAGCTGTGATTTGAATGTGAAAGCATGCACCACGTTTTCACACAGTGTGGTCAAATATACAAACTTTCTGTCTTTTTACAGTTGTAAAGGCTGTAATTCATCATAGTTTTAAGACAGCACATATGGTAGGGTGCAAAAGTGTGGTGCTCCTGAAAAAAATATGTTTTGCATGATCTTTGACATGTGTGATGAAGCTTGTATGTGTGAATACACAAAACTGTTTTTGTATCTACTGGTTTAAAAGTATATTAGAAGTGGTGTTTTTTTTTTAGCCCTTGACAGACCCTGTATAGAAAAGTATGGTTAGGATATATTTCAAAATATCTCCTTTTGTCCCACAAGTTTGGAAGAACATGGGTTAAGTAAATTAATTAGCATTTTGGCTCAATTTGAAAACCAGTCACACCACAAAAGCATGAGGCCAAAATTAATTTCGATCTTCTACAGCACATGCAGTGCCGATCTTAGACTTCTGGGGGCCCTCGCAGAACGGGGGTGGGGGTGAAAGAATGGATGCAACGCAGTTGTCTGTGTTTTACTTTGTCTTGAATCACGCTCGCGGAAAGCGCTCATCTCTTCCGCAGCTCCATACGCTTTCAAATCTTCTTTTTTTTTTGGCGCAAGAGACCATATGATATTTGCATTACATGATTTGACTGATTTTTACGTAGAAAGGGTGACAGCGCACCGCATTAAAATAAATGATCATTCATGTTTTCAGAACCTCTGGCCCAACTCCAAAACGAAACTAAAACATAACTGGGAGCAAGGGGGCCCCCTGGTGTTTTGGGGGCCCTACGCAGCTTGCGTATTCTGCGTATAGGGAGGATCGGCTCTGAGCACATGCCAGATTACATTGCCAGATCTGCTGGACTTCATGGCAACAATTATTAACTGTTTTTATGTCTTTTTTTCCATAACAAAAAGTCATTTGAGCAGAATCAGGAGGGTGGCACATCATAAACAGCAATTTAACTGGTTGCTGGTTTTGTTTGTAATTAAATAAAACTGCCTCTATGGTAACACAAGACTACATTTCCTTTCATAAACTGCACATATTTTCCTTGCGCTGGCCATTTATTTGGAGCCACTGTTGTAAACGTACCTTGTTTGGCGAGCGACCGCCAGCCAAATGTTTCCTGGTAGACAAGCCTTGTGGTGTAAAATCGGCATTCTGCCAAATCAGCCAAGCAGAACGGGAAAGCCTTAAGGTTTGTTTTAGCTCTCAATTAAACTAGGTGTTCTTATTATTAGTCAGCTTTGTGAGTGCATTGGGCAGCAGATCTGATTATAATTAAAAACTGCTGTAATTACAAAAAAAAACAGTTTACCTCATGCCATAAAACTGCACGGTCCATGCTATTTAAAGTTTCAGTAAATGTAATAGTACCTATTACTTCAACTCTCACACTAATGCACGGGTTAGTAAACTCAAAGTTTATTTATAAGAACCTACATTTTCCCACAGGTTTGACTTTTTCTCATAGAAATGCTTGCTAAAGTGATTTCAAAGATCAGCCAGTCTATGGCTCTATGACTTTGTGAGGTTTGATTTAAATGCACAATTCATTATTGGGCAATATTCAGTTTTTGTTTTTAAAATCTTGGCATAGTGGCAAGAGCTACAGAACCAAATTAGTTTTCCATTATTAAGCCATCAAAACAAAAGCCATGGAAATATGCAAATTAGCATTGTATCCGTTAGTTGAATGGCTACTCTGTTTATGTGTTGTTGTTGTTTTTGTTTTTTGTTTAGTTTTTTTCCACTTAAATCCGAACTGAATTGATGCTTTACGAATAATCTAAAAAGTTTTGAATCTACATGTTTGAAAGGTGTTGTTAAAAGTAAGTAAAAACACTGTAATATTTTCATTTATCTTGCATGTTATGTTTTGAAGCAGGCTACAAATATGGATGCCATCCTAAAAGTTTACACGACTGCTAAAAAAATTATAAATAAAGGTAATAAAGCTCATAGATCTGTTTTTTTTTTTTGTAATTCAGAATTGCAAGATGTCAATTCACAATTGCACAATTGCAAAGGAAAAAGTCAGAACTGTAAGATAAAAAGTTGCAATTACCTTTTTATTTTGTTGTTGTGATATAACTTCACAGTTCTGAGAAGAAAAGTCTGTATGAGATATTCTGAAATATAATGCAATTTGCCAGAAAAAAGGCAGAATTGTGAGAGTAAAAAGTAAAAGTGTGTGTGTGTGTGTGTGTGTGTGTGTGTGTGTGTGTGTGTGTGGGCATGTTTATGTGGTTTATGAGGACACAAATTTTTATAATGACATGGGTATGACATAGGTATTACAAGGAGAAGGTGATTTATGAGGACATTTTCAGTGTCCCCATAATTTAAAACGCTTATAAATCATACAGAGTGCGTTTTTTGGGGGGAAAGTAGAAATGAACCGTCTCCTGTGAGGGCTAAGTTTAGGTGTAGGGCAATAGCTCATACAGTTTGTACAGTATAAAAACCATTACGCCTATGGAGACCCGTAAACCATAAAAACCAACGTGTGTGTGTGTGTGTGTGTGTGTGTGTGTGTGTGTGTGTGTGTGTTTTCAGGGTAACCAAATCACGGACTGAATGTCAACATTAAACCTCGAGAGGAGAGACACTTTACGAAGGAGGATAAACGTTTGAGGTGACGTCAATTGTGAGTTAAGACTACAAGTTTCGCAGCTGTTCATACTGTATGAGACAGAAAATAAGGTATATTAAAATGGTTAATTCTGTAACTAAGGCCTGGTCTTGCCAATAACTATAAAGGTTTAATAATCAATCATTCCAAATGTTTAAGAATAAGGAAGTCCACACCACAACTTTAACAATAACTACATAAAAGGAACTACACTCACAGGCCACTTTATTAGGTACACCTTGCTAGTACCGGGTTGGACCCCCTTTTGCCTTCAGAACTGCCTTAATTCTTCATGCCATAGATTCAACAAGGTGTTGGAAACATTCCTCAGATAATTTGGTCCATATTGACATGGTAGCATCACGCAGTTGCTGTAGATTTGAATCTCCCGTTCCACCACATTCCAAAAGTGCTCTATTGGATTGAGATCTGGTGACTGTGGAGGCCATTTGAGAATAATGAACTCATTGTCATGATCAAGAAACCAGTCTGAGATGATTTGAGCTTTGTGACATGATGCGTTATCCTGCTGTAAGTAGCCATCAGAAGATGTGTACACTGTAGTCTTAAAGGGATGGACATGGTCAGCAACAATACTCAGGTAGGCTGTGGCGTTGAAACGATACTCAATTGGTACTAAGGGCCCAAAGTGTGCCAAGAAAATATCCCCCACACCATTACACCATCACCACCAGCCTGAACTGTTGAGACAAGGCAGGATGGATCCATGCTTTCATATACTTTAAGACAAATTCTGACCCTTCCATCTGAATGTCACAGCAGAAATCAAGACTCATCAGACCAGGCAACGTTTTTCCAATCTTCTATTGTCCAATGTTTGTGAGTCTGTGTGAATTGTAGCCTCCGTTTCCTGTTCTTAGCTGATTGGAGCGGCACCCGGTGTGGTCTTCTGCTGCTGTGGCCCATATGCTTCAGGGTTCGATGTGTTGTGTGTTCAGAGATGGTATTCTGCATACCTTGGTTGTAGCGAGTGGTTATTTGAGTTACTGTTGCCATCCTATAATCTCTAACCTTTCTGACCATTCTCCTCTGACATCAACAAGGCATTTTCGTCCACACAACTGCCGCTCACTGGATATTTTCTCTTTTTCGGACCATTCTCAGTAAACCCTAGAGATGGTTGTTTGTGAAAATCCCAGTAGATCAGCAGTTTTTGAAATACTCAGACAAGCCCGTCTGGCACCAACAACCGTTCTACGTTCAAAGTCACTTAAATCCGCTTTCTTCCCCATTCTGATGCTCGGTTTGAACTTCAGCAAGTCGTCTTCACATCTAGATTCCTAAATGCATTGAGTTGCTGTCATGTGATTGGCTGATTAGCAATTTGGGTTACCAAGCAATTGAACAGGTGTACCTAATAAAGTGGCCGGTGAGTGTATATTATTGGAATCACTTGCAGATGAATGATAAAAACATCCACAGCCAATCAGAAGCCACCAGAATTTAAAGAGCTTGAATGTTTAATGTGACTGCAGCGCATTTAAAAACTGCAGCGCGCTTATAACAAATAGAACGTTATTGTGCATTGGTGTGGACACTAATATGGTTGTAGTCATTGGTGTGAATGGGCCTCTACCATTGTAACTGTAGTAACTGTGAAGCTTATTTGTCAATATAGACATGTCTTATTTGGTAAGATTACTAGTAAACAAACACATAAACACCCCTCGCACATATCGGTGGCCATGAACTTGCAAATTTAGGATTAAAGCAAAGCTGTTGATTAGTTACCATTGGTATTTTTGCCACGGGGGTTCTATGAAGAACCTTTAACATCCATGGAACTTTTCCATAACACAAAAGGTTCTTTAAAGTGGAAAAAAGAGGTTATTTAAATTTTAAAATGTTCATACAAAGAAAAATATTTATTTTAAGAACTTTTCACTAAAAGGTTCTTTGGGAAACCAAAAACAAAATGGTTCTTCTATGGCATCTCGGAGTGGTTCTTCTATGAATTTGCTTAAGTTTAATGCTTTGGGTTGGGATATTGTTCAGATCCATACCCTAAGTATGGGCAGAAACAATACTGTAGTTACATAGCAATTTTGGGGGGATATCTATTGACATTCATTTACTGTACACCCAAAGATTACAGTAATAGTACAGAGTACAGTAATATTGCACAGAAAACAATATTTAAATATTAAATTACTCAATTATTTACTTGCATTTACTAAATTGCTTGTTTATTCAATAGTCTGTATTTACATTTATTTAACATCGGGCCATAAATGCTACCTTCTGAATGTTTGAATACCTCTATCACTCCTGAAAATCACCCACTGTTTTGGAAGATCTATCCATTTGAGTCTCTATTTTCCCCCTCACTGCATGACTGGACTTTCAAACACCACGCTGACAAATTGCCGCAGAGTAAACTGTATACGCAGGGTCCGATACGGCTCCTTCTGGCACAGAAAACCGCTTTTTCATTGTGTGTGAACATGCACAGACCACATGAACCTAATAAGCAATGCCTGGAAACCTCCCACACATGCTAAGAGCCGTCGTGCTGCTCCGTTGTTTTCATGAAAGGAGGCCAACTAAATATTTACACTAAAGCAGCACACAGGGATTTAATTTCCATATTAGCAGACAAAAACACTGGCGATTAATTTACACGAACAACTAGATTTTAGTAATGTTTTTCCATGTTGAACTCACTGTTCAAATTGCGAAGACTCTACTAGGTGTTCTTAATGGCCCTGGTTGTTAGGTGTTTTCTAGACTATGTGGTTGCTAAGGTGTTCTAGGTGGTTTCTCAGATTTTTTCTGGTTTCTACTGTAGACATTGCCTGGTTTTCTTGTCCACCAGATGTAGGCTAAGTCTCATCGATTATAAAACGATAGTGCCTTTTCTCAAATATAAGCTGCAACAATAAAGATGATTTTTTAGACCTGTTTATGCTTTGCACATCCTTCTACATTTTTGGTCTATGTTCAAAAAGTGTCAGGCCTTGATTTCAGTGAGGCATTGTTTTACTTTGAAATTGTAGAAAATATGCCAGTTTATTAATTTAAATATTTTTTTACCGTTTAGATAAGTGTCTGTGTGCATGTCCTGTTTTTTAGTTGTATAAACTGTGGGCAAAAAGACAATACCTGAGGTGAAGATAAAAATCTGACTTGCAGAGCATGACTGAAAACACCATTACCAGCACGTCCGCAAATCACATACTCCCACACACACACACAATGAGTAAGCTATTAGAAAGCAGGGAAATCATATGTGGGGAAAACAGGTCTGAGGCGCATCCTATCTGCTTACCTAAATTTTGTGTAAAGCAGATTACACCTATAGCTGTGTGTGTTGTAGTTTACAGCTTGGACAGCATGAGGTTTATTTTAACATGTTCAGCCTCATTATATCTGATGTGGTGTGAATTAAACTCTGACTCATAACCCATCCTGTGCCTTCGTGCTACAAACTGATGAATGATACCTCAAATTAGTCTGTTGAAGAAAGATGTTTTACTTATATAAGTGATCAAATTATGCTTTTTGCCTGGCAGACAATACAAAAGCCCTTAGACTTACATTGAGCGAAAGACCTGGACAAATCCTAGATAAGTGGCAGCAAGTCAAGAACCACTCACATTTTCTACAAACAATAATTATATATGGATATATATATTGTGTTTGTGTATATATATATATATGTGTGTGTGTGTGTGTGTGTATATATATATATATATATATATGTGTGTGTGTGTGTGTGTGTGTGTGTGTGTGTGTGTGTGTATATATATATATATATATATATATATATGTATATATATATATATATATATATATATGTGTGTGTGTGTGTATGTATGTGTGTGTGTATATATATATATATATAATCATAAGCATACTATACACATTTTTTTTGCTTGAAAGGTACTTTTGTACTGTTTTTTTTATGTCATTTGTTTTTATATTTTGTTATGTAATGCTATGACATTCAGATATTTTAGGTGTGGCTGAAGTGTGCAAACACTTATAGGCCTATAACAATATTAACAGTAACTACAAAATCTATGGATAAACATATCAAAAGCAATAAATCGTGGCTGTTTTTTATGAGATTACAGTAAATGACCACTAATTATATTAGTAATACCCTACTAAATATTTTATTTTGTTTGATTTTGTACATTTATAATATACATTTTCTTAACTAATGTAAGTTTGAACATATTTTTGAAGGAATCTGAAATAAATGTAATTAAAATAATAATAACTTTATAGACCGAACGCTGCGAGTGTACCAATGTGCAGCCGAGTGAGGGTGCAATGCTGCTTTTCTCCAGTCCACCTTAAGAATGCTCCTATGTTTATGATTTCCTGAAAACTTTTCCAACCAATCACAAAGCGTCCAGCGTACCTGCATAGCACTCTTGTACTTCTGATTGGTCGACGCTCAGAACTCTCAGCCAGTCCGCTGCCTACAAGCGCTGTTTGGAGCCACTAGAGAATGACATGTCAAAAAAAAAAAAAAGGAAGAAGGAAAATTTGCTCAGCTCACGCCATTGCCATTCGCCGTGGAGGATGAAAACTTTCGGAAACTTTTCGTCTTCATTTTAAGTTGCTTCGGTCTAAAGAACCGACGCCGACAGGAATTACACCTGAACTGGACATATTATCCTCTTGTTTGTGTATATGTGAGAGGATTTACCTGAATAACGCACCCTTTCATCGACATATAAAGGAAACTGAGGGGATTTTACATGCTAGTCATATTTTAAACCCTTCTCAGAGACACCAGACAACCATGTCGGGGGGTATCGGTATATACGCGGTCAAGAAACGAAAGAAGCCCGTTCAGAAAATGTAAGTTTTTGTGGGAACTCTCACGTTCAAGTTTAAACCGCGCTCGCGCAGCGAGGTTATTTATATAATGTAACAACATTTTGAACGGGTATGTAATGTTTCACTGTAACATTCTGACGACAGAATGGAGCGCGTTCCATTCAGCAAATTGTACAGTGTGTTATTTGCTGTACAGAACGTTCTCAAATGTGTGTGAAGGTAACTATACCTTACTATATATATATATATATATATATATGTGTGTGTGTGTGTGTGTGTGTGTGTGTGTGTGTGTGTGTGAAATTTGAATTTTCTACGTTTTTATACAGAAAAGGCAATATGAAACGCTGCACATAATACATAATTAAGCTTAAGAACTAATGTTTTGGTCTACGAAATGACTCCCTGGGGTGATTTTTGACTTTACTATGAATCTCGGGCAAGTTTAATTTGCTGTAATAACAAACTAAAAGAATGTGTAGAATTTAACACTTAAATGTTATTTCTGCCTTGTAAAATCAAAGTGGTGTGTCAAAGTTAGGTCCAGTTTGTTTTCTGTCACTTTGAATTCAACTGAAGACATTTGAGTCACAGAACTGAGCAAAAGTGACAATTATTGCAAACAGTTTGATAACTGGAAACAGCGTTGTTGTATAATGCTGACAGCATTGTGTTTGTTGCATCGCAAACAAAAGAAAATCTGGATTTGACCCAGATCTGTATCCGTCGGGACACCTTAAGATTCAGGCTTGGTGTGTATAGTTCAGGGTCTGGCATGGAAATAGTACTCTTGTATTAATCATAGTCAAGTTGAGAGTTAGCGGCGCTCTCACGCGATGCTTACACGAGGGAGGGGTGAGCCGGGGGGGAGTATGTTATTGTAATCTGATATAGTCTTTTTTTCATATCATGAGAACACAGGTGTTTATTATTTTTTACTTTTTGTCTTTTTTTCCCTAGCTCCCCCCTCCTCAAATTAACATATTTATAATTAACGCAAACTTTTGGTAGAAAGTTTGGCAGCTGTGGTAGAACTTGCTGAAAAGCAAAAGCACGCCTCTGAGTTGTTGTAGGAGCTTGCTGACACTCTACTTTCGTGATTTTGCAGATAGTTTGGTTGGGGAAAATGCAGATGTCTTGAAGAGAATTACTTTATGGGAGCAGGATATGCTTAATGCATCTGATTTAGTTATGTGCATAACTTCTGTTGCACTGAAACATGGATTTGTGTCACTTCTTGACAACAACTTTGATTATCTTTATCTAGAGCTTTCTCCTTTACATTTACATATATAATGGATCATAATAGTAGGTATGCTAACAAAGCAGATCCACGGTAGTTTCTTTTTAAGTACACTGTAAAAGCAGTTTGTCAGGTGATCTAAATATTATCAAATAGTCAAATCAAGCAAATATGGGTAGTAATCAAAGTTGTTGTTTATTTCTCTCTCCCCGGTGGCACTATTTAGGCAGAAAGGTGGCGACTGGTTGATGTAATGGCAGTATACAATTAGATATAGATAATTCATATTTTTTTTTAGCTTAATTCGTTCTTCGGTAACAAGTTACCAATAAGTATATGCTGTTATTTTAATAGTTGCAGTTGCATATTTAAGAGCAAAAAAAAAATGAATTTGTGTTTCCATTTCTATCGCACAACAACTAGTGATATGTTTGTTGTTATTTTATTCTTAAAGTATCCATCCATACTGCTACATTTTATGATTAATAACATTATTATTATTGTCAAAATATATACAAAAATATTTTCATATCAATTTTAAGATGCAAATACACATATTTTATATATTTAGCCTATATATTTATCAATATTTACATTTTTTAAGTTAGAAATTGGTCAATATAAATGATTCAATTTAATGTCCACAAAATTGCTCACATTAAAATGATCACTTATTTGACTTAAAATGAACTAAAACAAAAATATGTGACTCCAGTTGACAAGTTGATTGAAACTTTTGTTAGTCTGCCAATTTATATGGCTTTTTATATGGATTTTTTACTAGACTTGGTTATTTTAATGAAAGTGTCTGAATTTGTATTGGTTTATTTAGTTAGATGCAGTACATAAAAAAACATGCTTTCAGCAACAACAAAAAAAGAAAATGATCATAATAATAAAACCTGAATAAATGCATTATACATAGAGAATATAGCACACATAATTGTGCATTTCAGGTCCTAGATCAGGTCAAAATGGCTCTTTAGGGTGCCAACTGCACATTTTCACAGTATACTCAAGTAATATAATATTAACCAGCAGCCCAAGACCGGTTGCCCAATAATTCCCCACTAAGCAGGGTTGAGCCTGGTCAGTGCCTGGATGGGAGACCTCATGAGAAAACTAGGTTGCTGCTGGAAGAGGTGTTAGTGAGGCCAGCAGGGGATTCTCACCCTGCAATCTGTGTGGGTCCTAACGTGCCAGTGTAGAGACGGGGACACTACGCAGTGCTGCGTCGTTTCGGCACCGAGTCTATTTTTGCTGCGCTGCTTATGCTGAATTAAAGTCACAGTGCATTGTTCTTGAACAAAATTGACCTGATTAACATTAAAAATAACAAATTTCACCATAAAATCATGTAAGTGTTTCATGTTTCACAATCACCATGTTAAAATAAAATGCACAAAAACATACCTTTAATTTAACATATCTTTGGAGTTTGGTCAAAAACTGGTGGACGCCTTCCACCAGTTTTTGCCCAAACTTCAAAGATATGTTAAATTAATAAAACTAGAGCCATTTGTTAGCTTTAATATTACTTTTTTTAAATTCAATTATTCAATCCAATTACCCTTTATAGTTGGAAGTCTTTTAAAAATTGGTCTTGGATCTTACAGCGTGCATCTCACATCAATTCACATCGATAATTACTAAACAAACAATACAATAGACGCACCTTAATACAAAAAGCAATAGTACATGCATACATTCACGGCTACAGTGCATTAGAGTGAGTCATTTCTATTTTCCAGATACCTATTTAAAGCCCCAATTCTGATTAATGAATTCTACAGACTGATACATAAAAGATGTACGTAACATAGCCAATTCAATCTAGCATGCAACTTCTGCTAGATGGCAAAAATGAATATTCCTCATACAAAATGTGAGACGGGTCAGACATAATTTTTCCTGACATGGTTGGCAATATTTTTGTATACACAACTTGAAAACTTGGCTCAAGTTTACCGTGTAAACCTATATATCATATATGTTTTTTACATGTGTGGGACAGAGGGGAGGGGGACATGGCCGCATCACAGAGTTGGCTGGCCATATCATACATCAAAGCACATTACACACAGTATTCAGAGGAGAACGCGTGAAAATATAACAGAAATGACTATACTCGTCTTTAAACTGCAGCCGTACAGCTGCGCGTGACAAACGCTGCCAGTATGAAAGCACAATGGCAGCGCTGCTCCTGCTCTGCATACGCACCGCTTCTGCGGCGCTCACGCGCGAGAGGAGAAACGCGTGAGACGAGAAATGCGTGAGAGGAAGAGAACTTTCACGCTTAGTAACACATACAGCTATATCCTCGCCAAAATGCAATAGGGAAAAGAGACCTCTCTCTAATAGTGTCGCGTTCCGAACGTTATTTAAATGACACCGGTATTGCGGTATTTAAAAAATTTATATCATATCAAAAACCGGTATTCGGCATGAACCGGTATACCGCCCAGCACTAGTATGTCCCCTCTTCAGAATAGCTACTTACTGGAGCTTGAACTGCAGTGTATGTTTTAGCATGCTGATTGACGTCAAAACAAGCCAGTAGGGTGGCGAGGCGCTGGAGCAGCCAAAGACTGCGACTGACACAAAGAGGGTATTGAGAGGGAGTGTAACCAGACTCCTGGCTTCACACCGCTGTAGCTGGAAGTTGGAATGCTGTTGAAAGAACAGTTGAACCTCTCTCTCTCTCTCTCTAAAAAACGTTGTCAAGATTTCCTCACTTCTAATCTTTGCGAAAACATAAGCGCAAGTAATGAACCGGCTAACCTCACCCTTCTGCTGAAAACAGTTGGAACTTCAAATGGAAGTTTTCAGTATCTCACTGTGGTTTGGGAAAATCAGCATTACATTGAACTTGTTAGAAGTAATACAGCAAATACTGACATCTAACAGATGCCTTAAAATTAAAATAGATAGTTGTAAATATTCCAGTGTTTATGGCGGTATATGCCTATATGTACGTTTTTCTCAAACTGCAAGGTAATTTTAGATTTTTGTGTTAAATGAACCAACCTGAATCTACACTCTTATTAATAAAGGTTCTTTACTGGCATTGATGGTTCCATAAAGAACCTTTCACATCCATGGAACCTTTCTATTCCACAAAAGGTTTTTCATAGTGGAAAAAGTTATTTAGATTATTAGAATGTTCTTTTCACTAAGAAAAATTGTTCTTTTAAGAACTGTTCATTGAAAGGTTATTTATATAAAGAAGATATTTTGAAGAATCTTTTTTGGCTATACAATGAAAGTCATCGGGGTCTTAGTATGTTGTTAAACCCCATTTACGTTCATTGTATGGATAATAAAATATCTTCTTTTTTACTTCCACTGCATAGCAATAGACTGTTTTAAAAACCTCTTTTGTGTTTGACAGAAGAAAGATATTCTATAGGGATGCATCGATCCGATACTCTGGAACTTAGGCTACATTTAAGAACGCACACTTTCTGCAATGTCACGTGTCGCTTACATTCACAACATCACTGTGCTGTTACTCCTTTCGAGCAGAATTTCACAAGATTCAAGATTTGTATTCGTCATATACAGAATATAACCAGTAGTGAAATGTAATTCGTCAGCTCCCGACAGCATCAGGTGTTTTATTAATGGGGTTCACATTTTTATTTCACGCATTGCATGCTAGTTTCTGCGCTTTATTAGTAAAGTGGTATACAGCACAGTGCCGATTTTGCACATGCTATAGAAGAGTGTGCGCTAGGGTTGTAACGGTATGAGATTTTGACGGTATGATAATCGTCTCAAAAAATATCACGGTATCATGGTATACGGTATTAAACATTCAAAAACGGGTTTTTTTGGTTGACAAAGCATGTGTTTATTCAAATTTCATTCATCAAATCAATCAAATAGATTTAATAATTGATTATATATTAGTTTAACAACTAATATTTATCATTAATAATTCATAACAATTCATAAATTCTGGTTTGACTTAATTTGTCTGGATTCTGTACTTTTATGATATAATACAAATATACTATCAAAAGTGGTGGTAATGAAATTAATGTATACAGCTTTCACAATTTAATTAATGTTTTAAAATGTAATCAAATACAAATAACTTTTATGCTTTCGTAAAGGGCTGCACAACAGAGATTTACTAAATAAATATGGGGAAATTATATTCCTTAAATGTTTATATTTATTATTATTATTTTAGAAGTAGGCTACATTATAGTACAATCGTAATTTCTGTCAATTTCTTCGAGTTAAAAAGCAGACCTTTATTTTGGCGGGTAGTAGTGAAGAGCTTTGTGCGACGCCAGCGCGCATACTTGAGTATGTAGTACACGACACAATGCCGCTCACTCAGTGAGAAATGCAAAACAAACAGATTATATTTTTATAAAGCAGTGTTTTTTTTTCGTTTTAATAATCACAGGCACTAGATCATGTAGTGATTTGACAGCTCTGTTTTTGATTTATTCTTCAATCCGTCAAACCGCGCGTTTTATGTGACATCTGCATTGTAGATTCATTGTCATGACTGGATTCTGGGATTCCAGTCATAAGTTATAAATGGGACATAACTGTATCTGCACAGAGGGATGCTGTTCTGAAATATAGGTAAACATGTTCGATGTGTTTTTGTGAACTGTGTCTATCCTCGAGGACAAATAATACTTTTCTATATCAGAAGTATTTCCATACTACCAATTTAATTTATATTTGGACGTGGGATAGAGATTAGAGGTAAACATCTGTCTCTGATGGTGTCTCCGCTGCACGTGTGGGTGGAGCAAGAGAACAGTTAAGTGGAAAGTTGTTGCCTAGGCCTAGGCGCAGGTGAGATACTGCATCTTTTATTTTCTCCAAATACCGTTGATAAGCAAATGTACACGGTATGATAATCGTACGTGTTTATATCGTGGTATACCGGTATATCGTTACAACCCTAGTGTGCGCTTCCAGCAACATCTGACAGGACAGGATAGTTCGTTTTTTCTGAAGTGAGAGGCTTTTTATTTCATAATAAGTAACAAAAATAACGATTGAATAATTGCACTGACATTAAACCGGTCAACGTCTCATCTGACCGCAGATACTGAATCAGTTTTTCTCAGGCACTCTTTCTTTACTTAAACTGCATCTGACAGAAGTGTCAACAGCTTTCATGCACGTCTTTTCAAATAAAAGTCCCGCATCGATCAGGTCAAAACAGAGAAGTATAGAAGTTCTGAAAAAATTGTATCTTTGCATCCCTACAGGTGAGTAGACTGTAACTATTTTTTTTTTAGGTGAATAATCCCAATTAAGGTGAGTTTTAATTGAGCAAAATTATGCCTTTCAGTACAACCAAATTGGAAAATAGACCTGAAATCTGAAGTCAATATGGGTTATTAGCTGTAATTTAAACTGTCTAGAGACTACATCATTATTTAAATACAGATTTGCGTGAATAAAGATCAGCTGGTTTGTTTATTGCTCACATGACAGTCCCGCCTCCAGTTGTGATGTAAAGTAGTTTGCACATTGACAAAGCGCCTTAAAAAAGGCATGTTTACTGCGCTGTGCCTTTAAGATAGGTATTTCTGGTGGAGGAGCTCGGGTACACTGATAATAGACTTTGATGTGTGCTGAAATAAATTTGGGTCAGCACCAGTGCACAGCGTCCCTCCCTCGCAGACTAGAGTTTCAGCCTGTCCGTCACTTCAAATACTCACAAATCTTGTCTCGAGGAAGGTATGAGGAAAGCAGACACTCGATAATGATGCTGATGTGTCTCCGCTCGATCAGATAAAGTTTGCCGCAGTGACTCGTACCTGCTGACCTTAGAACCTGGTAGTATAGCTAGAAAAAGTTTTTATTTTAACAAACATGTAACTATTAAAGAAGCTATTTAAACTTGCAGTTTAAATAAATGTACTATTTGAATATATTTTAAAATCTGTTAACGTTTAAATTATAGACGCTATTAAAATATTAACATATTTTGAAACCGTATTGTATAATGACATGATCTTTAAGAAATGTACTGTAGTTGCCAAATATTATGAATAATTAATATATCCCTTGCATCCCTAACTGATTTTCTGAGTCACAGTGGCTGATGCAGTGTGATGCATTGAATACATGCCATTGGAGCCAATTTTAGCTCTGTGCTTTTTTTTCTGAAACTCAGGCTTTTAATTCAAACCAGATGTGTCTAAGCTTCAGCTGAGGTTATCGGATGGAAAACAACCACTATTGGCTGAATTCGCCCTTTTTCCTGATCTTAGAACTGTATTCATGTTTCCATTCAAAAGGTGTTTGGCAACTGGATAGGCACCAGATTGAGTTAAAAACCCTACACTACAAAAGTTTGGGCACGCTTGACTGACTTTTTTTATGATCTTCAAAATCAATTAATTGTATTTGTGTTCAAATTATTTATGCATGCATGCATACTGTTGCATAATTCCCATGCTAAAGTTCTGGTATTTTATCAAGACTATTGTATTCTGATATATACTGAACAAAATTGTAAACGCAACTCTTATTTTTGCCCTCATTTTTCATGAGCTGAACTCAAAGATCTAAGACTTTTTCTATGTACACAAAAGGCGTATTTCTCTCAAACATTGTAGTGACATGTCCGGTGAATATGCTGGCCATGCAAGAACTGGGATGTTTTCAGCTTCCAGGAATTGTGTACAGTTCCTTGCAACACGTGGTCGTGCATTATCATGCTGCAACATGAGGTGATGGTCGTGGATGAATTGCACAACAATGAGCCTCAGAATCTCATCACGGTATCTCTGTACATTCAAAATGCCATCAAAAAATGCACCTGTGTTCATTGTCGATAACATATGCTTGCCCATACCATAACCCCATCACCACCATGGGCCAAACTTTTTACTGGTGTATCGACACACAACTTTCCCTACTGTAATAAGGATGTGGAAAACCAAGACCGAGATTTGCAGCAATGTACCATGGGATTTGTAGTACAAAAAAATTCTCAAGCTAGATTGCCAAGTGCTTTCAGATTGTTCTTTCTCTGTCCTCAGTAAACCTTTCAAGCAACACAACACATGCAGACAAAAAAAAAGATGTTGTGCAACAGTGAATCGTTATGAAACCGTCTTTCCGGAAAGAGAGGAAAAAGAAGTATGTATAAAAAACAAGCAAAGGGGGAAATGAATGCACCAATAAATGAGCATTAAAAAAATGGGACACAGGAAGAACAAAGAGATGAGTCTTCAGATGGTCCTCTGTGTATTCCAGGCAGCACAAGAAACCCTGTTGCATGTTGGGATCTGCAAGAGGAAAACAGTAATGATGTCATACCTTATGTGATTGGCCCGAAACACTTGTACACTAGAGGATAGAAGAAAGGAGACATTTAAGATGTTCCCTCTGTAGTGATGTCTTCAATACCAAAAAAATATTTTGCCGACCTCAGTAAATGTTGGGAGGTCCACATGATCAGAGCTCCGATTACTGAAACAGATGTAATTCAGAAGGAATGTCGAAGTTCTATTTCCCACAACAGGACTTTCCAAACAAATAATAATGGACAATAGACCAATAGAACAAAGCCACCATATTGGTAATTGCAAACATGAACATCCATTAACACGAAGCTGAAAACAATTAAAACTTTCAGTAGGAAGTTATGGTTAGTTAGTTCTGCTGTGTAGTTACGCACAAGAGACTTCATTGTAAGGCTGGACTTTAAAAGATTATTTGACGGACCCACAAAGACCTCTATGACCTTGCTTTATTGTCTCCATGTGTTTTTCATTTTGTTAAATTGTTTAAAAGAGGACTCAAGTATATATTCAATTGCTCTGGAAATGTCACTGGAATGACGGCAACATTTAATTGAATTTTTGAGTTGTTTTTAGTAAAAATACATTTTGAATGTTTTAGTAGATGTTTTTAAACATGAAAATTGCTATTTGTGTACAAGGCAAATGTAAAAATACAGAAACTGTTATTTTGTGAAACATTACTGTAATTTAAAACAACAGTTTTCTATTTTAATATACTTTAAAATAGAATTTATTTATGTGATCGAAGCTGAATTTTCAGCATCATTACTCCAGTCTTCGGTGTCACGTGATCCTTCAGAAATCATTTGAATATACTGATTTATAATAAATGTTTTAAACCGTTGTGCTGCTTCATATTTTTTGTGGAACTGTGATTTGTGTTTTAGGATTTTCTAATTAATAGAAATTTTAAAAGAACAGCATCATTTAAAAAAAAGAAAGTTTGTGTTACAATACACAATGCTATTTAAAAGTTCGGGGTCAGTATTTTATTTTTTATTTTTAGGAAACCAATATTAGAAATTGAAATAAGATTTCACAATAATACTGTTTTTTTCTGTGTTTTTGATCGAATAAATACAGCCTTGATGAGTAGATGAGACTCCCATAAAACACATAAAATATCTTACTTATCCCAGTAAGAGCGGCAGTGTATATAGATAAAATTGAATTTCTTACAGCGCAATTGACAGACAAATTAAAACCAAAAAATTCCAAATAAGCGATTGTCAATTTATATTAAAAATATTTTTTTTAAACATACCTTGTAATGTATTGTCCATGGACAGTTAGCCCTGAAAAATAACGATTTGGAGATAAAAAAAAAAATAGCAAGGCACACCTAAAAGGATGGAGGATGAAGTTTCATTCTGAAAGCATTTGAGTCAGTTTTGACTAAATTGAGTGACACATCTAGCTCAGAGATTACCATCGAAGACCGTTCAAATAAACAGAAGCTCCTGAGAAATGAAATAGTAGGTGAATCAATGCAACGCCAACAATGACAAGCTCCATCGTGTCATTCTAGAGATCTGGAGCTCAAGGCCGAAGGGAAAGAAAGGGGCTGAACATGTTCTTTTGTCCCTGCAGGCTCTTTTTTCGGAGGTTAGTTTTACTTTGTGGGAAAACATAATTAGGCTCGGATGGCTAGAATTACCACTCTTAGACTTCTGGACTGGCAAGCAATGAAAAGTTTCAGTAAGAGTCCTCAAACTTAGATAATGGGTCTTATGAGAGCATACAACTGTTTTAATACTTAAAACACAGTTTTTTATATTTCTTATTTGACATTGATTTATAACTCTTGGTGAGCATAAAATCAGCTCCAAAGTTTTTAAAGGTTTTCTCGGCAGACTGCTTTGTTGAATTCATATGAATCTAGAGGGCAGATCTGTTATGAAAACTGTAACTTGTGCAACTCTATGCAAGGTTCATTCACAATAAATGAAATAGTAAAACAACAAAATCCTGCAGATAATGCTGTATATCTGGTGAGTTTTTGTTTTTCCTAACAGAAAAAGCCTCACATCTCAAATTGTACATTTCACCAACGAGTGTACAACAAGAGATTATTTTAAAAAGATTTTAATGAAAGGTAATCATTAGTTTTATCTTACATTCAATCGTGAGTTCATATTTACGGTCATGCTATTCAAATAAATGTTTGAAAAAAATTACTGAAGTTTGTAAAACGTCATATTGTTTTGATATGAAAGATGAAATTTGCATGCATGCGTGTCTCTCTTTACAATGAGCGAGTTTAACTTACTTCAAAAAACGATTTTATCCTCTCGTTGCTGGAAAATATAACGTAATGATTCACTATTAAAAGGTTATTAATAAGTCATGTGGCAGCCTTGAACAGTTCCTTTGATCCTGGATGTGTGAGCTGCACTATCTCCGTGTGCGTGTGTGTCATTAAGCAGCACATTAATATAGAACAGTAAGGCTCTAATGCACACCAGTATGTGTGTATTGTAGAAGCTAGATGATGTTTAATACATGTGACGGCATAGTAGTGGTGTCCCAAATCTTAGGGTAATATTTTCACCCCTACGTGTGCACCCCTGTTTCAAGGGGAAGGGGTATAAAATAGAATTGGGGTTTGGCCTTAAATAACTAAACGCCACAAGACTTGCAAACATAATGGGCTTATCACAGTCTGTAACAAGCAGTGTAACACAATTTTTTTATCAATTTCTTCTTCCAGACCAAAACCACCACCACCTGATGGTGTGAAATCCAACCCCTCCAAGAGGCACAGAGACCGGCTGAACGGCGAATTGGACAAGCTGACCAACCTTCTACCCTTCTCAGAAGATGTCCGTGCACGGCTGGACAAACTGTCGGTGCTTCGACTCAGTGTTGGATACCTGAAGGTCAAGAGCTTCTTCAATGGTGAGTCAACTTATTTTTAGAGTTTCGGTTTTCATCTCGGTGATAACTTTTGCTGTTTTGTGCATTTAGAACATGGTCACTTTTTCTTTTTCAGCCTTTGTCAAGTTCATATTTCTACATATTGTTGTGCTAGTGTTAATTAATGGTATTACTACATTAAATAACTGTAACTAAGGAAGAGAGGACAGCAAATGATGTGAAGAGGGGGAAACAGGATCAGGAGATGTCACAAGTGGGATTGAAACTCATGTTGCCACGTGCATATCACAGCTGAGTCAGAGTAACTGCTAAACTCCCACTCAGAGTGATAAACGGTCACTGATTAATAATTGATTCCCAGTTAATTTGAGTTAAATTGTTTAAATTTCTCAAGTCCACAGTCTCAATTGTTGAAGTCCATTCTACCAGAATGAAGGAACAGGGGAAGTGGTTTCTTTTACACTGCCACATATCACCCTCGATTAAATGACTGATGATTTTGAAACTTCTTCTCGGAATTATGATTCAGTCTCAGTGCTAATAGTGTTTTATCTCTATTAATTTATGTAGCATCTCAAGTAAAGTTCTACTGAATTTGTTTGCACAGTTTATCATAAGGTCCATGTCACATGAATAATATGCTCGAAACTTGTGACCTCAGCTGACATGTTTATTATCTCTAGAAAGTTGCAAGGGAGCTGAAAGAGCACATGCTAGTCTGGTTTGGGCTCCTTAACTTATTTAACTTTACTGACATAAATTAGGCTTGTTTTTTCTTTCATTTTACTTTCTGCTGCCTAAAAGGTTTCGTAAATAATCCACATAGACATTTGTGAGTTCAGAATCAGTTTCTCTGAGAGTTTCAGATCTTTAGCCAAAACATGCGTGTTTGTTTGTTTGTGTGTCTTTTAGAAAAGTCTCAGAAAAATATGCCAACGACCTTGCAAGGAGTGACGTAGGATCTTCTCATATAATTAATCAAGTTTCTAAGTATAATATGGAGGAAACCTCTCAACTGAAGGTTAAATTAATAGTTCCCAGAATAAAAAACACCCCAAATGCCTGTCTAAGAGATACTGGAGTTTTTATTTTCCATAAAATGCATGTGTAGTATTGTTGTGTTTGTCAGTGATGGATTCTGAATTGTAGTCAGGACTGTGAAGTGGTCTTGAAGACAGTGTAAAATGTATTTTAAATTGAGTTTTAAATTTGACTTAATCGATGTGGTTTTGCAGTAAAAAAAATAATTATTAAATATATTTTTTAAATGAAATTTCAGAGACAATAAGACAGTAGATTAAGAACAGGATATTTTCTAGAGGATAAAAAGCTGTTTTGCAGATGTAGTCCGATTTGGTGAGATGTAGCTATTAAGACTTCATTACAATTGGCAGACTTATCCACTTGTCTAATCTAGATTTTGATTTGACTTCACTTAACACATACACTGGATGAAAATAGCCCAGAGGACAAGGGTTGCTGTACTTTATCATTTCTAGGTGATTATATGACAAGACTTAGGCCTTGCCCTCATGTACTTTGCCCACGTGTCTTTACATAACCGTTGTGTTAGTTTTTAACACAATATCTGGATAGAGTATTCGTTTTTGCTGCCATAATTGCCGAAGGTGGTTTATTTTTTTTCTGTAAATAATTACAAAAACATCTCCATTGTATAAAAATACTTTTGCATATTGACCTTTCTTCTTGAACCCAGTGACAGGTCAGATGATTTTTATCTTTAACTCAGTTATCTCGCTTTTTGAACATGATAGTGTCAGCAAGCATGTGTCTTTTCTTGAACTCCTTGCTGAGTAGGTGTGGCAGCTATGTAGTGTATGCAGATAATTCCATTGTTAAAAGACAAAAGGCCTTATGGGAAATATTTTGGGAGTCATCTTGGCACCATCAGTGAGCAAGGAAGACAAACAGGCAAAGTCTGGCATAAAGAGTGCTGAATCAGACAACATGGAGTTCCTGGCACTGTCCTGGGCTCCCCACCTTGTTCTGTCATGCTGAGCCTATCCGAACAAACACACAGACAGACAATTGGCAAGGTACTTGTCCAGTCTGGATGGGCATTTGAGAGACTCACTAATAACCCAGTTTAGAGATGGGTCGAAATTATGTTTTTGCAGGACAGAAGGTCTTACCCAGTGTCATCTCAAAGGTCTCTGACCTGTCATCATTTCACTGCCAGACTTGAACTTCCTTTTCCTCCGAGGAACTGGCCATGCATTGTGTGGAAATTCATCAAGTCTTTCCCCTATCCTCCACCACCCTTTTACGTTTTTCATTTGAAACTGCGCCTGCAAACAAACAGACCACCAAAGAATCGACAGAGCCCCAAATGTACCAGCCTGCTGCCCTCAGCTAAGCTTCCTTTTATTGTTCTACTAAAATAGCAACAATTAGAAACAGGGGAATTTGGGGGAGAGTAGAAGAGCGAGCGGGAAAAAGACAGCACAGGAAATGAGAGCAGACAGTCCAAACGAAGACAGGTTATTTTTTACCTGCCTACAAGATTCACAGAGCACTTTTTCGATGGAAACCAAAAAGATCAAATAAAACGTATCTATTTTTTTGTGTGCAACATCGCTAGTAACCACATGTGTGAAGCATAGAAACGAGGACAACACGAGGGCCTTCAAGTAGACAATGTTTGGTGTTGCTGCAGTGTGTGCATTATAAATAAACTGCGACAGACAGGAAACACAAGGTACTGTGGTAAGACAGAGTCATTTCACAGGTTCTTTTGAAAGAACATGCAAGGACGAGTAGTGACAGACATGCTGGAAGGAAAAAGGGGGAGCATTGATAGCATCTGGTTTTCTTTTTTCAAACAGAGGTGCTAGACAAATGCCTACTTCCTTTATTGCCCCCATCTTACCTATCTTTTTCAGCCTCAGATCTGTGTTGCTACTCTTTCAAAATAATGTACATTGGACTGGGACATATACTTCACTTTCCAAATAATAGCTGTAATATCAGAAAATAACATTGTCCTCAATAGTGAGGCTTGAATTGGCCCAATCCCAATCTATTTTCAATCCCTCCCCTACAGTATTAATTGGATCAAGGCTGCAGTACAGTAACTCCTTTATTAGCTTGTCTATTTTTGTCACTTGCTATGAAACACAGAGAGACGGATTCCTCTGTCTGGCTTCTAGCAGGTCAGACACTAACTCTGCAGAGAATGGATCCTCTGTTGGGGTCCTCCCATCATCCAAGGCTGGAGATGGAAGGACCTAGAAGGTTGCACTGAGAAAAACCACAAGATTCGGTCCCACGGTGAGAAGCACAAATGGGACATTGTGTGAACTGTGTTCCCAGCATGCACCGGGGCCAGGGCATCGTTGTGTATTGACGAGGGTCAGGTCTGGAGGAGTCGCTGCATAGAATGGTCCTTGTCTGAAGTGTAATGTGGTGTGTCATTGGTCTAGCTTGGCTTTGACCTTAGGAATTAATCGGTTGGCTTCAAAACTATTTTTGCAGTGCCCAGAGTATGATGGAAAGAGAGAAAGGCAGAAAGATTCCAGGAAAGAAAGGTTAATTGTTCCTAACTTTCTTGCTCTTCATCTTTGCCCTTTCAACGTTTAAACAAGTTTATATGCCTCTACACTGTTCAAAGCTTTTAGCGTCATCCTTGTACTTGCAGTAAATTTCCATCGCGCTCTCTCTCCTTCTGTTTCTCTGGAGTTGAGATCCCCACGTTCCTGACGGCAAATAGATGGCAGGTTGAGGATGGTAGGGCTGAGGGAGCCCATGAAATAAGTCCTGGAGCAATCCAGAAAAGTAATGGGTTGAAAGTCACATTTCTCATGAGTTTATGTTTCAAATCTGAAGAAGATACCATGAAAAATTAGATTTTCTTGAGACTTTATATAGCCCTCCACGTTTGAGGAAAAATATTTAGCAAATGTATTGAAGATTTCTATAAACTATTAAACTATTTTAGTCATTATACATACCACTGTATGTTTTTCAATTATACAATTATTATAGACAGAATCTTAGACATCATATAAGTGATTTATTTGACCCATTAAAAAATACAATAAGAATAATTTGAGTAATAAAAGAAAGAAAAAAAATTGCTTTGTATGTTGTACATACTCACGTACATACTCTGATTGCCAGACATACACTGATATGGCCAGACATTCACACTGCTTGCTGTTAATAGTCAGTAATCACACACTGATGTGCGGGATAACACAGAGGATAATCATACAGATACGGGCCATATAGTCCATAACGTCCGATCGGCATTCATGGTGATAGCCATCACTATTCAGTCAGGGTAATCACAGCTGAATATCTGCCACGCAGATGCTAACCATAGAGATACAGCCACATCCCCCACAACAAACACATACACATATATTAAAAATGTAAAAAAAAAAAGGTTTATTTTGTCCAAAAAGCCGTTCGCTAAGTTCCGCCCCCATCAGATGACAGGTGCGTCACAGCCCTCGCGAGAGAGCGCCAGAATTCAAATAAAAAACTTTCTGCTTAATTTTTTTTGTTTGTTTTGGGGGGGAGGTCTCATTTAGGGCTGCAACGATTAGTCGACATTATTGACAATAAAAAATTGTCGACAAATTTCTGTTGCCGAGTAGTCGTTTGATCTCATACGACCCAATGTAAGAGCCTGCAATACTGCGGTTTAACCAGCGTGGCGCTGTAGTGTGAGACTGTAGTTCAGCTCTCCTGGACACAGTTTAAGAGAAGAAGACACCGCTTCAAACCCAGCCGGATGAACCTGCAGATGCTGAGCGGTGTTTGGATGAATATGTAGATATATGCTGCTTGGTTTCCTCTCAACAACGAAATAAACACAACAAAAACTGACAGCAGTGTGAAAGCAGGAGTTTAAAACATGCATCTGATTACAACGATGTGGATTATTTGCATGAGCTCTGCTGTTCAGTAACGTACTCCAGTAAAGTCCGATCATATCATGTTTATTTATATAGTACTTTATGCAATAGCCTTAATTCAAGCAGCTTTATGGTATTAAACATGAAAAAACAGAGTCAGTGTAACTTTCAGTAAGAATTACAACTTGGTATTCTTTTATAAAGCAGCGCTCCAGCTATCTAATGATACAATATTTTATTAGAGGGAAAAAATTAATTAAAGTAATAGTTTGGTTTACAGAGATCAAAGCTTGATCTAGCTAAGGACTGTTTTGGTTATCATAACCCTATAAGGTATTTTAAGACATTATGTTGTGAATAAAATAGTTTATCCAAAGCATCTTATCACTTACCTTTATTTATTTTTATCTAATATGACTCAAAAAAGAATATGTTTGGCAGAATGATGTCATTCCGATACTTATTCATGTAGCTAATTAAATAGTGAGAGAGTGTCTCTGTCTATCATCTCATTTTGTGTGCAAAATAAATTTATTTGTATAAGGAATTGGTAACGCTTTACAATAAGGTATCATTTGTTAAAATGAGTTAATGTATTTATTATTAACATGAACTATGCATTTGTTCAATTTATGTATTGATCTTTGTTAATGTTGGTTAATAAAAATACAGTTGTTCATTGTTAGTTCTCAGTGCATTTACCAATGTTAAAAAACACATCTTGTGATTTGTATAAATGCATTCGTAAATGCTGAAATTAACATGAACTAAGAATGAATTATGGATGGTTTGATGTGTACTGCTTACACAAATTTAGCAAATACATTCCTTATAAGCTTTCCATCAAAAAACAGCGACCTATCGTCGATGCTTGAGGCGTAGCTTCTACCTTCGTAGTTTCTGAAGATTTATTTTGTCCCGTTTCATTTAATCTAACATGTGCAAACAGAGAGCGTTCAGTGCGCTGGCGTCCTGCTGCAGGTTAACAGGTTAAAAGAAGCAGGAACACACCTTATTCTTTTTCCCATAATTGTTTTTCTGATCATTTTGGGTGGAACCCTTTGGTGGCTTTGTCTATCAGCTTGTCTTCTTCCTCTTCATATGTGTACAGTGTCTAGAATGTGTCAAAGTTCAGTAGTGGTAATAAGTCAGACTTCTTCTCCTTGATGTCAAGGCACTCTGTACCTCATCGTTCCTCAATACAAACTAGGGCTGAAACGATTCCTCGAATAACTCGAATACAAAAAAATCATTGAGGCAAATGATGTGCCTCGAAGAATCGTCTTGTCCATTTACTAGGGATGCACTGAATTTCCGGCTGACGAAAAATATATGCCGCGCCGCACCGCCAAACAATGTTAATGCTTCCCCGCTCCCTCAGCCGTCAACACTGCGCCACGTGACGCTCTGTTCAATAAAAGCAACATGCACTATTGTCCTGCTCAAGTTTTTGTTTTCTCTGTCCTTATTTGTGTTTGTTTTGGGGATTTTTGTTCTGTCTCTTATTGTCCTCTGTCAGAAGAGTTCGCCTGCCCTTTCTTTTGTTGATGGGTGACAAGACAAATGGACTCGAAACATCAATATTTGTGTTGGCATGAGTCAGTGGAGACTAACACCAGAGGCTTCAGAAAGTAAGAACAGAGAGAGGAAAGACGAGGGCCTCTCTCACTTCCTCGTTTCAGCTGCACAATTTTTGTTCTTCTTACCACCGGATGACCTGACCTGCCGCGTCTCTGAATGTGAGAGACAGCTTTGGTCTGCCTCTCTTTTTTGCCCTTTGATGTGAACGTTTAGTCATCAGTCTTGCCAGAGAACAACAATCCCAGCAGGGGTCTCAATTCTGAGCTGATACATGCACAGGTTTACATTACGCCCTGTTACTTTGATGTACTAATTCAAGAGAAAAATGCATTTGTCTTTGTTTTGCAGGACTACAGGCCTGATTAAACTTTGGCAATATATTCATCTTGAAATGTATACTACAAATCATATTAGGGAAGCATGAGATATAGTTGCCTTATTTAGAAGTGCATATGTTATATTTCTGTATGGGGTTATATACATCACGATTCAATACGTAGCATGATACCGTGAACTCAGATATGCAAGATAAAGCAGCCTAGTACTCCAGTTTTCAAACTAGTGCTTTTCATTCACATACACATCTCCTTGACATCACTATGTTCATGAGACACTCATCTGGAATACCATTATAATAATCTTCTTTTGTATCCATGTAGCCTAATGTAATTCTCATTCAGGTAATGCTGTCTCTATTTATATCCTGGCACATGTAACCTCTGTTACCCAGTAACACTCGTATGCAAACCAGGTCGCCCACTACTATGAAACCAACTTTTCATCATTCAAATTTACAGCATCTCTTTCTTGTGGCCCATTGTTTATATACCCATCTTTCTAAAGCATGACTTGCTAGCATGGCAACTTTTTCTTCGCTTTTTGTCTGCCTAGCAAGTCACAACCACATGTGGTTAAGACACGCTGTTTTTGCAGCCACTACAAAGGAGAAATAGTAAAGCTACAGTGCTAATCCAAATGGGGCTCTCGCAGGCTCATAACACGAAAACAACAAATGCTGCAGTGTTCCCCCATCCTTGAGGTGGCGATAGCATCAACAAGCATGCCTATCAGCAACACAAGACGGAGCTTTTAAGATCATCACAGTCAAAACACAGAGCTTGCCTACTCAAGTGTAGACAGGCCCAAGAATGATAAAGAGCCAGCATAACCTTCCTTTTGAGAGAGAGAGAGAGAGGTTGGAAAGAAAGGTACCATAATGCCTTGGTAGTCAATTCAATTCAAGATTATTTGAATAGCGCTTTTTACGATACAATCGTTGCAAAGCAACTTCACAGGAAATGTTTTTTTTTTACAATATATTTATATATGTCGCCATCATCTCGATTGTCGCCATCATCTCTTCTCAGGTGTTCGGTCATCTCAGATAATTTAAGGGTTGGATCTAGACTGAAGCTTGTGTAATTCCTAGTTACCACGGGATGTTAATCCCATGGCAGAAACAAATAGAGACATAATTAGCATAGCTGTTGTTCCATCCAAGCAAAAATTAACTGTTCAACCCAAGCTTAAGCATAATAATGTGCGTTTAATCACATATAAATGCAGTACAAGATTGTGAGATGCATTATATGAATGCTTGGCGATTCATGCGATATGTGCCTTTAATCTAGATTTAAACAGAGAGAGTTTGTCTGAACCCCGAACGTTATCATGAAGGCTATTCCAGAGTTTGAGAGCCAAATATGAAAAAGTTCTACCTCCTTTAGTGGACTTTGCTATCCTAGGTACTACGAAGAGTCCTGGTATTTGAGTTTTGCGACCTTAGGGAGCGGGTTGGATTGTAGCGTGATAGTAGATTAGTTAGGTACGCAGGAGCTAAATCATTTAGGGCCTTTATAGGCAAGTAATAATATTTTGTAACTGATATGAAACTTAATAGGTAGTCAGTGCAGAGACTGTAAAATTGGAGTAATATGGTCATATTTTCTTGACCTGGTAAGGACTCTAGCCGCAGCATTTTGTACTATCTGTAGCTTGTTTATTGAAGATGCAGGACAAGCACCTAGCAGTCATTAGAAATAAATATGAAGAAAATAGTCTTCTGCTATTAGGTTGTCTTTATACAAAAAATTCAGTAGCACATACCAAACCATGAATTCTGATACCACAAAGTCTAATATGGGTTTGAATACATACATGTAATTTATTTTGGAATTGATTTAATCATTTTAAAATGTGTTTACATTTGTATTTTTATTTATATAAAATATTTATATTTTAATTCATTCAATTTAATATTTGTTTTAATGTATCCAATAATTGTGACATTTATTTAAATATTAATTGAATGTGTAAAATAATTTTAATATATTTTTAAATATTTTGTTTATAAATAAAAACATTAAACATTTTTAGATTCATTTATATACATTTTTAAATTAAAACATCTTTCAGTCAGACAAAACTTGTTTTATACTTTTTAGTAAACTTTTTTTTAAACTTCCTTTTTAAAGTTTTAACATCAATTTGGTATCAAAGTTCAAGCATTTTTAATATCCCTGTTCCGTGACATCTTTCAGAAGTGATTAATGTGCTAGCAGTGATGAGTCATCACATAATTCCAGGTTGTAGCGCTCTTCAAACAGACTGTATCATGCATACCCGGAGCGGTAATTTCACTTGTGTGGTATGTTGTGCACAGCACCAAACATCTTGTTTTCTTCATAGTGCGCATGAGATTCTAGTATGAATCATAAGGCATGAGAGTCAGTGTAGATCTGCCACCAGATGTTAGCGGCTAAGCACTTTGCTGGCTTGCGGCTACTCCTCGCCTCATGCTGTGAGTTTCATGGGTTTTCCTGCTAAAACACGATGCTACACAGCACATTTGGGCCCGCTCCAATAGATGTGAGCCAAGGTTAGTAGGGAAGTGGCTAGATTGAGGTGGGGTGGGGGTGGAGAAAAATCATGAGTCATTCTATCAGTCATTTTTGCTAAGTGAAATGGTAATGGATAGGAAATGCCTGAACCAAAAAATGCAGGGTGGTTAACCCTCAGTCTTATGAAAGTTTACTGTAGTAGTCTTGCATACTAAACATCTATCCGTTAAATACTGTTATTTATTGTATGCTTTTATCTACATTTACCATATTGGCATATTTTAAGTAACTTGGAATTCCATATAAATACAAATGATACCATTAAAATGGTTATTATAAGTTACTTAATAATATTTCCAAGAATACAACAGATCTACCATGGCACATGCCCAAAATACAATGGTATCACCACGGTACTTTCTTATAAAGCTTCCTTAACATGCTAACAAAAAAGTACTATGGTACCACCATGATTGTATTGGACATGGTACGATATTATGATATTTTGGACATGTACTATCAAAAGTATAGTTTGAGTTATTTGAAGTTACTGTGAAGGCCATATCAATGAATATGAGTCCCATGAATTTGGCTATTCTGTTGTTTTAAGATACTTCTGTACATGACTTACATGATACATGCTCAAAATAACTATGTTACCGCTGATAACCTCGTGGGCAGCGCGTCGACATACAGCGCTGTTGCGTTTCGGGCGTTCCAAGTTCGAATCCCAGCTTGCGGACCTTTCCTGATCCCATAACCCCTCTCTCTCTCCCACTGCTTTTCCGGTCCTCTCTACACTGTCCTATCAAATTAAAGAGAAAAATGAATCTAATTACATTACTTTTTTTGTAAGGGCTGTAGAATCTGTGTAGTATTATTCCCCAAAATACCTTATTCTAGTCACTGTTACTATATTACATTTCTACAGTTAGTGTGACAGTGGTAAAACCATTGTGTATTTGCATACGGCTGATGTATTCAACCTCAAAAGTTTGTCAGTATGTCACAAGATCATGTGGTGAATTTCTTGAAAGTTGGGGGGTGGTTATGATGTTTGCGAGAGGCTGAGGCGGTTAGCCTGACAGCTTTTCGATTCTTAATCCTGAACTTTGATGTCCTTACACATGTGTTGGAATGTGCATGGTTTGATCACATGGCATCCTAACCAGGGGAAACCTGTTAAACATGTTGCCTAATTTCCTCTGTGTACACAGGAAGTACTCTTTGTTCAGAAAGAGAAGGAAAGAGAGCAAAAGAAGTTTTCATTTGCTTAGCAAACTAGCGTTAAACAGGACAATACTAGCTCTGAGGTATACAGCAGGATTGTTGCAACACAGTGGTTGGTTGAGTATCTGTTCTCCTCGTATTGCCTGAAGGGAAACGTTTGTCAAACTGCCATGCATCTGCAGTCATCAATCCACAACTTTTCTTCCTCTTCTCACCTGCATGATACCTTTCCACTCTTCTGTCTGTGATCACTCCATCACCAGATCTTTTCCTTGTTCCTTTTATCAAACATACACACAAAACGCCTCATCCACCTCGGATTCTTCTCATTGAAGCCACATGGAATGGACAGAAAGAGCGACCAGGATGGAAGACAGAGAGAAAGTTGGATTTCTCTCTGGAAGTCAAAAGGAAGGAAGGACAAAAGGAAGTCTTTTGTTGGGATGATCAGCATTTTCTGGGGTTTCTGAGGAAAAAGATGTTTCCTGATACTCTTCCACTTTGGCTCAGACCTGAAATATGGTCAA
This sequence comes from Gymnocypris eckloni scoliostomus, assembly GCA_027564155.1. NCBI lineage: Eukaryota > Metazoa > Chordata > Actinopteri > Cypriniformes > Cyprinidae > Gymnocypris > Gymnocypris eckloni. The sequence continues at coordinate 14,183,975 of CM050418.1, read as the reverse complement.
GACGTCCAAGTTCACCAGTTCCCTTCCATGTTTTTTAAACATAGCTCTCAGAAATAAGGATGTGATTCTTGAGTTGCAGAAACAAAACTGTTTCAATGCAACAGAGAAGCAAATATTATATTTTCCTTGTAAGGGTCCTTGAAGAATCGTGTAGCTGGTAGTAGGGCTGTGCGATTTGTGGAAAATATCTAATTGCAATTTTTTTTTACAGATATTGAGATTGCGATTTGATTTGTGATTTTAAATTTGCAGTCAAGCTTCAGCTCAATATTGTCAATAATGTGCAGCCCATTATTAGTATCGTTACCCTGATGGAAAAAAAACAATAGAAACCATCACAGAAATTCTTATAGCTTCTATAAAAACCATTACAAAACCTTTTTGTTTTGGGCATTATTCCAATAGGAATTACTGTTGTTATATTGGTTGCCATCTGCTAGATTACATCCCACCAATAGAATGCATCAAATACCAGTAGATGCCATTATAGTTTACATTAAAACCAATACAGTTCCCCCCTTAAATCCATAAAATGTTCTATTGTGTTTTGAGAGGGTTTCTACTATTTTATGTTTTTTTTTTTGTTTTTTTTTTTGCAGGGAAGATTATAATGGTATTAATACTTTTACAGAATTACTGAATTTCACAGGAAACATTTTTATTTTTTTATAAAGAAATATTTCTTTTGTCAATTATTACGTGTTACACGGGCTGATTTATTAATTTTTAAGTATTTGGGATTTTAAGAACAAGTGGGAAATGTGCTGAATGTTTCATTTCATCCAAGTGAATTTGGCACTTACATACGTTTTTCTAATTTGCCCAATTTTCCATCAACCCCTTTTTAAATGGTGGGCGTTTAAGCAGTTGGATAGAGCAGTGCTGATCGGGGAGAACGGAGGTGCGCTCACTCTATTGGTTAGTAAGACTGCCACTCAAGGCTGGCACTGATGCATATACTCTGGAACAGAGTAATATCGTGTCCACATTGCAGGCTTTGCGATTAGCAAATCGCAACGTCTCAAATCGCGATTACGATTAGATTTCGATTAATCGCATAGACCTTGCTGGTAGTTTTTGTTGCATGCTTACTAGGTATTTAGCTGGTCATTTAAAGCATGTACAAGCAACCTTCGGCCATTGACAGATGAGCTAAGGACAGTTGTACTGGTTTTAACACATGGTGGCTGGTCAAACAAGGACATCACATTGATTTTGGACTAGCTAGCATGTTCCAAAACAGTTTCCAGTTCAAACAAAATTTTCCAATAGGGACTAGCCGGTGAAAATGCAATTATTAGCCTACTTGTTTGCTTATCACTTGGCAACATCAGTTGCTTTATCCTGAGCGACTTACAGGTTACTTAATTGCGATGACGGCATATTAGGGGCGTCGCAATATACCGGTATTGACGATAACCACAATATTTAAAATGAACAGGACTCTTATGATAACACGACATGTATATACTCCAGCACCAGTACCTGGTTGACCTCCAGGTGGCAGTACTGCGCCTTAACCCTGACACATGTCAAACAAGAAGAAGAGCAGCACTCGCAGCTGCTCTGAGGAAAGCCATGTTCAGTTATACAGGGTTAGCTGCGATTATTTTATTAGTCATAGAATAGGAAATGTTATAGGAAGTGATTGTTCATTTAACAAGAGCAGAAAATTAGTAGGACCGACAAGGCCTAAAAATAACCCTGCTCTGTGTTTGATCTATATCCATAACCATCATCGATTTTACACACCGTAAAAACCTTTGTCAAGCAATATGCCTGACATCAATGGCATCGTTGAAAACTGTTGTACAACTGTCGTGTAGCTCTTAACCAATAAGCTGCATCTGCTAACTGTATTCAATTTTGCATAAACCATATAAGCTCAATGTTTACATGACAAAACATTAGAGTTATTGACTCTAGTCACAATATATCTGTGTTTTACACCTAGCCTATCTATTTGTTTACAGCCTCTTGTCATTTGCTTATCAGGAAGTGATCCTTCGTATCGTGGGAGCGGAAAATTAGCAGACGTGTCAACGCCCCATCCCTGCAGTTCTGAATGAAAGTTTACAGAACAAGTTGACTAGGAGATTTTACTGTCTGTTTGTCTGAGTTGACAAGCGTATTGGCATATTGTCAAGAATATTTTACTGTTCTCACATTACCACCATACCTACCTGCTTCCTCCAACATTACATATAGCAGATCACCAAGACTTTTAGATCTTAGTTACATAGTTCCAAACAGACAAAAGAGACCCTGGGAGCAAAGCAAAGTGTTGAGATAGAAGTAAAAAGCTTGTGAAGATTTGAAATGTCTTGAAAGTCTTAGAAATCCTTATGCCAGGAGCCAAGGCCGATATCTATTCATTCCACTGCGCCATTGCTGCGTGGCCTAATGGAGAGAGCGTCGGACTTGTAACCCGAGGTTGTGGGTTCGAATCTCGCCTCCGGCAGGAATTGTTGGTGGGCGGAGTGAATAACGAGCGTTCTCTCCACCTTCAATACCACGACTTTAGTGAGACCTTTGAGCAAGGCACCGAACCCCCAACTGCTCCCCGGGCGCCGCAGCATTTCATGCCCACTGCTCCGGGTGTGTGTGCACTTGGATGGGTTAAATGCAGAGAACACATTGTACTTCTGGTTATATTCTGTATAATTGTGATGAATAAAAAATCGTATTCTTCTCTTCCATTGGGACAAACAACAACAATAAAAGACAACAGGGTTGAATGCCTAAAACCTAAACAAAAAAATTGACTCCAAGTGTGAGGGGTGTTAACGAGAAGGAAAAAAGGCAAAAAATGCTAGCGTGAGAACAATATCAGCATTGTAAGTCAAGACAGATAAAGAAAGCGCTGTGTGTGAGAGCAGTTTTCTTTGGCCCTCGACACCATTTCCTGTCTGCTCGGACCCTAGAGGTCATTGGACGCCCCGGTGCACTATACTCTTCCTCTCAATCTCTCTTCTGCTCCTTTCTACCACATCTTTTTCACCATTTTGCATTTTCGTCTGTGCTGCACAGGAAGAGATAGACTGTACTTCCTGTTTACAGAGGTGCATTAAGGACAACGCTTGTATGCGCATTTTTTTCCTTGAAGTTTACCCGTAGATAGTGTGTCACTTATGTGTTTGTGGTAAAATATGTGTTTTTACATTTATCCCCGCATGTGCATGTCTGTTCCTGAGACTTGTGAGTTGTATATGCGGGCAGGGAATTTTCAAGTTTACATGTGTGTGAATGTGAGCGCACTCAGGACGTGTATGTGTGTGTTTTCCTTTGGCAGTGAAGTGTCTCAGGGGAGGCAGGGCTTGCGTGAGAGCACTGTTGCAGATCTGTCAGTGAGAGGAGGCTGCTCAAGGTCTGGTGGAGTGTGTGTGTGTGTGTGTGTGTGTGTGTGTGTGTGTGCTGGGCTTGGATTGTTCCCCCAAAGGGAGGGAGGGAGAGTGGGTTAAGCCAGCCCAGTCTGTCAGCATGGAGCTGCCGTTCGTATGAGTGTATGCGTCCTGTGTTTATCTGGGGGGCCCATGGAAAGAGCGATTGTGGACATTTTGAAAGCAAGAAGCTAGGTGAAGCTAGGTGAACCTTCTCATCAGAGATAAAGAGACGAGTGGGCGGGGAAAGGTGTGTGTGTGTGTGTACACAAGTGCTTGTATGAGCGACTGAACACAAGCTGAGTGTGTGTGTGCATGTTTGTTCAACTACATTGTTATCTTGGCATTGTCCTCTTTCTGTCTTCACTCTCACAGCAGGACTGTCAAAACTTCCCTTTTCTTAGGACTACACACATATTGAGTTAAACAGAGGGTACGTGATATTAGCCTTTATACATTTTTAAATAGATGTATTTGTGTATTTATTTTTAAATAATCTTATCATCATGTGCCTTTATATTTGATTAGATTATCATTACAACCTAACTTGCATAGAAATATGTTTCTATTTAATTTATAACAGTACAAATCTGTTAAGCAGGGTTCCTCAATTAGTTTTCGCAGAGGGCCGAATTCTGCCAACAATACCAAGGGCCCCACTGACCTACAGTATGTATATATATATATATATATATATATAATTATTATTATTACAATTATTATATTATTGTTGCTTTTGTTAAAATTGTCACAAGATAAATATTCAGATTTCCCCCCAGTTTTATTCAAACAATTATGCATATTTTTGCATTGATAGATTTTGCCTGTTGAATATTATAAACAATTGAACAAACAAGATATCTGGATCTGCTTGTCTGCCATGCAAATCAACTGTTCTTGCTCATCTCCAGACTGGATCTCTTCTCTCCACTTTCCCTAATTGCAGATTCAATTATTCAGTATATGTCACAATTAATGTTTTTATACTTAGATTTTTTTGGAGGGGATCAAACTGTAACACCGTGTGCCCCAACCAAACGTGACGCAATGCCATAAAAAGTATATTTTCCATGTGTTGCTGGTCTCTCTCGGCTGCTATGAGGCGGGTCTTGGATGGGAGACAGATGCACTAACCACGAGGCCAAGTGACATCAGTCCATCAGGGAAGTGAGGTTTACTTGCACAGCATCTACTCGCTGGCCTCCGTTACACATGTCATTTTTGTCCCAACCCCCTGCGACAGCGATACGTAGGGACAAGGAATTCTACTTTAAAAAAGGTTTTCATTTTCTGTGACGTCGCGGCAGGAACACCATACAAAATACGACAGTGATAAACTCTGCTAATGATTATGTGCTTTATTTAATGTTAAAAGTGTCTAATGTGAGTTTGAATATTATTTGCGTGAGGTTTATAGCCATATTGAAAGAACAATAGATATTGTAACTCAGACCGTGAAAATAAATTAATGCAAACTTACGTTAAAACTGTGAACTCTCTGCGAACCAAGTATCTACTGTTGCTACATAGTACTTGCTGTTACATCGTATCTACACTGAACGCTAAAAAGCATTGCAAATCATTTGAACTTCTTAAATAGAACGTGGCAGCAGTTTACTGTTGGGAATTTTTCACACCGCATGCATCCAGTGTAGCCAGCATCACTGATTATAATACATTTATTAGAATTTTCATGCCACATTATTTGAAATTAGCACGGGCAAAAAAATAGCAAACAAAAAATCTGGCCGGCCTATTAAGGAACACTGCTATAGAGTAATGGAAAGTCTTTTGCGCTGTGATTTTTCTGCCACCTATGGATTTTGACTCGTGGGCAAATAGTGTATCCTTTCTGAACCCACAAGCCATGTTACTGACTCACTGACTGACTCAGAGAGCCTCTCTAGGATAGATTTAGCAATCTGATCATTTAATTTTCTTTGGTGTAACGTTGAATTCAAGTAGATTGTAAATAAACAGTGGAAGGGTGTGTACGAGATTTGAGTTCAACATTACATTTTCTTCAACTAACTCTAGCCCTAACCCTGCCCTGCAAAATGTGGTTGCCATGCGGCTAAGATGTTGTAAATGATTGCCAAAGCATTGCTCAAAAACCTTGAGCAACCAGATATAAGAGTAGAAACTCAAGACTATACCAGGAAAACATCTGACCCCAGTCCAACCCAGCAGTTCATTCTTATTTGTCAATAGTTATTGTGACAACTTGTTTTCACAGATTTGACTGACAAAACAAACTTGCATTTGTAGGCCCCAAAAGGACCTGCTATTCTGATTATGTGTTGAAGACCTGGTATCAAGACCATGACAACAGCTGATACTCAAATGTTCATCTCCCTCATAACCGAAGGCACGGTCATAAATGAAACACTTGCCTTCCATAGTTCTTCTCTTGCATTCTTTGTGTTGCAGAAAGTTGTTAATTTTTTTCACAAAGCTGTCTTGACTCAATCAACAACCCTAGACCTGTTGAAGTACCTGTGCCAAGTCAAGAACATCAGAACTAACAGCTTATTTACTTCTGTCATTCTGTACAAATTGATGAGGAAAAAGAAACTGAGATTAACCATTAACCCCAAACCAGAAGCGTTCTTCCAAACCTCATCTTAAAACCTCAGCCCAGCTAGTTAACTTCTAACCCCAAACCAGGCATCTGCACACATGCATGTCCTGTGGTGTGCTTGTATGCACCAAATGGAAATATGGTAATACAGTTTTCTCCAGCCATTTCATTTTTAAAAACTCAACTTGAACTCAAAACCAAGATTGCATCAGTGGCATGCTGCATTGCAACAGACATGCAGGCCATAGTTTGGTATCTATTTTGTTGATGCTATCTCAAAATAAAATGTTATTGACAATGACATCTTAACCGTAATTTTCAAGTAAAAATGAAATCAGAACTGTTTAATTTCTTGCGATTTTCAGGTTCATACATACGATTCATGTTTCCACATGCGCCCATGTACCTCTACCACATGTAGGAATGACATTCTGCTCCTTCCTTCCCAGTTGCAAGTGTGCTACATTAATTCATCAAGTAGAATCACAACCATAAGCAATATTTTTGTATGTAATTCCCATCCCTATATGTGCCCATTTACCACAACAACGTGTAGGAATTGTGTATTCCTTTGTTCCCATCGGCAGGTGTGCCCCATTACTGCAGGTTGCAAGTAGAATTTTGTATACGATTCCCATTCCTATGTGCTCCTTAACCACAGGAAATTCCCTACTGCCATTCCCAATTAAAGGTGTGCCACACGAATGCAATTTTTACTAAGCAGAAACGCAACCATAAGCATTAATTTGCACATAATTCCAAGTTCAACATGCACCAATGCATGTAGGAATCGCCTTCCCCACTTCCCTACCCAATGGCAGGTGTGAAGCACTAATGCAGGTTTTTCTGCTAGTGTACCCCGAAAGGTACAGTTTTGGCCCTTGTTTTTCTCATTCAACATGGACGAATGCATTGTCACTGCATGGAACTGTTTTCCCAGTGCCAGGTATAGGCACTAATGCAAATTTTGACAACTAGAATCGCAATCATAAACATTGAATTCCTTCTTATTGCAAAGAAGTGAAAGGAAATGGTTTCTACATGCGGCCATGCACTTGAGCAACTTATACAAATAATTCTCCTTCCTTTTCTATTGCAATGGCAACTGTACCATGCAAGTCCTATTTTCGCCAAGTATGAACAAAATCACCTCAACTGCATGCAAGAGCTGCATCCCCCTCTTCCCTTCCCAATGGCTGGTGGCACAAGTATAGATTTCATCAAGTAGAATCACAGCCATACGCATTCATTGTTTTATGCAAATCCCATTCCAATATGCACCTCAACTGTAGGAACCACATTCCCCTTTGCCCTTCCCAATGACAGACGTGCCACACTAATGGAGTTTTTACCAACTAGAATTGCAATAATAAACATTGAATGCCTTTATGGTTCTCATCGCAAAAAGGGAAAGGAAATGGTTTCCTCATGCGCCCATGCACTTTGAACAATAATTACGCTTCCATTTTAAAGCAATGCCAACTGTACCGTGCAAATGCTGTTTTCGTCAAGTACGATCGAAATCAGAAGCGTTAAATTCCATTTCCATTCCCATTCCTACATGCACACATGCACCTCAATTGCATGTTAGAACCGCATTCCCCTTTTCCCGTCCCAGTGGTAGGTGTGCTGCACTAGTGTAGTTTTTGGCAAATAGATTTGAAACCATAAGAGGTTAAAATTTCTCTTATGAATCCCATTCCTATACGCGCCTTAACCACTTGTAGAGCCAGCATCCCCCCTTTCCGTTCTTTCCAGCAGCACTAATGCAATTTTGCCTTTGTTCTTTAAAGCAGGTGTGTGTGTGCCCGTCATTAACCCCCATCCCAACCGTTGGTGGCACCTCGATCCCGTAAGAGACAAAAAGCACTCACAGCGATTGTGTTGCAATTACAAAACCATGCCATTGTTGTGCTGTTTTTGGTCTGAGGGCATGGCAGGCCTGTGCGAGCAGTTTTCCAACATGTCTGGTCGGGGGTTGCTGCAGCCGCCCGCTTTCATGTGCAGGCCTGAGGTATGTAAACAGGATACCCTGAGCTGTGCACGAAGAAAGGCAAAGAATCATGGTGGACTTAAAAGACTTGAAGCAGGAGAGAGCTGCCTGCAAAAAAACATGCAACTACATACTACTTTTAATTAAGTCTATCTTTTTCTCTTTATTCACCCTCTACGGTTAAATAAAACTCTTCATTCACCCTCTACGGTGAAACAATAAATGACCAGCTGTTGGACAGATATAAACAGCAGGCGAAATATACAGCCGCACGTTTTATTTTTGGAAGCTGCAATTATTGTTGCCTAAACGAAAGCAGACAGCCACTCAGGGAAATATGTGTCACATTCTCTTGGCCAGAAATAAAGCGCAGAGCCCTGCCCTGTATCTCAAACAGGCCTTGCTTGTAGTTTACAGACTTTCTGTTGTACGTCAACATCTCTCGGTGCAATGATCGCAACTGACACAACGATATATAAGAAAACTTTCTGTTTACTTCACAGTTGCTTCTAAAGAGACTCTGTTCTTGCAGCGCCCACCTCTGTACGCAAAGCAAAACAAGCACGGTGCAGACACAATGGCGCTGCTAGATAGCGATCAGCTAGGCTAGGGCGGGTAGCAGGGTTAGGTTGTTTCTTTAAGAGTAATGGCGAAGATCTCTCTCTTCTTTCTTGTTCTCTCATTAAGAGCTTAGGGATGGAGGGAGGGTTAAAAGTATGCATACAAATACATTTATGCAAGTCCTCGCAAGCCATTGGCTGTGATAATTGGAGTGACGTCATGTACACGACTTCCCAAAGCCCCTGCGTGAGAGGGGAAATCTGCAGGCAACATCTACTGGAACTAAATGTTTTCAGATTAAGATAATATTCCCTCTGCATAGCTGGCATGTTTTAATTTATCTCGCTCTTGCTCTCTCTCTCTCTCTCTCTCTCTGTGAATGGCAATGGCTGTGTACTCTGTAGCGTTTAGATGTGCCGTTTCAGTTTGTTTTGTTTTACAGCATATAAGTGTTTTCCGTTCTCAGCTTGCTATCATGAATGTAAAAAAAAAACTGAAAAAAATGTGCTAAAACTTGTGGGTCACGATGTATGCAATTTTGTACTAAAAACTAAACAAATTTTGTTTTCTATTTCTTTTCTATGTCCTGTGATGTTACGTTACCTGAAATGGATACAGGTAAGAAAACTGTTTACTTCAGAGTTACTGTACATTAGTCATAAACGTCCTCCCTCACTACATAGTGCACACTAAACTATATACATCCAAGTAGTGTACATTAAACTGCAATGAGCCGTAGAGCGCATACTGATCATTTTGTAATTTACACGTTTCTTTAACTTAAAAGGATGGTTCACGCAAAAAAAAAATGTATTACATTTGAAATTAAATGAACATTCTGTCAATAATTACTCACCCTCATGTTGTTCTGAATCTGTAAGACCTTTGTTCATTTTTGTAACGCTAATTAAGATATTTTTTTTATTAAATCTGAGAGAATTTTAACGAGACATTGTTAAAATAGTCCCTGTGACAACAGTGGTTCAAACAAAATTTTATGAAGGTATGAGAATACTTTTAGTGAGCAAAGAAAACAAAAACAATGACTTTATTAGAAAAGAAAAATTTATAAAAGTCTGATAAAACTGTTGAATAAAGTCGTTATTTTCGTTTCATATATATTAAAAAGCATAATGTATTGAGCTATGAGTACTTCTTTTACTTTCATCCTATTTGTGCCTCTTTTTATGCTGAACAGGTGCATTGTGGTGCTTGTTCTGGTGCTGACTCATTATCTTATCCTTTTAAATATCCACCCAATAAGTGGTAATGGAGGTCAGCTGTGCACAGATTCAAGCATAAGAAAGCAAAGGAAGCCTACGATTATTACAGTATACTAGTGAGTGTAGCAGCACATTAAGATTGATGTATCTCTTTTTTTCTTTCCATTTCTCCCACACCCTCTCAGACGCACATTTACATGGCCGTGCTTATTTAAAGCAGCAAACATTTGAATGTCTGAGCTGCAGAGTGCAAAACTGCATGAAGCTTTACGGAATCCCACAGACCAAGAGAAAAAAAGACATCTTAAAGGGCCAGCATCCCATGTCCGCAATGTAATGATATTCCAAAATTGCATGTATGTGAAGTTCGATTGGCTTTGTGGAACATAGAAAACAACCGACATGTACTAAAACTAAAAGTCTCCGTTCACTTTCACTAGAACGCTAAACCCTCATTGTTCCTTGCGAATCCTCTCCTTTATATAAACATTGTTACACCCACTACATGTAGTGTTTCATAATGATTTGTGGAAGTGTACACACCTTTGCGCAGGCCAGGAATGTGGAGAGTTGAGTCGAGGGAGGGTTCGGCCTTGTTTTGACGAGGTTTGAGTAGTTCACACGCCATTCTGTAGTTTACCATGGTAGAATGTCATAGAGCTGCATTTTACTTTCAGGTTGGAGTGCCTGTACCCTGTAATTTCAGCGCAACTCCTTGTGCGTGTGCGCGCACGTGCACTAGGCCACATGCCACGACAGGCGTGTGAACGCCGCCCATGGAGGTTATCGCTCCTCCGGCAAACAGATGCTGCTGAATCATTAGATATGCGGCAGATGCACACTGTCGCTCTGTTTACTGCAGCTGTTGATACTGTAAACAAAGACAAAACAACAAAAATACAAAGGAAAACCTGACACCATAGTCAAGGATGTTGGCGTTGTCAGTTATCAGAAAAATAATGTGTCTATTTCTTGTACATTCTTATAGTTAACTATATATAGTTATAGTTTTATAATTAACTTTTATGTTACCTTAAGTTTTTGGGGAACATAAATTAAAGATGTTATAACTCTAAGATTAATTAAAAAAAAATCATCTGTTTAGTGCCGAAATTCATGAAATGTACACTTACAGTATATAGACATGTAGTGTATATAGTGCTACGTATTGAAATTTATTTTTGAACATAATGCAAAAAAAGTTATAATTTACATGTAAATTATTTTTTACATTTTTGTATATATTGACAAAGTACGACACATTGAGATGTATTTTTGACTATATATCATATACATTATTGTACATTATTTTTAGAAAAGTAAAGTAATTTTCAAGTACTGCTGAATAGTGGGGCAATTTATAGTTGTGTAATGTATTTTATATTTTTATATAAATTTGCAAAAACGTAGACATGTAAATTACCACAAAAAAATATATTAAATATTGAATCACTTTTTTTGAGCACTCTGGTGCATTTTAACATTAAATATTTAACTAGGAATGGGACGATACACCTACCTTCCGATTCGATACGATCACGATACTTGGGTGGCGATACGATATGTATTGCGATTCGATATTGCTATGTGTTGCGATTTTTGTTTTTAACTCTAGACCATTGGGGAAAGTTGAATGATACACTTAATATACAGGCTGTCACAACAATAATAAAAAAAATACATCTTAGCAGTCACTTGCGATTTGATATTACAATTAATTGTTTTTATTTGTTTGCTTATTAAAGACTAGAAAATGGAAAATAGTTGCTTATACCCTTAAAAGAGACCGTATATGATGAGTCATATTAACAAAAACAATGCATCACATCTTTCTAAACTTTTATTTCAGGAGCATATGCATACACATACACAGTGTATATTTAAAGTACCTTGAACCATGAAACTTTAAAGTACCAAAACCCTGAAATTGCACATGATTATAATAGTCAAATGTTCAACAAAATGAGCAGAAAAAAATACTTTCTGAAATAAAGTAAAGTGCTATGTTACTTTGCATACCTGTTTAGTCATGTTTAAACGGCAGCTGGGATTCAAAACGTAAAGGTGCAGGTTTGATACACTGCCTCGATCATGATTTTGCTTTCTCGTCGGCTTTAAATCTATATGACGTCAGCTAATGCAGCGGCACCACGCACCCAGAACGATGGCTGTATGACATCAAAGCACTGCGAGATCTACAGAAAACAGAGGGCTCCCACTGATCTATATAACAGGCGCGTTCGACTTTAAGCGGCACTGCGCAGAATGGTCAGTGTATGACATCAAAGTACCACGAGAGCGATAAGAGAGCAGGTGGATCCTATGCTTTCGGTAATTTGATATCATACACTGACCATTCTGTGCAGCGCCACTTAAAGTCAAACGTGCCTAACGGCTCCGCGTGCTTTCGAATCGCTCTCGCGGTACTTTGAAGTCAAAAATAAAATAATGAAATAAAAATCAATTCTGAGGTAAACCAATCGATTTTTTAATTAGGTGAATCGATTTTTTACCAACCCTATATTTAACTATACAAAACTTTAGATGTTGTTGATTAAAGGGTTAATCGTTTTAGAGCTTTGGTGATTCATGTAACTTGTTTATTCAAATTTGACCCAATATCTAAACGAAACTGTGTTTTAACCTGATGTAACCTTTGTGCTTTAGGATGAGCAGGAGTGAGTTAGTGTGTATTAGCCCGGAGGTTTTGTTTTAGCAGGTAACTTGTTGTCGTGTTGCTAAGAGCAGTTGCCAGGACGACGCTCCTAGCCTTAGCTTCATCTCTCAGGGGATTTTGAAGCGGCGGTTGTAATGCCTCTGTTGTTAGAAGCGTGATTTGTATGTGTGACTGTATTTGTTAACTCGGGCACATGACAGTTCAGTAAGTGTGACGAGCCACACAAGGGGAAGCCCCTGGCACCCTCTGCGGTCTGGGCCTTTACTTTTAGCGCAGGGCGCAATGCTGTGGTGCCCGCACACGTGGCTCCTGCCCCTCTCTGATGTACTTCCACTTCTGCTAAACGCCACTTCCGCTTTCAGTGACACACAAAACCAGTGCCCAATTTGGTGTCATCAGCGACCTCACTTGCGCATTACTAGTGACATCTGAACGTACACACATCAAACGCAAACCTTTAACCCCAATCCACACCGTGCTCTTGCTTCAAGGAACCGTCCTCTTCTGTGTCACACCCGAGTTTCCCATCTGACACGGGAAGTGACCTGTATCAGTCTGACATTTAGATTTGGAAACATTTGTAACCATGGTAACAAACCCTCACAGGGTACTTGGCCACCAACGCATCACGATGGGAAAATTTGGGTTAGTATGGGGCTGAGAGTTTTCGATGTCATCAATATTGGTAATTTATTTGTTGTGTGAATGTGTAGGATTGCACAAATAATTCTTTAAACAATAAAATGCTCGGGGCTGCACAATACAGTGATTTACCACTCGAAAGGAGCATTCGTACAACTTTGATCATTGGAAACCATGCATTACACAACTTCAAGTGGTTTGTTGCTTTTATAAAACGCAATATCAGTATGATAAAGAATTTTTTTTTATAAATAGTATGTACAGTATGTATTTATTTATTTATGTATAAACACCATTGTTCAATAAAAAAAAAAAAACGTTTTGGAAAGTGAATTTATTAATTTATAATGTAAAATAATAGTACAATAAAATACAATTTTAATCTGTTCAGTATTGGTTTTACATACAAATAATAATTAGTAAATGCAAGTAAATGTAATAATGATATATTTGATACATTTGTATTTGTTTATTTTTCATTTATTTACACCAGTGTTCAAAAATAATAGTTTGTTTGTTTTTATAAAAAGTTATTAATAAAAAAACTCATTTGTTGAATTTGTTTTCCATAAATAAATAAAATAGTTTGTTTAACAGTGGTGTGAATAAAAAATGCTTAATAATTTTAAACGAAACTTTTTTTTTAACTAGTTTTCAATGTGCAGGTCCTTTTTAAAAATTAATAAATGTATTTGTTACAATGCAGAACAAATCAATTGAATATTGGTTATAACTAAATAATGTTCAATAAATAAAAGATATTCAATGAACATTTATTTATTTACTTATAATGATTAATCGTTAATGCCAAAAAATGTATTAACTAAATATTCCATATGATTATTCCATATGATGAATATTATCTATTAAAAACAGATTTGTCGAATATTTGTTATTTCATAAGTAAAATACTATTTTATTGAATATTGATGTAAATAAAAGTGCTTAATACATTTAAAAGAACATATTTTTGCACTAGTATTCAACAAATAGGTCATTTTTGAAAATATATTTATTTATGTTACTATACTTTAAATAAAAAAACTAAATTGAATATTGTTTGTAACTAAATAATGTTCAATAAATAAATTAAAACATTGAATAAACATTTATTTATTTAAATATAATGGTTAAAACTTAATACAATAAATAAAATTAAATATTTATTCCAATAGTATGTTTACATGAATACCATTTTTTGAAGATTGATATAAGAATATAATTAATATACGTTCAAAAAATTAAAAAGCAGTTTTCAGTAAACAGCTATTATTTATTAATTTATTTTATTTGTTTGTTATTTTTAACTGCTACAGCTTTATAGACATAGCTCATCCAATCAGAATTTAGAGAAACTAGCTATTATATAGCTCCTATTTTGACAGGTATTTCATGCTTTTTCTTTACCTTACGTGCCTCTTTAATGCTGATTTGCATTACAATCGGCGTGAAAGACATTTAATCTTTTGAATATGGCAAGATATCACATATATATATTTACAGAGCAACCTGCTTTGCATCTCTCCAGTCCATCTATAATAACCCAGGACGTTTCAGTATTTGTCACTGCTCTCTAGAGACTTCTGTTAAGCGCTTTCACAGAATTATGCATTATTAGGAGGAACTCTGGGGTGTGTGGGTGTGTCAGGATCCAGACTACTTTGCAAATTTGCGGTTGACCTACGTCCTGACTATGGTAGCTTTCACTAGTCTGAGGCCCACCAAACCACACCAACCCACACACACAAATACACATGTTCTCAGGAGAAAACATCCACGGCAGTCATTTTGCTGCAATGTGCATGTGTGTATCATAAATTGTCTACAAAGGCCCAAGAAACAAGAGGCCGAGTGCATTTCTTTCTCTCTCTATCACTGATGAATGATGGTGTTTGGCAGATTCCCCTGAGAAGTGGCTTCATTACCAGTAGCATTGTGTGTTAAGAGTTTATTTAGGCGGACGAGGGAGGAAACGAGAGCAGTTTGAGGGGGTGTTTTCATTCGCTGAGATGAATGGATCCTGGATTAATTTTAAATGTGAGTTTGTTATAAAACAAAAACACCGTTTATGCGTTTAGGAGGTTGCCAGCGACTTCTTTCACTCTGGCGGAGTTCCGAAACAGTTGGTACGGTAAACTGAACTTGGAACGTTCTGTCACTTGCTTAGAGACCAATTTCCAACAAAGTACCTAAATGATTTGCAGCATGTGTAAATATATTGTTAGTGTATATACGAATTGTGTGACAGCAGTTGAGCTGTTGCGTAAACTGTTAAGGAAGATGCTTATTTGAAGTCAATCACAACACAATCATGTTTTCCTTAGTAATCTGATATAGTGTTTGTTACACTACATCAGTGTTTGATACACAAGTATCAAGTTATCGTTTGGCTTTTTGAAGAAAGCCTGGGTGAATTTGTCTGCCGCAGAAAGCAGTACCAGGAAATAGATCAACAAAAAAACAGGAATGAAGAGTGGGTGGATGAGGGTATTTTAGTCCAAACTTCCCAAAAGAGAATCCTTAAAATCCCCTCTTAAGTTAACTTCACGGAATTCCAGTATTTTATATTTACATGTATCTAAAATGGTTTTTCCCCTTATATTTTGTTGATTTGTGTCATGACGATGAGTCATGATCGGTTTTCATATATGTACAGTTTTTTTATTTTTGTTTTGTTTGTTTGAAATACTTTTTTTAAGCATGGATACATTCAATTGATCAAAAGTTACAGTAAATACATGTATAATGATATAAAATGTTCTTTTGAACATTCTATTTATCAAAGAATCCTGAAAAAATGTGGTTTCCACAAAAATATTAACAGTTGTTTTCAACAGTGTTAATACGAAATGTTTCTTGAGCAGCAAATCGGTATATTAGAATGATTTCTGAAGGATCGTGTGACACTGAAGCCTGGAGTAATGATGCTGAAATTCAGCTTTGCAGAACAGGAATAAATGATCTATTTAAAGTATATTCAATTAGAAATTTCACATTGTAATAATATTTGAATATATTACTGTTTGTGTAGTGTTTTTGTTCAAATAAATGCAGCCTTGGCGAGCCTAGGAGACTTAAAAACATAAAAAAAACGTAATGTCCCCAAACTTCTGAAAGGTGGTCTATAAAAATTAATTGTTATTATGCCATGGTCTGTCTGAATACTCTATTCTGATTGGCTGGCAGATGTTGATTAAATTTGTTTAACTGCACAGGTAGTTCCAGGTCAGTTTAATCACCGTTCCATATTAATGCGCTGCTTTAATTTATGCACACTACTGTCATCTCTCTCTCTCTCTCTCTCTCTCTCTTCTCTCTCTGACAATTCATTGAAATACATGCTATAATTAATTCAAATAAATGTGGAATTAAAAAAAAAAATCCTATAGCAGGTGATACATAGTTTTGCACATCTATCATTTATAGTCTAAAATGAAGCTGACAAAAATATGAGATAACTGGAGATGTTTGTTCACTCGACGCTGCGTAGCTATCACGTATTGCGAACGCCCTCTGGGTGTACCGATTGTCTGAAGCCCTTATAGAATCACGCCAATTCTTTGGCTGATGGCGGGGAATGCCATCATCAACGTTTTTATGCGGTTTACGGGGCTTAAATGTATATGTTAGCAGAGCACATTAATAACACACGAAATACGTAGTGCTTTTCTCATCTTTCCAGTCGCTCTGGCTGGCACAATTTTATTAAACAAAAACAGGCACGCGCATTCATTCAGTCACTGATTAGGTCACATGACATGCACTCTGTGGTTGCCTGTCCCAGGAAAAACAGAAACAAGACTGAAAACAAATATGAATGAGAGCATAATACATATACATTAACACCCCCACTTGCTCTCACATTGTTATTCTATTATTTCCACATAATTATACAAAGTTCATACACCGAACATAAACATATCAGATTTCACTAACTTTAGTTTTATTGCTTGCTTCATTAATACATCTGCAGCCATCTTATCAGTTGGAAAGTACTCCAGACCAATTCTGTCCTCGTTTATTACTGACCTCACAAAATGGTATTTAATAGGGGTGTGACGAGACGAGATTTTTAGACTTCTTTTTTATTAAATCCTCAATGATGAAATATATAAGGAAAAATAGTCTTTTATTCAACTGAAAACACAAAATGCAAAAAATGTTGGTGCATTTTAAAATCAACTTGTTAACATTTTAATGAATTATATGCTGTAAAACAACATGTAAACTAGAGCTGCACGATTCTGGATAAATTGAGAATCACAATTTTTTATATAAATTGGAGATCACGATTCTGTAAAAAAAAGATTAGAAAACTAAACAAAATAAGGTAATTTACTAGTGATTCTGACAAAATGTTCATTGCTTAAGTCTTTTAAAAATATATATTCATTTGAACAAAATAAAGAATAAAATTCAATGAAGAGTCAGTGTTTCACTTCATAAAGACTTCTTTCACTTCTGGAATCTCCTGAATGAATGATTCAATGACAAATACTTTTTAAACGGTTGTCGTTAACAATACAAGTGTTAAAATACTATCGTTTTGATCGCTACTGTAGAGTATTTATACTCGCTAGTGCTACTATTGGATCGCTACTGTAAGTGTTTATACCCAAATTATAAACTTTTATCTTTTTACCATTCTATCAGACATTATACCATCAAAGCAGAATTTTGGGCCATTTTTTAGACCCCCTTCTTGAATCAGGCTTGTATTTTTTTCTATACAAATAAATGCAGCCTTGCTGAGCAGAGACTTCTTTTAAAACATTAGAATATATTACAGATCCCAATTTGAACCCTATGTGTGAATGTTATAGTAAATGTATTAATAGAGCTGTTGTAGGGTAATTGTTATTATCATTATTATTGTCTTTTTTATTTTATTTTTCAGAACAAAATTAAAATAACAATACTAACATTTATGAATGTTGATGGAGCTTTTATTTTGGCAGAATCCCGCAGGAAGACCTCAGTGCTTCTTTTTGTTGACAGCAGATTTATAAATGATTCTGACGAGTTTGGGAAGATGTTTGTCGAACGTATCACATTGTCACATGCCTTTAAAAAACTCATACAAATATTACTGAGCAACTGACGAGTAACAGTGTTTTAGCGCAGATTTTTCTCTCGCTTTGGACTTTGAACCCTGGCGCCTTGAGTTTGTGCAGCGCCGTTTGAATAACTTACATGCCAGCATGCCAGTAGCCAGCATCATCCACCCTTCCTCTTCTCATCGGAGACATTCTCATTTCTCTTCTCATGCTTCGTGCTTGTAATAAGTTTTGCATCTTTCTCTGACAGTTTTAAATACTTCCACACTGCAGACATGTTAGCTGCATTAGTGTGCAATAGACATAGCTGAATCGTTGTCATTCAAGAAAAAGATTGCGTGGGTTTTTGAAGCAAGATAGCAATTATTTACGATTAATGGTGCAGCTCTAATGTAAACACTGCAAAATGTTTTGCAAGGATATCATCACGTTCTTGCGAGACCAGTCGGATCTCGCAAAGCACATCGGATCTCGCGAGATCTGGTGCCACGAGATCTCATCACATTCCTAGTATTTAATGTCCACATGTTTACATCTCTGTCTATATACAGGATTTGTTGCTAAGGCTATGGCACCCTGATTATCTTCATAGACCTTAGACTCGTACTTCAGACCATCAATGTTTTGTAGCAGTTGCTCTAGATATAAGCACTCCTGTACAGTCGCAGCCAATGCCATATATTCAGCCTCACAAGTGGACAGTGCAACAGCAGGCTGCCTTTTGGTCTTCCATGAGACCAATGGACCCTATTTGTTTAGGCTAATAAGGTAACTTGTAGTACTCTATCAGTTAAATCAACTGCCTAGTTTGCATCACTATATGCATGTGTCAGGTGTAATGAAAATACAGTTTAATATAGAGCTATTGTTTCAGCTCCGGGAATTAGTTATTAAATATTTAATATGGCTTGATTAAAGTCATATTAATATTTAACCTACAGTTTACACCTTATTAAGTGCTTGTCCAGCAATCACTAAAAGGTACATTCTGTTACTCTCAATTACAATCTCGCTTCCATTCCGTGGCCCCGGTAGATAAACGAGATTAATAATTTCTCAAGTTTGAGCTAGGTTGCGTTATCTTTGGGCAAATAATGATGAAAATACTTAAAATCATATTTCAGAGACACTTGTTTATAAAATGGAAAAGGTTTATTCGTGATATTGCTATTCTAACATAAATGGATTACCTAATAAAGCACAAACATACACACACACACAGATACGAGAGTTTTGAGGTTAACTGTGTGTGAAAGAATACCATTCTTTCTACTTCATAGCTTAACTAACCAGGAAAAGATCACGAACAAAATACGCCTGCTTTGTTACTGCATTCAGATCAAATTTTAACCAGTTTAGTCAGGATTAGGAATTCAGTTTGTACTTGCTTGGATTGGTTTAAAGCAGGCTCGGTTGGTTTCGTTTTCCAGCGTGAGTTCTTTGTTTCGGGTTTCACGTGGTCGGTTCGTGCTCCTTCGGTTGTTCGTGTGGAGACTTGAGGCGGCTGCGTGGCGTCACCGGGAAAGCTCTCCTCTGCAATCGTCGAATTCGTGGCTCCGTACGGCTTTGGCACAGTCTTAGACTTCATAAATGGTTGGTTTTCAAGGTGAGAGTCCAGCGGACGGTAGCGTTGGGCGCAGCCGGAGAGTTTCAGAGATGTTCAAGCCATGTTCAAGAGAGTCAGAGCGCCAGAAGAAGAGAGAGAGGCGCGCCGCGCTGTCGTTTTAAACAGTCCGTTTTTGGACATCCCTAAAGGCGGCTGGTCCAATCAGAGCCGTACGGGCGGAGCCCACGCGCTGGTTTTGCAAAGCATTTTTCATGTGAGGAAAGATAACTTGTTTGTACCCCTGTTATTCAAACTCTTATCGTGTTTACACATTTATACTATCACCACATTCGTTATCTTATTGATTCATACAATTTTGCAACCATTCATAAAAGTCTAAACACAACCTAAACATTCCAGCTTAAAGTATGATTAGAAATCAGCCCACGTTTTCCCAAATAATTCATATTCCACAAGCATATGAGAGAAAGAGTACCACAATTAATATCCACATGTTCCTTGTGTAGATGAATTATTATCATGAAATGAATGTGTCTCTTGGAAATCTTCTAGTGGCCATTTCTCTTTGTTCTGTGACCGGACGAAATCGCGCGCTTTTGCGCTGATGCAAAGGGGGAGGGGTTTTAGAGAGACGCTGATTCTTTAGCTGCCCCTTCTGGTGACTTGTAGAGTTGAATTCCTGCCGATATACGTTACATATCCCCCTCGGGCTTGGTGATGTTCCCTGATGGAACCTCGTCAAGGCCCTGGAACAAGAGGCAGGAAGAACAGGCACATACAAGCCACAAACATCATTCCTATCACTGACTAAAGCCTGGTGCAGGGTAATTTGGGAAGGAACAGGTTAGAAACTTGAGAAGACATAGGGATGCATTGTTTATCATTATTGACAATTGGGTCATTTTTGACTGTTTTAATTGTCAGGGGCTCGACGAGGCGGTATAGGCATGATCTCAGTCAGGTTGTTCAAATTCTCGGTTCGGATTCTCGGTCGGGATTACCACGTCGAAAAAGGCGAGGCGCCTGACGTGCATTGGTTGAGAGACTCTTGGACGACGCTCACTCGCTTGTGTAGGAGGAAGGCCAGTGTCAAATTCATAACATATCCTACGATAGTAGAGATACAAAGCGCCGTGTCAGCGGCAGACCAGGACCCGAATAATTGGCGGTGAGGCGGAAGGCGGCGATAGCTTCTAGCGCTGTCAGCCGGTGTCAATTCAATAAGAGATTTCGATTTCAACCTGATATTCATCCGGTGAGGTGATACAATGCTAACTCGTCAATATGGAGGATCTCGCCTTCGGGACAGTGATCCATAACGTTTGGTTGGGCAAATTAATGCGCCGTGGCGGTGTCGTGTTAATCGCCTGTGAGGGTAGCTGTTCGTGCTGGGGTGTTGACCAGCCATCGGTTTCTGATGATTTCGGCTTGCGTTACCTCAACTTGAGAACGTGGTGTTGCTTGACGGGGCAGCTAGTGTCGGGTTTAATGGATTCTAAACCGCAGATGCCCTTGGTATTATCGCACGCAGAGTTTACTCGGGTAGGGGAGTGAATGTCCTAAGTGAGCGTGCCCATCTTTGAGTTTGGGGCCAGATACAACTGTTCGTTGTTCTCGTAATACGCAGCGACTTTAGGAGTTTGGATTTTACATAGGTTTTCCTTGCCGTAATCCCACATTCACAACGTCTTTGAGCCGGTAAACATTATTAACGCCGATAATGGGCAAACTGAAAAGACAACTAAGTCACCTGTTTCCGGGTTTGCGATATGGGAATAGCGCTACCGGAAAGGCGAGATGGGTTTGGATGAGACTAGCGGGGCCCGCAGTGGCAAGTTACAACGCTTTGACCAAGGCTAAGAAGTATCGTGTAGCACGGAATCCTATTCATGGCTACGTTGTCAATCGAGGAACTTACATCGTATCATGTCGCTCATGATTTTGGCGGGTGGCCTCGATCGGTCGACAGCGGTTCTCACAGCGAGTTACAGCGACTTTACTGACGGAAGTCGATCTCAATTTCAGGACCTGGATTCAAGGTTTGGTTAAGGGTTCAAAGTGAAAGAGAGGAAAGGAAACACAAAGTGAGACACGCAATAAAGAAACCAAGCGATAAAGTAAATTAAAAAAATAAAAATAATTTAAAACTAAAAAAAAAAAAAATATATAAAAAAAAAATTTATAAAAAAAATTATATAATAATGAAAAAAATAATTGAGAATAACTCCTCTCTACTAGATTGGTCCTAGCAGTGCTGCGGAGGAGAGAATATGGGTTGTGTCTAAGCATGGTTGCTATATGTTTTCCTAAAATGACAATAATTATGCTTGTGTGGTGCATATGGTTGTCGGTCTGTGTCAGTGGGTCGGATCTTCCCCCTTTTCCTGTCGGTGGTTTGGATTTGCCGGTTGGCATTGGCAACCCATCATGGTGCATCGTGTGCGTGTGTCAGCGTACTCCCCTCTGGCCGTGAGGTACTACGAGCTGTGGCGCAGTGAGTGCTCAGGGACATACGTGTGGACACCGTCTTGCAGATGCAGCATGTAGTCGACAGAGTGGAGCTTGCGGAGCTCGGAGGATGTGTTCAGGTCCATATAGGAAATGGAATGTTCAAATGGGTTTGACATGTGAGCTGTCAAGGTTCGTAGTGACGAATCCGCATGTGAGGGTGAGGAGATCGTCAGCAGCGAACTGAGGTGGTATGGTAATGCAGGAGGGCAGGGTGTGCTCGCCAGTGGCGTGCTGGCGGCGGGTTACTGCTGCCACTGTAGGGTTGGGTGGGAGGGCATGAAAGGTCCAGGACTATTCATGTGATGCACCTGCTGTGGTGAGGGCATCATTTTTGGTCATTTGAGGGGCTGGAGTTTGGGAGGAAACGCTTAGGATGTCAGACCTGATCTGGTGTTCTCCGGAGGAATGGCAGGTGACTGAGACAGCACTTTCAGGAACTTGGAGTTTCATCAGCAGGTGTTTGTTGGACGCTGCTGTGATTTGGAGTATTGGGTGTTGAGTTAGTGTTTAACTCTGTTGCTGGGTTTTCAGGTGGGGTTTCATGTCCATCTGAAGTTAGGGTGTTTACTGTTCTCTGAGAGCAAGGTGAAGCGGTGCTGTTTTCTGGGGCTGATTTGTTCAGCTTGTCACTGCCGTTCCGTCTGACAGCTAGTCAGGCCGACTCTGGTTGTCTTCCTTTTCCCACTGATTCTCATGAGACCACTTCTCCCAGTGTCGCCCAGGTGAGCGTTGACGCCCACGCCGTTCATCCCATCGGTCATACCTCTGTTCAGGTCGAGTGTCAGCGTGTGAGTCTCGTTCTCTGTTGGACGGGAGTGCATTCCATTCTCTGTGTGGTGGCTTAGCGCTGTCTTGGCGTTGGGTGCCCTCTAGAGCCAGTTCATGGTGTTGCGTGTTGAAATCAAGAACTGCTGGGGTTTTGTGCTCTTTTCTGAGGCCATCTTTTGTTTGTAGTAGGCCTTTTGCACCAAGTCTCGCAACTGCTGAGTGTTCATCGTTCGTGGACATGCGAGAACGCCAAGATGGTGGCTTATGCCAGGATGAAGATTCCTGAGGAAGAGAGTTTTAAAGTTCAGTTCATCTTCCATGTCAGAATCATTGCGAGTTCCAAAATATGCTTGTCTGAGTCGACTATAAGCTTGAGGAGTGTCGTGACGTCCCTTGTCTCGTCTCCAGGGCAGCCACTAAGCCTTGATCGGACTCAGGGTCGGCGAACTCTTTAATAAGGGCTTTTCGCAGCCGTTGGTAATCAGTCTTTGTGTTAACAGGCTGCCGGTCCAGGAAGCTGCGTACTTCAGGGCTGGATGTCGCTCGGAGTAAATAGAGTTTATCTTTGTCCGTAACGTTAGGTCGCATTTCAGATGGAAATCAATATCTTGCAGATACGCCTGGACCGTTTGGCTGTTTGGCACGCTGGGGTTGAATTTGCCAACGCTTCGGGCGAGCTTGTCAAGGTCTTTTAGGTCCAAGTTGTGCGACGATCTGCGGCTGGCTGCAGCAGATTCTTCTGGTTCTGTCGTGATATAAAGTTCTTCAGACGGCGCTGGTGACTGTTTTAACACCACCCCTCTGTCTTATGTTCACGTGTCAGTCCAGGCACAGGTGACTTGGTCCTGCTTGGCAGGGATGCGGTTGGTGCACGTCCTGTCCTTGACGGCTCCTGGCGTGGTTCGTAAGCGTGCTTGAGTTCCTCTTGGAAACTTTCAGACTCCTCTGTGACGTAGTCGAGCTGTTGTGTTAGGCGGCTGATCTCGCTTTCTTGATTCAGCCAAATGAGCTTCGAGGGCCTTGATTCTGCTGTTTTGTCCCTGAAGTCAGTCTTTGCCTTCTCTAGTAGCTTCTCTGCATACTGTAGCTTGTCTGCACGATCAGCGAAGTCCTCTTTGAGTTGCTGCATTTCGTGGCTGGTAGCTTCTAGAGTTTCTTTTAGCCTGTTGATCTCCTCATCGGCGCCTTGCTCCACCCCATCGGTCCCTTCCTGTCGCTTCACGCCCAGCTGCTCTATGCGTCGTTGTGCGCTTGTCAGCTCCTGCTGGCGTCAGCGGCGTGCTTGTCGCTCAGTTTGAGGGTGGCGATGAGTGTGTGACTTAAGCTTGAGGTGATCTTGGCTAATTCTTTGTGATTGTAGTTTTGACTTGGGTCTTGTCTCATGATGCTTGTGATGTTGTCATCTAGTTGGTCCTGTGTCTGATGTTGGAGTGCTTCAGCAGCTTTAGGGAGGATGCTGTTTGTTGTAGCACTTAGCCACATTTCCAGTCCTTCCCAGTGACCGACATGTTCTGTTCTGTGAGACATGTTCTGGCGGGTGATGGGGATCTTGGACCGAACTGACACAGACCTTGGATGGGAAACAAAGCAAAACAAAAACACAAACAAAACAACAGGGGTGTGAATGTGCACAGTGTAGTGTATGCTAGTGTTGAGTGTGATTCTGTTTCTGTGGTCCTCTGTGGTGGGGTGCGTGTAATTTGCAGCTTCTGCGTAGAAGTTGAGTACACGAGAGGCACAGCTGAGAAACAGAAAGAAAAGCACACTAACAGAATGAGTACACAGGATAACAATTTTGTGCTTCACCTTTTCTGTCGAGAAAGCCTCCTTTCCCTTTTAGGCAGGAGGTCAATCTAAATACTGAAGGTGAAGGACCATAAAACTAAACAGATCTCTTTAATAGCAGATTTTCTTCTTTCGCTTTAAGTCTGATTTAGAAGGACGCTTCTAATCAGAGGATTGTAGGCGAGTTTTCTCTTTTGTAATAAGACTGTTATTGCTATTTCAATTTTCTCCTTGATGGAGGAAAATAACAGCAATGACAGTGCTTGTCCCTTAATGGCAGGATTTTACACCGCAACGCTGGTCAGCGTGTTTCGCGCGTGTTTAAAAATGTTGCCGATGTCTATCTTCTCATTGCACCTGCTTTAACTGGGAGGGGTAGGATTTCACAATAGAGGGTAAATGATAAACAGTTTGAATGTGGTTCTCAAGTTTCATACATATCTGTTCAATTGTGACATTTCGCTCTATTCGTGATCTTCCCCTGGTTAGCTTTAAGCAAACAAGTCAAATTAGAAGTTAGTAACAGGGAGAAAAGAAAAGAGAAATTAAGATTTATTCCCAAGATTTAAAACTAATACGTTGGCACAAGGTGGTGCTGTTGAGTCGCTATGCTAAGGTTACGTTTTATGCTCCAGATTGGTGAGAAATGACTTTGACGGTATGGTGTCACTGTCACTTCTCCAACACAGCACTAGGGGGAGCACTATCTACTCTCAGGCCTAAGTAAAGAGGACTAATTTTAATTTAATAAAATTATTTTAATTAAATTATTATAAATTTTTACTTGAGTTAATCAGATCACCTAAGGAAATGAAGTATGGCCTACAGATAGAGCCAGACTTGTATTTAAGTTTGAAATTAGAATTAAAAATTAGAATTTGGTTTCTAATTAAAATTTATGATGTTATAATTAAAATTAATAGGATTCACTTAGGATTAGAATTTACAAATGCAATCTGCAATTGAGTTGACAAACCAATATTGTTGCAAAATGTAAACAGGAAGTGTAATTAATTATTAAATGTAATTAGAATTTTCGAATTCATAATTAATTATTAAATTAATTTACAGCTTCTAAATCACTAGTTTTGGATTCCCATAATAGTAATTAAAATAATTTCCAAACTTAAGCATTCCTCATTGTCATTAACATAAAAAAAATAATAATAATCAATCGGTATCCTACTTGTAAATGAAATTAAAAATTTCTGGCCCTCTTGATAACTTAAGGTTTTATTGTAGTGGTCAAATTATAAGAGCGTTTATGGTTCATAAATGGATGCTGTTGTTGCTGGAAGCAGGAATTGAAAATTTTATTAAATTAAATTAATTCAAAATTAATTTGTAATCAATTGTGACATTCAATTAACAATTAAAAATTCCTAACAATAGCGCATCCATTGATGTGTTATGAAATCATAAAAGCCATTATAATTGAACTAAATCAACCTCACCATATTATCAAAGTAATACTGAATTATCTTCTAATAACCCACCACTTATTAAGCTGGTCCCACAAAGGTAAAAAGACTTTAATCAGCTGTTATATTAAACCAACCTGTGAAATTGTTAACACTGATGATTGGGAAACATTAACACAGCCAACTTAAAACATACGTTAGTCTTTTAAATGAGAGAGGAGAGAGAGAGAGAAAGGAAAACGTGAGTGGCTTTTTTCACACACACCCACTGCATTCAAGCTTTAAATGCTATGTGCTAATCGCTAGCCGTAATGCTACCAGCATGGCTAAAGCTTCTTTGTTTCAGTTAGCTTATATGAGCTGGCGCTTATTAGCTTACACGTGGCCAAGTCTCCACGTGGCTAAACTGGTCGCTATGGCAACTCAGTGCCTATAGGAAAAGGGAAAATGTGCTTCACGCTCAGAAACAAGCAGCATTGTTCAGACTTGAATTTTCTATAGCACATATAATCTCACTCATTTAGGGCGAGATAAATTTATCTACGGGTTACTTATAAACCAACAAAGCCTCAGGCTATTATGTGAATATTTGTCTGTTTAGACCGCACACATAACAAACAAACAATCAATTGCAAAATTTCTCCCTTTCTCAAAAGCGACTGGCCACTCCTTTGAGCGCGTGCGTTGAATTCACTCGTGAACTCAAAAATGGGCTGAGAATTACTTAAATAGCTACTTTAATATTCTACAGCGGGAGTCACGTGGCTGGGTTTGCAGTGGAACACGCACTAACAAAAGCATTACCACGAAGGCCTTAAGAGAGGGGCAACAAGGGACACGCTCGTTCGCCTCTCATGCGCTTTAGAGCGACTTTTTATTAATTATTTACTGCAGTTTAATTTCTTCTCGAACTCGAGTTAACAGTTACACTCTCTTTCATTCAAACTCACTGTGTTTCACAAACAAGAATGCAATATCACAAATAACCGTTTGTTTCTCTATATTTACTCAATTCTTCCGGATAAAAGTGAGAAATATGTATGTTGTCTCTGGTTTGATTTTCAGATTTTAGTCTTTAATTGCCCGCTTTTATCCTCCACCATTTATGTAATGAAAATACAGTTTAATATAGAGCTATTGTTTCAGCTCCGGGAATTAGTTATTAAATATTTAATATGGCTTGATTAAAGTCATATTAATATTTAACCTACAGTTTACACCTTATTAAGTGCTTGTCCAGCAATCACTAAAAGGTACATTCTGTTACTCTCAATTACAATCTCGCTTCCATTCCGTGGCCCCGGTAGATAAACGAGATTAATAATTTCTCAAGTTTGAGCTAGGTTGCGTTATCTTTGGGCAAATAATGATGAAAATACTTAAAATCATATTTCAGAGACACTTGTTTATAAAATGGAAAAGGTTTATTCGTGATATTGCTATTCTAACATAAATGGATTACCTAATAAAGCACAAACATACACACACACACAGATACGAGTTTTGAGGTTAACTGTGTGAAAGAATACCATTCTTTCTACTTCATAGCTTAACTAACCAGGAAAAGATCACGAACAAATACGTGCTTTGTTACTGCATTCAGATCAAATTTTAACGGTTTAGTCAGGATTAGGAATTCAGTTTGTACTTGCTTGGATTGGTTTAAAGCAGGCTCGAAGTTGGTTTCGTTTTCCCGCGTGAGTTCAGTTCTTTGTTTCGGGTTTCACGTGGTCGGTGCGTGCTCCTTCGGTTGTTCTCGTGTGGAGACTTGAGACGGCTGCGTGGCGTCACCGGGAAAGCTCTCCTCTGCAATCGTCGAATTCGTGGCTCCGTTACGGCTTTGGCACAGTCTTAGACTTCATAAATGGTTGGTTTTCAAGGTGAGAGTCCAGCGGACCGCGGCGTTGGGCGCAGTCATGGAGTTTCAGAGATGTTCAAGCCATGTTCAAGAGAGTCAGAGCGCCAGAAGAAGAGAGGGGCGCGTCGCTCGCGCGTCGTTTTAAACAGTCCGTTTTTTGGACATCCCTAAAGGCGGCTGGTCCAATCAGAGCGTCGGTACGGGGCGGAGCCCCGCCTGCCCGGCTGGTTTTTGCAAAGCATTTTTTCATGTGAGGAAAGATAACTTGTTTGTACCCCTGTTATTCAAACTCTTATCGTGTTTACACATTTATACTATCACCACATTCGTTATCTTATTGATTCATACAATTTTGCAACCATTCATAAAAGTCTAAACACAACCTAAACATTCCAGCTTAAAGTATGATTAGAAATCAGCCCACGTTTTCCCAAATAATTCATATTCCACAAGCATATGAGAGAAAGAGTACCACAATTAATATCCACATGTTCCTTGTGTAGATGAATTATTATCATGAAATGAATGTGTCTCTTGGAAATCTTCTAGTGGCCATTTCTCTTGTTCTGTGACCGAAATCGCGCTTTTGCGCTGATGCAAAGGGGAGGGGTTTTAGAGAGACGCTGATTCTTTAGCTGCCCCCTTCTGGTGACTTGTAGAGTTGAATTCCTGCCGATATCGTTACACAGGTTATCATTGGCACCTTTTCTATAGCACAGTTCTTTGTTTTGGGTGCCTTTCAAATATCTTAAAACATGCTTAATGGTATTCCTTTGTTCAACTGTGGCCTGGTAAAATATTGTGACAGTTTACTTACTACAAAACTTAGGTCTGGCCTTGTACATGTTGCCAGGTAGATTAAGCTACCTACTGCCTCTCTGTATTTTCTAACATCACTCATTACCTGTGCATTATCAGTGTAGTTCAGTTTTTGTTCACATGGGGTAGCTCTTGACTTACAATTTTGCATGTCAAATCCCTCAAGAATTTTCTCAAAATACCCATGTTGTGACATCTTATCACAATCAACACCTTGCTCAAAATCAATGCCAAGAAAATGTGTCAACGTCCCCAAATCCTTTTACACCATTAAGCACATTCATATCACTGGCTGCAATGAAACTTTCTCAGTTTCTGTAACCTTTGTGTAAACACAATGATCAACTGGATTTTGAACAAACTTGATTTTGGCCCTAGGTGAGCCTCCTTACAAGATCCCAGCGTGTGGAGTGTCTTAAGCCTCCTCTCGATCTAGAGTCGTCATACTGAGGTCTCTGCTCCTTGAGCCTGACCGTTTCAGCGAGCGTTGTCAGGTCTCCTCTCGCTAAAGAGAGTTTTTGAGGCCTCCGCTCACCGGAGTATGAGGAAACTGTACGCCCTGAAGTGGAAGTTTCACTTCATGGTGCGGAGGTCGCCAGCTCGACCCAGTCACCTGCCCGATTGGTACAGTTCTGGAGTCCTTGTAGGCCCGTTCCTCCGAAGGGTTAACCCACTCCACCCTGAAGGTCTACGTGGTAGCGTTATTGGCCTCCTGCGCTCTTCTTGGTGGCCAGTCAGTGGGCAGACACCCCCTTGTTACATGTTTCCTCTAGAATGCCAGAGCTCCACTGGGGCAACTTTGTGAGTGGTATGTGAACCTCCTCACAGTATGTCCAGTGTATGGAGTGTAGTAAGCCTCCTCTCACCGGAGTACGAGGAAACCGTAAGCCCTGAAGTGGAAGTGTCGCTTCAAGGTGCGGAGGTCACCAGCTCGACCCAGTCAACTGCCCGATTGGTATCCGCGCATCAGCCAATGAATTGGCGTGATTCTATAAGGGCTTCAGACAATCGGCACACCCAGAGAGCATGCCCATTGCACATTACACATTGGTGTAATGTTAAATAAAATAAAAAACAATATTCAGTAAGTAGTGTAACACAGAAAATCCAACAGAAATTACAATAATATGAGATTGCTACCCGGAGGCCAGGATAGCTTTTTATATTGACAGGTGAAGAAAGGATAAAATTCAGTTTTTATCACTCTGCTCCTAATTCGCTCTTTTTTCCCCTTTCCCGCTCTCATTTTCTCCTCTCCCAGCATGTCTTTATTAAATAGGTCAAGGCCAGCTCCTGCAACAATGAGCTGCTTTGTGTGTGTATGCGTGTGTGTATGCGTGTGTTTACCTGGCTGGCAGCTGCATGGTTACAGCCGGGCTTTGGAAGAAGTGTGTGTGTGTGTGTGTTGGCGGCGGTAGTGTGGAATTTACTGCTTTTTGAGAATGGAGCAGGAGTGAGTGTGAGAGTGTGTGAGAGAGAGAGTGCTGAGTGAGAACTAAGCGGACCCCAAGCATTGCGTGAGGAGCGAGCGTGCGAACTTTCAACCCTGGCAGCCGCTGCCGAAGTTTTTGGGACGGAGAACAGCCCAGTGAGGGAGGAGAACAGATAGACAGGGAGGGAAAGAAGGCGAGAAAGGAAAGGGGTCGGGGAGAGAAGGGTTTGGTTACACAAAGATATGGAGTTTGGTAATTAAGTGCAGCAGGGAAGCGAACTGCAACGAACCTGCCAAGAAAAAGAGAGCTCGCATTTCAACCGCATTTTCCATTTCAACGTGTGGTCAAGCGCATTTTTGTGCTCCTCCTTTCTCTAGCCGTTTCGTGCCATGAGGTGATTTACAGTAGAAAATGGCCATCCGGTTGACTCAACTCCTGCCAAAACGGCAATGTTTGCTACAAAAAAAATGCAACGGCTTATTTGACGTTCCCGAAATATTCTGGAGAGATATTAATAACACACCAAAAAAAAACACAAAACAATACCCAACTCAACACCCGTCGATCGCAGCGTTTCTGTTGGATTTAATTGCCAGGACTGATACGCGCTTGGCCCCGTCCCAATCAAATATATGTCCATCTCTCGCTCTCTCTCGGAGGCGCAGGCCGCTGCTTGCCCTTGCTTTGTACTCTCGCCCGTTTGTGTTGGTTTGATGTTGGCTTTGGCTCGCAGCACTGAGTGTAATGTTGGCCGTTCATTACTGAGTCTGACGCGCATGTAAACTTACCTCCAGCTATGCTCGCCTATAAATGCATACACACAGCTGGGATTCTTTCATGCCCACTTTACATACCCATCGGCTGGAAAACTGTCTAGATTATTGTATAAACAGATGGTTTTTGTAGGCGACGTTAATTTGGACTTTTCCTTGAACGAACAGTCACTTAGTAAACTCTTTGTCCACATGAAATGGAGATCACATCTCATTTTACTTCTATGATATATTTTCGAATTAAATATTTACATATGGTGACATTTTATTTAATGGTATGAAATGAACTTACCTGACGTTATGAACAGTTTCAAAACAGATGTTAGTAAAAAAAAATTATTTTGGTCTCACTTTGTTTTAAGGTCCAATTCTCGCTATTAACAATTAACTGCCAATATGTTAATAATAGACATGTTATTAGTGAGAATTGGCCCCTATACTAAAGTGTTACCATTTTTTTACATTAATAGTACAAAATTAAATAAAAATGTTTTTTTTTTTTTTTGCAATAACATGTGGCAATTAATCATTCTCAATATGAAACTACAAAATCAGTTGTAGACATTAAAAACGCAATGTTAATATGATTTTGTTTTATTTCTAAATATGAAAGACATGCAAATATGTAGGAAATATTTTAAAGAATCATTTTATTTAATTTTATTTTATTTAGTAGTAAATGATTTTATTCGTGTTTGTTTGTTGCATTTATTTGTTAAAACATGGTGGATCTACCTGTAATTGTTTTTGTTTGTTTTTAACAAGGAAAGACTTAGGAAAGACTAAACCATTTAGGAATTTATATATAAGATTATATTATTTATTTAATATTTTATGAATTGTTTGTTTGTTTGTTTGTTTGTTTGTTTGTTTGTTGGATCTACCTTTTGATGGATCTACCTTTTTGTTTGTTTTTAAGCAAGACATTACATGCACACATGTTTTTTTTATTTTGTTTACTTTCAGTAGTTTGTTTTTATTTTGGTTTGTTTGTTTGTTTAATTGTTTAAAAATTACATTAGATCTACTTGTTTTTCATGTAAAGGCATCAAAACATTTGATGAATATGTTGGTTATTTTATTTTAGTTGTAGATCCTTTTAAATGTTTGTTTGTTTTGATTTTGTTCTTTTTTTAACAAAACCATTGTTTTAATCAATGTTTATATTAAGCTGTTCATTTTATTTCTGTTTGTTTGTTTAACAAACATAGACTATGTAAATATTTGATGAAATGTCAGGCTATAGAAGTGGATCTTCAAAGACTTGTTTTAAATTTTCAGCAGAATTGTCACTTATCCATTATTTTTTCCAGAAGTTTTTTTTTTTTTTGTAGAACTGAAACAAAAACCCTTGTTTGCCCTTTATTTCTGTCCCCACGTCTCGACAGCATTGATTGTCCCGCTGGCTGTCTTCTTATCAGTGTAATTGCTGCAAACAAATCTCAGGATGTGGTTTTCCAATTCTGAATGTTGAGCCCCTCTAAGATCTCTGGATGGAAGAATGTCGCCCTTTTTTATTCTTCACACACAGACTTCCTCCTTGTCTCTGTTTTGGCGCCCCTCGATGCACAACACAGAATCGAACTCTGTCGACCTCCTGAACGAATCACCCGACCGTATCCCACCTGACCCCAAACAAACATGTCGCAACCTCAGTGAAACTACGTCAGTCGGCGCACATTTTGTTCTCGTGAGCTTCTGCTTTTTCAGGCGTCAAAGTAAACACCCAATTTCACTTCTCCAGTGAAGCGTAGTTATACGTTTCCCATAGATTTTTTACAAAATAAATCTCACTGACATGTTTTGTGTTATTTAATGACAGGTTTATCTGAAACTGTTATTAACTGCATATCACACTATCAACAGCTTGAGAAATGCCTCCATAAACGCTGTATCACTCAAGCCTCTGGATTTCTGACCGCTGGGTCGGTTTACCCCCAGCCTGCCCTTCATTATGCTGCAGTTACAGTGAACAGAGTCCCATGCACACAAACATAAAAGCGGAATGTAAACTGTGCGATGTCTCCCGATAGAGCCGCTGCACCTCGTTCTGTCTCCAGAGGTCAGGGGTCAAGTCTGTTTACAAGGCCATGAGCAGAGTTAACATAGGATGGAGGGATTGAGTGTTTTTTTTTTGTCTTTTATGTAGATATTTTTAGTTTTAATCATAGTTAATCTAGTCAATAAAATATGAGATTTATATATATATAAATATAATACAAAATAATAATTTAATAATACCAAATTTAAAGCATCGTTAAAATATATTCAGAATATATATATATATATATATATATATTCATAATATTACAAGATGTACTTATTTATTATTATAATAGCATATATTTAATTATTTTTTAATAAGAAGAAATATAAAGAAAGAAGTTTTCAGTATGTATTTATGTTGACCAAGGCTGCATTTATTTGATCAAAAATACAGTAAATACAGTAATATTGTGAAATATTATTACAATTTCAAATAACAATTTTCGATTTCAGTGTATTTAAAAATTTTATGTATTCCTGTGCTGCAAAGCTAAGTTTTCAGTAGACATTACTCCAGCCTCTGTGTCACATGATCCTTTGGAAATCATTCTAGTATGCTGATTTGCTGCTTTATTATTATATATTTTATTCTCATTTAGTAATAAGGTTGAAACCATTTTTTGCTGGTTAGTGTTTAGATGGAAACCATAATATATTTTTTGATGAATATTTATGCTAGCGTTTATTTGAAATATAAATCTTTTGTAAAATTATAAATATATTTACTGTCTCTTTTGATCAATTTAATGCTTCCTTGCTGAATAAAAGTATTCATACACATATATATATCATTTTTGTTTTACCTGTTTATATTGTTTTTGTCATCAAAAATGTTAATTGACTACAATATTTTATGTGTAGTTAATTTCAGTTCTTTAATCCCAGAATAAAATGGGCTAAAATGAATAAATATGACATGATAATGGCATAATTTACACTTTGGTTGACAGAAAAATTCCTCGCATTCAGGCCATGATCTCACATGTTTTCTCTGACAAAGAGGCCCAATTCAAATTTAATGCCTTTGCCTGACAGAAAACAGGCTATATAAACAGTCAAGCAGTTGTACAACAAGTCCCATGATCCCCCTCCACCCTGTCTCTTTTACACGGCACTTCCTGCTCTGCTCTCGACCTCTTTTCATGCTCACTTCTCACTGTCTGCTTATCCCTTCATGCACAGAATGACAGCATACTTTGTTGAAAGAGTCATGACAGAGCAGTACAAGAACAACAATACAAATCAACAGTAAAATATTAGTGTATACTGCTATAGTGTTACGTTACTGTCGTTAATGCCATTACTACTACTGCTATCACTAGATTTATTGGCCAGTAAGGCATGTTTTGATAATGCATATGACAGGCGTTTGACTGGTTGAAAAACCAGGTCCGTTCTGTGTCAAGATGACATTGGGGTCAGGCAAACATGTACACGCACAGGTCGTAACCTTCCATAATTCCTTTAGAGAAACAGACAGAATTTATCGCAGAGCTTCAGGCCCATCAGTATATTGAGTATAAAACTATTTTACAATTCAACACTAATACATTTATTATATATATATATATATATATATATACAGTATATCACAGAAGTGAGTACACCCCTCACAGTTTTGTAAATATTGTATTACATCTTTTCATGTGACAACACTAAAGAAATGACACTTTGCTACAATGTAAAGTAGTGAGTGTACAGATTGTATAACTGTACATTTGCTGTCCCCTCAAAATAACTCAACACACAGTCATTAATGTCTAAACCACTGGCCACAAAAGTAAGTACATCCCTAAGTGAAAATGTCCAAATTGTGCCATTGTTAGACACCTGGTAGAAAGTAACATGATTTAGAAACAGCACGAGACTCTAGCTAGATTAAATATTTTTATGCAAAACCATTGAACTTTATTTACAGATCAAGTATAATAGGAACAGTGGAGAGAGTTTATCGTCTTGACTCTAGTAACCGAACGCAGTTTGAAAGCTGAATGGAGGATGAAGGACAGCTGCAGCGGAGAGAAGTGTTTATGTGAACTTGACTTAAATATTCATCTATATCACATTAAATTATGTAACGGCTTCAGAACACTTGAAATATAGTGCACGGAAACTTTATGGTGTTTTATAATGTGTTTGTGGCTTTTGGGGGGCTTAACAATAACACAATAGTAGCTATGCAGAATATGGACGATTTTGGATCGGTCTCGTCAGACCAGCAGAAAATGCCAGTATCAAAATGATACTGATCCTGAATATCGGATCGGTACACCCCTAATCGTCACATAACTCGGCGCTAAATTAACACTGTGCTGCAAGTATTTGATTTCAAACTTTTAAAATGAACACAAAATTATTTCAATGTTAATGGTTTTAATTAAATAATGAACCATTTTTCAGTATTATCGTGCCTTCTTTGTGTGTAAATTAGGCTCATCATAGATTGCCTTTTCACAAATTTAATTGCCAAAATTACAATGTATTGTATTCAGATTAAATCATTTTAATTGAAACATTTGAAACATATTTAAATTAAATAAATTAGCATTATTTTACCATTAGCAAGTTTTCTTTAAAACTATTTAAATACACATTTTTTATTATTCAATAGTATTTACAAAATATTTAATGTAAATGTTTTTTTTTTTTTTAAAGTTTAGCGTAAACACGCTTTGTGTAAAGGTTAAAATAAAACTCTTTAAATTAAATGTATTTCATTTGTTTTAATGAAATAATCTTTCATTTTTCTTTCTGTGTAAATTAGATCTTATTATATATTTTATTCTTATTTTTAGAAACATTGTGCTGTGAATTTTTCTTTAACTTTTTTTACTTTTTAAAAAACTTTTAATGTAAACTTACTTTTCTTTATTCCGTGTGTTTAATTCAATTAAATAATTCTAACTAAATTAGGCTTATTAGAGATCTTTCACAAAACTCAACTGGCAAAAATGTGCTAGCTGCAATTAATGTTCTGCTGTTCCCAGCCACAGAAATCAGAACAGAATTGTGTACTGTGTTGTCTTGTCTTCGTTTATTTATACAACAAATGATGGTGAACACCATTATGACTAGGCATATATCCAGACATGCTGCTGTCTTCTGCATCTTTTAAAACCTAGCAACTTTCCCTCAAGATCAAGAATTGTACTATGCATCGTCCAATTTGTCTATTTTTTGCGACTTTGCGTGTGCACATAAAGAGCAGCATCAATGTTAATGAATTCCTCCCATAGACTTTGAATTAGTTCTGGCTAGAAAACACATTATGAGAGCGCTCGTTTGGCACTCTGTCAAAAGACAGAAACTGCGGCGATCACTGATGGTGTATGTGAGAGCTATCTTAGAAGACACCGATACCACAATCCTCATTCCTTCAAGTCCAAACCTGTCCCCCACCACAGAGACAGAGAGAGAATCAAAGTCAGAGTCAAGGTTTTCCTGACAACGAAAAAATGATTGGCTCAATTCAACACTGGACATTCAAAGCCTTTAAAATCCCAGTGGGGGGGTGTACAGAGACTTCACATTTTGGCAGAATATAATACCTGTCACACAAAATCTTTAAATGCTGCGGGCGGCTATATATTTTTTTACTTTGTGTTTACTTTGCTCGACATAGACATGTTCGAGTGTAGCGCATGCAAATACAATAAGACAAGTTGGAAGCAAAACTTGAAATCTACATGAAGTGTTAAAACACAGGTTGAGCAATGTTAATACCTGACAAGAGCATGTTAACGTTAAATATGTGTTTATACATGCAGACAAAGACTGCTTGTTCTCTATAAAATGACGGCTAGAAAACGGCGAGCAGAATTTGCCGCCAAACTTTTAGAATAGTTTACCATTTGTTTGTTTTTTCGCGGTCCAGTTTAATGTTTTTTTTTTTAAATGAGGCGAAGAAAAAAATTATACCAAGGAGGAGAGATTATTATTCATATAGCCCAACATTTACAGTGTCAAGTGAAGTGTAGAAAAGGATTGGTAAACGTCTGGGAAGTGGTCCAGTTTATTAGCTAATAGGGTTCAGGTGCTGTCAAGGATTTAGTCATTCTCAGCACGCGAGGTTATTAAACCACAGGCCAAACGAGAGCCCAGTGGGTTTCCCTTGCTCGCCCGCTCTGTCTTCATTTCTCACTCTCTTGAACCCTCAGAACACACAGTGTGCCTCCCTTCGCATTTTCTGCAGACACTATCCAGACACAGAGAGAGAGCAGAATGTGTTGTTTTGATGATTTGCTAATGCCTTTAGCTCTGAGCCCCAAAGCACTGCGCTGTTTTCATCGTAAGTATTGTATATTATGAAGGTGCAAACAGGAAAGTGAATCCAGGCTGTGTTAGCGATTAGTAGTGGTTCTGACATTATGTGAGTTTTAAAAATAACATTGTTAATTTTTTTAAATTAATTTTCATGTTTCTTGTTTTGTTGTGCACAACTTCTTGTTGACATTTATTCTATAAGAACAACATTTGGCTTTATAATATTTCCCCAAAACTTACTCTAAATTTGTTGTGTTCTATAATAGGGATGCACCGAATGTTCGGCAACCGAAATTGTTCGGCCGAAAATAGGAGAAAAAACTATTTCGGTGTTCATCATTTGCTCATAAATTTTTTTTAAAGGCGTATGACAATGTGATACGTGTGATAAACATCTTCCCAAATTCGTAAAGAGATATATCTGAGAAATATCTGCATACTGTTGTCAACAAACAGAAGCACTTCCTGGTTCCTGCATATTTCCGCCAAAATAAAAGCTCCATCAACATTCATAAATGTTATTATTGTAATTTTACTCTTGTTCTGTAAAGTA
Organism: Gymnocypris eckloni scoliostomus; assembly: GCA_027564155.1. NCBI lineage: Eukaryota > Metazoa > Chordata > Actinopteri > Cypriniformes > Cyprinidae > Gymnocypris > Gymnocypris eckloni. The sequence continues at coordinate 14,146,064 of CM050418.1, read as the reverse complement.
CAATAAAATAAGACTAATAATGATATAAATAATTACCCTACAACAGCTGTATTAATACATTTACTATAACATTCACCAATAGTGTTCAAATTGGGATCTGTAATATTTTCTAATGTATTAAAAGAAGTCTCTTCTGCTCAGTAAGGCTGCATTTATTTGTACAGAAAAAAATACAAGCCTGATTCAAGAAGGGGGGGGTCTCAAAAATATTATTTTACTAACTTATTAATTTGAAGTTAAATTGTGCTTTGTTGGTATAATGTCTGATAGGATGTATAAAAATGTTAAGTAATGTTAAAGTAAGTTGTCCTGCTTTTTTTATATAAAGCAGGACAAAAGAGTAAAAAGAAGATTTTGCCTATTTAATTAATGCAATAGTGAAAAAATCAAAATAGGCCTACATGGGGGATAATTTTTTTTTCGAAAAACCGTGTTCGGTATTCAGCCTTCGCCAGTGTTTCATTTTGTTCGGCTTCGGCCAAGAATTTTCATTTCGGTGTCGTCCCTATTCTATAATTGTTTTATAGTTGCTGTTGTGATAATGCTAAAATCTTGACAATATTTATTGAGTAATCTAAAGATGTGGCACCAAAAATTTAGCAACTTAATATATTTGACTGAAAAAAGAAAAAAGTTTGCGGGACGCCCCGTAATATAATGGCAGGGAAACACTGCAACTACTAACCAAATTTAGAGTTTGATTTCTAAAACTGTATTTTAATTGTTGGGTTTCAGCTAAAAGAAAACTTTAGCTTAAAAATTAGTAATTAGCTTTAAAAAAGTAGTGTCTTTGGATTAAGTCAAGATGTTCTCAAGCAAGAACTTTACCTTCTGATCAAAAAGCCTCCTCACAGCTGGGTACAACTGGTGATTCCGCAAAGAGTCACCCTGTTCCTTATCACCATCCACACCAGATATCCCACTTTATCCAGTTACACCCGGCGAGTGGAGAACTGGTTTAGAGATTGTGGTAGAGAGATGCCCAATACGAAATTGAAGAGTATGAAGAAGACGTACAGCAGACGGATGGGGGGAACACAGGGGAAAGAGCACGTCGTGGTTGCATTGAGGGGCCATGTGTGTTGAATTACTGTAATGGCAGATGAACAGGCGGCAATTGATTGGTGGTTCTGATTGTGTGTGTGTGTGTGTGTGCGTGTGTGTGTGTGTGTGTGTGTGTGTGTGTGTGTGTGTGTGTGTGTGTGTGTGTGTGTGTGTGTGTGTGTGTGTGTGTGTGTGTGTGTGTCATTTTTCTTTTTCATTTTCTGGAAACAGGTCAGCGGAGGCCAGTGTGATCTGCGAAAAATATGTTGATCATGATTACATAGATGTTCCACCAACCTTCATTTTTAATAACAGGCTCGATATGCTTATGAAAGACTCAAGTTTTAAATACAGAGTCAGAAAGGGACCACACGGCCAATAGGCTGCCAATGTTTGACGGACATGCGTGCCAGAAGCGTCCAGACCATCGAAAAGGGTTCCACAGGGGAAAAACCAAACACAAACCCATTTTGGCTGGCTCACAATTGTGTGTTGGTCTGTCAATTAGTTGTTCTGAGTCAGTAGACTATGAGACTCCTGAGCAGCTGGCTCACTTTGAGTGTGTTAGTGCTCTTTAGCTTCAGAAGCCTAGCGGTGACAGCGCTAGGGGCCAAGTGGTCTGTTTTCCTCATCAAGAGTTCTTCCCCTTGCTCTCTTCGCTATCCATAGTTATTTCTTTGGTGTGGTGGCAGAGTTTATATTACACCGCTATTTACTTCACCATCAAGATCTGTGGTGAACTTCTACAGAATTTTGTCGTTGTCTCTGTCTTCCTTTTTGTAATTTTTTTTACATTCGTCTGCAATTGAAACTGCCAGACCGATCAGCAGCATCCATGTTTAAAGTGGTTTGCATTCGCCTCAACTTTTCCCCCCGCCAAATAATCTCTCAACATCTGTGTCCTGTGGGGAGATATTTTTGATCCCTAGCAGAAAAACACTGTTCTTTCTCTTCCTCCACTTCTTCTTCGCCTTTCCCTTCCTTCTCTTTCTTCAGTCTCTTCAGTTTTTTTCTCCAAGGGTTGCGATAGAGAGTGTTTGATAAGGTCTAGAAATAGCACGGCATCTGCACCGGTCAGGGAGGAAATGTCTTAGCGAGCCGCACCCACTGACTTATGTTAGCTCAGCGCTAACCTAGCGTTAAACATTTTCACACACAAAAAACTCTTCCAACTAAAGTATTGCACACACTTCTTGACGGTAATCGGTCAATTGGCGGTCAGTTAGTTTATCATTCATTTAGAACCATGTGAATTTTAAATTACACATTTTTACTTTACTGGAAAATAGGGTGAAACCAAGCAATAATAATAAAGAATTTGTAACGGATACTGGAAATTCAAATAAATTGTTTATCTATGTTATACAAAAAGACATAATTTGAGGCTCCTTTGTACAGTAGTGAAGTTGGACCCATTTAGAAAACACTGTACTTTTTTCCTCATGCTTTACACTTTGCATTGTGAAGTAGGCGTTTGTGCGAGTTGAAATGTCCAATAAATTAAGGCAGAAAATGCGTGTGCTGTGGAAGTGTTGAAATCTCTCTTTCTCTGTCACAGCAGAAATTAAAAAAAGGTTCTGACACAAGTTCAGTGCGGTCAGTGCTAAGCTTCAAAAAGTTAACTCCGATTTTTCATCTTTTTGCCTTAAGCTAGTGGGTTACCAGAGTTTGTCTTTAGTTTACATCAACGTTTACCTCAGAGCTTGTGTACCACATATTTTACCACATTTAGTCTAAAATTGTACCTCAGAGTTATAGCTTATTTTTTACCTCAATTTACCACTTATTTTACCTCATTTAATCTCAAACGAATTCACCTCTACCACTGTTTTGCCTCATATTTACTTTAGTTAACCACAGATTATAGCTCAGTTTGCCTCAGTTGACTGGTTTTTACCCCATATGTTCTCAAACTTTAGGTCATGTTTACTAGGGGTGGCGAAATTAACCGTTTCTATGGTGCATCGCGATGCAGACGAGGACGATTCGGTATCGGTTCAGTAATAGACCGTAACCCATTATAATGTACTGAAGCTTTTCTGACGTCATTTGTCGCATACATGCTTTGTCGCGGGAGCATACAATGGCGGAGGAGGTGAGACGCGAGCGTATAATTAAAACTGCTCCAACTACTTCAAAATCCGACATCTGGCTTTTATGAATAATCTGGTAAGCACGACTTGGAGAAGACCTGCTGTGTGTAAATCATGTCACGCACAAATAAAATATGCAGGGGGTATAACAACTAACTTGAGAAACCACATCAGCCGTTTTCACCCTGTGCTGTTAACCCTGTCAGTGCCAAGTATTTAGTATTTACTTTTGTGTTTTTGTTCTAAATGCTCCTGTTGTCTTCTGTGCCCAGACTTAGATTTGTTTGATACATTCAAGAAGCGTGTTTTCTTTGAGCAGGTAAAATTAAAGTTTCAGTTCATATATCTGACTGCTTGTATTTATTAACAAAATTGTATGCATGTGAAGTAAAATATAAATTGAGGATGCAGTGCATCCAAACCGTAAGATCAATGTAGGTTCACAACCCTAATGTTTATTACCTCCATATTACCTTCAGATTTTACCTATGGTTTTTGCATCAGTTTACATTACATGCTTGCAGATTTTCTTTAGAGTTTACCTTATATTTTACCTGGAATGTTACCTCTGACTTTACATAATTGTCTTCACGTTTACCTCCAGTTTTCCTCACTTTTGAAATATGAGTATATGTCCTATTCTTGTTTAGACTGTAGCCTACTTCAGTTAATTTTACATTTGACCACAGAGTTTGCCAAACAGTTTACCCTCATAGTTCCTTGTTGATGTTGTAACATGTTTGCACATTTTGTTGCCCTTGGACATGATGTTGAAGTTGTAGCTTGTGTAACTTGAGGTGGCAAGACTCAAATGTTCAGTGAACGAATCTTTAGCTAATAAACAGCTTGTTTCGCTGACTAGCACTTGTAAACTTGACAATAATAGCCCTTGTTTTCAAAAATGTTTTGCTTGGTACATGAAGACAAGTAATAAAACAAAAGTTCTGACATCTGGAGAGAAAACGGTTGATGACGTGTGCTTACAAATAGTCCTAACCAGCCGTAATCTTTGTAAAATCTCTTTCTCTCTTTCATAAACACACATTCAAGAGAAAACGTAGCTTTCAATAAGATAAGTGGGGGTAAAATATGTCACATTGATCATGTTAGTCCAACAGATTCCAATCCCGTTCCTCGTGACAAGACGGAAACGCTGTGTTAGTCCTAGTTCTTTAGAATATGCTGTGAAAGGGAAGTGACTTGTTCTTTGGCCATGTGATGTTTTAAAAAAAAATCAGCAAAATTGTGCAGCTTACACTGTAAATAACTGGTGCCAATTTTACTTTTACATTTCTGTAAAATCTTTGGTACAAATCTGGTAAAATTATTTAATTATTGTATGCTTTTTGCCTGTCCCATTCCTGGTAATGGACTATTTTAATTATTGCACTTTGTTCAAAGCTGTCTAAAAGATTTGTTTAAAACAATGGTTTAAATCTTACATCAAACTGACACAGAATGACCAGAATGACACTCATAGTAGTAACCATGCCCTTTTTCCTCTCTTCTTCCCTTTAGCCACAGTCAAAAAGACAGGAGGAAATGGATGGATAATCAACCGGTCCGGGACATTTGGAGGAAACGGACAGTCAACGACCAGTCTGGATGGAGTCAGTTTCTCAGAAGGGGAACTGTTGTTGCAGGTAAAATGCATGTAAATGCACCAATTCCTTGATCTTATTCAGGGGTGTCATGCACTCATTATTATTGAGGGGTCACGGGTTGGGGAACGGGTCATGTGACACACAGCAGCCCGAACAGCACTTATGTTTTATTTATTTTTTCCTTTTTATTCGAAACATTCCCAAACGCATTAAATATATATTATGAAATATTCTGATTCTCACCTTTATAGATTATGTTAGTTGATCTAGTGGGCGATGGTCAAAGTAACCTAATCTATTAACTATGCATAAAAACCTGCCTGTTTACTTAATTAACAGATATGGGTGTCATGCCATAACATATCTTAATACGACTGACTTTATATTGAATGGAAATGTAACACTGTAAGTTAATGTACAGTATCTCACAGAAGTGAGTACACCCCTCACATTTTTGTAAATATGTTATTATATATTTTCATGTGACAACACTGAAGAAATGACAATTTGCTACAATGTAAAGTAGTGAATGTACAGCTTGTATAACAGTGTAAAGATTGGGCACGTGCCCCCTCACTTTGAATGGGCATGCCGCCTCTGATCTTGTTCCTTGCAAATTCCCAGGAATTGCCATCCTGATCTCCCACGGTGTTATATTGTTTGCCTTTTTTTGTTTGTTTTTTCCCTAAAATGCCCTGGTTTGTGTGAACAGAACCATCTGCTGGGATTTCTTCCCATTTTCCCACTTTGCTATATGCAGGGGTTTCTTAAATCTGTTTCTGCCAACTCAAGAAAAGTCGTGGCCAAGCATCTGTCTACTTTCTAAATTATCCTTCACTTTTGTTCACCTTCATTTGTTTCATCTTGTATTCATTTATGCAAACTGTCACTGTGGGCTGTGCAAAGAAGTTGGTAATTTCCCTATATGTTTGTGTGTGTGTGCATAGCAGGTAAAAGTGTAAATGTTTCCTGATTCTCTGGAAAGATAATAAAATACACAACAGCCATAAAGATCATCCATACCCGCTCAAACTAAACACGTCCATGTCATAAACTCATGAAATAAATGTTAGTTGACATTTTATTTATTGTAGCTGTTGTCACGCTGGTTAAAAAGGAATGAAGTTTGAGCAATCAACATTCTCCGCTGTTGAGCAATGTTATCTTTTCTTTGTAAACTATATCACATGTTACTTTCCACCTACAAATATTTTGAATCTCCGTCTCGGTCTCTCTTGCTCTCTCTCTCTCCATTGTTTGAGGGCTGTTGGTTCCTGTGCGTGACTAGCGGCGATATTCACCCCCTGTCTGTTATCATGTTCAACACCTTAACAAAAGCTTGGCTAATTACATGGGATGTTTACTGAAAAACAAAAAAAAAGATATAAAGAAGAAAAATGGCCCCATTATCCCCACCCATCCACAGTCTTACATTCACAATCCCAGCCACCGTGTTTAGAATGAAACAAACCAAATCATTTCTGTTTTTCTTTATTAAATATTCCAACCATAAAACCTTTGTCTACAAGTTAACGTGTTTTAGTATTGTAAGTCACAATTCTGTCTAATTTCATTTTCAGGCACTCAATGGCTTTGTGATGGTGGTCACCGCCGAAGGTTACGTGTTTTATGCATCTCCAACTATACAAGACTACTTGGGCTTCCATCAGGTGAGTTTGCTTTAAAACTTTTAGGAAGTTTAGATGACTAAACATTAGTCATCTTGTCGTACGTCAACATTTTCTGCACTTTGTACTGTTTACCAAGAAAATCGACGTTCATATACCAGCCTCATACAAAGCTTGACATTTAATTGACAATTGATAAATCCAGCATAGTTGTCAAATCTATTGACGAGTCATTCACCTGGAAACATTTGTATCATTTTACAATCATTTGTTGGTTCAACTTTCCTCACCCTGGAAGAAGATTAATGGTTTAACATGTACTGTCAGCCTGTAATGTGCATATCAGACATAGTTTGGTTTTGTTTATAAAAGAGGAGAAGCTCAGAAAAAGAACATCAAAGAGAGGCAAATTCAATGTGGATACATCATTAAAGAACTGGCAAAACCTGTTTGTCTGTGTGTGAACCACAGCCAGTTCAGGGAGATCTTGTGTGTGTTCCTGTGGTGTATTGTATGTATAGACTGCATGTATAGATCACATTAACAATAGCCATTTCATTCCTATAGCTTGGAATAATAGTAAGTAGGCTATACATTACACAATGTCTACTCAAATATACATTCTCGCTCTAAGCACACACAAAATTACAATACAGACAGTATGAATGTACTAAAAGAATATATATATGCACACCTATATGATATGTGAATAAGATTTGTGATATCTTTTTGTGTTTGTTGATGTGCATGTACTAGTCTGTGCTTGTTATTGCGTCCCTGTTTTTCCTCACTAAATCAATTTCCCTGGAGTGTGACGTTCCCTCTCTCGCAAGTCCAGGTCGCCAGGGTTACACAGACAGGCAGGCCTGCACCACCTGCCCACATAAATACATAAATACATAATACATACCCACTACCACAGCGGTCTGAACACCTGTTGTGATTAGAGTCACTAATAACTATTCACATAGTACTAATAGTTTTTTTTCTGTAATGTAGTACAGGTCATAATATTTAATCATGTTGTATAAAAGAATGCCTCTATGTTTTGTATTACCCAAACATCCCTGTTTGTGGCTTTGTGCATGAAATGAGCTGTTGAATCCATCTGTGTATACTTACTGTATATATGTAGTTTTTACAAAGATATATGTTTAAGTATACCAGAGACATGTATACTTATTTTAGAGCAGTTAATGCAGTTAACCTTTCTTTCTACTCCCTTGCCTGTGTGTCCTCATCAACCTTTAAATGTGTGTTTGTTGGTACAAGTTGTCATGAATGGTTTCTGGACCTTGTCTGGTTTTCATCCCACACTGTCCAGCCTGCAGCAATTAGCACACACAGACGGTGCAAACACTTTGTTTTCATTCGCCTGCTGAGAAGAGAGAGAGAGAGGATGGGAGGAAAAAAACAGGCAGAAAGGAAAAATGCAAGCCAAGCTGCAGTTACTATACCAAGCCTGTAGAGGGAAGCGAATACATTTTGATATACAGTAAATACAGCCTAACATGTAAAGCGATATCTCTAGAGGACACAAATGTGATGATTTTAATGCCTTCTTATTAAAATCTGAGCCACAGGAAAGTTTCCATTTGCTTTCCAATCAGTTGCAATCCAAACAAGTAATACTGTGCAATATGTTAAAGGGATAGTTAATCCCAAAATTTAAATTCTCTCATTAATTACTCACCTTCATATAATTCCAAACCCGTAACACCTTCATTCATCTTCTTAACAAAAATTACAATATTTTTGTTAAAATCCAAGAGCTTTCTACCCCTGCATAGACAGGAATGCAACTACCACATTCAAGGCCCAGAAAGGTAGTAAAGACATTGTTAAAATAGTCCATGTGACATCAGTGGTTCAGTCGTAATGTTATGAAGCTACTCCAATATTGTTTGTGCAGATGGAAAACTAAAATAACGAGTTTATTAAAGAATGTCTTCTCTTCCGTGTCGGTGTTTGTCACGTGTTCACAACAGAACGCATCAGCAACACCACACACAAATTGTAAATAAGACAATGCTTTTGAGAATTATGGACAAGTAGATTAATTTTTTTAACCTTTTTATCGCTTCTCTAGTCTTGTCGGAAGACAAAAATAAACCTGTCTTTCCAGTGTGCAATGAGGATTTGGTTGGTATTAACAATTACAACAGAACTTGAAAGTGGCAGCAGAGCCGTTATCATACTTCACGGTCAGGTTATAATGGGAATGAATATTAGTGAATGCAGGATGCAGAACATGTCCTGGGATAATTGTTTTTAATTTCCTTTCTTACGGTCTTCACAGTCGGATGTGGTCCACCAGAGTGTATTCGAGCTCATCCATACAGACGATCGGGCAGTGTTTCGAAGGCAACTACACTTTGCTCTCAATCCCACTTCGTGCGATGGAAGCGATGGATCTGATGGTTAGTAGTAACTCTATCCTTAATGGTGATGCCCAAGTAGGGTCAGTGAGTTCCTGGAAAGGTGTTGTCAACTTTTACTGCAGTGCCTAGCCTTGAATGTTTTGTGAATGAGCAGACTTCTGTTGTTATTACTGAATCAAGAAAGTAAGTTTGTGGAGAACAAGACAGCTGTGGGGGGATCCGTTGGGATTTATAAAAAGGAGTCTTGTATAAACCAAGGATGATGAACACTTTTAGTGATTCACAGCCGATTACATCACAGTTTTTTTTCCCTTTGTTTGGCACAACCAATCGGTCTCCAGCAATTCAAAGCAGCAGTGACATCACCAGAGACATGGTAAACTACAACCCTCAACACATCCCTCCAGAAAACTCTTCCTTCTTGGAACGAAGTTTCTGTTGCAGATTCCGGTGCCTCCTTGACAACTCATCAGGCTTCCTGGTAAACATCCTAGACCTCTCTATTGCAACTTTATGCCTATTTTAGAATCATTCCAAGATGATCCTTTTGAGCTAGGCTCAACAATGTTTGATTTTCTGTGCACACAATGATACAGTAACAGCAACAGCTGTATAAATACATCTGCTGTGAATTGTTTACACTCAGTGTTGGACCCTCATGTGCTAAAATTACCCTAAAATCACCCCCCAAGGCCCTGAACTTCCAGGGGAGGCTGAAATATATCCATGGGCAAAACAAGTTGGCTGAAGATGGGACTCTGGCCCACCCTCAACTGGCTCTTTTTGTCATAGCCACACCCCTCCAGCCACCCTCTATCCTGGAGATCAGGAGCAAGACTCTTCTTTTCCAAACCAAACACAAGCTGGACTTTACACCTTTGGGTGTTGACACAAGGTAGATTTGATCAAGAAGCAAAAGCAACTTCAGATTGGGCCAACAAATGTTGTGGAAATGGTACAAACCTAGTGATACAATTTTTCTTATATGTTTCTCGTTTTTCAGGGGAAAGGTGATTCTTGGCTACACTGAGATTGAGCTGTGCACGAGAGGCTCCGGCTATCAGTTTATACATGCTGCTGACATGATGTACTGTGCTGACAACCATATCAGAAGTGAGTTATGCCTGATATTGACCAGATATTTAATGTGAAGTCAAAGCCATGTCCATCATTTTTGTTTTTTATGAACTAAAACTAGCAGTTTGATTTCCGTAGCATTTAGTTTAAACCTCTGGGGTCTGAGGGTGTTTTGGGGGCCTGGAGAAATGTTGACATGGCCTGACATTTTCAGTTGCTTATAAGCATATAAATGGCTAAAGTCTAATAACACCATAAACAGCACAAACTGGGCTACAATAATATGTGAGCAGCATGATTGTGTTTTTGAGAAAGCAACATTTTTGCGTGCTAAATAAAAGTTTTCATTTCTATATATACTGACTCCAAGGTTTTGAATGGTATAGTGTATATTTTTTACGCTTGGAGTAAGACTGGTGTAATGATTCTGAATATTTTGCTTTGATCACAGGAATAAATTACATTTTAAAATATATTCAAATAGAAAGCAGTCGTTTTAAATAAAACTATTTCACAATATTACTGCTTTAGCAAATACAACTTTGTATTTTGGATCAAATAAATGCAGGTGAGCAGAAGGGAATGATTTACAAAAACATTACAAATCATACTGTTCCAAAACTTTTGACTGGTAGTGTGTAATGTTGAACCTGCTGTTCTAGAAATGATAATGAGAAATGTGGTTAAACTGTTTTTTTCTCTCTTATTCTTTCTCATAGTGTTAAAGACTGGAGAAAGTGGTTTAACTGTCTTAAGACTTCTCACGAAAGGGAACACATGGGTCTGGGTGCAGTCCAATGCTAGGCTTGTTTATAAAGGAGGAAGACCAGACTTCATTATTGTTCGACAAAGAGCACTAACGTAAGTTAAACCAGCATATTAAGAATGTTGTTGTTGCTCTAATCTCTTTGTCCCTCATTATTATAATATCTGTATTTTATAGTAATGAGGAGGGTGAGGAACACTTCCGTCAAAGGAAGTTGCAGCTACCCTTTAGCAACGCCACTGGTGAGGGTGTCTTGTATGAGACTGGCCCCACACTGGACATCGCTGACATTCAAAATCCAAGCAATGGCCAGATGCAGCACAAACCTCCATCTCTGGACCCAGATTCTCTTCTCGGCTGCATGCTGAAACAGGATAATTCTGTCTACAAGAACAATGATCCCAATTCCCAGTTTACCCTTGACAAGGCTTTCAGGGATAGCCACGCCCTGCTCAATGTCCCTGGGTACACCTGGCAGCCATCAGCCCCAAACACTGTGCCTGAGATAAAGGAGGAAAGTGTGGTAAAGGACATGATGGAAAGCTTGCAACAGATTATTGGGGACAGCAGTATTTGTGGCCTTCAGGGCTTTGACGTGGACGAATCGGACCTGAAGGAGTGGGAGAACACTCTGCTCAGGATGAACAACAACAACGAAATGGAACTTAATGAAATTATCACAAACGACATCCTCTCTTATGTCGAGGATGCACTTTTTAAGGAAAATGGCATTCAATTGCCCGAACAACTCAAGAGCCAGGGTCCATTTGTTGAGGTGCCTGAGTGTCTTCCAGAAATGGAGCTACAGAATAACTTAGCTGTTAACCAGGAATTCAACTGCCAGGCAGATATAGTCGGTGGATCCCCAGGTGGAGGTGGGTTCAACGGAATGAACATCCAAGATGAAGTGGAAGCCAGTAACCCTGGAAGAGGGATGGGGAAGCTCACCCATATGGGGCCACAGATGCTACCTGGCGACACTTTTGTTCAATCATTCGGACTAGAACAGACAACCCAGAAGATGCCCGGCAATAATAACATTATGTTTAATCCTTCTTTTGCCATGCAGCAGCCAACCCAAGTCAGGCTTGGTCTGCAAGGTGCCGTGCAAGAGAACAGAATGGTGCCATGTGGCCAGAGAAACCTACAGACCGGAAGCCAGCCCCATCACAACACAATGACTCTCCCTCTTCAAAGTCCTCTATTGCAGGGCACTTCTGCCCAGCCAATGGGCTTCCACAGCCAGAATTCCCTTCCTCAACAACCGCCAATCAGTCAAAACCCTCAGTGGGTGTCTGACAGCAACAATATGATGGATAACCTGCTGAACTCTTGCACCCGTAACATTTCAGGTGTACAAGATGCAGGACTACATTCTGGAGCAACTCCCCAACTACAAGGACAGTTTTCTCTTCACACTCAAAACGCTGACAATACAGGACTGCCTAGCTGGCGGCAATCACAGCCTCAGCAGGTCTCCAAATCATTTTCCAGTGGGCAACAGAATATGACGGGCTTCATCGGCCAAGTTACAGACTTCCAAAGAGACATGCTTGGAGAACTGATGCTGCACACAAACGCACAAGGACTCAGGTCTGGTTTTCTGCCCCAGACAACTGCAAATAGTATCTATCCTCCACAAGGAGAGATTATCAACAACAGCCCTCATCAGACCACCAACAGCTGCATGTTCACAGGCACTCCTCAACCATCAGTGAACGGGATGCAGTATAGTTCTGCAGATCCGATATCTTCAGTGCCATCCTGCCAGAGGGCTAAAGGTCTGGTTGCCCAGAGTCCTACACAAGCATCCTGCTTCTACCAAAGAGGTCCTAGTGAGTTAATCATGAGCATGTCGGTCATCCCACAAGAAGATGCCAATATCAGCCCCATAGCCTGTCAAGTGCCACTTGGGTTAACTCCAGATAACATACTTGCTCAGCAGTATCTCTCCTGCAACGACCAGACACAGGTAAACTGTACTAATGTAATCCATGGTATAATTATAACTTCAAACTAGCATGTTCTTGTTCAGAGATCAAAGCACCAAGTGTGTGCTCACGCCCTATTTTTAGATTGAGTCTTGAAGTTTGTTGAGAATACACTCTTAAAAATAAAGGTGCTTCACGATGCTATAGAAGATTATTTTTGTCTAAATGGTTCCATGAAGAACCTTTAACATCTGAAGCACCTTTCTGTTTCACAAAAGGAAGGTTATTTGTGGTGAAAGAAGGTTCTTCAGAATATATAAAGGTAAGAAAGAGAAAGAACCTTTGACTGAATGGTTCTTTGTGGAACCAAAAATGGTTATTCTATGGCATCACTTGAATAACCTTTTGAAGCAACTTTTTTTTTAAGAGTGTAGCGGAACTACCCTGTTCTCACCCCAGGCTCATTGTGTCTTCACACATCCAGTTCTTTTTTTAATCGGTTGGGTTATCTCAGATCTACCATCAGTCACAAGTCTTGTGAGAACACTTTGGGATGTTAGTACTGCCACCATGTGTAAAGAAAAAACATATATTTTTGAGGTGGATAGAGACTCTCAAGATGAATTAATTCACAATACGATCAGTTGTTTTCTTTCAACTTGTGGAAGGGAACAATCGAGGGTAGTTCAGAGTAGGACTGTGTGTCATATTTCTTGATCTAATTCAATTCATATATACAAACTCTTGATTTTGATTAGTTTGGGGGTATTTCAGTAATATTGTCCATTTTGCTTAGATATGAAGAAGCTATTATCTTTGTTAGTGCTGTAAATTATATAAAGAAGTGTCTTTTTTAACAGTTCGTTAAAATAACTGGCTCAGTAATATTGTACTGTTAAGTTTTTGTCAAAACCCTCAATAGCCATCAAAACAATACATAAGTAACTACAGGCTTGGCATAAAAAGTTCCAAATGGAGAGAATTCTGCTTTAAATACTTTTCCACGCACAACTTAATGAATATCATGACTTGATTGCCACCGAATGGACAAAACATTCCTTTAATGGTTTCAATTTTGTCCTTCCACAGATCGCAAACCGTTCACTTGAGGAGAATGGAGCGTTCCATTTTCCCTCGCTGGCCAATGGAACCACCTACTTTTCTGAGAACAACCAAAGCAATTGCTGTGACAATTAGATCACATTCAATACAGCAACGGACACATCAACAGTGAAAAAACACACATAAATACAGACTTGTTTGTCCCTCAAGAGACTCGCAGCTGCTTCTAAAGACACTCTTGGCTGAAAACCTGCCAGATATTACAGATAGTACAGAAAGCGATTTTACCACACATTTTTTCTACTTATTCACTTGGTCACACCCTCTCTGATGAGAAATAAGCAGTGGTCCTTTCAGCCCTTTAAGGATATAGTTTTGTTTCGCCATTCTGACACGGAAAAAGAGTGAGATAGCGAGTGTAATAGCAAGGAGAGGTGTGTGAGCAAGTTTGTGTGTATGTGTGTGCGAGGTAGTCTAGAGTTCATTTATGAAGTATGCAGAAGCAGCGGTGGAACCTTTTAATTGCAGGGATGAGATTCTGAGGAAATTCAAGGTGCACATATGATGCCATTTATTGTGGTAAGTTTTGATTCAAAAAGGGAAAGTCTGTCTCAGAGAGCGCGACGGCCTCAGCCAGACCCTTTTATTTTGCTAACTGCGTGAAATTATTTGTAGTCTGTAGACCTTTAACCTAGTGTTATGAATGTACCCCACTTTCTCGAAATAAATTAATACTCTACTTATGGCATCTGTGGCATCATTGATGCTTCAGAGCAAATCATTGAATTTGTTGACTTCAAAATTTTCCCAGAACATCCCTGAAGCTCCACGCACTGCAAGCTGTAAAGTTGCCCAAAGAAAAATGTCTAGTCCCAGTCCACTTTTTCTTCTCAACAACACTTTTAAGAGTAAAAACCGTCTGCTCTTGCCACCCTTTTATGGTTGCTGTAACCATATGTTTCATGTGTATTACAACAGTATCTGAATGTTATCGCTTATCATTTATTCTACAGTTATGTTTTTGCCGTTTGTTTAAAAATTGCCTTTTGTACTTTTTTATGCATATAATCGAAATTATAGAAATGCCATTGAGCCATTTTTGTCCATTTTAAATTGCTGATTTCACTCTTGCTTTCTGTTTGCGTTATCGTTTAAATATCGTTTAAATATTCGATCGTGTTGCGTGCCATGAGAATCACAGTAGCCAGCATATCCTGCCTCCGGAAGAAAGGTCAAATCAAATGTCTTCTAAAGACAGAACAGACTAGTCATCAAGAAGGATCCCAAACAAAAGCAAATGTTTGTTGAGAGATTTTTTTTTTTATGGCTACATTGAAAGTCTTTATTCTTCTGTAGTTTCATTCTTGGTCAATCAGGAAATACAGCAGCAGCTAAATTGTTTAGAACAAGTGCATTGTAGTCGAGAGTGTGCTCAAAATGGTGATGTCATTCGGAAAATGAGTTTTGCGTAAATGTTATGCATTAAATTGAATGAGATTTCCATTGAAATTCTGTTTCGTGAATGAGGCGTAAAGTTCGTAGGCCCCTTTGTGCCTTATTTTGAAAGAATATAAAGCCATTTGATTGGATTGTATCAGCACTTTGAATGTGTATGTATACCAAAACATATTTGTATGCGATGCTGTAGCTATAGAAATATGACTGATTGGTTTTATTGTGCAAAATGAACTCTTTGAAAAGGCCTTAATAACCTTCATTTTGTTCATGCTTTTGACCGCTGTTGCTTCTGAGATTTATTATTTCTCCCTGCAGTAAGAACAGAGAGTATGGTGTGATAATAACAGTGGATATATACAACCCTCAAACTCATGCACCTAAAGCCTTTTCCTTTCATCATCTGAAATGGGAACACTGTGTGCCTTAATTTCTTTCTGCCCAAAGGATATTCCACTTATTTCCTCCGTCTTCTCGCTCTTTGGACAAAGTGATCGTGGTTTGCAGAGGAGGAAAGGAATTGAAATGGCAGCTATATATGAATCTGAGAAGCAATGTTTTTAACAAGTTGTTGTTTGCATGGACGGATCGATTATGCTAGTTTGCTAAGTGTTGTGTATAGCCTCACAGTTCAAGAGTCACAAGACATTTTCTGCTCATCTTCTTAAGTGCCATCAAACAGCTTTCGTTTTCTGAGATTAGTGACTTTTTCCCCTTTGATTTCGTTTGAACTGAAATTGTTGTAATGTAAATAAGAGCGTTCTGTATTTTATTGCCAGATGTCTGCTGGCTAAGAGAGGAGGTTAGTAATCGCTAGAAGATTTGTTTGATTGATGGTTGGTTAATGGATGATCAGTTGACAGATTGATTACGCACAATGAATAGCGATGGATTTGGTTTGTGCTGATGTTTGTTTTCATGCTTTAAAATATATCTATTACGCCATGTCCTAACCAGTCTATGAAACTTGGTAGCTCCGTCCACAGTGCTGTATATTAAATCAGTGGCTCTCAAACGGCTTTGCTTCAGAACTTAACAGTGGCATTTATTGTACAAAACCCATTAGCCATTGATTTACAAAATGGCCCCTTTGTTTTGATAATTTCATAGCTTTCATTTTATGTATCTTATATACTCAGTTAAAATATTTCACACTTTATTGTGAAATTTAAAATGATGCACAATTTAAAAAAAATCAATACTTTCCTTTGCTTACTTAAATGCTCACAATTTAATACGAAGCTATAACAATAATGTTAATTTATTAAATACAAATGAAATAACTAAACTAATATTAATTTCTGCAACCCAGTAAGATTGTTTAAAACGTTGTGGTGCCTTGGTCATTTTTCTTCCAATCAAAACAGCGACCCGAATTTAGGGCTGCGACCTACCAGGTGAGAACCACTGTATTAAATATCTAATATTTGTAACTGAAATGTAGTTTTCAGTGATAACTACTACAAATTAAATCCTGTTTATCTACTTAGGAAGCTGTTTAGGGCAGTTTCATAGCTTCATTAAGGTGCCTTAATATTAGATATTTGTGACTAGACCAGGTTTAGTGGTCCAGAAAATGGCCTTTCATTTCCTGTGCCATTGACTAAAACAGGTTAGTAGTGGATTAAGCACCTGTAAATGACAAATTGACCTCACTAACAGCATTGAAATCCCCCAGTGCCAAAAAAAATCATTCATACACGCACTTCTTAGGACGTCCTCCCCTTCACCACTAAACTACGAATCCTTAGGAAGAAATCATAGCACTTAACACTTGAGATGCCTGCTTCTTGCATAAGGACGCGTTTGTGAGGCCTCTCTAAATGCAGTATCTTTCTTTATTTGTTGTATCATTATATGTTTGTTTCTTTGCTTATATGTTTGTAAATGCTTATATGTGTACCCTATATCTTATTTTCTACATTGTTCTGCACAACTGTAAAAGCTGTATGAGTAAATGGATGTCCCACAAATACATGTTATACACACACGCATCTACATTATATATGTATATGTATCTATATATAAAATATAGCTCTCGTTTGTTTTGCATTTGTATTATCAAATGATTCATTTTTGTTTTGCCCCTCATTGATATCTTTATAATATTAAAAGGCGGTCAAAGACTCAAAGAAATGGCTTTAACTGGTTATTTTACTAGACATTGTGTAAATGTGGATGGATGGATGGATGGATGGATGGATGGATGGATGGATGGATGGATGGGTTAACCACATGGGGGCGCTAATGTATATATTTTGAATGTGTGCCAGTATGCACTATTTCTATATAAATTGAAACTTTTAGGAAGAGAAGTTGCCATGAGTTTTTTCACCGTGTTCAATTGGCCAAAAAAAAGAGAAATAAACATTGCATATGGTTTTCCGCGATGTGGTCGCCCACAGTTTTATAAGGTGTCCTAGAACCAAATTGGGGAGATATGTAATAATTTTTGAATCATCTTTTATTTATTACTGCCCTTTAAATGCATGAGTATAAAACATGTGTACAATGTGTATGGAAGAGTCAGTAGCTTGCATGCATTAAAAGGCATTTTGCTGTGGTTCATAAACAAGTATTATGTACAGACATTATAGTCGATACACGTCGAACAGCCTTATAAAAAAAATGACAAAAGCTTTCGAAATGAAGGAAATGATGCATCATAACAGAAGCTTGCAAAAAAGGAAATTAACCCCGGGATTTAGTTCTGTTTCCCTTCTTTGCAAACCCATGAGACATGTAAGAATAAGATTGCAATAAAATGGTTAATGGTGATTATTTTTTTCATATCATTAAAAATAGAATTTTAATTTGTTAGGGGGTCAATTTTATTTTAAAACATTTAGGTTAAAATAAAATGATGTTATTAAGAATTGTGGATTTTTCATATTATCGAGTAGGCTACTTAAAAAATATTTGTTGGAATTTGTATTGAATTACAAATGATTCTTATAGATTACTTATGATTCTTATACAAAACATATTTGTAGCAATAGCCAAAAATACATTGTATGGGGAAAAATTAAAATCTATATTAAGTAAAGATTGTTCCATAAAGACATTCAGTAAATTTCCTATAGGCCTACCGTAAATAGGCTATATAAAAACTTAAGTTTTGATTAGTAGCCTAATATGCTTTGCTAAGGACTTAATTTGGACAACTTTAGGGCGATTTTCTGTTTTTTTTTGTTACTTTTTGTTCCACCCTCAGATTTCAGACTTCCAAATAGTTCTATATCTCGACCAAATATTGTCATATCCTAACAAACCATACATCAACGGAAAGCTTATTTATCCAGATTTTCATCTTATGTATGAATCCTAATTAAAAAAATAATTAATTAGCCTTATGACTGGTCACAATTTGGTCAAACAAAATCCCTGATTGGCTAGAAGCGTCCAGAAGTTTAATTAACATTAATCACAATCAGACTCGCCAGTTTTTCTTGGTACCCTTCTGCTTCCATCATATAATCTCATTATTATTCATAATCCCGATAGTATGATTCGTTCCGGTGTTGTGCCCATTTTCGACCCCCTGCCAAATTATTACCCCTCTCGTTGAAATCGCTATCTAATTGCCTAATCCTAACCCCTCCCCCACACCTAACCCTAAATCTACCAATACTTGGGGGGTAATAATCTGCCAGTGGTCAGAATTGGGCACAAAACCGGCCGACGCCTGCTTTTCTGCAAATCCTCTGCGCGTCACGTTTCGTTATTAATATTCACAAGCAAGTAATCGTAATTTAGAAGTGCGTTGACCAATCACAGGAGACGTAAAGCCTTACGTCTTGTATCCTAGGAGATTTTTCCCCTTTGCCTTTAAACCGTGGCCTCTGATGATCTGCGCGCGCTCCTGCGCAAATCTCTGCCTGGTTGCCTGGTCAACCAAATGCGCGTGCCCAGCAAACTGATGTCGGTGGCGCGCAGTTGGGGGACTTCGTAGAGCAGCTCGGACAAAAAAAAATGAATTAGACACGAAGCTGGAAACAAATTATGACTGCCTTTGTTTTATTCTGTGAAACTATCGATTATCATGTATTGTTTTGTCCAAGCGCATGACTTTGGACGGCTGTTTATACAAGCTCAGCGGCACTGAGGATGACGAATGATGAAGAAGACCTGCTGTCACTTCTCATATGAATGCTGAAGTATATTTGAAGAGGAATTACACTTTTCAACGCTATTTGGGTGTTTTAAGTTTATTCGACTGGTATTAAATGCAGTTTGTGGCAGTAGGGATTATGGGTGCCCTTTTTCACAGTTTATGCTACATCATCTTAACTATAGGCTAATACTTCGGATTTTTTCTTTATTTTAACACACGTGACCTATAAAAGAAGACAGTTTTTAGTTATTTTAGTTGGGTTGATTTGTTGTAAATTGTGAGCTGAATAGTTGGACGGTCCAGACGCCTTGAACATGTATGCGGGACGAAAAAGAAGAAAACCAGTGCAAAGAGCGTAAGTTATACGAATAAATGTGTGTTTGTGTGTGTAATGAATGTGTAGAGAGACTGTTATTGATTTATAATCGATGATTTGTGTTTTTGTTGGTGCTTCTGACTCAAAACTCATTACAGTGTACAGTAATGTTATCTGACCCAAATCGCATGTATAATCTTCTCTTAGGCCCATCTGTCTGAAGTAAATATTTATATTTACTGTTATTATTCCATTTAAGATCATTAAAGCTTCACTTTTATTAGTAGAACCCAGTGCTGCAATATTTGTGATTTAATGTATGTGCATCGTGATATTATATTGCTGCTTTCATTAGGTGATTTGTCCTTTTCGTTTCTGATTTTGATAAAAGGAAAATGTTCAAACAGAGGTCAAATACATGAAATTGCATTATATCATATAATATTTTATTGAAACCCCTAAAATTCAGTTATGAACAACAATCCTGCGAATCAGATAAAAGTCTTGGAAAATATTTTATTTTGTGTAATGTGTATATAGCATGTTATATGATTTTTGTAAATAATTGTATTATATTATTTTATAATTCTAAAGTTAATATATTTTATTTAGCATAAAATCTTTAATTTAAATAAATTTTTTTTATTTGTGTTATATGTTGCTTAAAATTATGTCACTTTTTATTACAACACTGTGATATTTTGCTGGGAGTTAGATATCTCAAAATAAACATACTAGATTATTTAAATAAAATATTTTTTATTATTATAAAGCTAATAGAATATACAAAATTATAAAGCTAGTTTTGAATAATAGTTTGAGTAGTTTAAATTTAGAAATTTGAATGTAGTAGACTGATATTTTGCATACAAAATGTTTGCATACATTTTTATTAGCACACATGTTTTATGTAAGCTTTCTAGATTTAGCCTGGAATTGATATTGCTAATAAGTTAATGTATATATTAAATAATTGTAATTATATATATAATTCTTCCACCATTATGTGTTTTAAGTGTAAACCAAATAGGTATCATAATCATATTTATTTACATAAACCATTCAGAGCTTATTTTATACACTAATAATAATTATTTATGTTTTGTATTTTTTAAACATTTTCATTATTTCATTATCTACAATATCTCAGTTTGTCTAAAATCACTTTAGTGTCTGACTCTGTAATTATTTTTTTTTGTATTTATCTTTGAATATATTTGATATATAGTAAAATCTTGCATTCATATTTACAGTAACAGATGACTTGTTTCGTAACAGCTCTGTGTGTATGGATCTGTGATGTGTGTGTATCAGGGCTCAGATTTTACGTTAGGGTGGTGACCCAAATTTGTATGTTGTACAAATGTTCACACAAATTTCCTTATAAGTAAGCACTGAAATGTATTAGTATGATAAAGAAACGCACAGACACACACAACAATATGCTAAATTATTAACATGACAGGCAGAAAAGGAAAGTTGGCAATTGAATAAATTTAGTAAAAACAACAGCCTGTGCAAATCAATGTGAGATTTGTGAATGTGGCTTCTGTATTTTCATGCCATGCTTGATTCTGTCCAAACAGACCTTGCATTTGAAAAACGTTGCTGAATGTGATCTTAAGATGTGTTTTTCTGAAATGTGCTCAGGGTGAAGCAGCCCCCAGCTGAAGGGGTGAAGTCGAACCCGTCCAAGCGGCATCGAGAGCGGTTGAACTCTGAGTTGGACCGGTTGGCCAGTCTCCTTCCGTTTCCAGAGGAGGTCACGGGCAGCCTGGACAAACTCTCCATCCTGCGGCTGAGTGTCAGTTATCTGCGTGCTAAAAACTTCTTCTCATGTGAGTTCACTTTCACGTTCACGTCTATGATTTGTTGGATGCATTATGTCTTTCTCCATGTGGCTGAAGACCGACAGTACTGTTTTAGCACTGTGCTGTAATGCGAGGTCAGAACAGTCTGTTATTTAGATATATTTTAGACGCAAATATCATACTATACTAAAGACAATTAAAAATGCAAACAACTTAAAACTGCAATGTTTTAATGGATGGATGGATATGGATGGATGAATGGATGGATAGATGAACAAATGGATATGTAGATAGATAAATGAACAGATAGACAGAAAACTTGGTAGATAGACAATGAAAAACAGATGGATGGATGGACGGATAGACAGACGGGACGGACGGACGGACGGACGGACGGATGGATGGATGGATGGATGGATGGATGGATGGATGGATGGATGGATGAATAGATAGATTGACGGATAGATAGATTGAGCGGATAGATAGATTGACGGATAGATAGATGGATGTATAGATAGATAGATGGATAGACGGACAGACAGACAGATAGAAAGACAGACAGATAGATAGATAGATAGATAGATAGATAGATAGATAGATAGATAGATAGATAGATAGATAGATAGATAGATAGATAGATAGATAGATAGATAGATAGATTTACGGATATATAGACGGATGGATGGATGGATGGATGGATGGATGTATAGACAGATAGACAGATAGATAGATAGATAGATAGATAGATAGATAGATAGATAGATAGATAGATAGATAGATAGATAGATATTGATAGACAGAAGAGATCTTGTACATAAACAAACTGATATATAGATAAATGTGTAGATAGATAAAAATAATAAATATATAAACAAACAGATAGACACAAAAGATAGATAAACGAACATAATAACTAAACAGATTAATACATAGATAAACAGATATACAGAAAAAATAAATGAGCAAGTAAACAAACACACAACAAACTGATATATAGATAAATAAACAGATACACAGAAACCAACTGATGGACAGAACAAATAAAACAGGTGAGCAGTTATTTAGCTTGTTATTGCCACATTTGTGCTGCTCCGTCTCCTCCAGGAGTTTGGTTTGTTTGTTTTTGTGGTTTGAGTGTAGAAAAGCATCTGCGTTTTCTCTATTCACACACAAAGCTTCTGCCCGAAGCTCTTTTTGCTCATCCTTGCCTTCCAGCTTATGAAGGAAACATCATAACAATACGTCCACGAGTTCTTCAGCGCATGCGTTACTCTTTCATTCCCCTCAGACAACAAATAACAAACTCAGAGCAAATTTGCGTCTGTAACCACAGTGTTATTGGATTAATATGTCATTGTCTCTGTGACTGGGAAATGGAGACGGACGTGCTACGCTGCACTGCGGGAACGGGCCTCCTCTGAAGCATGAATAATTAAGCATAACGAGTTTAAAAATGTATAAAGGGAAGGGTGTGTTTATTTAAGGAAGTGGAGTTTTAAATGGCTGTTCAGGTGAACAACTGATGAATTATGTGCACAAAGCTGAGTTTATGAATCATCTTGTGTTGTCGTTTTATAACAATGACGGATTGTACAATTATTGTCATTGCAACATCAATGATAACATTGTTAATGTTACTACAGGGATCATTGTTATGAGTTGTTATCCGATTTACTTTTAAACATTAAAATCATTAGTGCTATCCAACAGCAGTTGTTATCTTGAAATAAACTGATTATTTATTTAACATATAATATTTTATAATGATAAAATAGTAATTATAAATTATATCATATATTTGATTTATTAAGATAATTATTTAAATATTATTTTATTATACATTTGTCTTTATTTTATTTAGAAAGTGAATGCAGTGGATTAATATTTTGTGTACAATCAAGTCAAATATTTATTAAACATAATTTTTACTAGCCTGGAATTTAAATGGCTAATAATTGTTTTTATATATTGAACAATAATTGCAATAAAATAACTGTATTATTTAGTTTGAGTTTATTTATAATTTTTTAACTTCTATTGATGCATAAACAATCAAGAGCTTATTTTATACTCTCAGATAATAGACTTACCAATTATTTTATTTATGTTTTATAAATAATGTATTATTATTATTTAATACATTATTTAAATTAAACATTGCTATTACAATTATACAAAACTGCATCATATCTCTGATAGGAAGTTTCTTAAATGGGAAATGCAGGTTTAAAAATATATATATTATATATGTATGTTTTTGTATATATATATATATATATATATTCTTGATATATATCTTGATATCATTATATATAGATGATTATAATGTTATTATTAATAAATATAATAATCTTTATTGTATTATTTATATTTTATTATTTATTTCATTTTTTATTATAGATTGTATTTATCAGGAACTGATTGGATTAGGAAATGTGAAAGTCGGAAGGGAGGGACTTAGTGATGTCACAAAAAAAGGAACATTGTTTCAGAAGTGGAGCAATTTATAAAAAAATTATGAAAAATACTTTTTTTTTTTTTAATCTTTGTTTTAATAATTTGTTTTCCTGTGTACAACTGAGTATGAAAATGATCTCAGAACTCACCTTTTTGTTGCGACTGACTCTGGATCAGCATAATCAACTTCTGAAGGCCTCCCCAGGGAGGGAGAGATGTTGTACCACTGAATGTAGGTCAGTGTTTGCAGCATTTATAATGTCTCTGGAAGCTTTCTGTTAACTGAGAGACGGCAACTAAAACAAGACCCCAATAGACTTGCCCTTCTTCATCGTGCACTTCTTAGTGTTGAGTTTTCCTCCCTCTTTTTGTCTCTATTTTTATTCTTCAACTCCGGGTCATGGCACCAGCGGTTACATGCCCTCTCTCTCTTTTATCCTTCAGAGAAACATAACATAGTTTGTTATGCATAAATAAAAAATCATTTGTTATGAGTAAACAGAAAAAATGCTCTTTGACGGGTGAATATTAGATTCCAGCTTTCTGTAAAATGCTTGTAAGAATTGGGAAATAGAGCTAAATGCTGGAGCCTACTATATATCTTTAATTCTCTGTTTTGCTGTCTTCTCGTGCTGTGAGTTGGCCTCATGCATTAGGAATAATAATGCTTAGGACAAATGTTATTTGTTTTGTTTTATTTGATGCCGGGGAGATTCCAACACCAATTTTTGTTGTCATTGTTTTGCTTTTTGTTTTGTTTTGCTTTGCTTTGCTTTGCTTTGCTTTGCTTTGCTTTGTTTTGCTTTGCTTTGCTTTGCTTTGCTTTGCTTCGCTTGATGCCGGGGAAATTCCAACACACAATATTTTGTATTTTGTTTTTTGTTCTTTATCAAAAAGTGATGAATGTTGCCTAATAATAGATTGAATAAATAAATAAATATACACTATATTATTTAAATTATTTTGTTTTATAATTGTAAAGCTAATATATTTTAAGGAATTATTATTTAAGTCATTTATTTATTTAAATAATTTTAGTCATAATTTAATCATATTTTTATTAGAACATGATTGTTGAAAGTGTTTAGTCAAAAATAATTAATGAATTTAATATATATATAAATATCATGATAAATACAAGCAGTCATATTTATAATAAAAATTTAGCTATTTTAAATTGTCATATTGTCAATTGTCATTGTGCGAGTTCAGTAGGTAAAAATTGCTGATATTATGAAATTATTTCTCTCTATAAATAGTAAATAGTTTCCCTGACTAATATTTTGTCCACTCTTTCTCATTAAAGTAATCTTCTACGATGAAAAGGGATGTTTAAAATAAGGCAGAAATCCCTGCTAAGCGTAAACATTATTCCAGTCTAGTCAGTGTATTAGCACAATTAGCATCCTGCTTTACAAGATCTCTGCTCTAATCACCAGCCAACCAGCCAAAACCAGCTTCTGAACACTTTTTCCATGAAACGTCTGCTGCAAAGATCGCTTCTTGACTGGCTGTCCCTGCTTTTACAGCAGATTATATCACACTTTGTGCAGTTTCTGCAGTAGAAGCAAAACAAAATGTTTTCCCTGCCTTGAAAACACAAGAAATTCCAGAAAGTTATGCAACAGTGACTTCCAAACGGAAGTTTTTTGACCAAAGATTGACCGTGTCATCATGTCATCCTGACTTTTCAAGAAGTGAAATTCGATATTGAATAATTTTAGTTAGGAAATGTAGGAAATTTGGGATAGATATAAAAAATACATAGGGTTGTCAATTGATTTAAAAATTATGCAAAATAAACATGCTCTGATTCATTCAGGAATTTTATTAAAATTAAACACACATAGGCATATAATAGTAATAATTCAATCATATAATTAATATAATATTTAACATATTATAATATAAATGTTTGTTTATAAATGTTTATTATTCATATATATAAATAATTTTATTATTTATTTATAAAAATTGCTATGAGGTTCATTTCTGTAGTCATAATGTGTTTAAGGTCTCGTGCCATCAAGGTTATAAGGTCTCGTGCCATCAAGCCCAAAGCTCTCTTGAATTGACTGAATTGGCACACTTTTTCCTCATTGTCCTTTTGTATTCCCCCTGTCGCCAGTTGCTAGGCGCCCCATTCATACAATAGCCAGACTTCCCTCCATGGTGAGAGACGAAGTAGACCGACCCTCTTCAATTCAAGAAAGCGTGGCCGTTTCCTTTCACAGCAGTGGTGTGCTGGACGCCTTGATGGTGGGTCTTTATCTGGGATTAGTGTTTGTGTGTCAGGAAACGCTCTACTGTTTAAACACTTGCATTGACCCTTTGGGGCCCTTAAGCTACTAAAAGGGTGAACTGCACAAATAACAGCAAACAAAGCTGGGCTTGTTCAGAGATGCTGGAGTTTAACCTCTCCTAGGACTCA
This sequence comes from Gymnocypris eckloni scoliostomus, assembly GCA_027564155.1. Classification (NCBI taxonomy): domain Eukaryota; kingdom Metazoa; phylum Chordata; class Actinopteri; order Cypriniformes; family Cyprinidae; genus Gymnocypris; species Gymnocypris eckloni. The sequence continues at coordinate 14,119,894 of CM050418.1, read as the reverse complement.
GAATAGTCTGATTGGCATCCTGATGTTAAGAGGTTATATAGTTAAAAATGAAAGGCTCATTTGACTGTCTGTCTGTCTTTCTGCCTGTCTGTCTGCCTGTCTGCCTGTCTTTCTGCCTGTCTATCTGTCTGTCTTTCTGCCTGTCTACCTGTCTATCTGTCTGTCTTTCTGCCTGTCTATCTGTCTGTCCGTCTGTCTGTCTGTCCGTCCTGTCTGTCCGTCCGTCCGTCCGTCCGTCTATCTATCTAACCTGTTTGGCTCTCTCTGTTTCTACCAGTCATGACACCTTGTGTCTCTCTCCCACCTTCCGTGCATAAACTCAACGATCCTCAAACGAGGAGTGCCAGATGAAAGTGTTTTGTTAGAACAACTCCAGAGCTAATCCACTTACATTCAAGCCGAGATCCCTTTGAAAAGCGAGAAAACATGGAGGGCAAGGCAGAAATGAAACCGGGCCTGCAAAAACAGTCTGGCAGCAGTGAACTCTTGAACCCTTGTCTGAATGATGGGCAGGACTCATGATCAGCTTAGAGGAAAATTAATGTGTTTTTCCTAATCAAGCAAGGCTGTTGTTGAATGAGTATGAGGACATTTTGACCTTTAGCAATCCTTTGTAATACGCTAAAAGAAACATTAACAGAGCTGTGTTTATATGGTGGATACATGTTTTACCAAGTTTGTACTCTGATTGTGGCATTAACGTGGTATGTGTAAGCATGTCAAAAAACCTTCTCTTACATTGTGTTGTCACATTTGTACTAAAATCAAGTATTTGGTATTCCAAATCAGAGATCTTGTCATTATTATTAAAAATATATAAACAGATGTTGAAGTATTTATTTATTTACTTTTATTTAAGATTCCATGAAGAATCTTCCAAGAAATGTTTTAAAATAAAATATAAAAAAATAATAATTAGGCTGTTATTTAGACCGGTTGAATTATATATTTAAATGTTGATTTATTTATTATTTATTGTATACTTTTTCATTTCAGATTTCATAAAGAATAAGTTAAGAAATGTATTCAGTTTTAAAAGTGAAATTATTTTAACAGATGTTGAATTATCTATTTAAATCTGTCAAGATTTGTACTACAAATAAAGAAATTGAATCAAATTGGTGTAAAAATCATTTTCACTCATAAATTGCTTGAAAATTTCACACACAATTACAAAGAAATGTCAAGTAACATCAAATTAAACATGAATTCTTAAGTAGAAAACTGAAATAGTGTTTTCTTGTAAACCTACTCCAATAATTATTTTTTATTAACAAAAAAGAATAAATTTACTTATTTATGAATATCTATTTTAATTCCTGCTTTAAGTCTATTACCATGTTAGAAGCAATTTTTCTTAATAATAGATTACATTTTTTCCTTCTGTGTATTTAATGTGTAATATTGTCCATTCTCTAGTCCATATAATCTTTCCCAGCAAATAAGAAGCCCGTTAGGTCAAACATTTCCTTAAATTTGTTCCACATGTTCATACTTTAAAAACAGCAGGGGAAATGTAACTGTACTCTGGACTGTCCTCACATTCATTTCATTTTATTAGGTACTTTAGTGTTACGATCATGTGAGCTCATGTGCAGGTCATTTTAGCCGGTTTGGCACAACTAAAGACAGCTAAACCTAAGCTCAGTCGTATATTTCAGTATACACATGTTTGGATTGAAGGGCTAAACTGTGCTTTTGTCGTTTGGCTCCTTGACAGCTGTCGTTTGTTTTTAATAATGATCGTTTGAAATATATTGTGTATAGTTCTGTTCTTTTTGTCTTTTGGTACTAAATTTGAAGCCTGGTTTTCTTGCTAGAGAATTATGAGTTAATGCTAAGCTACATGCTACGTTGACTAACTTTAATGATCATGGCAGCCATCTTGTGAAAAATCTAACAAACAACCTCTGGAATGGCACTATTTAGTGCTAAATGTCTTGAAAAAACAATGATTGACAGATGAAACCTTTAAAAATATATATTTATCATAGATATTTTTGAGATTTTAAGGCTAACGACTTCACTAATTCACAGATTTCCTCTTCAGAATATTTGTTTGTGGTTTTGGTTGTCCATCTGCTTTTCTAGGAATGATGTGAGCTGTGATGTAATCAAATTCGCTGGATCAGATTCGCTGAATTGCCACATAACAGAAATCATGTCTGGGGCGATTCACATCTGAGCTTAATTGTCCATTCGTTTGGACAGACAGACTGAATATCTCTCTGTTTGACAAGCTAAAAGGTCAGATACCATGGTGATTCCAACAAATACAAGTTTATGAACCCAATAGTTGGATTTAATGGAATGAAAAACATTCTTTTTGCACCTTGTTACTGGAGTACTTTAACATCTGTGATGTATCATATAAAACCAAAGGTTCACATCTTACAGCTCGTTTCAAGGTGGGAACCGACATCTTTTGGACCTATTTTATTCTTTAACCCTGCAAAACTATTTATTGTGAATGGTGCTGGTCAAGAAGAATACGCTGATTTAACAAACCTCTAATCATATTTGATTAAACTTTGGCATCTTTTAATTTATTCTAATTTATATTAATTTATTTTTCTATTTATTTTAGGGTTGTCAATTGATTAAGATTAATTTATGAGATGAATTGTGATATACAAAATGTCGGCACCCTTGGTAAATATGATCAAGGCCGGCTGTGAAAATGAATCTGCATTGTTAATTCTTTTGATTTTTTTATTTAAAACATTCACAAAAATCTAACCTTTCATTAAATAATAAGAATTTAAAATGGGGGGAAATATAATTTTGAAATAAATGTTTTTCTCTAATACACATTGGCCATGATTAACAGCACCCTTTTATTCAATACTTTTGTAAACCTCCATTTGCCAGTTTAACAGCTCTAAATTTTCTCCTATAATGCCTGATGAGGTTAGAGAACACCTGACAAAGAGATCAGAGACCATTCCTTCATCCAGAATCACTCCAGATCCTTTAGATTCACAGCTCCATGACGGTGCTTCTTCTCTTCAGTTCACCCCACTCATTTTCTACAGGGTTCAGGTCAGAGGACTGGAATGACCACAGCAGAAGCTTGCTTTTGTGCTCAGTGATCCATTTTTGTGTTGTTTTTGAGGATTGTGTTTGGATTATTGTCCGGTTGAAAGATCCAAACATGGCCCATTATAAGATTTCTAACAGAATCTGTCACTTATTGATTTTATTATCTGTTGGTATTTGATAGAATCCATGAAGCCATGTGTCTAAACAAGATGTGCAGGACCTCCAGCAGAAATATAGGCCCACAACATCAAAAATACAACAGTATACACATGGGGTGCTTTTTATCCCTGTGTTCATCAAACCCATCTTGAGTGTTTGCTGCTAAAAAGATCGTTTTTTAGTTTCATCTGACCATAGAAGCCAGTCCCATTTGAGGTTCCACTCGTGTCTGATAACTGAATATACTGGAGTTTGTTTTTGGATGAGCTAGGATCATCTTTCTTGAGACCCTCAAACAACATGTTTGGGAGTTTTGTAGGTGTTGTTTGACAATTTCTTTAAGGTTTTCTGTCCCCAAAACTCAATTTATTTTTTGCAATTCTCCAGCTGTGGTCCTTGGAGAGTCTTTAGCCACTCAAACTCTCCTTCTCATCGTGCATTAGGACAATATAGACACTAGAGCTTTAATCGGGCCTTAAAAGTTAGGCCCGACAAGTACATTTTGAGTGACAGCTTTTTAAAAGCCCGAACCCGTTTACAGCCCGACATTATTCAAATGTGCGCACACACAGCTCTTTTACCTTTTGTCAAGAATGAGTCATTTATACATGTTTTAACATAATTTATTCATGACTAATGTAGGCTATAGTCCACTTAGAAGTTGGAACAAAGAAATAAAATAAGTCCTCTGTAACATCTCAGCACTCGAAATAGGCTTAGCCTATAAAGGCCTAGTAGCCAACACCCCAATAAAAAGGAGTCTTTCTTAACAAATTAAATTACGATAAATTCTAAATTAAGATGGGTATTTGGCAATAAAAAATTAAGATAAAGGCTCCGCAGGATTTGCTTCGCTACTTCTCTCCACAATCCGGCCTCAACATGATGGTGAATAGAAGCTGAAATTGTATAAAAGAATAATGCCAACATTAGCCTATATTATATACTCTGTCTACATTATGCATTTAAGACTCAATTAATATTTAGTTATAATTTGAAAAACCTTTACTCAACAAGATTAGGCTACATGTTTTTGTGGAGGAAAATTATTGAATCCACTGTAGATGGCTTCAGCGGGTCCTGCGCTCACTGATGGTGCGTCCAGCAGCACTGAACACCCTTTCACTGCTGCTGCTACTGGCCGGGATGCATAGTACTGATCTGGCTAATTTTGCAAGTTTTGGGTAGGATGTTTAGTTGATCTTCCACCAGCCAAGAACATCCATTTCATGTTCCATTACAGCTGTTTCAATGTAGTGAGTGACCTCATCATCTTCCCGGTCAGCTTTCTGTACATTTTCCCACTCTGCAAAATTCGCTCTTTTTGCCGAAGGAGGAGTGGGTTTGACTCCGGAATGCTCTGTGTCTCGAATCTCCACATCTAATGCACCTGCAGTCATGTCTCGCAGAAGAGTGCGGGCATGAGCATGTACAGGATCCTGTCTGAGTGTTACAACATTCTCAGATGGTTAAATTTTGTCCAGAGGAATGTTACGATCTTGTGGAGGTCCTGTATTTTCACTTTACGCGCGAGCTAGTCTCCGTGCTGTTTACGCACGACAGCTAGTTGACAGTGGCCTTTCAGTTTCTCACACCAGAGACACACACGATTAAGTGTTGGATACTTGCTTGGATTAGTTGGATACATTATGCACATGGTAAAAACTTTTTTACCACGAGCCTGTGTAAAATGATAGAAATTAAGCCCGAACCCGTTGGGTCCCGTCGGGTTCGGGCAAAGATCTTCAGCTCTTATAGACACACGTCCTCTTCCAGGCAGTTTCGTAGCATTTTATGTTGATTGGAAATTCTTAATTATTGTACTGATTGTGGAAATGGGAATTTTCACTGTTTTTCTTAAAGCCACTTCACTAATTTGGGAAGCTCAATTATCTTTTGCTCCACATCATAAATATATTATTTGGATTTTCTCATTATGATGGATTATTAAGGGAATTTGGACTTTGTTTTCCCTCTTATTAATATTTCTGTGAAACAGGAAGTGGCTGGATAATTTAATGTTCATAATCACCCTGGAGGGCAAAAAATTGTGAATATGAATGAGAACATACATCAGAGATATTTTACTCATACGAATTTCTAGGGGTGTCAAATGTGTATTTGATAAAAACATTTATTTCATAATGATATTTCCCCCCATTTTAAATTCTTATTATCCAATGAAAGGTTAAATTTGTGTGAATTTTTAAAATAAAAGATCAAAAGAATGAACAATACAGATTCATTTTCACAGCCTTCTTTGATCATATTTATCAAGGGTGCCGACATTTTTGACCATGACTGTAGATTTGTGAATGCACAATCATTTAGGCTAATTTATTCAAAATTATATTTAATTTTAGCTAATGTTATTGATTATTAATTTTAGGGCCATCGATTGATTAAAGCATTTGTTTTACATTCTGATTATATTGATGGTATACACACATCTGTGAATGCATGTCATTTGAATAAAAAATAAACATTATACTAAATTACATATTAATTTAAATTTTGTAATTTTTATTCAATGTATTTATTATTACATTTTCGGACTATCAATTAATTAAATTGTAAAAAAAAAAAATGATTATATTGATGATATAAACATGATGTTATGAATGCATATCAATCTAATATTTTTTTCTAGTTTGTATATTACTGTATTATTGATTTATAATGTTTTATTATTTTTAGGGCTTTCATTTTATTAATATATTTAATTGGCGTTACATGTGATTTATATATTAAGCTATTATTTAGAATTAGTTTACAGCTGTCAAATTCAAATATAGGTTAATCAAATAATTAATCATTCAAGAATCACATTATCTTTTAAAAATGTCTTTGTTATGAAGGTATTTAGGATGCATGTGTTTATTAGAATTCATATTCTTATTACATCCTAGTACATTTTAGTATAGCCCACAAACTGTTTTGTTTTAATCAGGAGTGTGTTACTGTTTTTCTAGGGTAGTTTTATCAGTTACACTGCAGTAGCATAATCCATAAGCAGCTCCGGTCATGACCTCGGCCTCTGTTTGACGTGTTTCCGCTCATTGCTGCCCCGCTGTCACACTACAATACATCAGAATGTGGACGAGATTTCTGCTTTAGGGAGAAACACACACATACTGTAAACACACACACTCACGCAATTAGGAGCACATCCAGTGGAAGGACTCGCTGTACATGTACACACTGGATTTTTAACTGTATGTGTTGTAGCTACAGCTGGCTCTCTATAGTGTTTAGTGAAGGAGACAGATGTTGTTCGCTGGTGTTCAGTGTGCAGTGCAGCTGTCGGACAGAAACACGAATGATTCTGCTCTACATCTCGCAAGCTAGAGACCCCCACGCCTGTTGAAGGGATGGTGGGATGACTTTTACATGGATTTTTATTTTATCCATAATTTCTCTAGTTAGGCTAATTTCTTTTCAATCTTTTTATTTTATTTTATATTATTTTATGACTGTTAACCAATAAAAATATTTAAGGGATTTTTCATGCACTTTTATTGCATGAAATATTGCAGGAATATAATGCGATAAGAGTTTGCTCAAGTTCTGAGGAGCTAAGCCATTCAGGGATTTATAAGTAATTAACAAGATTTTAAAATCTATACGATGTTTAATAGAGAGCCAGTTCAGTGTTGACAGAACCGGACTAATGTGGTCATACTTCCTGGTTCTAGTAAGAACTCAAGCTGCTGCATTTTGGACCATCTGTACTTTGTTTATTAAGCATGCAGAACAACCACTTGATAAAGCATTACAATAATCTAACCTTGAAGTCACAAACGTATGAATTAACATTTCTGCATTTGACATTGAGAGCATAGGTCTCAGTTTAGATATATTTTAAGATAAAAATAAATCATTTTTACAAATGCTAGAAACGTGGCTGTCAAAGGGGAGGTTGCTATCAAATAGCACACCTAAGTTCCTGACTAATGATGAAGAATTGACAGAGCAGCCATCAAGTGTTAGCCAGTGTTGTAGGTTATTACTTGTGGGGGCTTTAGGTCCGATAATTAACACCTCTGTTTTTTCAGAATTTAGTAATGGCCCTAGTACTGAGCCTTGAGGTACTCCATACTGCACTTGTGATCGATATGATACCTCTTCATTCACTGCTACGAATTGATGGCAGTCAGATAAGTACGATTTGAACCATGCTAATGCACTTCCACTAATGCCAACAAAGTTTTCACGTATATTCAAAAGAATATTGTGGTCGATAGTGTTGAACGCACCGCTAAGATCCAGGAGCACTAATAGAGAGATGCAACCACGATCAGATGATAAAAGCAGGTCATTTGTCACTCTAATGAGAGCAGTCTCAGTACTATGAGATGGTCTAAATCCTGACTGGAAATCCTCACAGATATAATTTTTCTCTAAGAAGGAATATAATTGTGAGGATGCTACCTTTTCTAGTATCTTTCACAGAAAAGGGAGATTCGAGATCGGTCTGTAATTAACGAGATCTTTGGGCTCAAGTTGTGGTGTTTTAATGAGAGGCTTAATAACAGACAATTTAAAGAGGATCTATGACTTCTGAAAGCACCTCTTTTAGTAGTTTAGATGGAAGAGGGTCTAACATACATGTTGTTGGTTTAGCTGATTTAACAAGTTTATACAATTCTTCCTCTCCTATAGTAGTTGAAAAGTTCCTCAGGGGATCTATAGTGCACACTTTGATGTGATACTGTAGCTGGCGGCTGCATGGTTACAGTTTGATCTCCAATAGTATTGATTTTGGAAGGAAAATAGTTCATAAAATCATTACTGCAGTGCTGTTGGGAAATGTCGACACCAAAATACAAGACTGATGCTATCATAATTGATGGTTTGACACCTAATTCTGACATCTAGTTTCTCTTTAGACCTGAGTGGTACTATGACTAGTATGCTAACTGATCCTAAAACCTAACAGCAAAATTTTTAGATTGAAATAGCATGTAGGTAGCAAGGTTTACACAATATCAATTTTATGTTCTGTTTTGTATGAGTGAGTTTAGCGCACCATAGCGTTTAGCAGGCCTCTGTATCCCAGCGCTTAGCGAACCTTTAAGTCAAAGTTTATTAAGATGTAAGAAAAATGGATAGATGGGGGAGGGAGTGAAAAAAGAGCAAGTGTGACTCTTTTACTTCCGAGTCGTTTGTCTGTGTGCACTGAGAGACATGTGTTGTGATGTTTTTATCGTTTGCTGGCTGTCGCTCTCGAGCGCTGTGTTTAGCCGGGCTCAGCTGAATTTTGCCTGATCTTCCCAATCCCTTGGGCCGCTCGCAGATGTCCACATCTGCTATCAACACGTGACGTGCCGCTCTGGATGAAGTGTTAATATTTGATACCCAACATAGCCTCTTTCTCTCAGTGCTTATCTGTTCTCTCGTTTTATCTTCCTCACAAAACAAAATAAACAGCACTTCCTTTTACAGTCCTATGCCTGTAACAAAGAGAAAAACAAAAAGCAATGATATGCAAGTGTTATAGTGTTAAGTGTTACGTCTTAGTTAGCTTAACGCATGTTGCAAGGTTTTTTATATTATATAATGAATAAAAAGAAAACAGATAGAATCGAAAAAGAATAGAGCAAGCTAGTGTTAGAGGCCTTTTTTTGCTTTTGTTAATTGTATAATAAATAAAAAGAATCGTGTTTTATTTATTAATCTTTCTATCTATATCTAATCCAATAACTTCATTATATCTATATATGTTTTACTTGTTTTAAAATTGTCTTTCTTTATAAAAAAAATTGCATGTATTCACATTCTTTATAATATAATATTTTAATATTTATTTGCTAAAATTGTGTCTCTTCTATTTTCCTACTAATAAAGTAAGGCTGACATTTGAAGTACTTGATTCATATTTCCCCTTCAGCTGTTTTGACTCTGCCTGTAAACCCACAAGAAATCAAGCCAAAACATTTAGTGCAGGTTTTGCAGAGCCTCCGTCCCCAGAGATGCTGCACGCTCAAGGGCGTGATGTGCAGTGACCCACAACGGCACAGCTACATAAACACAGTCAAAACTCCACAACACAAGCATGCTGAAAACCCCAAAACCCTCCCAATCCCTCCGAAGGGAATCACTAACTCATCTGATGTATGGCGACACTCGGCTACATTAATTCCAAGTGCTTACTGCGTACATTAAGAATACCTTTAAGAAAATAAAGCATTTAAGACCATTTCAAGAATATGTAATGGTCTTATAAATATTATAAGAATATATATCAAACATTATTTTGTGTATTTGATGTAATGTAATGTGTTAACATGTCGATTTTAACTAAGCTCATCATTCTGAGAACCGAGGCGTGCTCTGATTGGCCGAATACCTCAAGAGTGAGACGGAATTGTGTCGCATTGTGATGCCGTATCCTGACACAAAAACAATAAAACCCATTATAAGCGAGGCACTTGCTGCATCCAGTGGGGACATAATTACTGATTATTATAATGACTTATACTGTCTTTTTACGCATTGCATCGCGCGTCACGTAAACATTACCATGTCTGCATTTGTGATCGGAGAAACGACAAACAACAAGCGCTACTCTGCACTGCTCAAAACTCAGGTTTGAATTATCAGTAGCGGAAACATACTTTCAGGCTGTGAGTCAGAAGCGTCAGACTGTCCTTGCAAAGTTGTAATTGCCCCACTTTATGGAAACAGCCTTTGTACAAGTCAATTAAAAAGTGAAGTATACTTTGGCCTTTAGGAGGGCATGGCTGAGTCTTAACTTTGGTAAAGATTATCTCTTTGGTTTTGCGACTTTAGTCTTTGCAACTAGGGATCTCATCTATACACGAACAGCTTGTAACACTCCAAAGAGAAAAGAAAACTTGAAATCATATGACTCATATGAGCCATTTAAACATTTTGCATAAAGAAACCTTTTTTTATAATAATATTTTGTGTATTATTATGTATGATTATGCTTTGTTTTTATTAAGACTTTTTTCTTCACATTTTATTATTATTGTTGTTATTTCGATTTTGGGTTCATTCATGTTTTTGTTGCTCATTTGTTTGTGTATATGACACTGTGTCATTGACATACATGCATATGTGGTTGCGTGTGGAGTTGGGTCTCATTTTTGCTGTGGCCCTTCACCCTTTGTCTCCAGCTCTATGAGACAGGAGCTAAAGATCATGGGAAAGGGGCCTTAAACATCCCGTCTCTCTTTGAAGCATATAAGAAGGATTGTCAGGGGCACCCAAATGCTCGTAGCCTCTTATTTTAAGCGCTAACTGCTGCTATGCTTGCTATGGTCATAACAAAACCTAATCTTCTCAAATATGCTATGCTAAAAACATTTGCGTGACTGACATGTTGCTACTTTATATAGGTTAGGGTGCTTATGCCCTGTGAACAAGATTGCTTGTGAATATTCAAATGCACTAGGTCAAAATGGCTGCCTTGGCAAAATGTTAACTCTTTCCCCACCAGGGGAAAAAAAATGTTTTTTGATGATTTTCACCTAAGTTTGGCGGCCCTCAGAATATTTTTTGTTATGAATATATGAACATAATTATATATCAAAATAAATAACCGAGCCTCTGTTTTTAAACAAAAAACGTTCTTCATGTTTTATAAACCACTTGAATGCAGATATATCAGAACAACATTTTGGATAAAAAAACGCATGTTTATCAAAGTAGTGCATTTTCAAGCAAAATACATTCAGATGTCATATTCTTTCACCATATATATATATATATATATATATATATATATATATATATATATATATATATATATATATGTACCCAAAACTGTACTCAAGTAAAAGTTAAAGTACTTCTAGAAATATTTATTCAAGTAAGTCTAATAATCTGAATGGTTACTTGAGTAAGAATACAACATTATCGGATTAAAAAATCTACTCAAGTAGTTAGTTACTAGTTACTTTGGATCATATACTGTATATCTATTTTTATTTAGATATATAGATATAATGTATGTAGTGTGTGTGTGTGTGTCTTTCTATCTATATATCTATTTCTATACACACTGTCATTCAAAAGATTTGTAGTGTTTTTATGTAATTTGTGAATATATATAAATATTACCACCTCTGTATATATATATATATATATTTATATATACATAGATCACGCACACACATATACACACACATACATATACATATACATATTCAGATCGACAGGTTATCGGTATATCCACAACACATCTAGAGATTTTTCTATGGCTGTAAAGGCATCTCCCTCACTGACTTCATCTCGATCAGATTCAAAATGATCAAAACATGATCTACATATGTGACCCTGGACCACAAAACCAGTCATAAGTCATTGGGGTATATTTGTAACAATAGCCAAAAATACACTGTATGGGTCAAAATTATAGATTTTTCTTTTATGCCAAAAATCATTAGGACATTAAGTAAAGATCATGTTCCATGAAAATATTTAATAAATTTCCAAATGTAAATATATAAAACTTTACTAAGAACTTAAACTTAAGAACTTAAGAGTTAGAATAGAATAGCTTTTTATTGTCATTGCAAGCAGGGCAAACAACAAAATTCTTAAAGCACCTCTGTGGTGTAAAAACACAAAAATATATAAATATAATATAATGATAGAGACAAGACAAGGTTAGTCTTAAAGTCCAAAAATTGTAGAGCAGCATATTATTAACTGGTCAGTGTGCAATGATATTTAGTGTAAATAACTGTCATTACACACTGATCAGTTAATATGCTGCTCTACTCTGTTTGCACTTTAAGACTACCCTTGTCTTGTCTCTATCATTATAATATATGTAAAAAAAAAACTTGTGTTTTTACACTACAGAGGTGCTTTTATAAGTTAAAAGGATAATTCACCCAAAAATGAAAATTATGTCTTTAATTACTCAGCCTAATGTCGTTATAAACCCATAAGACCTTCATTCATCTTCGGAACACAAATTAAGATATTTTTGATGAAATCCAAGAATCCATAGACAGCAACGCAACTACGACGTTCAAGACCCAGAAAGGTAGGTAAAGACATCAGTAAAATAGTCCATGTGACATCAGTGGTTGAACCATCATTTTATGAAGCTACGAGAATACTTTTTTTACTTTTGTACTTTTGCATTTTGTGCATGTAAACAACGTGTGTTCTTATCTAGTGAATCGATTGGTCATTTTCTTATATTTATTCACTTTTAACCACAAACGCTCATCTTGCACAAGCTCATTTTGGGTGAACTCATAAATGCCTTTAGATGATTTTGGACTTTAAGAAGAAGCATGAGTTCTCCATGGGGTGCTGAGGTTTAACAACAATCATAAATGTTTAGAAAAAATGTTTTGGCCCCCCTAATGCGATGTTTGTTCTACGCAGCCTTTGAACTCAAATGAGTGGGGGTTAAATGAGTTTGACATATGTAAATGCTGATATTGGTCACACTTATTTCAGGCTACAACAGAGTACATTGTGAGTTTTTTTTTAATGGGAAATGGGAAACAGACTAAAGCAGTGGTGGTCGAACCACTTAATGATGAAGTGATTAACTGGTTCAGACAAATTATGTAAATCATTTGTACCCTTTATTTTTTTAGACAAAAATAGTTTTAAATAATATTGTTTTTATCTTAATTATATTTTGCTAATTTTATTTTAATTTATTTAAATTAATAATTTATATTTGCTAAAGCTAATATTGTAATTAAATAATAAAAAAGATATTATAAAACAAAAACCTGCAAATAGGCTTAAGAAAACAAATCACTTGGATGTAGAATACATCCAAGATGTATTCTATGAAAAAAGTCTTACCATAACATTTTTCTTCTTGACTGTGTCCTCATGTCTCAAGGAATAACATCAACCTCTTTGTCACACAGTGCATCATGTCAGGGGTCAGGGGTCACGATAGGTCACGCGGCTGGACTATTAAAAGGTTCAGAGGTTGTCGAAGGAGACTAAAAGGAGCCACGTATCATCAAATGATAGTTTTCATGACATCTTGAGGCATTTGCTTGTGTTGTGGAAATAATTGGTGCAAATATTAGTTCAGCTATTGTGGAACTTTTTGGACGATGACAACAAACACACGTTCAAAACTGTGCTGAGCACTTCACAGTTTCAATATCAGCTACAAGATGCTAATACAATATGACACATTTGCTTATGCGAAGTGACCTTTCTCTCACCGTGCCCAAATGCGTTTTCCACGTATGTTCTCACAAGTGAAAAGTGCTTCCTCTTTCTTTTTCTCTTTCCTTTTCCATCTGTCTCTCTTTCTCTCTGTCAGTGAAAAAGCTTTTCATATCCCTGTTCTCCAGGCCTGGCCTGTCTCTCTCCATTTCCCCTGTCGTTTGTAGGTCAGTTCCTCCTCTAATGCTCAACAGAGTTTGTCTTGTCCTGAGAGAGGGCCACACAGAGCAAATCCATTACTGGCCAAGACGAAAACAGCACAGGCTCATTTTTAGAGCGCGTTTTGAATAATAAGTAGAAGAAAGTATGAGGTGCCTTAAATTGCATTTGAAGTGTTTTTTTAGATATGAAAACACTTTTTTATTGTCAGTTTAATAAGTAATACATGACCTATTTGTAGGTTGAGATCCTTAAAACAATGTGTTTCTGTGGCGCTTTCAAAACATTGCTGTTTGTTTAAAAATTCCGACCAGCCTGGCACGGCAACAGTGGCTCAGCCAATGGAGTGAGTTTGGGGTGGGGCCTATCTGCCTGACAAGTGGAAGAGTGGAAGAGTATTTAAAACTGTATTTTAACTGAATATATCATTATTTAACTAATGGAGACTTTGGTTTGATTCTCTGGTTTGGTTTGGTTTTGCTTTTTTTTTCTTATGTTTTTTCTCAACAATGTTTCAAATTCTGCTCAGTTTCTGTAAAATCTGTAATAAAATCAGAGATCTCAAGGTTCAAGCTTCTTTTATTCGTCACATACTCAATTATACATAATATAATCCATAGTGAAATGTATTTAGATCTCAATATAACTACAAAGATTTGACCACTTAAAGGGATAGTTTACCCCAAAATTAAAATTGTCATTAATTACTCACCCTCATTCCAAACCCGTAAGACCTTCGTTCGTCTTCGGAACACAAATTAAGGTATTTTTAAAGGAATGCAAAAGCTTTCTGACCCTGCATAGACAGCAACACAACTACCACATTTAAGACCCAAAAAGGTAGTAAAGAAATTGTTAAAATAGTCCATGTGACATGAGTGGTTGAACCATTACAGTATATTATGAAGCTACGAGAAAACATTTTGTGTGCAAAGAAAACAAAAATAATGATTCTATTCAAAAATTACTTCTTTTCTCTGTCAGTCTTCGCCACGTGTTCACAAGAGTACCACAACACATGTTTATGGTGCTGCTGACTCAGGAGTCGCTGTTCTGACATAGAACCCGGATGCACTGTGGCTTATTTACAAGCAGAGGAATGCACACACAAATATTAAAGGGATAGTTCACCCAAAAATGAAAATTCTGTCATTAATCATTCACCCTCATGTCGTACCAAAGCCGTAAGACCTTCGTTCATCTTCAGAAAAAATATCTTAATTTGTGTTCCGAAGATGTGCAAAGGTCCTACGGGTTTGGAACCACATGAGGGTGAATATTTAATGACAGAATTTTCATTTTTGGTTGAACTATCCATATACTAATCATGTTAATTAATCTCTGAACTTTTATTGAATGTCAGCAAATGTCTAATTTGTGAATTTCTCCTAATGAATTTTGGTAGAAACATCCTGAGACTAAGTTGATACTTAAATGAGATCTCCATTAAGTCTCTTGAGCTATAACGGTGCATTCACACATTAGCACTTCTCATTTACTTTGAATGGGTGACATCATGCATTGCCGAACTGAATTGTGGGTCTGTTCCATCGTCCGCTGCCATTGCTTACTGCTTAAGCTCAAAATGTTCAACTTTGCAAGTGGTTTGTTCAAATACAGTAGTAATAGTAATGTTTCGCTTTAATAAAAACTACTAATTATAGTTGTACAACATACATAGCTCATTTTTTTTCTCTTTTTCTGTCAACAGTTGCTCTGAAAAACCACAGCTCCAATGGTTTGTCGGCAAACAACAGTAACCATGACAACATTAAAGCAACGGGATTGGTTGATGGCTCGCTGCATGAGGGAGAGCTCCTACTACAGGTAAGAAGGACAAAAACGTGTGTGTGTGTGTGTGTGTGTGCGCGTGTGTGTGTGTGTGTGTGTGTGTGTGTGTGTGTGTGTGTGTGTGTGTGCGTGTGTGTGTGTGTGTGTGTGTGTGTGTGTGTGTGTGTGTGTGTGTGTGTGTGTGTGTGTTGATATGGTGTCCATGTACCATAAGTATGTTATAAAGAGTTGTTTAAAGCGATGTCCTCGAGGAGGAGGAGAAAAGAGGAGAGGCTATTTCTGCCCGGCCTTGTTCTCGTTTCTGACACTTAGGCATGAATAATGCACAGATAGTGCTCTCATGTATTATAAAGGAAGGATAAAATAAGAGGTAAAAGTATTCTCTCTTTTTTTGCTTTGAAAGTTTTGCTCTGTCCATCCGGTGACAGCGATTCTGAGAAGTTTGAACCATCTGTCCACTCAAGTCTATACATTTTAATTTCCTCACTAATGCTTTCGCATTCTCTTTGTCCCTATTATCCTTTATCTTTCATTCCTATCTGTTTCGTCCTTCCTTTTTTACTTCCTTGCTTCTTTCTTTATGTCTATTCCTTTCTTCCTATACTCCTATTTTTTCTTTCCTTTCTTTCTGTCTGTTTTTCCTTACTTTCGGTCTTTTAGCGATCCATCCCTTCTTTCCTTCCTTCCTTTTTCCTTCATTCTTTTATTCTATATCTATACCTTAGCTCTGTTGTTTCTCTGCTTCATACTCTCTCTCTCTCTCTCTCTCTCTCTCTCTCTCTCTCTCTCTCTCTCTCCCCCTGTGTTGTGTGTGCTGGACTGTGAACGATGCAGTGGTACATATTTGATAGTAATGCTTCTTGACTGCTGTCCTCCCTCCCCCTCCTGCCCCACGAGAGCCCCATGTGGGCTGTTCTGCCAACCAACAAGCCGAAATATTTATACTGAGCGCTGCTTCTCGGCCATGTTTTCTGAGTGTGTTTGGACCAGGTGTGCATGTATGAATTAGTATGTGTATGCCTGTTGGCATACAATGTAGATGTTCAGGCAAATGAGAGGTATGCTGGAAGATATAACCCTATAATCTGCTGTACCATTCAGGATGGAGTAATGCACATTAATTGTTGTGGCTCTTTGCTTCGTGTTGCAGCACATTATTATGTATTATCTGGCAAAGACGATCACAGATTAAAGTGGGTGAGGTGATTTATTGCTTGTTGCCTTATCATATCATGTTAGGGTTCAGTTTGCATTTAGAAAGTGTTTCCAACACATTCACAGCCTAAATAAAACATTCATAGGATTTCAAGAGAGCCCTTATTTACACAGTGCTGCACTTTGGGGCTGTTCTGTTAATCTGTGATTGTTTTATTATTATCGATGTTATTAAAATAACCAGGGTGCGGACTACGGGGGAGCTAATAAGACATGGGCTCCCCTGAAAACGTGATTTGTGAAATTTTTGGGGGGGTCTCAAAAAAATACAGACAATGTGTTATTTTGACGTGCAATTTCAGTTTTGTGTAATGTGATCATCCTGAATTATTATGTTTAAAATGGCAAAAATATAATGAATTCATGCATGACGGCGATTTAAACCTAATTCACTTCAATAAAGATAACTATACATGCTATTCTTGTCATGAGCATCAAGGTGTGGGGTGCTGCGGTGCAAATGAATTCCACTCATTTTTAGTACGTTAACTCAAAGATTCGTAGAAAAAATATAAACGTTGGATTCAACATTGGCCGTAGATCTGACTAGTCTGTCCACACTTGGTCTGAACCTGATTACCAAGTCACACTCAGTGAATAGGTGAATGATGCATTTATATAGCGCTTTGTTGTGTATTGCTGTACACAAAAAGCGCTTTACAATAATGTGGAGGGGGTCTCTCCTCAACCAACACCAGTGTGCAGCATCCACTTGGATGTGCTCAAAGGTTTTATCGATGGTGGATTTATACAGCGATTCCACAGACAAGCCATACACAGTTGTTTTTGTATTGTCTGTGGATGTGTCAGATTACCGTAATCACAGATCCACATTTAGATCCCACCAGATGGTGACGAGTTGCAAAATCCCCTCCACAAAAATACACAAAGAACAAGAGTGCATGCTCACACACAGTGTTTAATGACAACATAAAAATTGACACTATTTACTTTCTCAATAACAGTTTTTTAGCACTTGTGTTTAGAATCTTTCATCAAAATCTCTAGTAATACCTTTTCAGATTTATTTATTTTTGCATATTTAAATATCCAGTCAATGCTTGGCTACATTAGCATGGTCCATTTTTATTCATCACACATCTATAGCTAATATTTCTATATTAAACTGCCCAGTTAAGGGAATCCAAGTCATGTGTTTTTTTAAATAAGTGAACTCTAATTATGGGAACTTTTATTGTGAAGTTCTTTCTTCATGCCATTGTTCACTGATTCCACGTTTGTCTTGTTTCATCATTACTTTCAGTGTAATTCTAATCTTCGTCATGTTTTTTGTCCTTTGTCTGACATTGGTTATTGTAAGTCAACTTCTTGCAGCCCTGAAAACTTTACTACTTGTTTATAAAGTGATTGTTATTAAGGTAATTTAATGCCTAAAAGATTTGAATGTGAAGAGTAAGAGTTGTGCAAGTGTACATAAGATTGCAAACGTAAATCAAATTTGCATGCGCAAGAATGCAAATCGAGAATCAAGCATAAGAGCATTAAAAAAGATTAGCAGCATTTTACTATTTTTGCAAGAGTAATTCATGTATTGTGAAACTGTAGCTTCATGCTAACGCAAAATAAATATGATCTGTATTCTTCCGCTTTCCATTTCTCCACGCTTACAATTTTGGCACATTTCTTCGGCAAAGTACAGTCAAAAGAACTGATTTGATATGCAAGCGAAATGGATTGACTGTGTAGATCCAGTCTGTATGTATAAAAAAAACGAACAAATGTCTAAATGACTTGTTGTGTATGTAGGGCAAAAAGTTCCCAAAATAATCCGATATATACAGCTCCATCTTTCTTTTATCTGCGCTTGCAGTTTTGGAACAATTCTCTCACTCACTGAGTTTTGCTAGCATGAGGGGAGGCGGGTCTACCACTTTCTTGTAGCCAATCAAATGAGGCTCTCGCTGACTCTCAATTTACTCTTATCTGATTGGTTCAATAAACACGTCATATTTTTTATATATATATTTATCTTCAGGGTAACACTTTAGTATAGAGACCAATTCTCACTATTACCTAGTTGCTTATTAGCATGCCTAATATTAACATATTGGCTGTTTATTAGCACTTATAAATCTCATATTCTGCATGAGCATATTCTGCATCCCTAATCCTGGTCAATACCTACACTTAACAACTGCCTTACTAACTATTAATAAGCAGCAAATTAGGAGTTTATTGAGGCAAAAGTCGTAGTTAATGGTTTGTTAATAGTGAGAATTGGACCTTAAAATAAAGTGTGGCCATCTTCAGGAACGTTCTCAGTTCTGAGAAAATGTCTCTCATTTCAGTTAAACATGACTGGAACTTAAACAAATGACTATTGGACATTAAAAAAAAAAATGGTTGATATGCTCTGCCCCAACTTCCTGTTATAATAGGAAATACATCAACACAAAAAAGAGAAGTCCGAATTGAGAGATGTAATTTTAGAATTCTGAGGGAAAAAATTATGCGAGACTGCGAGATCTAAACTTGGAAAAATTCATATTTCTTGGAAATTGAAAAATTACTTTTTCGGAGAATTGCGAGATATAAACAACTCAGAATCGCTTGATTATAAGTGGAGGAAACTGTGTTCCTTAGAATTGCGCAATGTAATTTTAGAATTCTGAGGAAAAAATTCAGAATTGCAAGACATACTTTATAATTGTGATATACCTTTTGAAAATCAAGAAGAAAATGCAGAATTCTGGGTTGATATCTTGCATTTCTGACTTTTTCCCTCAATTGCGAGGTTTATATCTTCAACTCTGAATTGAGATAAAAAGTCGCAGTTACTTTTTTATTCTGTGGCAGAAACAGGCTTCCATAACCTTCTTTATGACCAATAAACTAATCTTGTATTTCCTGGGTTTGTTTGTTCATTTATGGTCACAGGCTCTCAATGGCTTTGTGTTGGTGGTTACCGCTGAAGGGATCATTTTCTACTGTTCTCACACCATCCAGGATTACTTAGGATTCCACCAGGTAATTATCCTTCTCAACAGTCTCTTACATAAACACATATGTATCATATAGCCACTGTTCTAATACTAATCCACTATTAGGGGTGTGAATCAGAACTGGTTTCAATTAAATTCGATTACGATTATCACGTCACGATTCGATTCAATTCAATATCACCATGTATCACAATGCATCACGATTACATCGATGTGCTTTTTTTTAATTATATTAGCAGGCTACTTTTTAAAATAATTATGTTAATTAATTAATCAACATATTAATTCATATATAATTAATCATTGTTAAGAATTAAAAGTAAACATAGCTTCAAAACATACAAGCAGATATAAAGTAATAAAGGGGGAAAGACAATTACAGCATTATTGCCATTTGATTATTACTGATGAGTTCCTAGACGCTGGCAGCTTTTAATAGACTGCATTCTATAGACTATAGATAGTCTATAGATTCTAATAGACTAACACCAATGCACAGATCTATTTCCACATATCAATTTCATATCATAATAGTAAAGCAGTGTATTTAACCGCAGCCGCGATTGACAAACAAACACAAAGAGCCCGTGGAAGTCTGTCAGTAGTACATGAGTTTAGTGCATCTAATATGTACTGCATTCCAAACGGATAAAAATAGACAAAAATAACAGCGGGTTGGAAGCACAAGCAATGCGCACATGTCTCATATCGCATTTTCTGTGCAGTGAAGCCTGCCGCGATTGTCTCTAGTGCACACACGTGCCATTTGCAGGAAAAAGCCAAGCTCAGATTTTAAAATAGAAAGTGCATTTTTAATATTCGCGTGACAAGCGTGTGCAAATGACGTCATTGGCTATAATTGATTATTCGGCTAGAATCGTTCACGTCCGCATCGCGATGCATCGATGCAACGATTTTGACACCTCTATCCACTATACAGCTGGATTACAGTCACTATCTTTGGGATATGAATTATGAGAATGGATGTTGCTATATATTTCCTCACTGAACATACTTAGACTGGAATTAAACATTTTGGAATATTTTGTTTCAATATGTTCAAGTTTTAAAAAGTGTAAAAAAAAAAAAAAATGCTACTTGTCATGTCTCTCTTGATGCAAATAGGCTATTTTGTATTAGAGCTACTTATGCGGTTACATTTTAGGCAAACTAGGCATGACGTAATGAGTTTTCAGCGGTCAGAACACAGTTTTAATCTGATTGATAAGTATGCCCTGTACGTACACTTTCCCAGAATCAATATTACGTCAGACTCAGCTGTCGGATAATCCTTCCATACTTCTCACCTCTATTCTTAGTGCACACACACACACACACACACTCACACATAAATGCTCATCAGATCTGCCTAATACTGATTAATACTGCTGTGTCTCTCTCGAGCAACAGTTTGAATGCGTTAGAAATTGAATGCGCTTAATCAAATAGGCTTTACTCTGAGATTCAGTCTGGCATGGCCTAATCCAATTTATCATAATTTACTTATGAATTATCCAACTGAGACGTCACTATATTTGTTTACTTTGTGCTTACGATGTCCTTCTTTTGTTCGGTTTAATGTGTTTAGACACAAAAATAGGGACAAAATTGATGCTGTAAGACATGGGATTTTTCAGTGAATACAATGTAAAAACTGTTTCTAATGTTTCCTAAGCACCAAATCAGTATGATAAAGATTTTGAAGGATGATTTGACTCTGAAGACAGGCTGCTAAAAATTCAGCTTTGCATCTCAAATAAATTACATTTTGAAATATACTGAAACAGAAAACAGTCATTTTAATTTATAATAATATTTCACAATATCACTGTTTCTACTGTATGTTTATTAAATGTAGCCTTGGTGAACATTTCAAAAATATGAAAACATCTTACAGACCCTAAAACTGTGAATGGTAGTGTATATATTTGTAGTTGGTTCTAAAACTGTTTAAACCCATAAAGTTATTCATCCTTTAAACTGAATTATCTCACACTGTCTCTCCCAGACAGATGTGATGCATCAAAATGTGTTTGAACTCATTCATACTGAAGACCAGCAGGCCTTCAGATGCAACTTGCACTGGGCCTTGAACCCGCCTTCAACCAGCACGCAGACAGAAGAATCCCCACAAGGTCAGGAAATATAAAATTGTATATAATGGTACCACTACATTGGGTTATTTTTCCCTGAACTTCAGCAATAAAAGAGTGTTTATTTATTAAATAACCATGTTGTAGTGCTGATGTTTTTATACACTAATGAATTACATGTTTTAAAAATAAAAGGTACTTAATTTAATTGACTTTTTAGTAAGAACTTAATGGATGCAAACCAAAAAATAGGATTATTCATAACAAATTCATGATAAAAGACCCGCCAAAAAAACTCAAGTTAGGAGAGAGAGATTTTTTGGGGGGCGGGGGGAATGAAAGGAGAAGGGTGGTTTGACCTTTAGTGGAAGCTCCTGCAGTTACAAAATAAATGTTATGGTCACTAAAACGTCCATTTTAATTAAGGATAACAGCAAACAGAAAGGATGAAAACAGAAACGGTGGTTAGTGGATGATCTAATGATGAACACCGGTTGAAAAACTTTAGACAGGCTACCAAGTTTCAAGTTCTTTTTTGTTTCTCTTAGATGGAGATCCTTCCCCAAGTATGTCGGTGGTGACGTGCAACCCTGACCAGCTGCCTCCCGAAAACTCCTCTTTCCTGGAGAGAAGTTTCGTCTGTCGTTTCCGATGCCTCCTGGACAATTCTTCAGGATTCCTGGTCAGTGTCAAACAGCTAAAGCTCTCATTTTCCTCTCAAAAGCTACACAGGAACATTGTACTTCGACTGATTCAGAAGTGCTCTTGGAAATATATAGGAGTATGATGGAAAATATCTTGCTATTCAAAGTCTCTAAGCCCCGATGTTCCAGATTACAGAGTGAGTTAGCATCTAGGTTAGTGCAGCTAACTTGTTGGATTGCGCCTCTGGCATTCACAGAGATCTGAATAGTTGGAACACCTTTGTAATCCGTCTTTAAGGAGCAGTAAGGTCATGGGGAACAGGTTTGAATTCATCCTAAAAGAAATAGAGCAAAATAGCAAGAACCGTTTCTTGTTAGCATAAATTAAAGCTAATTTGAAGAAAGCCTGGCTTTAGCTACAGTATGGAGCACAATAGTGACTACAAACTCCTTTAGCTGTCTTTATTCCAAAAGTAGTTTCCCATTCATTCTCCAGCCAGACAGCTGTCTCTTTCTTTGCTAATCTTGGCAACGCGGTAGTGAAGAGATACGTATGCGTGCAAAGCTCTGTACTCTTGCCCTTTATTTTTTCAGTCTCTCTCTTTTACTTTCTTTCCCCTCCACTCCATCTTTACCAAATCCGTTTACCTCAAGAATAGCATGAATACACTTAGCTTGTCAGGAGCAGACCTTTTGCCCCATGTGCAATTCGTCAGAATTGGGCTTAAAATAGGAACAATTTCAAACTCTTTTCCATTACGTATTTTTTGTTTGTTGTCCTCTTGGCATTTTTGAATGCAACCATTAAGTTATATTGGGAGGTTCACAATGAAAACATAATTATGGCCAATTAGCTTCCTCCGTGATTATTTAATTGACATGCCCCCAACTCGGAAAGTCATGCTGAAAGCGTTTTTATTTTGCGCTAAATGAAATACAGTTTGACAAATACTTTCTGTTTCTATATGTGAATGCGTGTCTCTGTATTAATGTTTCGGGAAGTCATTGCCGAACTGAAACACTTGTTGTATAGCCTTACATAGGTAGAACTATTTTAAATTAGGCATTACACAAAAGGAACAGCTAAACCAGAAATTAAAATTTAAAAAAATAGGTTGTCAAGAGAGCTTTCCAGCCACAAAATATGTGTATTGTAGTTTTATGTTTGTGCATATTCATAAGTGACACTAAATTAATCACAGCTAACATACATAAAACACTCGCTTTTAGATGTTGTAATCTCCACCAGTCAGAACAAAAGCTCTAATGTTGACTAACCAATTACAAACAAGCAATCATTCAGATATAACACATTCTGGACAGGTCATAGCCTTCATTAATAGATGACCTGAATTGAGCTCTATTGCCCGCACTGAGTCAGAGACAAATTATGTGGTTCGCCAAGGGCAAGCCAACAAAATAATCAGCTCCAGCTGTGTATGTGCATACATTACATGTGTCGGTTGTGTATGTCCATCATGTAAATGCATTATGACACGATTTTGTGTTTGTTCTGCATATAATATTTTTACTATTTTAGTTTATTAGCTATTTTTTCGTAGCTGCAACAATTTGAAACATTATTCTATTATTAGACTTTGTGTAGTTTGAAGTTGATATTTTTAAATTCAAAGTTTAAACTAAATTCCACTTTTTTATATAGGAGCTATTCCAATGTAAATTTTATTTATGCCCCATCAAGGCCCTGAATCTTCAAGGACGTCTGAAATTCCTGCATGGGCAGAGCAGGCGATTGAATGACGGAGGCCAAATGCCACCCCAGCTTGCCCTTTTTGCCATAGTGACACCCCTACAGTCCCCTTCCATTATGGAAATCCGAACCAAGAACATGATTTTCAGAACCAAACACAAGTTGGACTTCACCCCAATGGCCTGTGATGCTAAGTAATGATGGGCATTTCTTTTGAAAGAGTTGTAACATGCACTGTATACATATGTTTATATCTCCGTAAGTACAATAGAAAATGGTGTAAGAATCACTGATGTTGATTTTGCCTGTGTTTTAGGGGTAAAATCGTTCTTGGCTACACCGAGGCAGAGTTGCGAGTTCGAGGTTCTGGGTACCAGTTCATCCATGCAGCTGATATGCTGTATTGTGCTGAGAACCATGTCAGGAGTAAGATTTTCATGTCTTCAGATTTTTCATTTGGTAGTTGTACTGTTTAAAAAAGTCCAGCTAAAGAAGCTATTTTGAAGATGCTACGTAACTAATAATATGATTGACGGGATTATGAAAAGATTAAGAAATAGCTATGATGAGCTGTCTTTCTGCTGATGCATGCTGACATTGTTGCCAAAGGTTTGGTTTCTAAAATAAACTAATGACACTAAAAGACATTAGCAAATGCTTGAACAAGTGACACTACTCTTATTCAGTGCAGTCACTGGAGATATTCCATAGATGTTATGACAGGAAGTGAAATCAACTGATAATATGAATTCAGGACTTGAAAGGATTTGGTGAATTCAGAAGCGGAGAAAGAGAGACAGACAGACAGAGGAAGAGACAGGAGGAGGAATGTTTTCCCATAATCCCAAAGATTATGAAGGAGATTTGATAAATACTTGATGGTAGGAGTAGAACTAGAGCCTTAAATCCAGTAAAATCAGTAATTCAATATGGAGCCAACAGCCTATAGCATAAAAAAGGTAAAAGGCAGACAAATCTGGTCTTTATATTCATATCTGAATTCATGAGATTCATATCTCATATCTGGTTTCATTATCTATTGCAGTGATCAAGACTGGAGAAAGTGGCCTGACTGTGTTTAGATTGCTTACAAAGGACAACCGCTGGAAATGGGTACAAGCTAACGCTAGACTCGTCTACAAACATGGCAAGCCTGACTACATCATTGCCACCCAGAGGCCGCTTGTGTAAGCATATTAAGGCTAATATTCATTTACAGGTGCATCTCAATAAATTAGAATGTCATGGAAAAGTTCATTTATTTCAGTAATTCAACTCAAATTGGGAAACTCATGTATTAAATAAATTCAATGCACACAGACTGAAGTAGTTTAAGTCTTTGGTTCTTTTAATTGTGATGATTTTGACTCATATTTAACAAAAAACCCACAAATTCAACATCTCAACAAATTAGAATACTTCATAAGACCAATACAAAAAAAACATTTTTAGTGAATTGTTGGCCTTCTGGAAAGTATGTTCTTTTACTGTATATGTACTCAATACTTGGTAGGGCTCCTTTTGCTTTAATTACTGCCTCAGGCATGGAGGTGATCAGTTTGTGGCACTGCTGAGGTGGGCTTTCAGCTCATCTGCATTTGTTGGTCTCTTGTTACTCATTTTCCTCTTGACAATACCCCATATATTCTCTATGAGGTTCAGGTCTGGTGAGTTTGCTGGCCAGTCAAGCACACCAACACCATGGTCATTTAACCAACTTTTGGTGCTTTTGGCAGTGTGGGCAGTGCAAATCCTGCTGGAAAATGAAATCAGCATCTTTAAAAAGCTGGTCAGCAGAGGAAGGAAGCATGAAGTGCTCCAAAATGTCTTAGTAGCAGGTGCAGTGGCGTTGGTTTTCAAAAAACACAATGGACCAACACCAGAAGATGACATTGCACCCCAAATCATCACAGACGTGGAAATTTAACACTGACTTCAAGCAACTTGTGCTATGAGCTTCCACCCTTCCTCCAGACTCTAGGACCTTGGTTTCCAAATGAAATACAAAACTTGCTCTCATCTGAAAACAGGACTTTGGAAAACTTCCTTGACACGTATGTGTGTGGTGGCTCTTGATGCCTTGAACCCAGCCTCAGTCCATTCCTTGTGAAGTTCACCCAAATTCTTGAATCAATTTTGCTTGACAATCCTCATAAGGCTGCGGTTCTCTCGGTTGGTTGTGCATCTTTTTCTTCCTCACTTTTTCCTTCCACTCAACTTTCTGTTATCATGCTTGGATACAGCACTCTGTGAACAGCCAGCTTCTTTGGCAATGAATGTTTGTGGCTTACCCTCCTTCTGAAGGGTGTCAATGATTGTCTTCTGGACAACTGTCAGATCAGCAGTCTTCCCCATGATTGTGTAGCCTAGAGAACCAAACTGAGAGACCATTTTGAAGGCTCAGGAAACCTTTGCAGGTGTTTTGAGTTGATTAGCTGATTGGCATGTCACCATATTCTAATTTGTTGAGATTGGTGGGTTTTTGTTAAATGTGAGCCTAAATCATCACAATTAAAATAACCAGAGACTTAAATTATTTCAGTCTGTGTGTATTGAATTTATTTAATACATTTTGTTATTTAAATTTGAGTTGATTTACTGAAATAAATGAACTTTTCCACAACATTCTAATTTGTTGAGAGGCACCTGTATATTTCTGCACGAACCATTTACAAAATAAAGATTTAGTTTATTAGCATGCTAACAGTTAAATAGCATGGCAAATTAGTAAGACTATGATGAAAGTCCTTACAAATCCACTGACAAGGTTTTCTATCCATTTATTCAGAGAAGAAGAGGGCGGAGAGCATTTGAGGAAGCGTTCTATGCATCTTCCATTTACCTTTGCTACTGGAGAAGCTATGCTGTACCAAATCAGCTGCCCCATGCCAGGCTTCCCCGACACCATTCAGGGCAAAAGCAAGAACAACAAAACCAAAAAGAGCAAGTTGGACAAAAGTTCAAAGGATGATCTGGACCCAAGTTCTCTGCTGGGAGCCATGATGAGACAAGACGAGTCTGTTTATGTTTGCCAACCTGCTATGGAGCCTAGAATGTCATTCCACAGTAGCCTCTTCAGTGAGCAAGGAGAGACTAGTACCTTCTCTTCTTCTGAGGAAAATAAAAATTGGAATCCAGTGCAAAATGGTTTAACTGCAGTCTCCAAACTGGAGCCATTAAGTTTTGACCCACTACTGTCAACATTAGACTCTCTATCCCTGGAAAACGAGGAAAGCTGCTCCAACAGTGAGCTATTTAGTGCCCTAGAAAACCTTGGACTCAATGCAGAGGACCTAGAATTGTTGCTTCTGGATGAGAGGATGATCCAGGTAGAGATGGAACCGGAGTACATCCCATCTCTGAACGATCTTCTTACCAATAACGAAATCCTTTCCTACGTCCAGGACTCACTGGAGAACCGGATTGAAGACTCAACAGATGCTCAAAACCCTGCTGTGGCATTATATCTGTTGAACCCCCTGAGCCATGTACTGCTTCCAAGTCAGCTTCTCAGATTACTTCCTCAATAACTGATCCTCATGTACCTTTCTGGCCACAAAAACAGAAAACACCCATAGTTCATCTCTCACAGCATATGCAGCAACATCTCAATGGCCAGTTGGTTTTCCACAAAACTGAGAGCTGGATCCAGGCACCAGTACCTCAGGTGTCAACAACAGACTCTGAGACAACTACGTTTACCCAGCATGATACTTTGTTGGTAAACTCGGTACCAGCTGTACAAAATGGCCACTGGGTCCCTGAACAAGCCAATTTGAACTCTCAACTTGGTGACAAGATAACAGGAACTAGTAAAGCACAATCACAGCAATGGCAGCACAACCAGTTGCTTGACCCATTCCAGTATAAACAAAAAACAGCTGTGGGCAGTGATACCCCTCCAAACGGGGTCTACAGTGATACTCAGTGGCATGGATACAACTTCACAGACCAGTTGGTCACAAATGGACCTTGTTTTCCTAATGGCCACATGGCACACACAAAAACAGTGGGTACACATATTGATTACAATATAACTGACAATTCAGGGGTGGAGTTTACGATGAACATCAGTACAGCTGGGGATGTAGGGCAGTTTCAGGAAGCAATGGCCTCGTCTTCATCCTATCAGCAGGGTTATCAGAATCAACAGCCAAAAGTCGCACCCACTTATTACGCCTCCTATACCAAACAGAACTCATCTCTGGAGCATATCCTGGGATTAGCCCCATCTTCAAACTTTTCCTCGTTGACAGATTATAGCTCGGAACTAACCCATGACACCACCCAGAGTAAGGTAAGAATTAAGGAAGGATATAGTTGCGCAATGTGATTTAACCAAATTGGACAAGCTCCTGGATCAACAACACATATAACAGCCAAACCTTATCCACAACCCCAAGTACACCCTCAAATCCTGATCTCAAATGGGAAAGTATTGTCTATAAACTGTTGTCAATCCCTTATCCCTAAACACTGATTGGTAGATAGGAATGTTGACCTAGAACCATCAAGTTCAGCTTTAGCCCTAAAGCTTTAAGCACACTCGAACCAACTAATAAATGTATTCAGGATCACAAGAAACTTCCATGCAGATGTGTTTGAGCTAAACTCTGCAGGATTAGACACCCCTGCAGAACCTTTTTTATTTACATTGTCAAGCTGGTATTGATTGCTGGCTTAGAAATATTGTCAACTAGAAATGTTATCAAAAGGGGTTTTTGCACAGGAATAAACTTTTCATTAGAGGTACCTGCTTTTTGTCTTTTTCACACCATAGGAACTTAGAACGTATTGAGTTCTAAGAACTCCTACTCCAGAATAGGGTCTAAAACTGTTATATAGGAACTACCAGTGATGTAAGTGTACACTGATTGGCCAAACTTATACAAAACATTGGCTACCCAGCATTTTTAAAAAGCAATGTAAATATATTTACTCCACGAGCACAGCGATAGCAGCATTTAGATGCCTGTTGTTTGCAGTGTTGTGTTCTCAGCCTCGATGATTTGTAATACTGCAAATTGTCATTGGGGATTTAGTCATATTTCCATGCTCATTCAATCACATAATTTTTAAATTCACGTAAAAAAAAACATTCCATCTCTGTTATCATGAGAAAATTGGCACGTCTGGTCACCTTATCTTTCATGTACAGACGTGGCAAGAATTGTTGACACCCTTGGTAAATATGATCAAAGAAGGCTGTGAAAATGAATCTGCATTGTTAATCATTTTGATCTTTTATTTAAAAAAATCACAAAAATCTAACCTTTCATTGGGAATAAGAATTTAAAATGGGAGGAAATATCATTATGAAATAAATGTTTTTTTCTCTAATACACATTGCCCACTATTAATGCTACTCTTTTATTCAATACTTTTTGAAACCTCCAATTTGCCAGTTAAACAGCTCTAAATTTTTCCTATAATGCCTGATGAGGTTAGAGAACACCTGACAAGAGATCAGAGACATTCCTTCATCCAGAATCACTCCAGATCCTTCAGATTCACAGCTCCATGACGGTGCTCCTCTTTTTCAGTTCACTCCACTAATTTTCTATAGGGTGCAGGTCAGGGAACTTAAATAGCCATAGTAGAAGCTTGGTTTTGTGCCCAGTGACCAATTTTGTGTAATTTCATGTTCATAATCACCCTGGAGTGCTCAAAATTGGGAATAGGAATGGGAATATACTTTAAGATTTGTATTCGTGACATACACAATTATACAGAATATAACCAGCAGTGAAATGTAAGTAAGGTCCGCTCCATGGACAGTGCAATTATATGGAATACAAACTCAAGAAAATATACATAAATATAGGTATGTGAAAAAAATAAAAAAACAAGAATAAAAAAGTGTAAAATAAATTTAGCAGGACAGTATAATGTAGACTTATTAAACAATAATATAAGCAGGAATGTACAAGAAGAATGTGCAAACAGGTTGTACAGGGTATTTATATAGCAGCAATATGAATGGTAGAGAATGATGAATATCTTACTGATTATTAAGTGATTATTAAATGGAGTCATGTTGATGTTATGAGACTGAGTTTGAGTTTAGGAGCCTGATGGCCTGGGGGAAGAAGCTCCTCCTAAGTCTCTCAGTTTTTGCCATTAGGCTACGGAAGTGCTTACCAGGTGGCTGCAAAATGAAAAGACGGTTACCAGGGTGATTTGAGTCTTTGATGATTTTAGCAGCACCTGCTTTTGCAGCATTTGAGGTAGATGTCCTGCAGAGAGGGGAGAGCAGACCCTGAGATGTGCTCAGCTAAGCGCACAACTCTCTGCAGGGCTTTGCAGTCCTGACTGGAGATGTTTCCATACCACACTGAGATACGCTTCCTATGGTCCCTGAATAGAAAGTTTTCAGGATTGCTGGTGAGAGCCTGAATTTCCTCAGCTGTTGCAGATGGTACAGTCTTTGCCTGGCTTTCTTACCCTGTGTTTGAATGTGTGTAGTCCATGTCAGGTCCTCAGAGATGTTTACACCAAGGTACTTGAAGCTGCTCACCCTCTCCACAGGGGTCCCACTGATCATAAGATGAGTGTAGGGCCGCTGCTGTCTCTTCCTGAAGTCCACAATCAGCTCTTTAGTTTTGCTCACATTCAGAGAGAGAAAGTTGTCCTGGCACCATGATGTAAGTCTCTCTACCTCATTCAAGTATGCGGTCTCATCATTGTTGGAAATGAGGCCCAGAACCACAGTATCATCAGCAAATTTGATGATAGAAGAGGAGCTGTGAGAGGATGCGCAGTCGTGTGTGTGTAGAAAGAGTAGAGCAGGGGACTCAGGACACAACCCTGTGGGGCTCCTACATTCAGGGTGAGGGAGTTTGAGGTGGACTGCCCTATTTTCACCACTTGAGGTCTGCTGGTGAGGAAGTCTTGAAACCCGTCGCAGAGTGAAGAGTTTAGGCCGAGGTATGTGAGTTTAAAAGCTAGCTTGATGGGGATTATAGTATTGAAACCTGAGCTATAGTCAATGAATAGCAGGCTTACATAGTTCTCATTGTTGCTGTCAATGCGTGTGAGGGAAGAGTGCAGGACCTGAGAGATAGCATCATCAGTAGATCTATTTGGGCGATAGGTAAACTGAAGAGGGTCCAAAGTAACAGGGATGGAGGTTCTCAACCTCGTCCTCCGACACAGTGATTAAATGATCATCGCTACTCTGTCTGCTGCTTCCTGACGCGCTGATCGACTGATTCACGCTGCCGCCATTGCATTCAAAGTGGCCGTAGAAAGTGTTTAACTCGTCGGCCAGCAACGGA
Organism: Gymnocypris eckloni scoliostomus; assembly: GCA_027564155.1. Classification (NCBI taxonomy): domain Eukaryota; kingdom Metazoa; phylum Chordata; class Actinopteri; order Cypriniformes; family Cyprinidae; genus Gymnocypris; species Gymnocypris eckloni. Next base: position 14,088,652 of record CM050418.1, on the reverse strand, counting down.
TCTGCTCTCACCTCTGCGGAGGATTTATTTCCAAAGGAACAGATGGTCCTTAGTCCATGACACATGCGCTGAGAGTCATTGAGCTGAAAATGAGACTCTATTCTCTCCTTGTATTGGAGTTTGGCGGCTCTTACTGCACATATAACACGATGCTTTGTACTCGCTAATGTTTCCTTACAAAAGACCGGCATTGTATGCGGCAGTGTGTTGGTTAACCGCAGCACGGATTGTTCTGTCCACCCACGGTTTCTGATTTGAAAATGTCCTTATAGTTACTGTTTAAGTAATTTGCTCGTTTAGCGTGTTGACAAAGCTTAATGCTACATCCGTGAACTCGCTGACGTCAGATGAACTCTTCCGGAACATGTCCCAATCTATGTCATCAAGAGCCGGCTGTAGCATAGCTTCTGAGTGGGAGGACCAGCGTGTCACTACTCTCTCCACCGAGGGAGCTCCTGTACGAGCCTTTGTTTATATTCCGGTGTGAGGAAAATGGTGTTATGGTCCGATTTTCCAAAAGCTGGTAGTGAGCGGGCTTTGTAGGCATTCTTAAACTGAGAGTAGCAATGATCCAGTGTATTCGGTCCTCTAGTTGGACAGGATACATGTTGATAAAAGTTTGGCATGACCTGACTGAGGTTGGCTTTATTAAAGTCCCCCGCGATGATAAAAGCAGCGTTAGGGTGTTTTTGTTAATGTAGCTGCTGAGTACATCGTGAAGCTTAGACAAAGCCAAGGCAGTGTCTGCCCATGGTGGAATGTAAACAGCAGTAACATTGATGTATGAAAACTCCTGGGACAGATAGAATTGGCGGCAAATAATGGATAGATGTTCCAGATGAGGCAAGCAGGAGCGCGACAGAGTGGAGATATTCCTGGGGTCACACCATTTCTTGTTAATCATGAAATACACTCCTCCACCTTTGGTTTAACTGGCCTCGGCTGTTCTATCCATCCGTACAACAAAAAAATTTCAGACGGCGTTACAGCAGTGTCCGGGACCGAGGTTGTGAGCCATGTTTCAGACAAACAAAGTAGAGACCTGCACTCCCGCGGGAGTACTGCGGGACCAACGGGACCCAACGCAACAGGGTGCGGTGCGGGACAACTCTTGATGAGTGAGTGCGGGTGCAGGCGGGAAGAGTCTTGTGTGTGTGCGGGATGCGGGAAAATACTATTATTTGCAGAACTCCCACAAATTAGAAATTATCTAAAATAAAATTTCTAAAACATATAAATTGTTATTTGTTGCACAAAAGCAAAAGTAACAACTAATATTAACATTATAATGATTAAACATGCACAAGCTAGGTAGAGTTTCTATTTATAACACGTGTTTGAAGGGTATAGGCCAGGGATCCTCAAATCTGGACCATTCCTGCAGAGTTTAATTCTAACACTAATCAAACACACCTGAGCATGCTAATCAGAGTCTTCAAGATCATTAGAAAATCACAGTTAGGTGAGTTTGATCAGGGTTGGAGCTAAACTCTGCAGCAGATTGGACCTCCAGGGAAAGATTTGAGGAACCCTGGTATAGGCTATAATAGGCTATAGCGCAATGCAGTCAATCACAGACTTAGCAGTTGATTTCTGGAATGCAATGGCCAGTCAGAGTTGACTCACCACAGTGCTAAAATTGCGTGCTCACTAATCGTCTCATTTTAATACACGAAGTGTAGACATTGTGAAAGATTAATTGTGTATATGTTTATTGTGTTATAACAGAGCTTTATGAGATTGCGATAAACTGAGATGTCAGCTGATAATAAAGGAAGTGCTGCTTGCACTTTCCCATGCCTAACCATGCTGACAGTAACCCATGCTTGCTTTTCTGTTAAAAATAACAGTGGTTTGTGAATGTTGATGCTTAGTCTAAATAACAAATATTTTATCGGTAGCTTTTATTCTGGGATGTTGTGGAGCTTAGGAGATGTTACAAAACCATTTAATGTAAATTTCTTCGATGTACAGAAAAAAAATCTATATAGATTACTTTTATGCGGGCTTTTTGCGGGTGGGAGCTGGACAAAACAGGAATGTCGCGGGCAGGAGCGGGACCAGATAAGATATATTTCTGCGGGAGCGGGCGCGGGACCGAATCTTACGGGAGCGAGACTGAAAAATCCAGGTCTCTAAAACAAAGGATATTACAGTCCCTTATGTCCCATTGGAAACTTGTACTGGCTCTAAGATCGTCCATCTTATTCTCCAAGGATTGGACATTGGCGAGCAGGATGCTCGGTAGAGGAACACTGTGAGCCCTTTTTCTCAGTCTGTTGCAAATCCCTGCGCGTTTCCCGCAGTGCTTCTTGATCCGTCGCCTTGGGGGGTTATTCAAGTGGCCATTGTTCTACTCCACGTTCCGAAGTATCTCCAATGGCCACGATGGGTTGGAGGATAAAGTGTCTTGAAACAGGTTAGTGTAGTGGTGTCCAATGTCCAAAAGTGTTCCTTTGTCGTAAGTGATCAGGATCCTTTGATCACCCTTCACAAATTTAGATTTTATGTGTAGGCCCTATGTGTTCTTGAAACAGCCCGGATTGTCTAGTAGTGTAGTTTAAAAGATATTCTGGATACAGCCCACTCCACCCCCTCCATGTTTATCTATCTTTTTTTCCATTGGCCCAAATGCTCACTCTGGTCTAATTGTCCTCTGTATACAGGGCCAAGACCTAATAGGTCACGGCTAATGTGCTGATATTGCATAATGCACAGTGACAGACCTACAGTACAAAGTCTTGGCAGTCTCTAGAGATTCGCTGTGGGGCCCCACACAGGTGGATGTTTGCTTTGCCTGCTGTGTTGCATTATTATGGTGACTGTGATTAAGATCGTAATCTTCAGCTTAAGAGTGTAAGCTTCCAGGTCAACCCACCAGCATCAGACAGGCTTTTCCGCTATAGCGATGGCAGCCAACTGTAGCATCTAGTCCATTGTGAAATGGGAGCCTGAGGCTATGGGCGAGATATAGAGGAAGAGTAGCCTCCACAAAAGGACTGCTCATGCAGCAGGCAATATTCAGAGACCATGGGCCCCTGTCTGCACTCGTTCATCCAGATGATTTTGCCTTTCCACATGTAGGGCACAATGCTATGGTTCCACATGTAGGGAGTGTGTTTTCTGTAGATGGTTAGCAGTGCTTACTAAGACAAATTTGGTGCATAACTCATCCCTTGCTCATCCCTTGCTACGGGCATGAATTATATCTCAAATAGTGTGGCTTGTTGACTGAAATTACAGTTGATCTGGCAGACAACTGAAACATAATCCCATAGACTGAAGATCTAGATCCCAAATACTATCATATACTTTGGGTGGACTGTTTTGACTTTTGCTTGGCATTGTGGTGGTGACTTTTGCAAAAAGTGCTGGAGCAACTTTGCAAGAAAACGAGAGATGAGGGAGTTAGAAATAGAACTAAAATTGGAATAGAGAAAAAAAAGAGAGACAACTCAGTCCAGCACTACATTGTGTGTGTGTGATCAGGGTCATTGCTCTCAGCTGAAAGGAGAATGGAGCTTAAATGCCCAGTCAGGCGTGAGCAGCCATGACCTACAATCCAGCATCAACATTACCACATGCATACTAACACTACACTTTCATGTACTATAACTATAGGAGCTTTGTGATATAGCTAAGGATTTACTTGCCATTTGAAAATGTGAACAATGAGTGAATTATGAGTTGGTAAAATAATACGCACTGACATTATGCCAAGTGATATCATTTTTTAAAGCTTTTACCCAGCTAATCTTTAAGATTTGTTTTGGTTAGCATGTTGTATGTGGCAGTTTGGACTTTATTTTAGTGAGTTTATCTCCAAAAACTTGGAATAGTTTTTTTGTTTCTGATTATGATCCTGGTTAATGTATCCTTGTGAAGACCTTAAATGACCCAACAAACACAACATCTGCAGTGCAGCTGCCGCTAACCTGCTTAAATTAGCAACTGCTGTGCTAGTTCTGTAAGCTAGCACCATAAGTGAGCTCTGTAATTTGGGTCAATAGCAGAGAAGTTGGTCTAATGCTAATGAAAGGTCGTGGTTGCACGCTGTGTCATTTTTATTCTGTATTTACATTATATGACTTTCAAAAGCTGTTTTAATCTAGGCTAAGTATTATAAATACATCCCAAATAATGCTCTTATACACTATGTACTTATGCACTATGCACTCAACCCTGTAGTGTATTAATTATATAAGGTTATTTTGTCATTCATAATTGGATCTATATTTTATATATTTATTTAAAACTTATTTATATTTGTAACTTTTAGCCATTTAGCTAAATACTTCTAACATGTCTTTGTTTGTTTGTTTCCAGATGGAGACGGGCTTTATACTCAACTCATCTAGTGTGGCCTACACAGGAAGTTGTTTGGTCCCCAATGGCAATGCAGTGGCCACACCTGGCAACAGCCCCACCCCTTCCTGAGCCACTCCCACCTCCCCCAGACCCTCAAACCACTGGTTTCTACCTCTGAACACACCCAATACAGATCCGTCCGAAAAGATGCCACCAATCATCAGAAGACAAATAAATAATAAAACAGACATAAAAAAGGCACATTTTTTTTTAGCTTTGCTTATCCACTTGAATAAATGAACTTTAATTGTTATTAAAATGTGCCAGTATGACCTCTGGAATATCAAACCAATTGCTGAATACTCCACCCAAGATAATGTGATGGCACTCTCATTTATATTTTTGTTTCAGTTATGAATGAATTATGTATCAATTACAGTACATTTGGGTTATTTCTCTCAGTGTCATTAATGCTTTTTGAGATGTAGGGATATTTCTCCAGTTGGCAGATGCAGTTGATCACTAATTGGAGATGGTCCATCTGTAACAGGTGCGTGTCGGGATACATTTGTGTGTAAGTATGTATGTGTGATGCCAGTCTCCATTAATTGGGCTTTATTCAACATTGTTGGTAAAACGGTTTACGTGACTTGCGATGCAACATCTGTAAATCATGAAGGAGCATATGCAAAGTATAGCTCTTACAAAACTGATTGTCCTGAAATGCAGTAAATGACTGATGTTTATATGAACAGAAGATTGGGATGCATATTTATTTATGGGGAAAAAGCAAGAGTGTTATCTTCCGTTTACTGAAAGAATACTTATGTGCGATGTCAATAATAAAGCCAGTCTTGTGACGAATATGTAATAATGTGTTAAATCAGATAAAGGCATAAAATATGTGCATGCAAGTGGACTTGTACATGTTGTATTGCTTTAAATTGATTTGTCTCAATTACAGTAAAAATTTAACATTTTATACAAATATCGCATTGAATTTGAGTAAAAATGTTAAATTTTGTACATGCCAACGTACAATATATTACCATTTTTACCACGGTTAACTCACACTACTTGTTTTGATTTGTCTCAATTTAAGTAAAAATCATACATTTTTAGGAGCGAATAAGTACAATCTACTATGATTTTTAATACAGTTAACTCAAATTATTATGCGTTAGACCATGTTGTCCAGAACTTGTGCTTTTCAAAAAGCAGGTTTGTTTTTTCCATGAAAAGAGATTCTGGAAGCTGAAATTGTTGAATGTGTTGAGTATATTGTAAAGCAGTTGAAAAAAGAAAATAATATTTGGTGCTGCAAGGTGTTTAATGAATAATAATGTTAAATGTTATAGTATTATGAAGTCACAGAGAAAATGAATTTCCAGGCCAGCCTCTTTCTTTGTACGTTTCTTTTTTAAATGCATATATATATATATACTGTATTTGCAGACATTTCCTATAAGAGGTACCACTGGCTCGACTATGGATTCAAATTTCTTTAAAAAGTATATGAGAAAACAATATGACAATCATTTACAAAATGTTTAAAGACTTTGTAAATAGTCACAAAAAAATAATTTAATATTGTTGTGAGAACTATTTTAAAGAGCACTGGTACCTAACCAGGTTTGACTTTTTTTCCAGCACAAGGTGTAGGCTTCTAGAAAGATGTTTTTGGAGTAAATATTGTATAATGTTTTTTCAGGTTTTGTGTTCTGTTTGTGTATTTTAAGAAGTTTAACACTTTAAATAAAAATAAAATGGTGCCATACTGGTAAATTTACTTTCCAGAATTTAAATGTTTTACTATTTGCTTAGAAATTGTCATCCATGTCAATGGTTTGCCATGTTTTTGTTTTTTAATGAATCATATTTGATTTTTGTAAATCACGTTTGGATTTATTTTAATATTCTAACACACTGTAGTAGCAGATATAATAGGTACATATGCAGTTTTGTCTTTTTGTCATTTGACTGCTTGTCAAAATGTACAATTTGGTCCTGTAATTAAAGAATTTGTGCAATCACAAAATGCCTCGAGCTTTAAAGTTCTTCTGAATCTTATAAACTGTCATTTGAAAACATTTCAGGTTCCAATTTTGTGCGTGTTTGACAATATTTACAATTTTATCTCTCCATGATCCAAATATCCATTTGTTTTCTTCTAAAACCAATGAGTTCTATACCTAGATGAAGTTCTACCAGCTTGGGCAAACTGGTCAAAATGTCCTACTGCAACAGGAAGTTGGGGCGGGGCATATCGAAAGGTCTGTCCTACAGTGGAATCAACACAACACATCATTTTAAGAAATAGTAGGCTTTCAAAAGGTAACTTTCTAATATCTCTCTTGCTTTTATGCTGATTAGAGTATTGAACTGTTAGCTTAGCAACATGCTAATGTTAAAACCTGCAGTCAACAGTAAGGCAAAGTTATTGAGGAGACTCGTTCTGGTGTAAATGCAGCTGTCTCACACGAACAGGGCTCACCAGTTTTCAAACATTCCCTATCAGCGTTTTTACCCTCACATTTGTATTGATCGTGCCATGGGCCGAATGCCGAACGGCTCCTTTTCACACCTAGCATGGTGTGAAGAACAGGCTGGCTGAAAGCAAACAAACATGTAGGGGTGGGCTAGATCGCCACAGGAGACTAAACAAACTGCCACCTAAAGAAGTCAGTAAGTGCCAAAGGAAACAGTTGGTATCATTCTAGTCAAGCTAGGACAGATTATTCACCATAATGCTATAATTCGTAGCAACATGCTAACATACTGTAGCAAGTGTAAAGCAATTTTATATTTGTATGTTACTGTGTAGTGCATGGAGTGCCTTAGAGCATCTAAATAATATAAACCTCTCTCTATGTGTCATGTGTGATTTCTGCACACTTGTGAGGTGATCAGTCGCTTGAGAGGAATGCTCCTCTCGGTCTCCCTTTAGCCTTAGCAACAGAAGCAGACAAAACAAATATGTAGAAAGAGAAGCAAAGAGATCCCTGGAGAAAGAGCCAGCCAGGGACAGGAAGAGACTGTGAGAAAGAAACCCAGGTTTAGAGAGGGATGGAAACAAGGATTGGAAATTTGTAAAGAGCGGAAATGGAGGATAGATGAAGAAGAGAACAACAAACAAATATCAATTAGCAAGGGACTTAAAGGGATAGTTTACCCAAAAATGAAAATTCTATCATTAATTACTCATCTTCGTGTCGTTCCAAACCTGTAAGACCTTTGTTTGTCTTCGGAAGATAAATTAAGATGTTTTTGATGAAATCCGAGAGTTTTCTGACCCTGCATAGACAGCAGTGCAACTACCACTTTCAGAAAGCCCAGAAAGGTATTAAAGACATCGCTAAAATAGTCCCTGTGACATCAGTGGTTCAATCTTGATTCTATGAAGCTATGATAATACTTTTTGTGCACAAAGAAAACAAAAATAATTAGTTTATTCAACAGTTTCTTCTCTTCAGTGTCAGTCTTTGATGCGCATTCAAGCATGTGGTGCTGCTGAATGCGTGTTCCGAAAATGAACGAAGGTCTTACTGGTTTGGAGCATAGACTATAAAAAAAAGATGGACGATGCACCTTCCCTCACTTCCATTCCAAGTGAAGCCGCCATTGTCCCAATAGGACGCGGCCATATTGCGCTGATTTGGGACCAGACTCTGCGCAGTAGCGAACTTGGGACCAGAGTCTGCGCAGTAGAAAGCGAAGTGGAGCCACATTCTGCCCACATTCCCGTTGAGTTGATAGCAAGCACACACCCCTGACCCTTTTTAAATTAGACTGTCCTGCTCCAATTTTTGTCTGCTGATTGCCGTATAAGAGGCTTGTGTTAAAATAAGGTAAATACAACTCCAATCTCTTCCTAAAGATCCCGAAAAAGTCAGTTGGCACCTCAGTTCACTCAGTTCAGTCAGTCTCAGCTGTCAATCATGATGACACACTCCCGTTTTTATAGCATCACTTGACTAACTAAAACCAAACTTATTTTAAAAACGAATACTTGAACTTACATCGGCGTGATAAAATCTACATAAAATGACAAAAAAATGATAACATATTTGTTACCAGCTAATGTTACTACCAGAAAATGTTTGTTGATAACTTTGAGAAAACTTTGCCAGAACATTAGAAGTTACCTGGGATCTGCTTTCAAAAGAAAACCTCATCCAAAATGTTTAATTCTGTTGTTCATTCATCTGCATGTAATTTCAAACTCTGCTAATCCAGCTAATGTCCAAAAATGATTAGCCTTGAACCTTTTTAAACCAGCTACCACTTAGTCCAGCTGCATTTCATCAGGGTTTTTTTTTTCAAGACAAATTACATTCATGACCTTTTCCAGAAATCATTTTTCTAATAAATGTCAGACAAAATGCCATTATCATAAAACAGTCAACTATTTTCAGATGCTACAAACAGTACCATAGTACCAATACCATAGAATTGCTATGTGATTCACTGATATCATGATATCACCACAGTATGTATTTTTTGTAAAGGATGTTGTCTGTCTCTGGCCCCAGACTGAGGTGTCCACTCATGTTTGGAAGTGCGGATGAGTTGAGTCATCTCCTCTCCAGGAACCCGCGGGCTGCTGTTCACTGTCCGCTTGACTCTCACGCAAGGCTGTCTGTCATGTCCCCGCACAACACACCCTGAAAAACAGAGAAAAAGGCTAAGATTTCTACCTTTTATGGTCATCCCGTACTTCATTTACAGCACTGGAAAGTGATGTTTCTACCAAACCTTCGCTTTCCCAGGCCTGGCATCGCTTCACGACGTGTTAACAATGTTGCACTTCTATTTATGGTTTTGTTAGCCAATAAATTTAGACACCGCAAACCTAGATTCCCAGACACAGATTAAGTTTAGTTCAGGACTAAACTGTGCTATTAAGGGATATTTATTTTAAAGTAAAAAAAAACTTTTAACAGTTTTTGGACTTCTCTTTAAGGGTTTCTTTTCTTTAATTTGCATCAACACCACTAGTGCTTCTATGAGTGCTAGCATTAGCCATTTACTGAACATTAGTTACAAATCAGAATGAGAAAATGCATTAAAATGCCAGCAGTCGTTTACATCGACTAGTCGGTTAAATGGAGTTTAACCTTTCACTCAGATATTAAACCGTTAAGCAAGACACATTTTCTTTCTTTCTCTCTCTTTCTGAATTGTCGTTGGTCTGTCAATTGGTTATTAGTTCAACTACATCTCTCCGACCTCTCTTTTCTTTCCAGCTCAATTGATTTTTTCGGTTTACTGTACGAGTCTGCTGATGAAAGGAGCAGCCGGCGCTATCATAATCCAACACAATGATTTCAGCGCCATTGTGTGTCAACACTCTGGAAGCTAAACGCCATTGTGTGTCAATGTTTGATTCTGGCCTAACATCTTATGTAACCCTCAAATTGGTTTATTGAAAAGTTCTTGTATTTTTAATGTTGGATAAGAGCATGACATCCTTCTTACCCATAATCATTTTTTCATTAAGCTATAACACAGCATTCACGTTGTGCTGGAATGTCCATAATTATGAATTTACAACTCAGAAATTGTTTCGATGGTAATGTTCAAAACACCACATGGACCCAATTGGAGTTGTGCTGTTGATAACAGAAAATAAATCAGTCACTACAATAATTTACCTCTATATTACTTTCCAAAATTTAAAAGAATTAAGCTTGCTAGGAAACATCAGCTTATAATAAAATATATCAAACACTATTAAATAAAGGTAACCAAAAAACTACCAATACTTGAAGCTTGGACATTTTGTATGTTGTGTGATTTAAATGGTTTTAATTGCATTTAATGGATACTGTCAAGAAGCCCAAGCTCTCTAACGTTAAAATAAATGACTTTGAAATAATTGTAATATAAATAAAGATTTTACAAATTCTTAGGGGAATTAAGCTAAACATTAAATTACTGAATATAAATATAAATAAATGAGTGCTGTTAAGCCAATTAATTGCAATTCCAAAATAAAAGTTCCGTTTACATAATATGTATATATGTGTATATTTACATACTAGTCAACATTTGAAGTGGATCAAAACCTTTCATCAAAGTTGTCCTAAAATCTAATACCAAAATACGTTCTCAGGACAACTTTGATGAAAGGTTTAAAAAAAAATGTTGTGCTCCTTCCTGCAAAAAAAATGATATCTGTGAAGAATTTCAGTCAGGTTTTAGGCCCATAGCACAGAAACTGCACTTGTTAAAATTAAAAATGACTTGCTTCTTGCGTCAGACCAAGGCTGCATCTCGTTGCTAGTTTTACTTGATCTTAGTGCTGCGTTCGACACTATAGATCATGACATACTGATAGATCGATTACAAAACTATACAGGTGTTCAAGGGCAGGCTCTAAGATGGTTTAGATCCTACCTGTCCAATCGCTACCACTTTGTATAATTAAACGTGGAGTCATCTCAATTATCACCAGTAAAGTATGGAGTACCACAAGGATCTGTCCTAGGTCCTCTGTTATTTTCATTATACATGTTGCCCCTTGGTAATATTATTAGAAAATACGGGATTAGTTTCCATTGTTATGCTGATGACACTCAATTATATATCTCAACAAAACCAGATGAAACCTTTAAACTATCTAAGCTAACGGAGTGTGTTAAAAATGTAAAAGATTGGATGATCAATAATTTTCTCCTGTTAAATTCAGATAAGGCAGAGATGTTAATTATTGGACCTAAAAACAGTACACAGAATCTCTTGGATTACAATTTGCAACTAGACGGATATAATGTTACTTTCTCCACAGTCAAAAATCTGGGTGTTGTATTAGACAGCAACCTATCTTTTGAAAATCATATTTCCAATGTTACAAAAACAGCATTCTTCCATCTTAGAAACATTGCCAAGCTACGGAACATGTTAAGTGTTTCTGATGCAGAAAAGTTAGTTCATGCATTCATGACCTCTAGACTGGACTATTGTAATGCACTGCTAGGTGGTTGTCCTGCATCTTCAATAAACAAGCTACAGATAGTACAAAATGCTGCGGCTAGAGTCCTTACCAGGTCAAGAAAATATGATCATATTACTCCAATTTTACAGTCTCTGCACTGGCTACCTATTAAGTTTCGTATCAGTTACAAAATATTATTACTTGCCTATAAGGCCCTAAATGATTTAGCTCCTGCGTACCTAACTAATCTACTATCACGCTACAATCCAACCCGCTCTCTAAGGTCACAAAACTCTGGACTCTTGGTAGTACCTAAGATAGCAAAGTCCACTAAAGGAGGTAGAACGTTTTATATTTGGCTGGACTAACCTTCCTGATAACATTCAGACACACTCTCTCTGTTTAAATCTAGATTAAAGACACATCTCTTTAGCCAAGCATTCAAATAAAGCATCTCACAATCTTGTACTGCCAGTATATCTGAACAAATGCACATTATTATGCTTTAGCTTGAGTTGATACTGATAATTTCATCCAGGGTTGTTCCTGGATGGAACAACTGCTACACTAATTGTCTTTATTTGTTTCTCTCTTTCTGCCACGGGATTAACATCCCTTTGTAACTAGGAATTACACAAGCTTCAGTCTAGATCCAACTCTTTAATGATCTGAGATGACCGAACACCTGAGAAGAGATGATAACAAACCCTCGGAGGACCTCAGAGGAAGCCAACCATCAGCAATTATACTGAATTAACCCAATTTTGCCATAAGTTAATTATATTGAGTTTCTACAATATAAATCTATTTTAGAAACTTAATTTCCTGTGAAGTTGCTTTGCAACGATTGTATCGTAAAAAGCGCTATACAAATAATCTTGAATTGAAGTGAGTGAGTGAGTGAGTGAGTGAGTGAGTGAGTGAGTGAGTGAGTGAGTGAGTGAGTGAATGAATGAATGAAGTCAAAATGTACAATTAAATGATGTCAAGATAAATATAAATGAATAAATAAATAAATAGTAATTTCATTTAATTTAAGTTAATTTAGCAAATTTCAGGGTGTGATATATCTGAGTACAGTTAAATTTGTGTTTCTTTTCTGTGAACCAGTAGTTCACTAGTGCTCACTGTGCTGTATCTTTGGTAGGGTTGTAAGGATCTCAGCACAGTATGTTATGCTGGTTTGAGTGCTGTGTGCTTGTTTGTTCTGCTATTATTGTCTCCGGGGTAAAGTGTTCTCCATTAAGACTCCCTATGGAGAAGCTAGACACAACTATTGCTAAAGATGAAATCACAACATTGAATGCAGCAGACATTGATGCAACCTTAGCTCTGCATGTATTAGAGGCATATTCCCCATTTTTATGAGAATCATAGGATATTTTACATCAAATTAACCTAAGCAGCTATTTTACACACATCAAATCAGTCAAGCGACTTCTTGACTTTATCTAACAACTAAAATCATAAAGTGTCATAATTCAGTTAATCGTATTGAAAAATCTATTGGAAAAAAACTAAAGTAATTAACAAATTTTAATGACCAAAATTGTCATATTTATCCATGTGCCATATTTTGCCTGCCATGCATCTCCTGCATTATGAAACATCATGTAACATTGTGACACAAGATAACAAGATCATCAAGGAATTTAAACTGTGCAAACAAATTTAAAAACTGACTCAAATTTTAAGCACCTTCATAAAATACATATGCACTGCACTGGTAGTGAAAATACTGTTTATATACTATTATAGTAGTATTATATTTAATTATAAAGAATTAGCTTTTACTTTCATATTTTCTATTTTATAATTTTTATTATGTATTTCTAATTAACTTTATTTTAATTAAAATTTTAGATTGAGTAAATCTAGTACTTTGAACATAAACCTTTTTTTTAACATTTCTAATTGCCATTCATCCAGAATCCTGAGTTTACATCTCAAAATCAGTTTTTTACCTAAATAAATACACAAATATATTTGTATTAATTTGCTACTTATCTCACAAATCTGATTTTCTTTCCCACAATTGCGAATTTATACCTCCAAATGATCTCACTTTTTCCTTCAGAATTCTGAGTTTGCATCTCTATTCTGTTTTTGTTTCCTGCAGTTGCAAGATTTTTTTATCCTGCAGTTTAAATAAGCTTCCACATTTTACCCATGTAATTCAAAATAAAATTTAGAAAGGTCATTGTGACTTTTATCTTATAATTAAGACTTTGTTTTCCACTATTCTGAGTTTATGGTCAATTCTCTCAATTCAGAGTTTATATCTCTCATATCTGGTTATTCCACAGCAGGAGCCTGGCACACATGAACACATGTGGATTTGGGTGGTGCGCGAGCGTATTCGCCTGTGCCAACCAGACAAGCCCAGGAGCTGAAAATAGATGTAGATCAATGGGAGTCGCCATGCTGTGCTCCACGAGTCCGACTCTGTCATCAGAAACACTGCCGCCCCAAGGACACAGACAGAGAGAGAGAGAGAGAGAGACATTGGGTGGAGTGTTTGAGGACGAAAGAAGGTAAAAGATCAATACGGGAATCAAAGGTGTTTGAAGAGCAGAAACAGAGCGTGTGTATGTTTCTCACACTTCCGCTCGCCCTGTTCCCTCTCTCTCTCTTGTTGTGGTTGATGGCTTGTCCAGTATCGTCCATTATGGTTTCACTCTCTCAGCAGGGGGCACAGCTGTGTGTGAAGCAGGGCAGATCTCAAGGGCGAGTCAGGACATTCTGCCCGCAAGTTACACCTTAAACATTCAGACGAGACTTTTTGCTATGGATTTGTGACAGTGACAAATTTGTATTCTTTCGAAATAATATTAATATTAAGAGAAAAAAAAAGAGAATCCAGTTTATCTACTGCAAAACAAATTCCCCACCTTTTTATTTAAAGAAGTTGTGTACAAGCGCTTTTAAAGGAATAGTTCACCCAAAAATGATAATCATGAAATGAAAAAATTATAAATCATGATTTTTTTTTTTTATATATATATATTTACTCACCCTCAGGCCATCCAAGATGTAGAAGAATTTGTTTCTTCACGAGAACAGATTAGGAGAAATGTAACATTACATCACTTGCTCATCAAAGGATCAATTGCAGTGAATGGGTGCCGTTAGAATGAGAGTCCAAACAGCTGATAAAAACATCACAATAATCCCCAAGTAATCGATACCACTCCAGTCCTTCAATCATCATCTTGCTTCCAGCTAAGACACTAATCCTCTATTCATAATATTGCTTTATCCAGTCATCTTGAGAAATGATAGGAGAAATATGCACAGATCAAGTGCTGTTTACAAGCAAAACCAGTTCAAAACGGTTCTAAATAAATATGTTGGTGTATATGAGAGGGGATGGATTTTTCACTGGATGAAGAGTTATCATGGATACATTTATAACGCCTTAAATATTGATTTGTTTCTCACAGATACACAGCTTTTCACTTTCAATGTACACATACTGGCATTAACCTGTTTTTATGAATTAGGAGGTACAATTAAGAGATTAGTATAAATATATATACAGATTTAGCTATTAAGCTATATTTCTGATTTGTTTGTCTTTTCATTCTGAGATTCAAAGGTCATACTCTGAGGGAGTTCAGGTGTACTGTACATTGACCTCTGAGCTCTCCTGAGACAGTGTTGTAGTGTATGTCAAGTAAATATTGGCTGCCAGCTTGTCCTCTGAGTCCTCATGCCACAACAACTCCAGTCACAATCACAGACTGCCACGTTTCACAGGACACTGTGGAAAAAACGTATATCAAATATTAATGCAGCCCGTGTCCCAGAAGACAAACCATGCCTCCCACTCTATCTCTCCTAGAAGATGCAATTCACATAAGCATAGTATTGCTATTGTATATGTATACATATAAAGGTGCTACTGTGCCTTTAAGACATCTGCATTTTACAGTATATATCAATTATCTGTGTTACCACAAACAGAAGCAGCTCAGACTGTTGTGGCTCCTCTGTCTGACCCAAATGGACCTATAAAGTATTTGGCATCAGCCCTTGGTCGTTTTAATACTGTGGTATACTGGGATCATAATTATGTTTAAAAGGATCACCATGTTCCTTCAGTTTAACGGTAATGACCCATGTTTAGAATTACAAAATTATAGAAATGATTCACGTCAGACTCAAATACCAGGCTTTTTAAGATGCTTTGCTTTTAGGATAAGTACCAATGTCCAAGGGTGTAAATTTCATCTAACAGTAGGGGGGACAATAAACATAAAATTTATCAAGAGCAGTTTTTGTAGGTGACACAATATTACACCCAAAATTGTACTAGTAAAGATAGATATGTATAAACAGCATGTGCATAGTGCATGTGCATCTGTCATATTGTAATTATTAAACTTTTTTGTGTCCTCATTATTATAGTACTCATTATAGTATTTTCATTTAATCTGGGACTGAGGACGTCTCTTTTTTGGATATTCAACTGCAGCAAGCCCACTGATCTAACATTTAAACAAGCTATTAAACAAGCTAAGCAAGGTAACCTTATAAATGCTCATAGAAAAATACATCATCATTTTTTTGTCATAACTAGTTTATTAATGATGAGACTTCCGATGTGAAGTGAATAAAACAGCATTGGCAGCCTACTTACACATAACTACTAAAGAACTGTGTTCTCTCCACCAGACTAATGTATGTATAGGTGAGGTAAAGGGGAAAACCAGGCAGTGGACCAAACCACTGTGAGGCAAGGGAGGGGGGGACTCAAAACATTTCTAAACTTAAAATGTTTTTTTTGCATTTATATTGTTTTGCTACTTACACAATTATATTAGGAATATATCCATTATGATATTTACAATACACAGGGTGGTTTCTAATGACATTTTTAGGGGGGACAACCCTCAGATGGGGGGCATGACCCTCCACGATTTACGCCTGCCAATATCTGTATTAGGAATGCTAGTTCATAGTTTAATTAATGTATTCATTTAAAGTGCCCCTATTATGGATTTTGGGGTGAGTAAAATCAGTCGATTTTCGCTTTGGTATGAATGAAAATGCAAATTAATTATTTGTCACTAGATGCCGCATTAAAAATAATTCCCCGGTAACGGCTGTACACAAAGCAGCACTGCACTGACAAAAGCTTTATGAAATGGAAATTAAATCAACCAATCGGGTCAATCCCTGCAGATTAGCGCAATGCAAATGAGAGATTTGGAAAATGAATAATTGAGCGAATAATTTGGGATTTGTTGAGCAAAGTAAAAAAATGCATATTATAAGACAATGGAAGTGTTTCATTAAGGAACAAAACAAGTCATTGATTCATTTATCCAACCGAGTCATTCAAACATAGGCCTAATTCATTCAGAAATGAAACATGGCATTTCTCTGAGATACTTGGTTCATTGTGGATTGTTGTTGACAAAGTAAAACTGACAATATTCTAAACAGTAAAATTCTTACAGCATCTAACAGAAGTGAGTACACACCTCACATTTTTGTAAATATTTTATTAAAACTTTTTATGTGACTACACTGAAGAAATTATTATTTGCTACAATGTAAAGTAGTGAATGTACAGCTTGTATAACAGTGTAAATTTGCTGTCCCCTCAAAATAACTCAACACACAGCCATTAATTTATAAACCGCTGGCCACAAAATTGAGTACACCCCTAAGTTTAAATGTCCAAATTGGGCTAAATTGGCCATTTTCTCTCCCTGGTGCCATGTGACTCGTTAGTGTTACAAGGTCTCAGGTGTGAATGGGGAGCAGGTGTGTTAAATTTGGTGTTATCGCTCTCACTCTCTTATACTGGTCACTGGAAGTTCAACATGGCACCTCGTGGCAAAGAACTCTCTGAGGATCTGAAAAAAAAATATTTTTGCTCTACATAAAGATGGCGTAGGCTATAAGAAGATTGCCAAGACCCTGAAACTGAGCTGCAACATGGTGGCCAAGACCATACAGCAGTTTAACAGGAGAGGTTCCACTCAGAACAGGCCTCGCCATGGTGGACCAAAGAAGTTGAGTGCACGTGCTCAGCGTCATATCCAGAGATTGTGTTTGGGAAATAGACGTATGAGTGCTGCCAGCATTGCTGCAGAGGTTGAAGGGGTGGAGGATCAGCCTGTCAGTGCTCAGACCATACGCCGTACACTGCATCAAATTGGTCTGCATGACTGTTGTCCCAGAAGGAAGCTTCTTCTAAAGATGGTAAGAAAAAGTGATGAAAACTTCAAGATCTTGATAAAAAATAATCTTTCAATTACAGTGTAGCAGTGACAAAGTACAAAGAGCACTTCGGATTCGGCGGAATCTAAATGAATCCCGGAAATCCTAAGCTCAAACACTTTATACTGTTTTACGTTCATCTTCCCACTCAACATGTAAATGAAGTTTCGTTTTAAATGTACATTGCGAATAACAATGAAAGTGATAGCCTTCCGTTCCCACATCTTTGGTAGACTTCCAGGTGGGAACAACCAAATGTTAAGGTGATAAGACTAAACAGAATCCATATCAGTTGTTTCTTGTACCCTTTTGGTCAGCAGATGGTTCTGGATGGCCTACTTTCATTCCCATGCTATAAGTGACGAATTATCACTCCGGAGATACTATTTAAATATTATTTAAACAGAAAGAACTATCTCTTTCTGAAAGAACTGAAGCAGAGCATGATCCCCTCCCTTCGGAGACTGGGCTGCAGGGCAGTATTCCAACATGATAACGACCACTACCTTGCTAAAGAAGCTGAGGGTAAAGGTGATGGACTGGCCAAGAATGTCACCAGACCTAAACCCTATTGAGCATCTGTGGGGCATCCTCAAACAGAAGGTGGAGGAGCGTAAAGGTCTCTAACATCCACAAACTCCGTGATGTCATCATGGAGGAGTGGAAGAGGACTTCAATGGCAACAAGAGAGTTAAGGCAGTGCTGGAAAATAATGGTGACCACACAAAATATTGACACTTTGGGCCCAATTTGGACATTTTCACTCAGGAGTGTACTCACTTTTGTGGCTAGCGGTTTAGATATTAATGGCTGTGTGTTATTTTGAGGGGACAGCAAATGTACACTTATACAAGCTGTACACTCACTACTTTACATTGTAGCAAAGTGTCATTTCTTCAGTGTTGTCACATTAAAAGATATAATAAAATATTTACAAAAATTTGAAGGGTGTACTCACTTCTGTGAGATACTGTTTGTATATATATATACAACAAGTAAACATGTATATCATATATATAAGTAAACATAACTGGTAAAACATTTCAATATTTCTGATGTAAAAATGGTCCTTTTCACCACATAAAAAATGTAAACTGATATTTGTATAGCTCATTATTTCCATTCATGCTTTAATGTTGTCAACTTTTGCTATATTCTATTAAACACAGCATATAATTTGAGATGTGGTGGGTGAAAAAAAGACAAATATTTGTCTTATATGACTCATATGTACACTTTTGTGAATGTTCAAATAAATAAACTCCAAAAAAATGTATTTTCTAAAAGTCCACACCAACGAAAGTGGGCGAAGTAAAAGAAACACCCTCAAATGATTATCATGTGAATTTCCAGTAAAGATGATAAATATTTTGCATATTCAAAACCTTTGGAAAATAGCTCTACAAAAAAGAGCAGGAAACCAAGTAAACATCACCATTAAAACATTTTTTAAATCCTTCTGCTATCTTTTAAACATTATTCTATGAATATGAAGCAAATATGAAAATACTGCATCTCCCTTAATGTTTCCTCAATGTTTGGATCAATCAAAGGTGATAAGATTTAGGCTATAGCTGTGCTGCCAACAATAATGCAGATGCGAGAATGACCTTTTCAGTTTGTAGAAAATATCTTATCCCACACCGTAAATACTACAAACAAACAAACAAACTGTAAATAATACCTCAAATAATGTGGCTTATGAAAAAATGCCAGAAAATACTTTATTCGCCTAGCAACCAACAAAAACAACATAAAAACACTTAGCATCATGCTAACACCCACTTTAGCAAGCAGCGGTTAGTAGTGAAAAAACAAAAAACAAACAGAAGTCTAATAACACTGTTGTCGTTCTCATTTCAAGCTTTGGAATAAAACTCTGATCTACAACCAACTTTTCTTCTCAATTATGAGCAGAACCTTCTCAAAACAACACGGCTAACTCATTCCAGATTAGCAAGCTGGAGAATGAACTGCTAGTGGTGTTTCACTCTCACACACTGGAGCATTGTGTGCCAATTTCAGGCATTCTACACCAGGAATTCAAGCTTTGTGGTCATAACAGAGCGTTTCTGGAAGTAGTGTGACAACTAACCGCAAATCTAAACAAGCGAATCAGTGAAATAATGCAGAGGGCAGCAGAAAAAAGACAAGAGTTATGGTCTTTATCCTTGGAGATAAACAGTGAGAGAAAATATATTCTCTGTTTTTCTTCCAGCCACACAGATGGGCTTGAATCAGAGCTGTCGATTAGTGACGTCATCAAGATGGAGGCAGATGTGAGGCAGTCGAGGGAATCTAAATCCTTTCGTGTCCTCACTGACCTTTCATTTTGTTCCATTTCCTTATCCATTTCTTGTTCTTTGTTTTTCAGGATTGTTGTTGCTGTTCTTCGCTGAAAACTGCCAGGTTCACAAACTCTCTTGTCCTCCCTAAAGGCAAAGCATGTATTTTGTTTTTGTTTTTTTATGTTTCAGTGTACTTGTACTGCTCAGTCTATACAAGTACACTGAACACAGGTTAAGAATTTTGCATAAAAAGGAAATATTATCTGTCAATCTGTCTATAAAGTAATATGAAGTTAAAAACGTATATAAGATTTGTTAATAGATTTGTACATACTTTGATGAATGAAAAGTTAAAAAGAACAGCATTTATTCAAAATAGAAAACTTAATTATATAGGTCGCATCACTTTTTATCCATTTCATACATCCTTGCTGAAAACAAATATAAATTTCTTGAAAAAATTATAATAATAATAACAAAAACATTCAATGACCCCAAACTTTTGAAAGGTAGTGTATATTGTTAGAAAGGAATTCTATTTTGAATAAATGCTGTTTCTTTTTATTCATTAAATAATCCTGAAAAAAGGTTCCAACAAATATAAAGCAGTACAACTGGTTTCAACATTGATAATAATAAGAAACATGTCTTAAGCATCAAATCGGCATATTAGAATGATTTCTGAAGGATCATGTGATACTGAAGACTAGAGTAATAATGTTGAAAATTCAGCTTTGCATCACAGGAATAAATGATATTTTGCAATATATTCACATAGAAAACTGGCAATAAAATTGCAATTATATTTCACAATATTGCTGTTTTTTCTGTATTTTTGATTAAATAAATGCAGCCTTGATGAGCAGAAATCCCCTCTTTTAAAAACATTTAAAATCTTACTGATCCCAAACTTTTGAACATCAGTGTATATAAAAGTTATTAATTCATTTATATTTTTTTGTCTTTGTTAAGTAAATTAATTACTTTGGCACAAATAGTTGAGCAGTTCAGTGGTAAATTCTGCTATTTCATAAGTGATAAAATCCCAGATCCATTCAGGAAAACCCAAATAGGCTGGAGAGATGGTGGGATGGAATGATAGAGCGATGAAGGGAGGGAGAGCAAGGTTCACAGGATTGAGTCGAGGTAGATTAAACACTTTACGGTTCATTTCATGACCTCACGAATGCTCTGCGTTAGTACTGCTGCCAACCCCCGCAAGAACTCATTCAGGACGGCATCCACTGCTCTAATTTTAATGATGCTCTTTACGGCATGTTTCAATTGTGGCTGTTAAAGCTTGAGCGTTAGCATTAGCATTTAGCTAAATATATTGCGTTCATAATTTTTAGGTTTGTACACTTACAAATGGCACGTTTCTTATCATTTCAGGGGAAACGTCACAAGCACAAGCAAATATGCATGCTGCTACATTTCATGCAAGAAGAAAGACCTCATCCAGGCACTTGTGGGACGCACTAATCCTAATATTATGATGCTGGGCATGTAGTACTAGCGAAACTGAACAAATTCAGACATGTGAATGGGTGATTTCTGCTAAAGCACTTAGACAAACACCTTTTTACCTGTAACAATGGAAAACATAAATGCTTATCCTTTTAAACCCCCTCAGTTTCAATTGACATGACGCTCTCAGTCTGTATACAGTGGCTTTCCTCTCCTCTCGTACCCTGCTGACAAAAAACAATAGAACACTGCCCAAAACCCAATAGAAAAATGTAATGGATTTAATGGTTATAATGGGAATTGTATTGGTTTTAATGGAAACTATAATGGTGTCTACTGGTATGTGGTGGATTCTATTGGTGGGATATTAAATCATATTTGAAAAATTCCCAAAGGAATTTTGTAATGGTTTTACTGGAAAAAGCTAATGGTCCATAGTGGTATTTTAATGTAAAACATTAGAAGGTATGTGATGGTTTCTATTGGGCTTCTATTGTTTTTCTTTTAGCAGGGTAATCTTTTTCTTGGTCACTCTCGATCCTCTTTTGCCCTGCAGGAAAACACGAGGGGTGTTGCATTTGGTCTGTCTGGTTTAGTAAGTGTCTCTCTCTCTCACGGCTGAGCTCTTGGCATTCCTGTCATTAGTTCAACATCAATGTCATTAGTTCAAAGTCTTTCCTTTTTTTCACCGGACAGTCTGTCCACCGTGGGCTGTACAATCCTCTCTATCTCTCATATCCCCTCTGTCCCAGTTAACTTATTCCACCGTGTATTTAGAGTAAAGAAGGCACATTTGAATATTATTGAGAGCATTAAGTGAACATAATGGCATAAACCATGCAGCAGAGATGGATTTCAAATATTATTATATTGTATTTTATTATTTAAAATTAAAACATTTAAAAAAATGTAAATCTGTAACTTGTAAAGAAAAGATACAATTCAAAAGGATGAAAAACAAAATATTATTATTATCAAGAATAAGATTATAGAAAGATAGATCCTAATAGTAAATATTTTCTATCTGTTTATTTCACTGGTTCGTTAAAGATATAGTTAAACCCAAATAAATACATTTGTCACAAACATGAACAAAGCACTGTTCCATGGTATTCTTTGAGTAATGAGTACCATGGTTTTATCATTTGATACCACCGCTGAATCATCGTCTGTAATAATAGTCTTTTGTAAGGGGGTCTGATTTTCCACTGAACCCTCTGTTTTTACATGTAACTTCATTACCAAACATCTGATTCATCCTGTGACTCATTAGAATCGGATGATTCAAGTTCACGTTCACTGTTTTTGGAGCGTATGTTTACA
This sequence comes from Gymnocypris eckloni scoliostomus, assembly GCA_027564155.1. Classification (NCBI taxonomy): domain Eukaryota; kingdom Metazoa; phylum Chordata; class Actinopteri; order Cypriniformes; family Cyprinidae; genus Gymnocypris; species Gymnocypris eckloni. Next base: position 14,066,095 of record CM050418.1, on the reverse strand, counting down.
GAACGACTGGATGAGACTCAGTGAGAGAGAGGGGGAGAGAGATGGTGTTTTAAAGCTTTCTTATAAACAGAAAGTAATGGGTGGTCTGTGTTTTTGTGCTCCGCTGTATTTCTTTAAACTGCAGTGGTGTTTAAAAGTTAGACGCTGTTGACCTCTGCTGGTCAGGAAGTGGACTGCATCAAAGCCAGTGTGACCCCTGGTGGCAATGCCTATACAACCGCTCATATAACAAATAAATAAGAGCATCAGTCAGTGCTGCAAAATGTCCTAGGTAGGCAGGTAGAGAGATGATAGACAGACAGACAGACAGACAGACAGACAGACAGACAGACAGATAGATAGATAGATAGATAGATAGATAGATAGATAGATAGATAGATAGATAGATAGATAGATAGATAGATAGATAGATAGATAGATAGATAGATAGATAGATGGTCAGAATCCGTGTGGTCGTGTAGAGTCGTGATCAGAATTATTTGCACCCTTAGTAAATATGATCAAAGAAGGCTCTGAAAATTCCCATTTCCACCATCAGTATCAGAATCAGAATCACGTTTATTGCCAAGTACAGTACTTGTACAAGGAATTTGTCTTGGTAAATTGCCTTTGTCCTTAGCAGTGGAAGCAGCACATCAGATAGTAATGGAGGAAGTGAGAATGGACTCAATGATGGAAGTATAGAAATGAACCATCATTGTATTTGGCAGGTTAAACTTCTCCAACTGCTTCAGGAAGTACATTCTCTGCTGTGCTTTTTTAATTAGAGAGCTGATGTTGAGCTTCAACTTGAGGTCTTGGTTGATGGCGGTGCCCAGGAAGCGGACAGAGTCCACAGTTTCTGAATTATTAATCCCTATCAGAGATGAGCCCAATGAGGGTGGTGTCATCCGCAAATTTCAGTAGTTTGACAGACTCGTGACAGGAGGTGCTGTTGTTGTTGTATAGAGAGAAGAGGAGAGGAGAAAATACACAGCCTTGAGGGGAGCCAGTACTGATGGTTCTGGGGTCAGAAACATGTTTTCCCATTCTCACATGCTGCTTCCTGTCAGACAGGAAGTCTATGGAAAGCTTTATTTTCTGCCTGTATGCAGGAATCTGATGGACAATTACATAGTCAGAGTGGCCCAGTGAAGCTCGTGGGACAGCGTTATCGGCACTGCTTACTTGTAGTATAGCAGTGATCCAGAGTGTTCTTCTCTCTGGTGGGACATTTAATAGATTGTCTGTATTTGGAGAATCAGGGCAATAATTAAGATTTTCCAATCAACATAAAATGTTATGAATCTGCCTGAAAGAGGACGTGTGTCTATATCGTCCTAATGCACGGTGAGAAGGCAAGTTTGAGTGGCTAAAGACTCTTCAAGGACCACAGCTGGAGAATTGTAGAGAAAGGTTGAGTTTCGGGGTCAGAAAACCTTAAAAAAATAAATTGTCAAACAGTACCTACATAACCACATGTTGTTCAGGAGGTTTTCAAGAAAAATTATCCTAGCTCATCCAAAAACAAACTCCAGTATATTCAGTTATCAGACACGACTGGAACTTCAAATGAGACTGGCTTCTATGGTCAGATACAACTAAAAAATTTGCTTTTTAGCAGCAAACACTCAAGATGGATTTGTTGCACACATAAGAAAAGTACCCCATGTGTACAAGGAAATATACTGCTGTATTTTTGATGTTGTGGGCCTATATTTCTGTTGGGGGTCCTGGACATCTTGTTTAGACACATGGCATCATGGATTCTATCAAATACCAACAGATTAAAAAATAAATAAGTGACTCTGTTAGAAATTAGATAATGGGCCATGTTTGGATCTTCCAACCATACAATAATCCAAACACAACCCTCAAAAACAACACAAAAATGGGTCACTGAGCACAAAACCAATCTTCTGCTATGGCCATTCCAGTCCTCTGACCTGAACCCTGTAGAAAATGAGTGAGGTGAACTGAAGGGAAGAAGCACCGTCATGGAGCTGTGAATCTGAAGGATCTGGAGTGATTCTGGATGAAGGAATGATCTCTGATTTCTTGTCAGGTGTTCTCTAACCTCATCAGGCATTATAGGAGAACATTTAGAGCTGTTAAACTGGCAAATGGAGGTTTACAAAAGTGTTGTTAGTTGTGGCCAATGTGTATTAGAGAAAAATATTTATTTCATAATGATATTTCCTCCCATTTTAAATTCGTATTATTTAATGAAAGGTTAGATTTTTGTGATTTGTTTTTCGATAAAAGATCAAAAGGATTAACAATGCAGATTCATTTTCACAGTCTTCTTTGATCACATTTACCAAGGGTGCCAATAATTCTGACCATGACTGTACAAAGACAGACAGATAGATAGAAGGAAGTGATTTGATGCAAATGAATTGACCAGCCTGTAATCCAGTGAATCCCGGTGGAGGATTAGAGTTTTCTGTGTCTCACTCATTCTCTCTTATCACCGCTGTGTTTTTACTGTAAGATTAAGTATCTTGTCCATAAATTGTCATAATCCCAGCAAACAGCACAAATCACTCATGTGAGTGAAGACCGGCTCATGCACTTCATTGCATCCTGATGTCAGAATATTATCTTCAGCTGTGAGTAACATACTTCTATCTATCTATCCATCCATCCATCCATCCATCCATCTATCCGTCGGTCGGTCTGTTTGTCTCTTTAAGTTAAATATAGTATGTGTAATCATTCATGAAAAAAACATTTACATAAAGTCAAACAATTATTTCTTTACATGGAAAGGCAACAAACCAGTGAATGACACAACACTTCCTTTGATATAAGGCTCTTTTTAGGTCCGAGCTGTAGTTTATATCAGAGGTCCTGGATGAAACTCAACCCTCCTTCTGCAGATACCTGCACAGATACATGATCTGAGGGGTTCAGGTGAACAGCGTTCCCACCTGCTCTCACCTCTACTGAAGGAATGGGGAGGACGAATTAGGTCAATCCAATCAAGACAGGATCCATAACATAAAGTGTTTAAATATTTAGTAAGGTAAATGTTTTTAACATATATACATGTAACATAAATCCACATTATTTCTACATGTCCAACATTTGTGTTCAGCAGAAGAGAAATAATGCAGGACAAAGTGCTTCCTTTTCCGATGTGAAGATTGATGGAGTATCCGAAACATAAAGAGAAATAAGCTGGTTTTAACCTTTGCTCTTTGTTTCATTAAATCTGTCATCTGCGTGTAGATAGGTGGGATGTAGACTGACATTAAACCTGGTGTAAAAAGAAACTGCGCTCATAGCTGAGATGGATTGGATTTTTTCAATCCTGAGAAAGATTACAAGTTTGATTTGATGTATAAAAGACCGATGTGGAATATTCCATAATGTACCATGCTTTGAGTATCCAGTGCATCCAGTTATCCCTGCCATAACCATGTAAAGGAAACCAGGAAACCCTGTCCATTTTAGGAATATTAAAACATCAATATTTGCAAGTTCACCCGCTTAAAAAAGTAGTCCGTCTGCTAATTAATTTCATTTATTTAGCTTACATTTTCTGTCAAAGATTTATTTTATTATTTATATTAACGTAATTTTGGTCTGTATTATCACAGTATTGAAAATGTAAAATTCATAATTGTCCTCTTGAAGTGTTGCGGTTTGCGCTCCCTCATCATGTCTGTGCCCTCAGCTGCCGGTATGAAATATTAATCACTTTGCTCTTTCTCTTTTCTCTTCTCTGCCAACAGCTGCCCTGTACAAAAGCGTGTCCCTCCCGGCTTCAAACAAACAGCGTCTGCTGTACAGACACATGCACACACTCCCCACCTGTGGCTGCTCCTCTGATGACAGACACCACACTCAGGTAAGGCTCTGTTTATACTTACTTTTGACTATGTAAATTGACCTTAAGTTTTCATAACTGTTACCATTGAACTGATGGGTTTTTTACGATAAGATCTGTGTCCTGACAGGGTACGACGAGGTACGATATGTATCACAATACGATAAATGATTGAAAAGGTACCCGATGTGGTAAAGTGTGGATCTTTTTGTAGACATCGTGTGTGTTGTAAACAAACGTTTCGTGTTTATTTCTATATATGTTTTATAAATTGCATACTAGTTTGTAATTATTATTGAGAGTAGTTGCGGTTGTACTTTAAATCATTTGAATATTTGCACTATTTAAAATGAAGTAGTGATGGTTAGGAGGTTCTTAGAAAAGAAATAGTGACTGATTACTTAACTTGTGATTATACATTCCTATAAATGTTAAGCTAAAGTATCATTTTTGATCAAATAAACATGTATAAAAAAGTTTACAAATAATTTAGTAAAGTTTATTCATGAACTAAACCGCCCTTGACCTGGAATTGATAACATCCATTTGCTCACTTGTGTGCAATCATCAAGTGCAGCTAAACATATAGCTGTCTTGTTTGTACTGTTTGTTTATACAGTATATACTGGAAAACAGTGTGTAAAAGCTCCATAAAACCATGCCGGATGCATAATTCAATCTGATAATGATATCCCAGTCCACATTCTTGTATTATTTTAATTGTAACATATTCATCTAAAAGTATTTATGTAATTTGGTTTGAAAAAATGAAATATTAATAAGTAATACAGAATATAATATATAAATTTTATGTCATACATATATATATATATATACAGGCACATCTCAATAAATTAGAATGTTGTGGAAATGCAGTGCTAATTGGCATAGCATTCACTACAGTATAGTATTGAATTATTATTATTATTATTATAAAGTATTTGTAGTATATAAACAAATCTTTATTATTGGTTATTGTCCAGCAGTGTATCTGATTTTGAAGCCAAATAAAAGCTTTAAAAATGTACGTTGCCTGAATATACACCACCAGTCAAAAGTTTTTGAACATTAAGCTTTTTAATGTTTTTTAAAGAAGTCTCTTCTGCTCAGAAAGCCTGCTTTTATTTGATCCAAGTAGTAGATAGAGTAATGATGCTGAAAATTCAGCTTTGATCACAGAAATAAATAACATTTTACAGTATATTCAAATAGAAAGCAGCTGTTGTACATGATAAAACTGTTTGGATCAAATCAATGCAGGCTTGGTGAGCAAAAGAACATATATATATATACATATATATATTGGTTTTTTTTTGCATTTGTGTCCCCTCACCTCCAGGATGATCTGATATTCATGCTTCCTGCATGAAGGTCAGTCCATTCATGAGCCACAATAGTTTCACTTACGACTGCATGTTAGTATTGTATATTCACCATGGTAACTGTTTTATATGTTTAAATGACTGGTGGCTCAAACCAACTTAACTGTATTAACACAAACTAGTTTGGGCTGATATTTAATAGCCTTGCCTTATAGGCTGTTTATTCAGTCTTAATCATATTATTAACAGTCTTAACTTAATTTTTGTGAAATAAAGTTGCTTTGTTTTTAACAAATTATGTTTACAGTTTTTTTCAATTGCTACCATCCCTTTGTCCAATCTGTAGTCACATTTTCAAAACTCTAAACACAATTAACACAACATTGTGACCATACATAGTCAAACATGCAACATGCTGTTTTCACACAATATTCAGTCAATAAACAAAAACACGTTTCTAAAATGCTTAAATATTACTTTTCATACAAGCTTACCCCATTCCAAAAATCATGGATCTTTCTTATCTTTTTTACAAATATTTAAACACAGCATGACAGAAATGAAGAAATAATGTTCCAAACTTTAAATATAGTGTAAAATCTCTACTTCTGCAACAAAAGCTTAAAATTAATAAATAATAATTTTAACTTGGACCAGGACTGTCTGGTTTGGTTCAGCTACCAAACCAGACATCAAGAGACTACAGCAGACAGTCATGTGAGAGTTCAGGAATATTTGGAAGAAGTGCTAATGTTTTAAATCTATTTGATTTTTAATCAGGCTTTCTGTGTTTTGAGTTTGTAGATGCAGAAAAAGCTATTCTGCATTTTGAAATGTAGAGTTTGTATTTATGTAACAAAATGTGTTTTTTCTTTCTATTTGAAAAATGTATATTTGGCTAACTGTGTGATGTAAGTGTGTTGCTGTGTTAAGTGAAAAGTACGTACCATACTGTAATACAGTATGTCAGCAGGCTCTCGATGGATGACTGTAGAAGGACAGTCAAGGCTTATATTTTATTTAACGCAGTCCAGTATTTAAAAGAATGACTTTCGGGTTAAGTTTGATGTTAAAGAAAGCTTTCATGGACTCTTCATTTTATTTTATTTTATGAATGGAACTAGTTTGATGGGCACTTTATTTCAAAAAGTATTTTTCTTTTGGACTTTTTGTGGCTGTTTGTTTGTTTACAGAAAACTTAAATAAAACAGGAGAAATTACTGCTAAGATGTGTTTTATTATTATTATTATTATTGTGACAGTCTGTATATTAAGTGTATAATTCAACTTTTTCCCACGGTCTAGAGTTATAAACAAAAATCTGTAGGCTGCACAGCAATATCGAATCGCCATACTTGTAGAATCGAAATTCTTACAAAATTGCAATACATATCGATCGGTACCCAAGTATCGTCATAGTATCGAATCGAGAGGTACAGGTACTCAGCACACAGCCCTATTGTGAGCTTAATATAATTAAATCATTATATTTTATTTAGTGGTGGGGCCAAGTTATCGGCGTTAACGTGCGTTAACGTGAGTCCTTTATCCAGGCACATGATAAAAAATATCGCCGTTAATCTATTCTCAAAGTTGGTGGGAGCTGGGATTATACTACGCAAGCTATGATGACTTTCACCCTGATATTTGAACATAGCTCTGATGTATCTCCAGGTGAATTCGCACTGTGGAGGGCTAGAACGTCTCGAACTAGAGGCTCTGTCCGTGATGGACAGATTGTTAACGGCTGGTCTGTGTGGTAATGATCGGCATGGACATCCAAACGCTCACCTATCATTCATCAACCTCAAATATGGCTTTTCATCTGAAAGATGTAGTAGCAACTTTACATTTCGCCAATATGATGTTAACCTAGAGAAATGTGCGATATTTAAGATATTATTTGAGCGCTCACTGATATCAGGACACCGTGCGCTCACTTGCTCTTAAAATATTTTTGGTCATACAGATAAAAGTAGCCTAATACATCTTTCATATCTGTAAAGACTTTTTATTTGTGTGCACTCAGAATAACAACGAGAGTTTCAAAGTGGCTTTTGTAACAAACAGGATGCGCTTTTAGGTCTCATGTGAACTTGAGCGAGAAACTTAAAATATATCTATAGAGAGTGAAATGTCTAAAAAAATACATCCACTCACGTGTTGTTAGCATGGATGATTTACATGAAATTTACTGTGCAACACTGTGCATAATAAGATGGCTTTCAGTTCAATATAATAACAAAAAGCGACATTTTGGGTTTTATTCATCTAATAAGGTGGCACACTGTGATCTGTACTATATTTTACTGTAATAATTGGAATGATCTATAAAAACAAAACAACAACACGGGAATGGGAGGGAATGGAGTCATTCTTCCGGGAGTGGAACTGTTTTCATCAGTTTTCAACTCTACTTGAATTCATCATAAAGAGATTAAAGTTTGTGAAAAATTTTGAAACAGGAGATGACTTTTTCAAAATCTTCATCTTTCTCTGGCTTGAGAAACCCGTTCTCAAAGACTTACTTTGTCATTATTTGGGTAGGACACATATTCTGAATGCCTTCGGCAGAATTTAAATGAGCTTTTTAATCTATATTAATCTAGATTAATTCCAAGATTAATCTAGATTAATCTAGACTAAATGTAAAAATTAATCTATTTCCACCACTAATTTTATTACATAAAATATTATATGTCATGTATTATATGTATTATTACATTTTATATGTCATGTATTATATGTCCTATTTCTGCTCATTTGTACACAAAATACCGATGAAGTAGCAAAGAATGCATTAAGTAAAAGCTTTGAATACATTTTAACCATGCACTAAAAAAACAGATGTTTAACTACTTATAAAGAACAGGGATATCTGAAAGCTTATAGGTTTGAATTGCAGTCATCAGCCTTTTACATTCTTTCTGATTTAAATAATCTTTTCTATCTAACCTCCAGCTAAATATGTTTAACATGGTGAATTCTGTCGTTCCAGTACTCCATGAGCCACTCTTGGATCAGTGAAAACCACGACATTCTGACTCAAAATCACTAACTGCACCAGAATCATACTCGCTCACCTTGTGGGTAACCCTTCTTCACAACAACTGACCTGTCCCTCAACCACCTGAGTGCCATCCGCCCGAGCCTTCCACAGCACAGACTGCATCCAGATCCACCTGAACGACAACATGATTGCTGTGCTGGCCAACGGAGTTTCTTCTGGAAGGACTGTTGAGGTTCCTGACCAAGTAAAGAAGGAATAAATTGAAGTGAAGGATTTTCACAGGGTCTTGGTTCCCTTCAAGATCTGTCATTGGCGGAGAACCAATTGACCAGCTTGGACAGCAGTTGTTTTGTCCACTTTGACGCCCTCCAAAGACTCAACCTCAGCAATAATGTTGTTTCATATCAATAGTTCTGCTCCCAGCCAATAGAATATGGAAATACCCCACGTACCAGCTACAACTCAACTCGAACAATTTAACGGTTCTCAACAATGGCATCTTCTCCATGCTACGAAACCTCGAAGTCTTGGATTTACATCAAGTTGATCAGATACTGAAGTGAGTTGTCATTAGCAGATATTTGACCAGTCTCGCTCTGCTGGACCTCACCAACAACAACCTCTCCACGATTCAGTTCGAGACCTTCCTGAGTCTCAACACATACAGCACTCACATAATGCTCCAAGGAAACCCGTGGAATTGCAATATTTGTATCTGAAAAACATACTGAGAAATATATGATTTGTATTTTTATTAGCGATTTTATCCTGCAACAACCTCACCTGCGTGAATTTGGACGAAAGTCACAGGAACTACACGATGAAAGAGGAGTTCTGCGTTGCAGAGATGGTTACTGTTCTGGTCATCACCATCACGGTGGTTATCACTGTTGTGGCTGCCATCGTCATGGCGGAGAAGAAAAGGCAATTAAAGAACAAAGAAAAGCATTGGACGGAAGTCGTCGAGTTGCCGTGCGCATCTCAAAACTGAACCAATGCAGATAATGTAAAAAGGAACATTAATCTTGCATTTTACTTGTATCATATTATATTATTATGCTTTAGATTGTCAAATTAAGAGTTTCTGCAAATTTCACATAGGTACATTAAAGTTAAAAAAATTAATGAATAAATTGAATGGAACACAATTCATAGACATGGTCTCTACATGTAAATGTCTTGGAAAGACATTTAAAAATACTTCAGGAAAAATACTTTTGAAGTATTCTAACTTTGACCTTGAAACAGATCTTTATTGCTTTTTATTTATATTTGTTGTTTCACATTTCAGTAGTTCTGCTCCCAACCAAAAGAATATGGAAATAACTTTTACTGTACCTTCTGATCACACTGCAAACTAATTTCTTTGTCAATCATTTTGTCTTGTTTTCCAGTCTTGAATCAATAAATATTTACTTGCGATGCAAAATTATCTAAAATTACTATGAGAAATGTATCAAAAGGAAGTGAGTTGTCATTAGCAGATATTTGTCATTGACAGCTTTCCATACCCCATTAACAGATGTTTGTTATTGTTTCATACATAAACATCTGTATTTTTAATTTCTCAGAAAACAAGACTTATTGTGTTCAATTTGCGTCTCAAGTAAATTAAGGATATTTCAATGTTTGTTTTGAAAAAACATATATAAAACATACATTTGTATTATTTATTTATTGCTACATTTAATGCCACTGACTTTATGAATTTAGGCCTTCATTTGCAGAAGTGCAAGTTATGACTCAAGAACTGTAGAAACTCTGCATCAAATAAACAATGTACAAAAATTTGTTACAATTTCATGATGGCTGGTTCACAGAACCAGAAATGATGGAAGGTCTAAAATGTTTATTCCAAGTATGACTTAAATACAGAATAAGTAATACAAAATGTAATAAAGAAATCTGTATATTTATATTATACATATAATATATAAAGCATAATTAGTATTATTTAACTGTATTATTTAATCACTTAAACTGGTGGCAGGAGCTTTCTGAAAATAAAATGTCTCTGAAGATTGTGTTGTCATGTGTAGCCTACACACACACACACACACACACACACACAACACATTATATGCTCACTTGTAATACACATAAAGGTTCTGCATAGAGAAACAGTTCAAATACAAACCAATACACATATGTGTTGAAATTAATATTAATACACAATACAAAACAAGTTTACACAAGAGGGCTATAAAAAGCTATTTTTGTGTGTTTGTGTAAGAAAAGAAATAGTGGACCCTGTTATAATTTCAAATAATTATTAATTTAATTTAATTAAAATGTCATAATTATCTAGATTATATAATGATGGAAAGCAAGAGCAAATATATTTAAATTCAATCGCGTTACACTCTAAAGCAAACAATTTATAAAGACTCAAATATTTTTCACTCACAAGCACAGTAAAGATTTATTTTAAATGGAAATGTATATATATAATGTGCATATTTATATGAAAAGAGCAAGTCAGAGCTTCTCTTTTCATTAAGTTTTTCTTCCACTTCTTTAGAGTGAGCAACAAGACCTCATCTAGGGTTAATTCAGGTTATCTGGGACATGTTTTCCAGTCACCTCATTGGAAAAATGCCCTAATTTACCTGAAAACACCATATGCACTTCTAATGAGATCTGGCACATATATAAATATGCACTCCGCTTCAAGTGCACATTTACGTGCTGAGCTTCACTCTTAAGATGAGTAATATTCTTCATCAGAAGCTGCAGCAGCTCTCTCAGAAGGCCCAGCCTCACCGTCTTCAGACACCTGGCATACGACTGCGTGCAAGTCGATTATCACAGGCTTCACTAAATGTATTTCAGTGGTGTGGCTCTGGATCATGTAGTTTTTGGGCTCATCTGGTTCTTCCAGAAGCATACTTCTTATAGGCCACTTCTTAGGTATATCCAAATACAAGACCCTATATTCATGGGGAGGAACTTTTGGTGGTAACATGTCCCACCACTCGCGCTTCTTTTTGAACAAGGCTTTGAAATTCTTCCATTTAAACAGGCTCTTTTCCCCACGCAATCTGACTTGGGTCGTCTCCCTAATCTCTTCTCTCCAGTCAGGTTGATAGCCTGGCAGTATGATGAACTCTCTTTGAAGGAAGTTCTCGTGTCTTTTGAACTTCCCATACCACTGTTCAAACTCCTCACGCTTCTCTTTTAACAGTTTTTCCCACATTTTGCTTTTTCTTCACTCTATCAGAAGAAATCACGGCAGAGGAACTCAAGAACTCCAGAACTCGCCACAAGACACTCGAGATTTTCGCGGATTTTATATTCCGCAGGGAAAGTTCTAAAAATGACGTCGTCGCATTGTAATGTCAGAAGGGCGCGCCGAAGTAACCCAGCTGGCCGCCGTCTGAATCCATGTGCGCATGCGCGACGCGTTTGGAGCCCTTAGCGCGTTGTGCCGCGTTACTACACTACGAAAATAACAAGAAATATATCAAATGTAAACACGAATTATCCAAGATTGTGTCGTGAATAGTGGGAAGCAAAAAACACAAAAAACTTTAATAATGAAATCGAGCTGGGTCGTCTTTATCATCGCGATGGCCAATTAAATCAAACAAGACAGGTTTTAATGTCATTAGCGGTTAAGCTAATTAATTTGAAGGCAGTTCATCTTTGGATACTATTCTCGCTCGTTAAACATTTCCATCGTGAAACAGTAGTTAAACATTAAAGTTCAGCTACAGGTAGATGTAATTAATAATATCCAAAGATGAACTGCTTTCAAATGAATTTGAAGTGATTTAGTGTAATGGCTTTGATTCGAGTGTGTTTTGAGGTTGTGGTTAGGACAGTCATTTAAATTGTTACATGTTAAGGTTAGATCGATTAAGAAACATGGATGAGTGAGAAAATCAAAAGCAGGATGCGCTTGATGTTAAAAGAGTTATTAAACACTATAATCCACCAAAATGCGAGCAGTTTCTTTCACAGCTTATAGCAGTAGGCTATTTACATTAGTTAATGTATTAACTAACATGAACAAACAATGAACAATGCATTAATTACACTATTTATTAATCTCTGATAATGCTAGTTAATGAAAATACAGTTGTTCATTGTTTATTCATGTTGGTTCACAGTGCATTAACTAATGTTAACAAACACAACTTGTGATTTTAATAATGCATTAGTAAATGCTGAAATTAACATTAAATAAGATTATTAAATGCTGTAGAAGTATTGTTCATTCTTAGTTCATGTTTACTAATGTTAACTAATGAACCTTATTGTAAAGTTTTACCCTCATAACACCGAAATTAAGAACACAAAATTATTGGAAAAATGATCTTCATGGTGAGTATTAATGTACACAGTCGATTGTTTCTGAAATTAATCTAAACAGTTGGTAAATATTGTATCTTGAGAAGTATGCAGTATACTACATACTGTGCATTTTTAAGATTGAATTGGTCTAATTTTTCATCTCAGAACTGAATGTGGGGATTGTGCGTTTGAATCCAGTTTTGTGTGCATCTACGTAACTAGATCAGATGGTTCTGCACACTTGTCCTCCCATGCACAGGTACCACAGTCCCTGATCTGCTGATGAATATCTGAATAGAAGACAGTGAATATCATTGCACATGCTCGTCAGCAGGAGGAGATGCTCTTCATCCCACTGATCCAGAAGAAACAGGATGTGGTGATGAAACAGTCTGGTTGTGGCTGACTTTAAAACCCGGGCAGACGTGCTGGTGCAGGAAGTTATCAAACAGAAAACAGGCGATTGCCTGCATTGTGATAAACTCTCTTTGAATTAAGTTCTCATATCTTTTGAATTTCCCAGAATAGGTAAAAACTCTCAATTGTGAGAAAAATGAATTACACATTCAGAATCCCAATACTGACTTTATTTCTCATAATTGCTATATATCCTATATATCCTGCAATTGACCCTTTGCAAAAGACCCTTACTTTTGCTACGTCTGACAAGCCATGCCACATGTCATGTTCTCGTGCAGTGAAAAATATATTGTTGACCAAAGAGGACTTTTCATGCTTTTCTGTTATTTTTATTACATTTTTTTCACTCAGAAGAAATCATTGTAGAGGAACAACAAAACTCGCCACATGGGGCTGGAAGTTTCCGTGGCTTTATAGCCGTGGTCAGATATAAATTGTAGAAAGGTCTAATTTGTAGTAAACCATTTGTCTAATTTGTAGTAAACCATAGATATTACTTACAGAATGTATATATATGATGTGAAATGCGATGTTGTGAAACTTATATGCCCTTCAGAATGATCTAGTACTAGTTTTTAAGCTTTAAATATAAGTTTCTGTCTCAGAATGAGCATATTTTATCATTACAGTGTGTGAAAGTAGGCCTATATGTAAATATTATGCGGGCAGTACAATGTAAATTGTAAAATACTATTAAAATAGTATGTAGTGCAGAGAAAATGCAATCCAGCAGGTAACTGAGCAATGCGTAACTGGAAATGTATTAATTAAAAAGAAAAGAGTGTCACTTTCTACAAAGCATGTTGCTTAGGGAGGGGCAAATGATGAGCCTATCATGACTTAATTTGCATTAAAGTGAAACTGTTTCACCTGAACAAAGTTGAGAACAGGATGTTTTAAATTTTGCAAAACAACTGATACACTCAACAAGCCACCATAATGTGTTTGGTTATTACAATTTAAATGTATGAAAAACTGAATTTCTGAATATTTTAAAAGCATTATAATCTGTACTAACGTTTGTCAATGTTCATTTTAAGCAACCAAACAACTGCAAATAGATCATTAACTGACATGTGTTATTTGTTTTATGGTGAAATAATATTCAAGAGCCTTTCTTTCCAGTTTCTTAAATATTCAAGTAACAAAGCCCTCGCTAATGGATGGATATCCAGCAACTTTTACTTTTCAAAAGCCACGCCTTCGCCGGAAGAAACCGAGCTAGCAACGTCAAGAACTAATTAATATTCATGAGGTAAGCCCAAAGTCGGTTTGTGAGCAGGTGAACACTGGATACTCGCCATCAAGCAACAAAAATGCTTTAACGAGGCATCAAATAAGGGAGAAAATATCTGTTTATGTTGGCAGAAAAGCCAGTAGACAAAGCACGGTCCAGTAAACAAGCGTTCATTGGAAATGGATCAAAATCAACTTCATCGAAACGCGTCTGTTTCAAAGTAACCGACTCACCTTAAACTACCGAGACTACAGGTAAATACACAATGACTGTTTTCATATAACATACCTACGCCTTTTACTGTAAGTATACAGTTATTTGCACAGCATTTGCTTGATCTGAACTTCTCCATTTCCTGCATTTCTTGAATATAAGACGGCGTTTGTAGCCTGTCTTCCTGTTTTAGTCGCATAGGTTCTCATAAGAAACAGAACAAAGGCGGTTTTAGTAAGAGCTAAAAGACTGCCGAATAAAGATATGGTTTATCTTTTATTAAATGACATCTCAGTAAAGGAAGCGCGGATGCTTCCGTAAAAGTAGAACAGACAGGCGCGCCATAAAGATAAACCTCCATTACGTCATTCAGCAATAGACCATAAACCAATGTGCAAACCATCCACATATCTGCCCTAAGTAGTCTTGAAAATGACTAATATCACATGGAAGTTAGAATGCACACATAGTATGCACATTGGGATATGTTTGAATAAATACTGCATACTACGAGGTACATACTGCACAGTATACACTGTAGTGTGTACGGCTAATGCGATCTTGGACCGCAAAAGCAGTCATAAGAAATAGCACGGGTATATTTGGAAGTTGGCGTAACAGCCAACAATACATTATATGGGTCAAAATGATCGATCTTTTATGCCTTAAATCATTAGGATATTAAGATCATGTTCCATACAGATATTTTGTCAATTTCCTACCGTAATAAAAAAAAATAACTTGATCAGTAATATGCATTGCTAAGAACTTAATTTGGACAGCTTTAAAGGTGATTTTCTCAATGCACCCTCAGATTCCAGATTTTATAAAATAGATGTATTTCAGACAAATATTGTCCTATCTTAAGAAACAATACTTCAATTGAAAGCTTATTTAATTTGATGTAAATCTCAATTTAAAAAAAATGACCCTATATGACTGGTCTTGTGGTCCATGGACACACACACACACACACACACACACTGTTTTTAATGGTATCATTTTGCTGTGAAGTTTCTAATATTATGTTTTCTGTTTGGTTCAAATGTTCTATTTGTTAAATCTCTGTAAAGCTCTGTATTTTTTATTAATTTTGTTCAACATAATTTGCAGTCTTTCAAAATCAAACTGAAATCAAAATTGACCCTTATGTCCATATGTTCTTGGTCATACTGTATGCAGTTTTTAACACATGCTCAACATTTATATATTATGTTTAACTCAAACTTTAGAAATATCAAGCACCCCAGCAAAGATGGCTGACGACCGTGTAGCCATCTTAACGGACGATGAAGAGGAGCTGAAGAGGAGACACCTTGAGCGTTTCGACCGCCTGTCGCTTGAGATTCAATCAGATCAACCTTCACAATCATCTGTGGACAATGTACCTAATGATACAACACCAACTGTATCCTCTCAACGTGACATGAGCTGCTGCGAACGATTGTTCCTACGGATCAACCCCTACCTTCTTGTGTCAAAAGTGTTTTATTTGTTCTTCTATGCTGCATATGGTTCCCTCCATCCCCTTCTTGCTTTGTACTACAGGCAGCTGGGGATGAATCCCACTCAAAGTGGTCTGCTAGTGGGAATCCGTTATTTCATTGAGTTCTGTAGTGCCCCTTTTTGGGGAATTGTCGCAGATCGTTTCCAGAAAGGTAAAGCAGTCTTATTGTTCTCAATGTTATGCTGGCTCCTCTTCAATTCTGGGATTGGATTTGTGCAACCAGCAGACATGACTTGTAAAGAAGAGAACCTCCCGACGACCACAGCCATGATACCGACTGTCCACACTACCACATCTAACGAGACATTCTACCTCAATGCCAGTTCCATCCCGACAACAAACCAGATGAGACGCCGCCGGGATCTGATTGGACACTACCCTTGGCGAACAATCCTTTCCTCCATTCAGTCTTCAGGCTACAGCTCTGAACACCGATTCAAACGGGATTCCAATTTAAGGTTAACCGTGGCACCTGATGAATTAACTAATACAACACAATCTGACCAAAACACCACAAGGCCCGAGCTAAGCACATCCATCTCAGCATCCACCCCCAATGCCACTTCCGGCAGCACTACTCAAAGTACTACAACCAAATCAAACCAAACACCTGTATATAACATGGACCAGGTTCATGCCATTTTCCTGCTGATTCTGCTCGTCATCATCATTGGCGAGTTCTTCAGTGCTCCAGCCATTACTATCGTGGATACCGTATGTAACCCTTTTTCCATCGAAATAACCTCAATATCTAGGCAGATAAGTTAGTGTAAGGCTGTGCGATTTGGGGAAAATATCTAATTGAGATTTTTTTTTTGACAGATATTGCAATTGAGATTTTAACTTTGCAGTCAAGCTTCAGCTCAATATTGTCAATAATGTGCAGTAGTACAGTATGAGTACGTTACCCTGCTGAAAAAAAACATAGAAACCATCGCAGAAATTCTTATAGCTTCCATAAAAACCATTACAAAATGTATTCCAATAGGAATTACTGTTGTTCTATTGGTTGCCATCTGCTAGATTACATCCCACCAATAGAATGCATCAAATACCAGTAGATACCATTATAGTTTACATTCAAACCAATACAATTTCCCCCTTGAATCCATTAAATGTTCTATTGTGTTTGGGAGGGGTTCTACAGTTTTTTTGTGTTTTTTTCTGCAGGGAAGATATTAATGGTATTACTACATAATTTCACAGGAAAGATTTTTTTATAAAGAAGTATTTCTTTAATATGTTCCTTTAAACCTAAAAATATTCTAATGTCAGTGGACGTGGGATTATTTATGGGCAGATTATGTAGTATAATATTTAGATAAATTCGTAGCACATCTATGTTCCCATGGTCCTATGTTCCCTGTTTAGGGTATCGTAGAGTCAACTCTGGGAGGATTGTAACATTCCATAAATGCCATATAAATCCAGGGAATATAGGAACCTGGGAACGTAGGAATGACTGTTACATTATTGTTCAATAATGTAACTATCATGGGAGAGGTTCTTATGGTGTGTGTGCACACCAAATGCTAATTTTTATTTGCACAAGTAGATTACATACCGATGCAAAGATGCGTTTTTATGCCGAGCGACACGAATGATGCAAATTGTGTTACATGATTGCTGTGAATACACAATATTCACTTCAATCAGAAGTGAACATTTTCAATTTGAGCGGGAAATTCACATGACGCATTGTCATGCAAGCCAATCACTGAAGAGTTTATTGATGTCCAGTTTGACCTGTCCGGTTGTATCAGAAAATAGTAAAAAAAAAAAGATTGTGTTTTTATTCGCGTCTCAATGCAATATGAATATTCGCTCCACTTTTAGTGCGCACACACCATTAGATCTTCCAGCACCAGTTCCAATACTATTTCAGTAGAAAATAAGTATTTGAGTCTAAAATAGATGTATTTGGATTGTTTTAGGTGACACTGCAGTACCTGGGTCCACATCGTGACCGCTATGGTCTCCAGCGAATGTGGGGATCTCTAGGATGGGGTATCGCCATGCTCTGCATCGGCATCTGGATCGACCACACTAGCACTGACCTTGTCATCGGCAACATGGAATGCTCCAAGGAAAATTACAAGAACTACCAGATTGCCTTCATCGTGTTCGGCGTATTAATGGGAATCGCTTTGATTGTTGCTACTCAGTTTAAGTTTGATGTTCAGCTCAATGACAGGAGTGAAGAAACTGAGGTTGGCAGCCAGCAGCAAAACACCCAACCTAGAGGTTCTCCTGGAAGGGAGAACTCCGAAACCCCAACAATCGTCCAAGTTGAGGAGTTCCACTTCTGGGACTTGATGCGACTGCTGTGCGGTGTACAGTACAGCACCGTGTTGTTTGTGGCCTGGTTCATGGGCTTCGGCTATGGTTTTGTTTTCACTTTTCTTTACTGGCATTTACAGGACCTGACAGGAACCACAACACTGTTTGGTGTTTGTTCTGTCCTGAGTCACATGTCGGAGCTTGCTGCCTATTTCACCAGCCATAAATTCATCGAACTAGTGGGACACATTAGGTGAGGTTCTTGTGATTCCTTATTGGCTTAAATCCAAGTTATACTTTGTTTTTGTACGCGTATGCTAGCGCGTAGCCTTTCAAAGTATACTCTATTTTATGTTGTGTGTGAACGTGGGCGGTCGACATGTGTGCTCTAGAAAACTTCATCCATGTCCAGTGTCTGCTCTATTTTTCCCCGTAAGTTATGACCGATTAACATTTTTAAACCAAAGTTCAGCTATTGTCAATGTGAGGCTCTGTTGTTGTCTCCGCTATTTTATTGTTGTTGTTGTTCCATCTCTTTAGTTTCGTTTTCTACAGTCTAATAATAATACAATTATAATCAAAAAACATTTTTAAAGGAGTATTTACCAGAAATATATTTACCAGAATTTATTTAGGTGAAAAATTTCAATGTGCAGTATTTCTTTAAAAAAATTAAAGGAAGAAAATCCAGAATTTCCTTAAAATAATATAAACCAGATTTTGGTAAAGATAAAACTGTAAAACTCAATTAATTATACAGGCTTTTTATTTAAATTAATTTAACCATTAAAACAGAGTATAGAAAAATTGATTTGGAAATAAAACTTATTTCATAGGGCCCTATAATTACAATATTTTTTTTGTGGTAATACAAATAGATGCAAGTTAACAATAGCTTTTAAAATGACTTAAAATACATTTATAATAGCAATGACGACGTGAGCAAAATGAAGTCGGCGATTTTTAAAAATTGACTAGTGGTGACAAATCGACGAATCGCAACAGCCCTACTTCAGAACATTCATTCATGGATTTGCGCTGTGCAACATCTTCACACACGGACGTGTGACATAATATACCTCTGTAAATATATACAATTTAAATTCACATCTCGCACACTTCATTGCACTATGCATGGAACATATACATCCGCTTCAAACTGTAATCATGGCGGAATATCCTGTGATGTCCACTTCGCAGGGCACTTATGTTCGAATAGAACAAACGTCTGAAGCAATGAGAGAAACATGCAAAATGTGCAGGCGGGGGGGGCACGAGGACTGGAATTGAGAACCGCTGACTTAATGTAATACAACATTATATAAACTACAGTGGTCTACCAGTTGTTGTCTATAACCATTTATTGGCTGTGATTCAGGTATAGTAATAGTAATTATGTTAAGGTGGCTACTTAAATAATATTTTAAAGAATTAAGAGTAGGCATAAAAGTTAAGTTGCCTCAGAACAGGGGTGTCAAACTTAGTTTCTGGAGGGCTGGAGCCCTGCAGAGTTCAGCTCCAACCCTAATTAAACACACCTGATCCAACTAATCCCAGAGATGTTTTTATATGGTTTTTAGGGTATTCAGTATAGTTGCTAGGTGGTTGCTTACTGGCCCAAATCAAAAGAGCCCTCCCTCATGTATATGTTCCGTATTTTTGTTGGTTCTTGTTGGTGTATCAGTCTTTTATCTTAGCCACATGCTAACACAAAATTCTATTGGAATCAACTTTCAGTGTTTCAAATTAATCTTTACTTAGGTTCCATTTCGGAAGTTAGGGTTTTACTTTTGAAGGTTAAGGTTAGGTTCAAGTTTATTTATTCGTCACATACTCAATTATACAGAATATAATCAGTAGTGAAATGTAAATCAGGTCAGGTCTGCTCATGTAGACCACAAGGCTTCTCACTAGGGTTTAGAACCCAATCATTATAGTAGTTTATTCTAGTCACAGGCCAGACCTGTCCTGGTTACCCAAACCATCTCACTGCACCATGTGACTTCAGCTCATTTGGTCCTGCCTTTGAATCAGTGAGTCTTTGTGCGTGGCGCTGTCATGCGACTCTGTAGGTCTGCACTGGGATCAGTGAGGCATTGTTTGGTTGAAAGGCCTGTTTCAACAGCACAAAGGCTTTTTCTGTCAGTGGTGGCATAAGTCCAGAATGCAGTGCACAGCTACAGTGTCCACTGCGTGGCTCCTTTTACAGAGAGAATAACAGTAATGCTCTTTGGTGTTCAAGTTGTTTTTTGTTTTGTTTGTTTTTTATAGAGAAAACAATTTGACTGAATGACTGACACATCAGTATGAATTCATAAATCATCCCTCCTTAACCGGTTTACAACTTCTTGTAAGAGTTAGTTAAAAATTTAAGGCACTTCCTGTTCGACATTTTTATGTTTTATAAACTCGTCTTTAAAAGATGACCTGAATAAGCTGTAATGATCTTTGAGATATGACTGTGGTTAAATCTAATCTGGATTGCTTGTTTTACAGAACAGAGGAAGGTAGTATAATCAGTCATCATGAAACGCACAGAGCACTTCAGAAAATACTTTTTTTAACTATATTTCCAATTTTAAAAATCACAAAAACCTGTCTGGCTTATTAAATTATAAGGAGGAAAAATGATTTGATTTAGCATTTGCATAAAAAATACACTTAGTTGGAACCATGAACCATTAAATTAAGACTATTCATGTTTTATGTATTGCTACTAGAAAAATGCTATTAATGTGTTTAATATTTGTTTATTAATACTTTTCAAATTAACAATGAATTGAAAAATATTCTTTAATTGAAATTTTCTTTAATATATCAGTTTTTACTTTACATTTAAGGTGGTTTAAGATTTAAGACATTTAAGATTACATTTAATCTTGAGATGTTTTAATAGATTCCTGCATGTATTTTAATAACTGTGTCTTGTGCTTCTTCTGTCAGAGTTTTGTACATCGGCCTGGCCTGTAACACAGCACGCTACCTGTATATCTCATATCTGAAGAACGCCTGGACTGTGCTGCCACTGGAAGTGCTGCAAGGTATGAATGGCCAGTCATCAAGTTCTCAATCCTAGGAAGAAGCATCTACAATGAAAATCTCTAAATGTGATCTGTTGTGAACAGATTATGTTTTAAAACCCAGGTTTAGTCAGAAAATTAATGAGATGTGTGGAGAACAAAGAAAGGCCGGGGTTCATTTCAGGAGAGGAAATAAAGTCAGTTTGACATTGTCAGTTCCACCCTTTCTTGTGGCAAAACAATCAAGAAAAAAACAAGCATGTAGATGCGTTACAGAGAGAATACCATCCACTCATAGGAATGAAGAACTGGAGCAAGTCTGGTTGCATTCAATACAGGTGTTTTCATCTGTTCAATGAAACATCCATACTGTGACAGACTTGTTAGCTCTATATACATGAGACAGGTTAGTGTTTGTGCCCATAAGAGTAAATGAATGAAGGAATATTTCACCCAAAATGAGAATTTACTCACCCTCAGGCCATCCAAGATATAGATGAGTTTATTTCTTCATCAGAACAGATTTGGAGAAATGTAGCACTACTTCACTTGCTCACCAATGGATCCTCTGCAGTGAATGGGTGCCGTCAGAATGAGAGTCCACACAGCTGTTTGAAATAGTCAATTTGTATTTTTTTTTTAACTTCAAATGAGTCTTCTATCTGTAATATTGCTTTCTCTATTGTAAAAGTTGTCTCTTCTGAATCAGGAGAGAAATATGGGCAAAGCAAGCATTTACAAGCGAAAGCAGCTCTAAACAAATATGTTTGGGGCTCAGGATGTGAGAGGACAACAGAGGATGGACATTTTCTGGAGGAAGCATTATTATGGATCATGTACTTTTTTGGCCTGAAACAACATCAAACTCAAAACACCTTAATGGTGGATTTGCCTCTAACAAAGATAGACACCTTTTCACTTCGCAAGACATTAATAGAACTGGTGCGTTCATTTGGAATTCTTGTGGATTATTTTGATCAGCTGTTTGGACTGTTTGTCATTCTGATGGCACCCATTCACTGCTGATGATCTATCAGCAAGTGATGTAATGCTACATTTTTCCAAATCTGTTCCAATGAAACAAGCTCTTCTACATCTTGGATGGCCTGAGGTTGTGCAAATGAGATTTTTGGGTGAACTATTAATTTCAGCCTTATATTATGCTGTAAAATAAACACTATGTATGTGTGCAGGCATAACACATGCGTCTGTATGGGCGGCGTGCATCTCATATTTGAGTGCGGCTGTACCTCCGCATCTTCGGACATCTGCTCAAGGCATCCTGCAGGGTCTCCACCTTGGGCTGGGCAGGGGCTGTGGGGCGATGGTCGGCGGGGTATTTGTCAACTACTTTGGTATGAACAGTGCCTGTAGTTTTTAAAACCACATGACATTATGAATGCTAGTATGCATATAAACAAGAGGTCATCTTGTTTTTCAGGTGCTGCTGAAACATTCAGGGGAATAGGAATGACCTCGCTTGTTATTTTGCTGATCTTTTCATTAATTATGTGCATCACTGGCCAGAATGAGAAGAAAGGTAAGCAACAAGGCCTTTTTGTGTAGTTTTTTCATGTTATGTTTTTTTTTTTTTTGCCTTGTATTTTGTGTATTGAATTTAAGTAAATAAGTAGCTATTTTATTGTGTAATTCTAACAAAATATAGTAGAATATGTGCATTTTCAAAAATAATAGCAAAAAATGCCATAAAGTGTGCCCTTTCCAAATATGAATATGAAAAAAATATGAAATATGTGTTGCGCAATGTGAGCAAACCAACTAAAATGGCGTCTCCAGTAAGTCCAGTTTTGTTGCAAAATGTTAGTTTAGCTTTGAAGCTTCAATAAACTGTTTTAGCCTACTAATGTATGATAGAGTATTTAAATGTAAAACGTACATTTTCAAGTATTTTCATTCACACTTTTTTCATTTACAAATTTGCTTAAATTGAATGTGTTTATTTTTGTACCCTACAGAGGACAAGATGCTAGCAGAGAACATTCCTATCCCATCCAGTCCTGTTCCCATAGCGACCATTGACCTGGTTCAGAACACAACAGACGCGGCCGCACCTGCTCGACCCGAACCCAAACTTCTGGCTCGGAAAACACGGCACCAGGAGGAGCAGGAGGATCTGAACAAGCCCGCTTGGGTTCCCTCTGGTTCACCATGGGTTACAGTCGTTCTACTGTTTTACACGGTCGTCAGTGCAAAGACCCCTTTTGAGGTCCAGCCCCTTCAGGTAGTTCAATTCAATTCAAGATTATTTGTATAGCGCTTTTTACGATACAATCATTGCAAAGCAGGTGTACAGGAAATTAAGTTTCTACAATAGATTTATATATTGATATGTATATATATTAGGGTTGATGTTGTTCCATCTAAGTAAAAATGATGTGTACGTAGAGCAAAGGATCATGGGAAAATAAGAGGAGGGTGGTGAATAATATGAATATTCATCCAAATGTTGAGTGTTTTCTTTCTCTTTTCATGCATTCTGTGGCAGAAAGGTGAGTGTGTAGATTTAGTTGAAAATTATGTAACTGTATATCTGTTTTTTTTTTTTTCAGATATTCAAATTCATAGAACAATTTCCACCCTCATTTTTATACTTAGATTTTTATAAATGTTAAGTTAGAGCACATATGTACTACTATTCAGTTTGGGGTTGGTAAGATGTTTTTATGTTTTGAAGTCCTTTCTGCTCAACAAGGCTGCATTTGTTAAATTAAAAATACAGAAAAAAGTAATATGGTGAAGTATTTTTACAATTTAAAATGACTGTTTACTTTTTTTACCAGCATCATTAATTCATTCTCCAGTGTCACATGATCCATCAGAAATCATTCTAATATGCAGATTTGATGCTGAAAACAGCTATGCTGCTTAATATTCTTGTGGAATCAGGTGATCATTTTTATTTATTATTTTTTTAAGCAGTCTTTGATGAATAGAACGTTCAAAAGAACAGCATTTATTTGAAATAGAAATCATTTGTAACATTAAAAATGCCTTTACTGTCATTTTGAGTAGAATAATATGTATTTCTTTTTTATTAAAAGACAACATAGTAAGCCCAAACTGAACAGAAATTAAACCGTATAAAATACAAAAGAGGGTGAAAATAGTTTTGTTCATTTGTTTTTTCACTCAGTAGGGGAAAAACATGACAAAATGACACAATATTATAAAAAATTTTTAAGCACCAAAACTCTTTGAAACCAAATAAGAATTTGTGATTTTGGATGGTTGGTCATGTGAGATAGTCAAATTTTGATTTCATCATTATCATTCTGAATTCAAACAATGAAAACAATCTTTCTATTGTCTCTGGGGTGAAAAATGGCTCACACGTGCAAGTAAACCACATGAAAGAAAACCTTTGGATTTATTTTTTACACAAACTGACAAACTGTTGTTATCAGGCAAAAAGTCAGCAACTAAATAATGAACAGTAATTTCTCAATGCAATGAACACATTATGATTTATTTATTTTTGGGTTGGTATTGTGTTTAAATTTGTTTATGTCCTTTTCGTTTAGTTTGGTACAGTTTTGTTCCTAGGGCTGGGCGGTCATAATCACAGATGAATCGAATGTGATATTGCGTAGCTTGTCAGGGAACTACAGCTCTGTTTATTAAATGTCGCTCGATCTGAAAGCTTGGAGATGGTGATTTACAACAAATCACGGAACCGGCTTTACTGACGAGATGTGCATGATCATCCCGTTCGATATATCACCCAGCCCTATTTGTTCCTCTTTATTTATTTATTTTATATTTTTTGTTAAGTTTAGTTTTGTTGGTTAACACAATTTTATTTCATGGTATAGATTTGTTTCTTTAGTGTGTTGTTTTGTAGCATTTTGACATTTTAGGTTGTTTCTTGTTTTGGGTTTGGTTTCTTTTTTTATCCCTTTTGTTTAGTTTGGTACAGGTTTTTTTTTTTTTTTTTTTTTTTTTTTTTTTTAGCTTTTAGTCATGTTATTTTGTGTTTTTAGTTTCTATTGTTCTGTTGTTGTTGTTGTTGTTGTTTGTTTTAATGTTGTTTTTTTTGTTTAACTTTGTTTTATTTCATGTTGTTTTTTTTTGTTTTTTGCTAATGTTATTTTTTTCTTCATAACAGTATAGTTTAAATATTGTTCATGCCCACACTAGCATTGATTTACATTAATTGTGGGATCCAGGAAAGAAATCATCCCAAATACCCTCATCATTTTAATGATGTTTTTTAAATTATTATTATTCTACACTAATGGCTCTGTGGAAATGAACAACATAATTATTGTGGGCATGGAGTCAATCTGACAAGCATTAGGTCGTTTGGTTTGGATCGGAGGGGCTGAGTCATGCACTGAGAAAGTGTTGTGGAGCGATTCCAGGTGACTACAGCTGGTCTTTGACATATATTAATGTAGACAGCTGCCACACTCACACACCAGAAACACTGCTTGATTCAGTTTCACATGCAGAGAAACTGGGTGGAAATGGCATTATCTATTTTGTATTATTTTTTTGGCTTTTATGTTTTTGTTTAGATGTTTCATGGTTGGTTGGACCATTTTTGTGGGTTTGCTTTAGTATTTTTGTGTGTTGCATTTTAGTTTTCTATATTTAGTCCGCTTGTTCCTTATTTTAGTTATTTATCTGTTCTTTTTTTGAGCAGGGGTGGTGTATTGTTTTTTTCTATTAGCTTTTTGTACCTTTTTTTCAGGGCCTTTAGTATTTAGCCTTTAGATTGTATGGCTTCTCCTTCTGAATATTACAATTATGATTATACCTACAGTAACAAACAATGCTATGGTATTAGCATGTTCTTTGGACATTTGCCATTGTAATCCCATACTTTTTCATATCGTAGTGCCACAGTATTATTTTAAGATACTTCGGGCCACTATGAAAATCCGTTTGTGCTAAATTTGCGACAATGTTAGCAAAACATTTTCTACAATTAATTATTTGGTGATACTTTCTCTAATGCAAATTTATAGATCAGGGAACATTTAAAACAAATTAAAGAAACTATAAATTAACCCAAAAATGTTGACTGTACATTTTCATACTTTTTACTCCAATACAAGTTAGATTTATCAAGTTTTGTTGGGTCATTTTTTTCCTTAACCACGGTTTACAGACATTTTCTCTGAAAAAGATCTGCAGGTTTCTTACAGTTGAGATTGTGCTGATCCAGAGAATAGTGTGGCATTTTGTGAAAACATTTCAGCGGCCCTTAAACACTGTTCCCACACGGCAGCCGAGTGTGGGCAGTCAACGCCTATTCTGAAATTCCCAAAACGAAGATCCAGCCAGAGGAAAGGGATTATTGGGGAAACTAGGGAAGTCATTTAGACGGGTATTCAAAAGCAGGCAAACGAGTCCTGATGAGGGGTCGCTGAATGGCCATCCTGACCTCTGACCTCCATAAAGAAGTGATGTGCCAAATAAATCAACTAAAGGCTATGTAAACATGATACAATTACAGTGAAATGCTCTGAATAGGTGGAGGTCACAGAAGATGTCATATAAACAGATGCTTGTTTATAAGAAATTGTGAATTTGTTATGCACACTGAGCTGGAATACAAGAAAAGTGAGTCACGCTCAGTGTTGTGTGAAAGGCGAATGGATCTACTGAGAATTGGACTTTAGATATAGTTTGAAGCATTATTGTGCTGGAGACTCGCTTTACTCAAACTGCTCGTTGAGATGAGTTCGTTTGAGTTTTTTATTATGTTTTGCTGTGGGTTGTGGTTGATGTTCAGACAACACCAAATTCAGGAAAAGGTTTTTGCAGAGATGCTTTCCTGTTTGTTTTGAGCTATTCTGTGTTGAATCTTGTTGAATGTATGGCTTATTTTCTCATCTTGATTAATTGAGTCAGGATTTCCTCCAGTGTGGTGGGTGGTGTTGTGGGTGGGGCCATTTCTCATGGGCCTCATTTCTCAAAGCTGAAGGGCCAAACATCAAAGCCTCCAAATGATAATCACCACGCCTGATGTGTTTACTGCATTTCAAAGGGGCGATTGAGTTTATTATCTTCAATTATGTTGCTCTTGTCTAATGAGTCTTTTGTTTGTCAGATCTCAGAATTTCCATTATTCCTTTCTCGGTTCTTTTGTTCGTTAAGAAATGTCACATTATTCACGTTGCACGCAGAAGCTTTCATGTTGAGATAAAGCCTTTGAAATGTCAAAACCATGGCAGGTAAAGTGTCCTGATGTTTTACAAGTGATTAATTCACTATGTTAGGCTTAAGGGGGCTTCAGATGTGACAGCGAGATTAATCTAGAGGTCTACATTTCCTGAAAAAAGTCGTATGTACTTAATACGGCAGAAATTATTATTTAACTAAATAAATGTGCTAGTTGTGACATTTATTAACATCCTGATTTTTTTTTTCCACTAACATTGCAGTTTGATCTTGTGCTGTTTTCATACTTATTCCAACGATTTGAAGAATGTTACAAAAAACTTGCCGGCCAGGTATTTTCACTTATCCAAAATGTTATGTTTTAGTGTGTGTGTGATACATAAATGTTTTTAAAATGCTATACTGCAACATAGCTGCAACCAAAATTTAACATTGTGAGTATTGTGGGTTGTTGCAATGTACTGTAGTTTTGTTAGTGATTTTATTTTTTTATGTTGCTATGAAGTCGTGAAAGGTTGTGCCGCCATTTTTGTCCTATGTGCTTAATACATAAATCTTATTTCTAATATAATAAACAAGTTTCTTCAGAACACCGAAGAAACATTGTTGTGATATTACATCCCTTGACACGTTTCATTTTTATATGTCCTTTACATTTAAAAGCCTGAACCAAATGTTCCACAAACGTTGCAATTTAGTTTTTATAATAAAAATGTTAACCGATATTTTGGCAGCTACTTGAAGAAACTGACCTAGGAGGAATTCGAACATCACCAAATGTTTAATTTTGGCTGTATACATTTTTGTAGGACAGTAAAAGTTGTAGTATAGTCCTGATCATTTTCTGGTAATCAAAATAAGTCAAACTTGCCACACTATCATTTTCAAAAGTCTCCGTTTTGGTCCGTTTACGCTGAAGCGCAACCTCAGAGTTTTCTAACTAAAACGGGGTCTGAAGCGTTTTCAAAAGTCTCCGTTTTCGAGGGTCGAAAACGCCGGAGTAGTTTAAACGATAGGCGTAACATAGCAAAAGTTATACGTTTTAAAACAAAAAACGCACTAGTCTAAACAGGGCGTAAGTGTTTTGGTGTGTTTAAGTATTTTTAGCAGGTTGCTAATGTGTTCTAAATGGTTTTCAGCTTGCTATAGATTTTGTGACTTCAACCCGTTTCAGCGCTGTGCTCATTGTCCTCCGTCTTCCGTTTGTATTGACCACAGTATGAAGGTAAGGTCGTACGAATTTATGAATAAACTGATTGTTTTAAAATCTTCCCAGTCTGCACACATTTGTTATGACATCCGTTTCGAACATTAAAATGTTCATGATAACTTTCTTTAACGCTATGATAAATGAATACTCTTCACCGGCTAATTACTCTTCAACGGCGATGCTATAAGTTAGAGCTATTGCAAAAACAGAAGTTCAAAGACAAAATTCTAATGCTGGCTGCACACTTTTTTCTGATGCATAAGTTCTATACAGTTGTTCTACTTGTTTTTAGCACATTGCAATGATGTTGCTACCATAGACTAAAAAGATTGACGACTTCAGTCCACTGCAAAAGTGATGCCAAATTATGCTGGGTATGGTCATTGTCATCTTGCATCGATAATGTCGACTGGTGCCCCGATTCTGCGCAGGAGCGATCTTCGGGAGCACGATTCTGCGCAGGAGCGATTTGTCGGGTGCACGATTCTGCGCAGGAGCGATTTGTCGGGAGTACGATTCGTTGCAGGAGCGATTAAATCGGTGCACGATTCTGCGCAGGAGCGATCTGTAGCACGATTCTGCGCAGGAGCGATTTGTCGAGTGCGATTGTTTGCAGGAGCGATCTGCTGGTGCGATTCTGCGCGCAGGAAGCGATTAAGTCGGTGCACTATTCTGCGCAGGAGCGATTTTTCGAGCACGATTCTGCGCAGGAGCCATCCGGGAGCACGATTCTGCGCAGGAGCGATTTGTCGGGAGCACGATTCTGCGCAGGAGCGATTCGTCGGGTGCACGATTCTGCGCATGAGCGATTTCGAGTATGATTCTGCGCAGGAGCGATTCGTCGGTGCGATTCTGCGGAGGCATCGTCGGTGCGATTCTGCGCGGAGCGATTCGTCGAGTACGATTCTGCGCGGGAGCGATTCGTCAGATGCTGCACGATTCTGCGAGGAAGCGATTCGGAGTACGATTCTGCGCAGGAGCGATTCGTCGGGTGCACGATTCTGCGCAGGAGCGATTCGTCGGGTGCACGATTCTGCGCAGGAGCGATTCGTCGGGTGCACGATTCTGCGCAGGAGCGATTCGTCGGGTGCACGATTCTGCGCAGGAGCGATTAAATCGGGTGCGCGATTCTGCGCGGGAGCGATTTCGGTGCACGATTCTGCGCAGGAGCGATTTGTCGGGTGCACGATTCTGCGCAGGAGCGATTAGTCGTGTGCATGAGTCTGCGCAGTAGTGATCATGAGATTGAGCCGTGATATCAAAATCCTGCCCAAACTCCTGGAGATCCGATCACGACCACACAATTAGGATGCCTCACCCGTTTTTATAGCATCAGATAACTACTTAAAAGCAAACTTATTAAAAATGAGCACTTGAACATATATCCATGTGTTAAGAAGAACTACCTAAAATGATGGAAACTATCTCTGGGAAAAAAATGTATTTAATATATAATTTGAATTTTAGTTTGGCTCACGTCCCATTCGTTTACATGCAGCGGGATTTATGATCTATACTGCAGCCAGCTTTCAGATGGTGATTTAAATGATTTGTCTTTTTCTTTGGACATGTGTGGCACGTGGTTTCGAAGTAGTTTTTAGCACATTACTATGCAGTTTTTGAGGGTTTTAGCGCATTGCTATTTAGCTGCTATGGGTTTTGTTATGTGTTTAACAACTGGCCCAAGTCTTTAGGATACTGTGGCTTCTAGACATTGCTTGGGTCACTCCTTCAATGAAATCTATGGGATTAGATCTCTCTCGTAACTGTCTGTCTGTCACTCACTCTCGCCCACACGCTCTCCTGAAGGCACTGAAGGTCAGTGGAGGTGTTCTTGCATTGTCCAGACATAAGGGGGCTTATAACCAGGCACATATGAGTGTGTGTGTGTGTGTTGACGTTGGTGCGTCTGCATGTAAATCGCTGTCACATAATCCATGGTTAAAGCTCCAGGCAGTAATCCATTTCACACTTCGGGTTATTTTGTGGCATCCACAATCTTAAAACACGCCAACGGCACGCCACCTAATCCTGTCAAATAAAGCCATGCTATACAGGATCCACGCACTGCAGAAACGCTGACATCGCCATGGTAATCTGACACACGTCAATGCTTATGTTTATATGTTTTGTTTTTTTGAGTTCGGACAGTATCTCAGTTCTTATAAAGGCCCATACAGGTCAAAACTGTTTTAATGGGTCTGGTCCTGGATGCTAAAGTTATTAGTTGAATATGTTACCTGTAACATGTTAAC
The DNA here is from genome assembly GCA_027564155.1 of Gymnocypris eckloni scoliostomus. Classification (NCBI taxonomy): domain Eukaryota; kingdom Metazoa; phylum Chordata; class Actinopteri; order Cypriniformes; family Cyprinidae; genus Gymnocypris; species Gymnocypris eckloni. Next base: position 14,035,361 of record CM050418.1, on the reverse strand, counting down.
CTTAACTAGCTTAACTTATTCTTCTGTCATAACAGTAGATGTCTAGTAGATGTGGCAATGCTAAATGTGCAACATATAGTTATATTGTATTATGAATTGAGAAGTGTAAAGCTATTTCAAGCGACAATAAATATAGAGAGCTGAATACAGTTTGGCCAAATAACTTTGAAGTGTTCCTGTGGCTCAGTGGTAGAGCATTGCGTTAGCAACGCAAAAGGTTGTGGGTTCAATTTCCAGGGAACACACATACTGATAAAATAAATGTATAGTCTGAATACGTATTCTCCCTATACGTACACATCATAACAGGGAAAAAGTCCTGCCTATTTGTGACACTCTCTGCCTTATTAGCATAAACAGAGCCCTGAGTGAGAAGCAGCAGTCCGCCATTACAGTTTTCTTGCTGTATCTGCTGGAGATTCAATGTCAGCGCCTAATAGGCATTACAAGTGTTGTGTTTTGAGATGCGCCAAAGAACAATGAGTCTACATAGACTCCCTCCATCTGAGCTGTTGGGGACACTGGTTAAATTACATTTTCGAAGGAAATGTTCCAGAAGAAACTCTGTAAAGTCCCCTATATGTCTAAGGTTTAATACCAATGCTTCGTTTGCAAACGTCAGCTCCAGACAAAGTATCACACGTTTGTTTTACAAATTGCCTTTCCGAAAGAGCTTCTTGGCACTCTGTAAGGCTAATGTTGCTAAAGCTATGGCTGTTTTCACTGATGCTGCCTTCACATGCTACCAGAATGGTCGTAAATCAGTCCCTCCAGGATTGTGCGATTCTGCGATCGCTGAATTTATTGCAAAATCAATCAAACGCCGTCATATTCGCAAGAGCTCGCAAATTTTCGTAATTGCCGCACATTTTTTGCAGATTTTGGGTTTAGACACATCCCTTGATGTCATCGCAATGCGCATTTCAGTCAAAGAAAGGTTGTTTCTCAGTTTGAAAAATGGAATGAATAGCCTGCATTCTCACTATGCCCGATTTCCAAGAGCTACATTGGACAAACTAACCGAAAGTGGAATGAATCTGCTCTACTTGTTTGAGCTACACGGCGCCGACCGTTTATCTGCTTGGGCCGGAGCCGCGGACTGCTCTCGATCATGCTACATCGTTATACACAGTGCAGGGACTCTGGAAATACAGTGAGGAAAGTAGTCGAATTTGCCGCAGAAACATTATCTGTCGAATCTTGTGAGAAGCATTACACATTTTACGCAGAATTCTGTTAAAGCTATGGATATCAGAAAAAACACCCCTGATGTGGAAACCAGGAAAAACATTGTTCAATAAACACAAATCTTCACCATGGATTTAACATAACTACAGGAACAACTTGTGGCAGAAATGGTCTAATGTTTTTTTTTAAACGAGTATTTTTAAATACTTCACACAACTTTTCCCAGCACTTCAAAGCTGTAAGTATTAGCCTACCTAATTTGAAAGGTATTTTTAATGTGATGACATTATTTGTTCATCCTTCAAAAGTTGACTCCATTTATAAAACTAAAAGTTTCATAATGTAGGAAAGCAAACACTTAGTTAAAAATTAAATGGACATTCAATTACCACTATATGGCTGCAGAGACTTATAGGCTTATTAGCCATTTCCACTCCCTATATATACATTTATTTTTATCAAATTATATTTATATATTATGAATGACAATAATAAAAGTACATTTTATTTGCATCTCAACTACCCAGACCGCACAAGTAAATCTGTAAGATTGGGAAAGATATACCTTGTAATCTGATAAAGTCTCAGAAGCAGTTTTACACGCATTCTAATAAATGTCTATTTGACATCTCACAGGAAACATCTTAGAGAGATATTGCAGATGAGCAAACACCCTAAAAAATACGTCATGCATATGTAAATCCAGACATCAAATAGACATCTCCGAGATGTACATGTGCGATTTAGGGCGAGTACTTTACTGTCAGGTTCTGGTGCCAGCTTCTGTAGGACTTCATGGCACTGGTGCTGGTGTCCTCAAATGTTAGTTTGGAGCCCTAAGATGGTTCTCGAAGTCATAAAATATATAACAATGTTTGAAGAATGTTGTCCATGGTATATTTTCACTGCAAAACAATAAGAAATGCTGCAAATATCACCGCAAATTTTGAAAAAAGTCGCAGCAAAAGCAGTCATTTTAGGCTGCAAAAATCTGAAAAAATCCCGCAAAATCCTGTAGGGACTGGTAAATAGGAATGTGGTAGTGAAAAATGGCATATGAGAGCAGTGTAAAGTTGACTGCTTAAAATTGTCAAGCTCATTATCTCAAGTGGGTCTTATAAAGTTTGTGATAGCAAACAAAAGCACAATGAGACCAGCAATGTCATTATTTTTATTGATTACTGACTTTTAAACCGAGTACGTTTTCTAAAGATAACAGCCTTGTACTAATAGTGGAATGTTTATTTGCAAAGGCTAGCACCGGTATTGCCGGAGCATGAGCTCTTGACACTCCGCTCTCTTCTGAAAGGGGGATGGGAGCACCAGCTCATTTGCATTTAAAGTGACAAATGCAAAACAGCTAATTTTGGCTCTGAAAACACAGCTGATTGCACTGATCACACAACCTATTTAAACCATGGACTTCCTCTTCCTCTCTGCCAAGTATTGTTTAGCATTTAGCATTCTCCTTATGTTAGCTACTTACCAAGCCTTTCCGTGTTTGTTTTGTGTTCAGTCTCCTGTATTGTTCTGCGTTTTTCACTCTCTGAGTTTTAGCTGCTTTATGGAGCCATTCCTAGTTTTCATTTCTTTATTTTAGTTAGTCTAGTCTTTTCGTGTTGTCTTGTTGTCTGGTTCCTGACCTTCTGCCTTGTATATTGGATTACACCTCTTGTCAAGCCCTCTGGATATTGTTCGGCGATGAAAGACCACACCCGTTTACTTGAGTACTCATCTGCCTTGCCCTCAATATACCTGTTTTGCCATTTGTTCGACCCTGCCTGTGTTTTGACCATGCCTATTAATAAAAGCTTGCACATGGATCCGCACGCCTCTCGTCTTGTCGGTAACAGAATACTCGGCCACACAAGGATCCAGTAGGACACAACAGCACCCCGTTCTGTCATAGCTGCCAATCCTGAATCAAGCCAATACGCTGCTGATCATCATGAATCAAGCCAAGTCACAGTTGATCTTTGTGAGTCAAGCCAAGTCACAGTTGATCTTAAAGAACCAAGTCACGTCTCAGCTGATCGTTACGAGTCAAGTCACGTCTCTGCGGACCTTCCAGAGTCTCTTCACGTCTCCGCCGATCTGCCAGAGTCTCTTCACGTCTCCACCGATCTGCCAGAGTCTCTTCACGTCTCCGCCGATCTGCCAGAGTCTCTTCACGTCTCCACCGATCTGCCAGAGTCTCTTCACGTCTCCGCCGATCTGCCAGAGTCTCTTCACGTCTCCACCGATCTGCCAGAGTCTCTTCACATCTCCGCCGATCTGCCAGAGTCTCTTCACGTCTCCGCCGATCTGCCAGAGTCTCTTCACGTCTCCGCCGATCTGCCAGAGTCTCTTCACGTCTCCACCGATCTGCCAGAGTCTCTTCACGTCTCCACCGATCTGCCAGAGTCTCTTCACGTCTCCGCCGATCTGCCAGAGTCTCTTCACGTCTCCACCGATCTGCCAGAGTCTCTTCACGTCTCCGCCGATCTGCCAGAGTCTCTTCACGTCTCCACCGATCTTTTTACGTTATATGTTTTATATGTACATTATTTTTATATATATATATATATAATTTTATTTAATTTTTTTACTAAATGTAAAAAGACATAATATCTCTAGTGTGAATAACATCTAATCTCTATTAATTTACTAAATAAACTCCTGTTACTATATACAATTTGTATATAGATATTATATTTACAAGTTATGTGTGTGTGTATACACTTACCCATGTTACGTTTAATTTTTTATTACATTTAAACACATTGCAATATGTAAATATACATGTAAATAATATTGTAGCTTCAAACTCTTTCTGACTCAGCGAATTACCTTTTATTTGTTAATTCCAACCATGAAACCCATCACTTCATTACTGTTTGACTCTCTCAGACAAGTTCACCAAAGCATTATAGACAGAACTGTCTTCTGCATGTTAAAACTAGTCAATTCATTAAATCTGAATGTGAGCGTGAAGTTGCATGTCAAAGAAGGAAGAAATAGGATTTTCTGAGTAACTGTCTGCTTAACCATTGAAAACCGCAAACCCACGCGTACCCTGTCAACAGCCCTACCCTGCAATGACAACACCCACTCTGAGCAGGGGCCCCTAAACACACACACACCAGGATGTGTCTGAACGTCACAAAATATCTATGTATGTGGATGTGAACATATATGTGGGCGGCCAAGTGTGCGTGGGTGTGTTTGAGTAGGAAGACACGCTTGACTCGCATAGGCAGAGCCAATTAAAGGAATCCTTTTTTTTTTGCAACCCCCCCTTTTTGTATCTGGCTCCATCTCTTTTTCCTTATGATTCTCAGGTTTACGTTAAATGTCACCTCTTTCCAGATACAAAAGGAACAAGATCATGTGTATATATACAGTATATATATATATATATATATATGTATGTATGTGTGTGGTCTTGTACTTGCACCTTATGTGCATGTACACTCACTGGCCACTTTATTAGGTACACCTTGCTAGTACCGGTTTGGACCCCCTTTTGCCTTCAGAACTGCCTTAATTCTTCATGGCATAGATTCAACAAGGTGCTGGAAACATTCCTCTGAGATTTTGGTCTATATTGACATGGTAGCATCACGCAGTTGCTGCACATCCATGATGCGAATCTCCCGTTCCACCACATTCCAAAGGTGCTGTATTGGATTGAGATCTGGTGACTGTGGACTATGGTCAGCAACAATACTCAGGTAGGCTGTGGCATTTAAACGATGCTCAATTGGTACTAAGGGGCCCAGAGTGTGCCAAGAAAATATCCCCCACATCATTACACCATCACCACCAGCCTGAACCGTTGAGACAAGGCAGGATGGATCCATGCTTTCATGTTCTTTACGCCAAATTCTGACCCTACCATCTGAATGTCACAGCAGAAATCAAGACTCATCAGACCAGGCAACGTTTTTTCAATCTTCTATTGTCCAATTTTGTTGAGGCTATGTGAATTATAGCCTCAGTTTCCTGTTCTTAGCTGACAGGAGCGGCACCCGGTGTGGTCTTCTGCTGCTGTAGCCCATCTGCTTCAGGATTCGACGTGTTGTGTGTTCAGAGATGGTATTCTGCATACCTTGGTTGTAACGAGTGGTTATTTGAGTTACTGTTGCCTTTCTATCATCTCTAACCAGTCTGTCCATTCTCCTCTGACATCAAGGCATTTTCATGAGATAGTGAATTGGTGGGTTTTTGTTAAATGTGAGCCAAAAATCATCACAATTAAAAGAACCAAAGACTTAAACTACTTCAGTCTGTGTGCATTTCATTTATTTAATACACAAGTTTCACAATTTGAGTTGAATAACTGAAATAAATTAACTTTTCCATGACATTCTAATTGAAGATATATACATACATACACACACACACACACAAATTTACATTTGTTAGCATATCCTTTCTAAAAAAAAGTTAGTGTTTCAAGCAAAACATTCCACAAATGTTTACAAGAGCAAAAGAAACAGTGATAGCAAAATACAGAAAATCATCACATTCCCCTAGGAGCAGACACGCTTTACGAAACCCCAGTAAAAGGATCTGTGATTGCAGGCAAGGTGCTGTCGCTTGTCATTTTTGTCACATAAAATGGAAAATGTCTTGGAAAAGCTTTTGTTTTGAGGAATAGACCAACACAAAAGTGGGGGTTGACAGCAACCACCACGCACTTCCTCCCAGGGGCTGTTCGCTGTGCCCAGCCTCCTTCCCAAAATAGCTCAAGATGCTCAGGCAGATGGGAGGCTGCTGATGCGCATCTCTAGCTAAAGATCCAGTCTTTAAGATATATGATTACGTTTCATTTTAAAATTCAGCTTTTTCATTTTAAAGCTTGTGCATTTTTCAAGCTCAATTTTATAGGTAGATTCTGCTGTGGGTGTTGGTTTAGGTGTTTATTTAAATCTGTACTTTTACTGAGATACATGAAGGAAAAAAGTTTCTGACTATTTTGAATGTACATTTGTATAGAAGTATACTCAAGTGGGTTTCGGTGGGATTTTGCGCTCAAGAGAGCATGAGTAAATTTCCTGCGGGTTTACTTGCTGTCTGGGGAAGAGAAAACAGTCATACAATGCATAAATGCAATCTGCATGGTAAGTTGCAAATGGTCTTGCAATGTTTAGACATTGCATCATGCATTTCCAAAAACTGAAATGAAAAGTAACACACATTTTAACATACGGTAATTACAAATTGTAAATATTTTGTGTTGCTTCGGCGTAAGAGTTTAAATGTAAAAATTAAAAGAAAGAGTTCATCCAAAAATGAAAATGTATTCACCCTCAGGTCTTCAGGCCAATATGTAGATGAGTTTGTTTCTTCCTGGGAACAGATTTGGAGAAATTTAGCATTACATGACTTGCTCGCCAATGGATCCTCTGCGGTGAATGGGTGCCGTCAGAATGAAAAAGTTGTCTCATCTGAATCAGGAGATAAATATATGACCAGATCAAGCACCATTTTCAAGTCAAAATAGTTCTAAAAATATGTTGATGGATTTTGATGTGAGAAAATGACAAGGGATGGACCTTTTCACCAGAGAAAGCATCCTTATGGATTATTGACTCTTTTAGAAGTGACTTTTAAACTTAAAAAACCATAATGGTGTAATTGTTACAAACTTTCAGCTTTTCGCTTCACTGTAAGTTAATTGATGGACAGGAGTCGCTGGATTACTTCTTGTAATGATGTTTTTATCAGCTCTCTGGACTCTCATTCTGACGGCACCCATTCACAACAGAGGATCCATTGGTGAGCAAGCAATAATGCTTGATTTATCCAAACCTGTTTCAATGAAGAAACAAATTCATCTACATCCTGGATGGCCTGAGGGTGGGGTGTAAATTCTTGGCAAATTTCCATTTTCAGCTCAACTATTACATTAAAAACCGTCCCCTCTTCGCACCCTGCTGAAAAGAAACTATAGACACATCACAAAATGTGTTATGGTTTTATTGGTTTGAATGGAAACTGCAATGGACCCTGTGGGTCTCTACTGGTCATTGGTCACCTTCTATTTGGTGGCTTGTTAAAACCAATAAATCCTAATAGCGTATAATGGCGTTTAAAGGTGGTTAAAAGTTGATGGTTTGTAATGTTTGTATTAGAATTTTCTGTGATGGTTGAGGTTCTAGTGTTTGTTTTTCAGCAGGGCGTAGTTACAGTTTTATTAAAAATATATATATATATTTTTGAAGCATGTATTAATATCGAAACCATACCTACCACAATAAACATTTACTGTAGTGAAAATGTGACAACTTTCCCGGGTTTCCCTTATCAACAAGTTCGAACATGGCCACCACAAAAATGCACGCATATGCTGAACTGAAGGCTGTGTGGGTTCATATCGAAAACAAACATGCTATTACCGATTAATATTCTTCAATATGTCATCATGAATGTGTGTTACCGTTCAGGTCTTCTGCTTCTCTCTCGGTATTCCGTCCCACGCGCGCAACGCCGCCCACGCGAGGATTTGCGTCAAGCCGGCACGTGGGAGTGAGAGAGCAATGCAGCTTACATCGGAATATCCCCGCACAAGAGAGGAAGGGAGAGAGAGAGAGAGACAGTGCGAAAGAGAAGAGAGATAGCACCGATGATGAGCCTTCAACGCACTTTCTCTCCTTCGCGAGAGGCGGAGCGCTGCCTCGAGACAGCAGCCAGCACCGGGAGCAGTCTCGCGCACCAGCTGCGAAAAAGAGGTACGTAAAGCCGAGGACTAATATAAACATTTCATACAAAGACATCCAGATTGGGAGGGTAGAGAATCAAAGCATGCTGATTTGAGCTAGATGGGTATATAGACTCAATATCCGAGTTATTTGCATGCATTAATCTCGTAGAGATTCCCAGGTGCATGTGAAGCAATAGTTTTGAGATCTTCTCAGGTGAGTTTGCAGGGATACCTGTTAATGTTTTATGGAGAATAGTGTAATGCACAGCTGTGTTTGCAACTATTCGTAATTGCATTTAAATGTGGTGTGGTGGTGAAAGGTCTGGTCAATGGGGTTGAACGTTTTACCTATGTGCACTTGAGCACGTGAATAGTACCTGTTATAACTTTAATGAAGTCACTTGGAATGAAAACATCTGCTAAATAATTACATAAAAAGAAAGTGTAATAGTTGTTCAATGATAAATGCAGATGTAAACATCTTTTCACTGCTTGCTACAGACATCAGAAGATAGATTGGTCATGCATTAGTTAACATCATTCATTTCCAGGTGAGAGTAGGACATCGGCTGTGTTGAGTTCCTGCTCGTTGCGGATGATTATCGTATCCAGATTGAGCTTCAAATGTATTGAAAGATTGCAACTTTTGGGATTAAACTTTGTGACCGTCCGACTGGATATGATGTATAGACCTTAGTCAGGGCTGATTTAATTTTACATGGTTGAAAACCGTGTGCCGGTACTCGATCATGTAATTTTCACAACTTTCAAAATATTTTTTGAGAGCTGTTTTATACGTTTCATCAACTAATCAATTGTCATATTGTTAAACAAAAGCACAATCCGTCGAACACTGTACTTCTATCCCTCACAGCCTTGTTTTCATTCTTGTCAAAAATGAAATATGGCACTACCCTGAATAAGCACTATACCAGTTAAAACTATGTGCGCAGAGTCAGAATTATCAATTCTTTTTTCTAATTTTATCTTTGTTCATTTTTCATTTTGTTGTTATACACTATATTCTTGTGCAGTCCATAATATGTTCCCTCCAAAAGTTTTGACGATCATTTTTCCTTTATGATTAGCTTAATAATTATACATCACATACTCTTAAAAATAAAGGTTCTTCACTGGCATCAGTGGTTTGATGATGAACCTTTAACATCTATGGAACCTTTCCTTTGAACAAAATTTATTAAAATGTCCTTTACACTAAGAATTTTTTTTATTTTAGGTATCGTTTACTGGAAGGTTCTTTTTTGGAACCTAAAATGCTTCTTCCACCCTTTTAAAAATAAATATTCTTTATTGGCATCAATGGTTCCGAGAAGAACACATGAAACCTTAGGATTCCACTGAAGGTTCTTCATAGTGGAGAAAGGTTCTTTAGAGAACCAAAGTGTTTTTCAGACACAAATAAAATGGTTCTTTTAAGAACTGTTCACTGAAAGGTTCTTTGTGGAACCAAAATGGTTCTTCTGTGGCATTGCTGTAAAAACACCTATTTGAAACCTTGATTTTTAAGAGTGTATAGTAAAAGTACATTGCAGCTGGATACTAACTGTGACAGTCATAATGTGAGTTTACAGTCCTGTCCTGGGAAATAAATAACTGGCAAGCATTGCTTCATGGTGACTTGAAACGTTTTCTTGAAATGACAATGCTTTGTTTTGCTCTGTGTTTTCATGTGTAGCCATGTCAGTGCTGCTGCCACGTTCCTTGGGCGAGCTGCAACTGTACCGGATCCTACAGAAGGCCAACTTGCTCTGCTACTACGAAGCCTTCATCCAGCAGGGCGGAGACGATGTGCAGCAACTCTGTGAGGCTGGCGAGGAAGAGTTCCTCGAGATCATGGCCCTTGTGGGAATGGCGACCAAACCCCTTCACGTTCGAAGACTCCAGAAGGCTTTACGCGATTGGGTCACCAACCCTTCCACCTTCAACCAACCATCGATGTCTCTTCCCGTTTGCAGTATACCGGTGTACAAGCTACCTGAAAGTTCCCACAGCAATGGGCAACAGAACCAGCTTGCGGTTCCCAGAGCACTATTACCCACAAGCCCCAGTCCTGGAAGAATGGATCTCAATAGGGACGGGACACCAGGGTGCTCCCCGCTGCAAGGGGCAAGCGAGTGTCGTTTCTGGGGAAGCGAGAGCGAGCACAGCCTATCTCCATCTGGAGCGTGTTCCCCGTGTTCACCCCACGATGCTCTTGACTCTCTTGATTCTGCCGCTGTCCAGTGCGTGATGGAGTGCGTAGAGCGACTAGCCCAATCGTTGCCCAAAAGCGACCCCATGGAAGTCAAAGAACATATTCGCGCCAATAAGAAGCTCAGCAAGATGATCGGCCATATCTGTGAGATGAGCGAAGACAATCCACAGAAAGAGGTGGAGATTCGGAAATACAGTGCCATCTATGGACGGTTCGATTCCAAGAGGCGTGATGGCCGGCAGCTTACGATGCACGAGGTTGGTTGGAATGCTAAGATATTGATATCGTTGATTGTGTGGAATGACAGTAGGGCTGAAACGATTTGTTGACATTATCGACAACGTCGACAATAAAAAATTGTCGACAAATATTTCTGCTGTCGAGTAGTCGTTTGATCTCATATGGCCTAATGTAATAGCCTGCAATATTTGACCAGCTTGGCGCTGTAGCGCAAAAATGTAATTCTGACGCAGTTCAAGAGAAGAGAAGAAGAGACAGTGCTTTAGTTTAGAGCACACCGAGCACTGCGTTTTCTTCTCAATAACGCAATAAACAACAAACAAAACAACAGTTTTTTTAAATGGCAGCGGTGAGAAAGTGATGTTTGCATGAGCTATTCAGTTCGGTACTTCAGTAAAGCAGTCACATCGCGTTTATTTCTATAGTACTTTATGCAATAGCCTTAAATCAAGCAGTTTAGTTAGTGTCACTTTCAATTAGAATTAAAACTTGATATTTTGTTATAACGCAGCTCTCCAGTGTTGAGCTAGTTAATGCTAAAATAGTTGTATTAGTTGGGGAAGTAAATTAATTAAAGTGGTAGTTTGGTTTGCAGAGATCAAAGATGGATCTTGCTCATGACTGTTATGACCCTATGAGGTATTTTAAGAGAGATATATGTTGTGAATAAAATAGTTTATCAAAAAAAAAGCATCTTATCACTTACCTTTATTTTGTTTCTTATCCATATGGACTTACAAAATTATGTCATTCAGTTATTTTTTCATATAGCTAATTAAATGGTGATTAATACGTTTCTCTGTCTGTCGTCTCGTTTTGTGTGCCAAAATATCGATTTATATAAATTAATTGGAAACGTTTTTACAGTAAGGCATTAAAATGTATTACCTAACATGAATAAACAATACATTTATTACATTATTAATCTTTGTTAATTTTATTTAATAAAAACAGTCATTCATATTAGTGCAAGGTGCAAAGTAAACAAACACAACTTGAGATTTTAATAATGCATTAGTAAATGCTGAAATTAACATGAACTAAGATTAATAAATGCTGTAGAAGTATTGTTCAATTATTAGATCATGTTAACTAATGAAACTTTATTTTAAAGTGTTTGCAATTTATTGTGTAATAATTGTAATTAATTTGTGACCCTGGAGCACAACACCAGTCATAAGTAGCACAGGTATATTTGTAGCAATAGCCAAAAAATACATTGTATGGGATAAAATTATCAATATTTATTTTATGCCAAAAATCATTACAAATATTAAGTAAAGTATTTTTTTAGCACCCTCATATTCCAGATTAGTAGTTGTATTTTAGCCAATGTTAACTGATAGACTAGAGTGGTGTGGCTTACTTGTGGATTAGTGTGATGTTTTTATCATCCTAATAAACCATACATCAATGGAAAGCTTATTTATTCATCTTTCAGGTGACGTATAAATCTTGATTTAAAAAATATATTTACTAACTTAAACGTATGACTGTTTTGTGGTCTAGGTTCACATATGATTTTCAAAAGCTGAAGTGATTACATTTATTTATTTGTTTATATAAATAAATATATTTTATAATATGTTTAATTCAATATTTTAACTAATTGCAAAAGCTGAATAATCAATCTAAGTATATTGATTAATCAGTGAAATAATCGACGATTAGTCGAATAATCGTTCTAGTAATCGTTAGCTTAATGGATTATCAAAATAATCATTTGTTGCAGCCCAAATTGACAGAAATTGTTATTCCATACATTCTTAAAAATAAAGGTTCTATTGGGATCTGTGGTTCCATGAATAACTTTTAGCATCCATGGAACATTTCCATTCTACAAAAAGTTATTTATAGTGGAAAAAGTTTATTTTAGGTTTTTAAAATCCTCTTCATACTAAATAAAAAGTGTTCCTTTTGTTTATTGTGTAGCTAACGGTCAACGAAGCATCCGCTCAGCTGTGCATGAAAGATTTATCGCTGCTGACACGAAGAGATGAACTTTTCTCGCTGGCTCGGCAGATTTCACGTGAAGTTACCTACAAATACAACCGCAGGAGCAGCAGGTAAGATGCAATTCTTCTCAATGTTTATAAAATAATTATTGTTCAAATTGTTGATTAACACATTCCTCTGTTGACATATTATGGAGTATCCTGCTTTTGTTTAAATAGGGTATTTAAAATACCCTATTTAAGCAAAAGCAAGATACTCCATAATAACACATTTTATATTGGGTGAGGGACGTTCTTGTTCTAAAGAGTGTTTTATTGGACTTTTGGCCTTGTGAACAAGATTATTCATAATTTTTTGTTCAATATCTCATCATTTGTAAATCAACTTTATAGAGTACATTAGTATTTGCAAACGTCACATTACCAGACAAACATTTGTGAAAATGTTACAATATTTTTTTTGAGCTTTGTCACTTTTCATGGTCTTTATTTATTCATATAAGGAGCATCTGTTTGTACAGCAAATGCCATCTTTTTAGTACTTTCACTAGTTTTTGTTATTTAATTGGAAAGTTTTACCATAATGACTGTTCATGGTATTTCAAAATAAGTGTAAAACTCAAAATGCATCTTCATTTTAGGTCCCACTGCGGTGATGAAGATGAACCTTCTCCCAAGAGGATCAAATCTGAAGTAAGTTTTGTAGATTCAGTTCATATTCATAAACCCCGCTGCAACAAATTGCTTTATTAGCATGAGACGCCTCAGCTTCGCGATTATTTCGAGCTCCAGGTGGTTTCTTGGGACTTCTTTATTAGTTTTGCATTCCTGTCATGATATTTATTGCCAGCCGCCTTCCCATTGTGTCTGAATTAGCGGCGTGTTTGTGTGTGCAATCTCTCTGTTAATAATCTCAGGAGAGTAATTACTGTCATGATTCACTCGAAATGTCGCGTTCACAGCTTTTCCCATGAGCGACGGTCTGTGCCTCTGGGTGAACATCTAAAAGTAAATGATATCGTTGTTTGCGTAGCTCCATGGAGCCTTTGTCAACAAAACCGTTGCAAACAAAGCTCTCAAGACGTCAAATTAAAACTCTGTGATCAGTTTTAGCTGGCTTTAAAAAGCTTGTTTTTAACGGAAGTTGTTTTTGTGGGGTTTTCTGGATAAAGAAAAGCTTAGTACACAAACGTGCAATCATTCATCCGCACAGGCGGAGAAGTACACAGTGGACTGAAACACATAATTGACATCATCCTGTGGGTGCTTACTGAATTACCCACGCATGGCTGTGGCTGTCTCTGCCTGAGTCTAACGTCATACGTGGACACACAACCTCACACGCACGCACGCACGCACGCACGCACACACACACACACACATGTGATGACCTAAGAGGAAAATGCGGAGGTTGTCAAGGGGCGACACGAAGTGTAAATTCGGTCAAAGGTGACAACGGCTGATCTGTTAGAATAACAACAAATATACTGATTAGAAACAAACAAGAATATTGCCATGACAGAGAAAGTATGTTTATGTAAAAGTGTTTTTAAGTTTTTACCAAGATTAAGTAAAAAGGACCAAATAATGCTGTACATTTAAGAACTCAAAAAGTAGCTAAAACTATTCTAATACTAAGCTTAAATGTAAAAATATATATATACAGTATATATATATAAGCTTCACTGACTATAAATTTGAATAAAGTGGTTTTATTTTTTAAAAAGAGTTTTATAAATTTACATAAAAATGTATAATTCTTCTGAATTGTATGCTTATATGACCTATAAAGTAATTATTGTTTTAATACTTTATGGTATTAATGGATTTAAATAGTTTAAAATGGTTTCATGAACAATTACAAAAATTGTCCTTAAGGATTTTATGCATCCAAATAAAAATATTATAAGTATTGGTTTAAAATGAAATTTAAATTAAAACCTAAAATACTATATTTATTTAGCTTTACTGGATCTTTACATTTGCGATAAATGAGCTTTGTGGTCATAAAATTGTTTTAGGAACAATTTATACAAAAATTGCTCTTTAGGATTTAATGCATTCAAAACAAAATATACATATTTTAATACTATACTATTTATTCTTTAGCTTTATTATAACTCTTATATTTCAGATAATATTTGAGCTGTATATATTCATTCAACTATATTATTGCATTATGCAAGGAACAATTTACCATCAAGTTATCAATTTATCAACTAAATAATTTTTGGTGCAAAAACCTTGAGTGACTTATAAGTTACACAAGTTATATAAGTTACACAAGTGTAAAATATGATTATTTGGATGGTTCATCTTGTCAGCAGCATGACTTGCCGCCTCAGGCACTGATGACTCAGTTTGTGCTAACAGCTTTCTCCATTTGTGCAAATGTCATGGTTGCACCAGAGATGCAAATAAATGAAGCCATCATAGAGATATACAACATTCTCACTTTTGTCTCCGCTAATTTTATTGAAAGTTTTCCATGAGCTCATCCCTTTCTTTCACTTTTTCTCCCCTTCTCTTAGGATGGCGTGTACAATTTACAGGAGGCACTTCACGTTCTTCATACACGTCAAGAGACGGTGAGAGAACAGCTCGCAATTGCCAAATCTAAAGGAGAGGAGACAATCAGACATAGTCTACAGGTCTGCGTTAAGTTGATGTATCATAAAATATAGTTTGAACATTGTTTTATCCTTGACATTTTTTTAGAAGAATTTAGTTTGAATGTTGCTTCAAAAAACTTTGAATTACTATTTCAAACTTGTTTGAACTTCATTTTAAAATTCAAATTTAGTTTTCAAGTTTTCGAACTTAAAATGTTTAAAAATGTTATTTTTAAAATAATTTTGTATGATGTTTCAAATTATAAAAATTACTTTGAAACTTTAAAACCTGTTTGAACTTAGTTTAACGTTCCTTAAAAAATGTTGTTTAAAATGTTTGTATGGAAACAATGTTTGTTTGAATTTTATGTTTCGTTTGAAAGTTAATTTCAAACTTGTTTGAAAATCGGTTTAAATTCTGATGAAAACAGCTTTCAAAAAACATTTCAACAAACATTTCCAAACAAAATTAAAACAAAATCTTATTAGTCTAAGCAATTTTTAAACAAACATTTTTTTTAAAAAAACATTGTTTCTAAGAAAAAAGTTTGAAAAAGTTTGAAATAAACTTTCAAAGTTCTTTGAAATATTTAAACAAAAATATTGTGAAAAAAGAACAAATTTTATGCAGTTAAAACAAAGTTAAAATACCTTTGAACCCTTTTTAAAAGGAGCTTTGAAAAGTTATTTCAAAATTGTTTGAATTAAATTTTTTAAACAGTGTTTAAAATGTTTATTTTAAAGTATGTTTGGAAACAATGTTCAAACTTTGCTCAAAACATTCTTTTTGAAATGCTCGTTTGAACATCTGTTTGACAGTTGTTTTAAAATGTTTGCCCTGTTATTTTGAAACCTTGTTGTGAACATTTTTCACATTCAGGTACAGCTAGACACTCTGTTGGCCAAGCAGGTGGAGCTCTTGCGTGACGCTGCCGTCCAAGAGAGACTAAAATCGCTGGACTGGCGGATTCCAACAGCGGCACTGAAATACCTCGCTCCCACTGCTCAACACTGCAACAGCAGCCTCTCACATCTCTCTGGTACATTTCTCCTCTTCTTCTTTGTTACTTACTGCTACTTTGCATTTGTTTCAAGTGTTTGTATAGGTAGTTGAGTTTACGCAACTTTCTATTCTTAAATACAGGTGAAAGGGCCCTAAACTTGCGCCTGAAAGATGTGCCGCTGGGTAGGCAATTAGCCAATGAGCTCAAACGACATCACAGACAGAACGCAGAGGAACGACATCATAACCAACAGACGTCCGAAGAGAGACTGGCGGCAGCCACAGGTTAGTGCTCACAACCAGACCATGACAGATTCTTCACAACTTTTGAGTTGGTGATTACTCTTGAGTGAAGCTATACAAGAAAAGTAACACATAATAAACTTTAAGTGTACACTTTGAAAAAACAAATATTCTAAGTGTTCTTCTGCCTGATGTCATAGGTTCTCAAAGAATATTTAATTCACTAGTTCTTTAGAAAACATTCTTTGAAGAACCCAGAATGTGAAGAACCTTTAATATAACATTAAGAAACTTTAAGTTTTGTTCCAAAACCTAGTTTGAAAGAAATTAGTACTTTTATTCTTCAAAGATGCATTAAATTGTCAGTAAAGATTTTCACGTTGTGACCAAACATTTCTGTTTCAAATAAATGTTCTTATAAACTTTCTATTCATCAGAAAATCTTAAAAAATGCATTGTGGTTTCCACAAAAAAATATTAAAGTGCCCCTATTATGTATTTTTTTAATTACCTTTCATGCAGTGTGTAACACAGCTCTAAGTGAATGAAAACATCCTACAATGTTTTAAATCTGAAAGTGCACCGTGTATAAAGTTATTGTCTCTCAAAAGAAAGAGTCGACTCTGAATCATTGAAACGAGTCATTTTAAAACGAATCCCAAGACGTTTATTGCCTGTCCACTTGTTTCCCACAGACCTGTGAAAACTTGATTTTCGAGTTGGTCTGAATGAAATTAAAATTGATTCTTTGCCTCTAGGTGCCGCTTTTGGAGAAATAAAATGCTCAAACACTGCTTTAAATGAAATTGGCCAATCACAGCAGATTAGCATCACGCAAAGAAAGGGTTTGGAAAAATGAATCTTTGAGCGAATCGTTTGGGAGTCGTTGAAAAATAAGGTAAAAATAAATGCATATTATAAGAAAATGAAAGTGTTTTTTGACCTCACGTGTATGTCAACCTGTTGTCGGGGACTCCCAAAACCAAAATATGAATGTTTCATAACCCATAATAGGGGCACTTTAAGCAGCAGAACTTTTTTCAAAACTGATAATTGTAAGAAATGTTTCTTAAAAACTAAATCAGTGTATTATAATTATTTCTGAAGGAAACCGCATGCCCACATAATCTAAAAATGTAGAGTTTTTACTGCACTTTTGACAATCATTAATGAATATATTTCGATACCGTTTTCCTCTCAATATTACATCACTACTATAGATGCTTGTATAAATATTTGTTATTATTCAATAATTTATGTTCATATGTCCCTCGCCGCATCACAAGGCATCTAAATATATAAAGATAAAGCACATATTCTACTTTAGTCTAGTTTTACTCTAGTCGAAATGCATTCTGGGATTGCCACACCATCCACCAAAGATACATGTGGTCCTGCCTTCAAATTTGGCCCAAAGCGTGGTATCTCCGAAGGCAGCGTAACATTACCGCCTACCTTTTGGAACAACCTTCAAATGCTGTCTAGGTAGAGCGTTAATCTTTAAAGAGCCAGTGAAGAAACACTGTACAGATTAATATGGCTCTTGTTGGACCCTGCTTTTGCATGCATGTTGTAGCATGGATTGGCACAGGTTTATATCAGTATCATCCTGGCACATTGACACCTACACCGCTCCATTAAACCCTGATGTGTCAACGCTATCAGCAAGGCTTCAGAGAACTTTTGTAATATATGCAATCTCTTGCATGCAAATGTCCTTGATGAAGGTAGCACTTTCTCTCTGAAACTCCTACCTGCCTGCGCAAGCTGCATTAGCTCGCTGCGCGTAGGTGAGGAAGGGGGTGAGGATTTACCCGTCTTTTTGACGTTTCGGGTTTTTTCTTACACCCCAATGTGGGCAGAGCCTGATGTCAATCAGTGTCATTTACTGATCACACTGGTCTTTTGAACTGATTTGAATATCTGAAAAATACGTTTAATACCCTCAACTGTCAATTTGGTGACAGATTTGAAACACTAAAAAGAACCATCCTTTATTTTGGCGTAAGCTCTTACGCTATGTGTTTATTTACTGGAAATGGCTGAAATGTTTTGAAAATTCCAGCATACTTAAACTGTTATGAGAATTGAGACAGTTGAAAATGAAGTTGAATTTTTTTGTCTTGCATCATTTGCACTTCCACTCTTGTTAAATTGTTTTTAAAACCAATACAAATTAAATGTAAGGGAATTATAATATTTATATTTCAGAATATGGGTCTCAGAAGGAGCCTGGGCTTCTGGACAAGAAATCCATCAAATCAGAACCAGAGGACTCCAGATAACGTCTTCAGCCTCTTTTGTTTGCTCAGTGGATTTAGAACTGAAACTGTGTGGCCTTAAGAACTGTAAATGCCTAGAGATCCATTTATTTAGATTTTTAATTTTTAAGAATTATTTTTATTTCAAATTTTAGAACAAAAAACATTGTCTTGTAGTCGTTGTACACAGAGAAATTGTCTAGACTGTATTTGTGCATCTTTTTGTACATACTCTGTTTGTTTGTTTATTTGATTGCATGTCTTATTCGTAACTATTTTTATTTAAACTATTCGTTAATCAACAGAAACACTGGAGTTTTGTAGAAAACGGTTGTGTAGTCCTTAGATTAGTTGATAAGGTTAAATGATGACATTCATCTGTTCGTATCGGTTTGTCGTTGAGGATGAACTTAATGTAAAAGAATACTGAATATGTAGAATTAGCTTTGCGTGTTTTTGCGATTGCATCAGTTTAGATGTTAGTACTAGGGGAAAAGTTTATTGTGTATTTGTTACCAGCTCTAGCCTTATTCTCAGCATACAATATTGTGTATCTCGCTGTCGTTAAACGTTAACTGTGACTGATTTTTCTGAAAAAAGTTTTGCAAACTTTTTTTTAATCAAACGTGGCTATTTTTGTTAGTTAGCTGTGCTAATTTGTCGTTCTGGTCTTTTCTATACACATTTGTTGTGTGTTTCACTCTTTATCTTGTCAATTGTAAAATCGTTCGACAAATAAAACCAAACTGGAAAACACATAGTTGATGAATTTTCTCTATGATTTTTCAGAAAAATTATAATAATAATATATATATTATTACATGGGTGTTTTGTTAGTTATTGTCAGTTTTAGACAAGTTTTCTAAAAAATATGGAAAATATCTAAAGAAGATATCTAAAGAAGATAAAAACAACATTAGAGGAAAAATTATATTTCAATGCTTTTGTGTTCTCTCACAAAACGTTTGCGTTTCCCTGAGAAACGTTGCGTTCTTTCACACTACTTTCATAAACTAAATGGGAGGAAACTATATTTCAGTGCTTTTGGAATGAAGGAAAAATCAACGGGTTTTAGCAGTTTTTGTTTTGTTGTTTTTGTTAAATCAACTGATTTTAGCTAGCTAGTTTATGCTAGCAACATGCTAAAACATGCAAGCAACACATTAGCAATATGCTAAATCATGCTACCAACATGTTAAATGCTTATCATGCTAGAAACATGCTAAATCATTAAAACTATTTCACACTGAAAACCTTCAGACTTTCTGACTAGGCTTTTTCAAGCCAACTTAAAATTTGTCTGCAAACGTTTTATCTAGTTCTGTATTTAATATTTGACAATACAGAAATAAACAAAAGCAGCAAATAATTTGAATATATTTACAATAAGTAATAAAATATTGAACAATATTCAAAACAAAATATATCAAACAAATTGTATTAATAATAATTAAATATAATATTTTACAGCATTTCAAATATTTACATATTTTACAGCGAATAACTATTTTGGCTAATCAAATATAAATTATAAATAAATACAAAATAAGTATACATATAGAAATATATTTTAATTTATATTTTAATAATAGTAATAATAATAATTCCAATATTGTATTATATATGTAATGTTTATTTATATATAATGCAATTAATTAAAATATATAAAAACAGCAACATGCTAGATAGATAGATAGATAGATAGATAGATAGATAGATAGATAGATAGATAGATAGATAGATAGATAGATAGATAGATAGATAGATAGATAGAACTTTACTGCCCTTTTATCTTTGTCATTTAACTTTATATAAGCAAGCAAACAAATTAAAACTGTTTATTTATGGAGGCGGCCTGAAAAACACAGCTCTTAATCTGGAAGCAGCTTATAAAATCAAGCTGATCCAAGCAGCTTCCTGTTCTGCTTATGTCACACACAGACGTCAATGCTAAAACTGCGCCCACGCTCCCTCCACACACACCCTTTTGCGCGCTCACCAGTCTCTTAGATCTACAGAAGCCCTGCAGGGGTGTTCCTCGGAAGAAACGTCACAGAGCACCTACAGAACCCGTGTGTGTGTGTGTGTGTGTGTGTGTGTCTGCCTGTCTGTCTGTCTCTGTGTGTGTGTGTGTGTGTGTGTGTGTGTGTGTGTGTGTGTGTGTGTGTGTGTGTGTGTGTGTGTGAGAGAGAGAGGGTGTGTGTCTGTCTGTCTCTGTCTGTCTGTGTGTGTGTGTGTGTGTGTGTGTGTGTGTGTGTGTGTGTGTGTGTGTGTGTGTGTGTGTGTGTGTGTGTGTGTGTGTGTGTGTGTGTGTGTGTGTGTGTGTGTGTGTGTGTGTGTGTGTGTGTGTGAAAGAGAGAGCGCTAAGATCACTGTGGTGACCCAGATGTGTGGGCGGTGCCTGAATGTAGGGGGAAACCTTTCGAGCAGCGCTGTGGCTCACTCACAGCAAACAACTCTGTGATGCAGGCTTTTGTCTTGATGGAAGTGGGATAGAGTTAGATGCACTTATACAGAGCTAGGCTTATTTTGGTTAAAGATTTGAGGTTAAACAAAGAGGAAGAAAAAAAAGTATTAATAAAGGGTTCTTGAACTTTATTCAAGGCCTCTCCTACATGATTGAGTTTAATGGTGAGCATGTGTTTCCTGATATCTCACTCTGTAGATCTGGTCTCTGTGGGATGATGGAGGAAAGGAAACACTGGGTTTGTGAGAGTGGGTGAGTTAGAGAGCTGATTTATTCAAGATATAGCCCTACTACTTTTAAAATCCGATTGAATTGTCTTGTGCATTAAAATGATAACATAATAAAATATAATAAGAAATTATCAAAACTAAAATAATCATTAAAATGATAGTGCTGTCAAACCATTAATCGCGATTAATCGCATCCAAAATAAAAGTTTGTGTTTACATAATATATGTGTATACATGTATTATAAAGAATAATTGACGATGGGCCGTTTAATTAATAGAAACATATAATTTTTACAATAATTCAACAGCTCTGAGTCAATTATTCCGCTTATACTTCAGTTGCCACACCTCAAGACATCGATCAGATGACATATTTCAAGGCAATCGTCCGGTTTTTATACTTCAATGCTATTGTGAGTAAGATTCTTTCTTCTGCACCTCATCTAACGCCTCCCTTGCTAATTCCAAAACGTCATTTTAAACCGTAATGGAGGCTTGAGAGAGAGAGAGAGAGAGAGAGAGAGAGAGAGAGAGAGAGAGAGAGAGATTAATGTTACCTCTGTGAGTCAGTGATCGGCAGCAATGTCTATAAGGAGACTTTTATTTTATTGTATTAACGAGCTGCGCCGTTGTTGTTACCTCGCTTTTGAGAAGTCATGTAGTTTTTAAGTTCTTAAACTATGTTACTGATAAAATCGTCAGAGTAGTGCTAACTACATTAGCGCTTATGTAAAGGTGTGAGCAAACTATAACGTTATGTGCGTCTGTGAGGGAGAGACCGAGAACGGGAGAGAGAGAGTAGGCTATTTGCTTTCCGTAGGCTACATAATAAAATATTATTTAGTGTTAAAACTTGGATTTTATCGATTCTATCCTTTTTTTTTACTGTATTTATTTATTTGGCCAGTGCCGTTGAGGGTTTTGGTTATTTTTCTGTTATAAGACCTTTGAAATAACAGAAATCATTTGGCGAAGTGATACGGAACTGTAATGCGGTTAAGAGAGCTGTCTGGAACTACATTCGGCGTGCGTTTCCCTGAAAATAATTGCACACCTCAGAACGTTCATCAGCCAATCAGATTCAAGCATTCAACGGCCCCGTAGTATAAGTATATAAAGACACACACATACAGAAACAAATATTTACATGTATTTACATGTATCTAAAAATCTAAATAAATATTTTTACATGTATATTCATATAATTTATATTATATATAAATATATTTAAAATATAAACAACATATTTTTGTTAAATATATACATGCATGCATGTGTTTGTATTTATATATACATAATAAATATTCACAGTACACACACACAGATATCATGTAAACAAAAACTTTTATTTTTTTTAATTGTTTGACAGCACTAGTTATATTACACAAAATATATAATCCAATAAATAATAAAACATTAAGAATATTACAATTATATATCAAATATAACAATCAACAAACAATATCTATTAATTTTGTAATGTATATAAATGTACTTTTACCAAATATTTGTATTTAAATATTAAAATATTTATAAATATTTTATAAAAAAAAGTATTTATATTTTAATATTTTATTAAATATATTCTAAAATATTAAAACAATGTTTATTAAAATAAATTTAACTTAACTAATAGGTAACTAATAGGTTAATATGCAAATTATAATCATATTTGTTTTTATTATTTAGTAATTATTTGAATTAATGTATTATTTAATATTTAAATATGTTTTAAATATTTTACATTGGAAAGTTAATCCCACGTAATTATCGATTAAAGCCTTTGGAACACGTATTGTTCATTTTCAGGTTACAAAAAAACAACAAAAAAAACGTAAAATTCTGTCACTTTCTTTATTGCCCACAAGGTGGCAAGATAGCCCAAGATATTCGTAAGCCTGCACTTTCTTAAAAGAGAAGGATGTTATAAATGTGTGTGTATATATAAGGAAAAGAAAAGAACAAAGCATTCATCTTTTGACATTACTAAACATTTGATGGATTTGCCAAAAAAAATGCTCCTCAGTTAGGACTGTTTAAATATGAATTATATCAATCAGAAGTACATGTTTTGGATCAAGCCAAGTTTTCATAAGGGTTTCAAATCCACAAAATAACTCCTCTTTTGTCCCGCCACATTCGTCAGTCTGACGTCCAGCCCTATAGTTTAGAGCATGCGGAGGCATTCTCTAAAACATTAGCTTGCATTAGCTATTATAATGTTTGCATTAGCTATTATAATGTTTGCATTAGCTATTATAATGTCCATAACAGCAGGTCAGTCATCCGGTGAGTACAGACTGAATCCACAGGTTCACTTCGCTGTGAAGCGTCTCTCTCTGAACAACAGTTATAATCAGCTAAAGGCATTTGAAGGTCAGCACGCATGCTGTTATTTCTGAACGCCACCATTTTTCAGTCATATATTATTCATGTAGGCTATATATATATATAAATGCCATAATGGGAGAGCATTACATGAATGTGTTCAAATATAATACCATACTTCTCTTCTGCACGTCTGCCATGTATACTGTGTGGACAGTATGCAAAACAGAGCACATTATGTGCAAATAATGCAATGTGCTGCTCGGCTTGATGTTGTGTTTTCAGTGATAAATGACCCGATCGTGATTTTTTATATCACTTGCTGTGTTCATAACACTGGCGTAGTGTTCCTGTGCATTATAGACTGTACACTGCCTACTAATCTTATAATATTATACGTTTTTATATTGTATATAATATAATGAAATGTTGTGTTTGTAATCAAATACAAATGGATCAAGATGATGATTAATAATTTTAATGAACTGATGAAATGTATTAATTAGTAAAATGTATTATTTAATTCATATTATAATTTCATGCTTCAGGCTGTTTATCAATTTATTACTATTAATATCTTCTTAACTCGTTTGTTCAGACCGCAAAAAGTAAATATTCATACGTTTTATTTTATATAATAATATTAATTCATATATTTAATTATTAGTTAACAAATAGTTAATATAAACTAATTAATAATATTAATTCATCCATATAAACACAAGCAAAAATGGATTATAAATCACGAAAAACATTATATTGTATTAGTCTATGTTATATTATATATGAGTTTAATATTGGTTTATTATAAGAAATAATACTATTATTAATTATTGTTCAAATGTTGTTACTATAAGCATTATTATAATCTTGACATTATCAGATAAAATTTGGATTCAATATTAAATATTAAACCTTTTATTATTATTTAGAAACATGGATTATATATAATATAATTCATAATAATTCATATTTAGATATTTATCAGTTATTTACACACACATAGTTGACACATTTGATCAGGTTACATATTTGTGGATTACAAATATTACAATTCTATTTTATTAGACGATATTATATTATAATATATCATATTGTATGAGCCTATATTATATTATATTAATCTATATTATATATTGGTTTTATGTCATTCATTTTATTATAAGAAATAATAATATTATTCATTATTGTTAAAAAAAATTGTTATTATAAAGCATTATTATAATCTTGACTTTATCAGACTGTATGCAAAAAAATTATTACAAATAAATGTGTATAATGTTCAATATTAAATATTAAACATTTAATTATTATTTAGAAACATGGATTATATATAATATGATTCATAACAATACATATTTCGATATTTATCAATTATGTACACATATATATATTTGACACATTTTATCAGATTAAAAAATTGTGGATTAGTAATCTTTAGTAGTTTTACTCTGTTGAAATGTTTTACAGGTGTTGGTGCTCATGGAGAGCAGGCACAGCGATAGCCAGATTATCCCACACATGTTCTCCTGCTCTTGCTTCAAGGTTGTGTGGCTCAGGGGGCATCATCATGGTCTTCCTCATCTTTTCTGTTCACTCAGGCAAGGACAGCCTCAATGTCTCTTTCTCATCCATGATCAGATTCTAGTCTCACAGCAGCAATGAGGGTCGTGATGGACGGCAAAGACAGGTGAAGGTGGGCATGGTGGTCAGCTGCAGAATTGCCACAGCTGTGTTGAGATGACAGTAGGATGTGGGTTCACCGCTTGTAAATACATGATTGTTTTACGTGTTGTTGACTTGTAAATGTATGTGTTTATTGTGATTGTTATATTTATTCATTCTTTTACTCATTTATTCATGTTTATTGTTGTTATCAGTACATAAAATATAATTATTTCATTAACTTATGCATGAATTCATTGGTTGAATGAAAATGTTGATGTATTCACTTTGGCTGCATTTGTCTTGTGTATAGTCATGCATAGCTATGGCATATGACAAAAATTACATTTTGCTTGTTTTACTAAAACATAATTTCCAGTAAAAAATATATATATATATATATATATATAGATATAGTCTGCATTTATCATTATTAGTGTAGTGTTGTAATAGCTACTAATGCATTCTGGAGGTAATCATATTTTTAAAGTAGTAATACTTACAATTACTTACAATGCTAAATTTTTCCAGTATAAAATAAACAGTCTTCTCCAAAGTCTAGATATTTGAGCAGCTGCACTACATCTCCTTTATCAAGGCATTGCAAAGCTTGAGGAAAACAGTACTAGGTAGGGTTGTCGAGTTTCTGATGCTATGAAGTGTTAGTGCACCTTTTGTTTTTCTTATTTATTGCACAACTTATAATTGCATACAAGATCAGGAAAAGAAGGTTGTATCTTTAACAATAAACAATCATGATGACAAAAAAAGGAAAACACTTCAAAGTGTGAGATTACATACACAGGAAAAAAAAGCAAAATGACAAGGTTAAATCCTTTTCTAAATCATAATCTTCATATGATCATAGTGCATCAAAAATAGCATTTTTGATGTTGTTTTTGTTATTTATAAGCCTGAGGGATGAAACGAGACTGAAATTCAACAAGAAACATAAAATATTTACAAATGTAACGTTAAACCTGTCGCTCGTATCTTTTATGTTGTTGCGCTTGTTAAAACGTCATAGGTCACATGATAACGTAAACATGGCGGATCGCATTTATACTCACCGAGTTTGATACTGTCGAGTTTAAAATTAAGTACCTACTCATTGAGGATGCGATTTCGAACGCAGCCAGCCTCTTTACCAAGCGTAGGGAAATTATGGGCGTCATAATCCTGATTGACGCAGGCTTGAGCCAATCACCGCTCGCTGTGACGTCATGGCGTCCAATAGAATGCGAGCAGCACTTCAGTGGGCGGATTCGATCCTGTCGCGTGAATACACACCGAGAGACGAGGGAAGAAACCGGCACGACTGTCTAAAAAGCAGACATTCTCACAACCTACAGTCTAATATTACCAGCATTATTGTCGGAAGTCATTCTGTTTAGCCTGTCGAGTTTGAAATGTTACAGTTTAGGTTCTCGAGGGCGTTAAAGGAGTTTTGCAAACCCAATCTTAGGCGCCTTTGGAAAACTAGTACAGATAATACAGCAGTCGCCGGAGGATGCGCTTCTTCATATAGACGATCCCTGTGTACGCGGACAGATGGGACCAACGAGAAGTGAGTAGAGCTGAAAACCAGCTCAAAACCTCAGTGACCCATGCGAGGGGTTCATACAACCTCTCTATTGTTGATGTCAGGTTTGGTTTCACTTTAAAACTGGATGGAATTTGTCCATTCATTCCTTCATGCCTTCATTCATTCATGCATTCATCCATTCATTCCCTGCAAATGATTCCCAGGCCTAGTTCACAATGATAGATGTGAAGGGGTTTTGTTGTATATTTAGAGCTTTAGATATTTGAGATTTACTATAAGGTTGTCAAGAGGTTTAGAACAGAGTGCTCAAAGAGAAAAAGCGTGTATAATGAATGAGGGCCAAATTCCCAGGGGCCCTTCTGATGTCCTTTGTGAGTAATCAGAAAGGTTGGGCTTTTAGGTCGGGTTTTCCATTTTTTTTTATAAAAAAAATGCATTTCTCGGTATGAATCAGGGTCATGGACATGTGGAATGTTCTAGAATCTTTCAGATATATTTTACCAAAATATTTGACAGGAGAGGAAATGTCAAGAATCAGTAATTGATCAACCTGTATTGACTGTTGTATTTTTAAAATAGCCTTTATTTGCCTAAATTATTTGGTAGACTGAATAAAACCAGCTGATTACAATCCTTGTCCAATTCTAAAACCAAGCTGACAACTTTAATTTTTTTTTATATTTTATAATATTTTTGATTAAATTGCAAATGTTTACTTCAATCAAATGTTTTTTTCATCCTATTTTGTTATCATTATTATTATTATTATTATATTATAATTATGATATTTTAAATTGTAACATTTAATTTTGTTTTATTATTTATTTAAAATGATTACACAAACACACATATAATGTAATATCAGTATTCATCCTTGGTTTATATTTACTGTAAAAATAAAATACTAATCAATTTTAAAATCACTCAATCTGTATCAGGCTCAGAGTCAGAATCTCTTTGGAACATGGTAAATCGTTCAGGTTCAGATGGGGTTATTGAGTTTAAAAGCATGTTAGCTTCTGTACAGCCAGATCAGCCACTTCCTCTTCCTGTAACGATGGCATTCAAAGCTCGGAAGTGTTGAGACCGGGGTTTCCTCGGGAAAACGTCTAAATCTACTGCTCTCTAGTTGACCTTTGAGTGTGCACTGAATGTGTCATAGTAGCATGTGCTGTCATTTTAGTATGCACTGCTTTCATTCACTCAGTATGCGTGTGTGTTTGTCCTTGGACAGACAGATTGACCTTTCTGTCAGTGACTTGTGGAGGTCAGGTCTCAGTTTATTGTAACATCTGTAAGTTTACGTCTAGGGAAACACTGTCATTGTTGAAATTCATTTGTGTGAATGAGCCAAAAGGTAGTGGGCTGCCCTGTCGGTTATTTACAACACCTTCTAAGACAGTGAGTGATGAATTTGAAACACTCTACATAGGCAACAATTATTTGTAATACAATTAGCATGCAGGAGAATTGATTTTGGTGGAGTTTGCTGGTAGCGTGTTGCTAAGCTAACAGCTTAATACTGAAATGAGCAAATAGCACGCAGAATTTGCACGTTAATTTCAGGAGAATTTTCTATTAGCAAGGTGCTGCTAGGTTAACATTAATACAAAAAAAAGTGACAGGAGATACAATTTGCAATTGATTTGAGTTTGCTGTTAGCATGTTGCTTCACTTACATCATAATACGCAAATAAAGAATTAGCACTGGAGAAACGATTTGTAATTTATTTAAACAGATGTTGCCAATAGCATGTTGCTATGCTAACATTGTATTACTCAAATAAGGAAGTAGCACACAGAAGATACAATTTCCACTTGATTTCACTATATCATTTTAATAGTTAGCTTAGTTTACTAAATAAGTAGTGCTCAAAAAAATGTAGTACATGAAATATGATTTGTAATTAATTTCAAGAGAGTTTACTGTTACCATGTTGCTAAGCTAACATAATACGCAAATAACGAATTAGCACACTGGAGATACAATTTGCACTTGATTTCAGTAGAATTTTAATAGTTAGTTTAGTTTAATAAGCTAACATTAATGCTCAAAAAAGCTCACAGGAAATATGAGTTGCAATTGAAATCACGAGTTTACTGTTAGCGTGTTGCTAAGCTAACATAATATGCAAATAACAAAGTAGCACACTGGAGATATGATTTACAATTGATTTTAGTAAAGTTTGCTGTTAGCATGCTGCTAAGCTAACATTATAATATGCAATTAAGAAAGTAGCGCAGGAGATATTATTTACAATTGATTTTAGTAACGTTTGCTGTTAGCATGTTGCTAAGCTAAGAATATGTAAATATTGAGTAAAATAGTAGGCTATGATTTGATTAGGTTAAACTTTATAACTAAAAAGTACTGTAATGAAGTATTAGCATCTTGTATGGATTTTTCCCCGGAGTGCGTTCTACGATCGGCATTTCCACATTAAATTAAGCCAAATTAAGTGTCTTAGAAGGTAGCGTGATTAATTTTAGAAGTCTTTTCAGGATCACACATTATGGTGCCTAAAATGTTGCCTATGTTGTCAGCACACTAGGATTTGGAACACCTTAGTAGTCATTAGAGACTGACGTAAGGTGGTTGTCAATGGCAACCTCACATTCGGCCAGATACTTAATTAATTCTGTGAAGTCAGCCCTTCCTTTTTTAGCCCAGCTTATTGGTTCAATGATTGAACACACCAATAGATCATTTGCGAACATGATATTATTTTCATCTCTTTCTCTACACATCACACTTTCGCTTTTATTGTGTTCATAAGCATCATAAAATGCTCTCAGGCATGTTTGCAAGGCCTCCTCCTTATTCTCTTCACTGTAATTTGTGGTGTCAGGTTTCTGAGGCACATATGCTCTGTCCTGAGGGAGTTTACCCAGTATGTGGCCTCTTGATGGCTTCGCTTTTACACCAGACAAAGCTGGTGTTATTCGGATATATTTGCACCAGAGATAACTGGTGTTATAATAACTTAGATTTTTCACCTGGCGGATGATTAACAGGGCGAAAAATCCCATGTTTGCATTTAATTTCCAGAACACTATAGCTACCAATAAGAGCAGCCTAGCATTATATGAGGTTTTTTTATGTTGATTAATATTATCCAGTATTATCACTTTTATTGTTGCACGGCAAAAAATCACAAACATCAAGAAGAATTTCCAGAAATTTCAGAAGAAATCTACAAAATTGGGAGTTTCGCTTAATGCGTAAATGTTTCCCATGCAGATTTCACTTGTGTTCGAGTTCGCCATGTTAACCAACAAAAAACAGCTAATTCCACTGCACTTTTATAGTAGAAAAGACCTAGCATGCAAAAATAGTAACAAAAAATCATCATCTGAAGGACCATTCAGATTCACACCATTGACAAACTGTCACTGTTTTAATAATCACTGTAATTGAATGGGAATACGGAAGTCAACATCACAATTATAGCTATAACGGCACAGAGAAACCTCACAAAATCACAGAAGGATTCTTTCTAGATGATGAACAATAAAAACTTGACAGCTAATCAGAGTCCACCCAACTCTTGCATCTAAAGTGGCAGACAACAAATTTGCTGTGCGCAATTATAATAAACAGAACATTATCTTTGGTTGGTGTGGATGCTAATATATTTATTGTAATCATTATATTTATAGTTTGTGTTAATGGGCATTCATATCGGTTTCCGAGTGATAATTAAAAAATATTCTTTTTTTGATCGATAATGTGAACAATATATTGTACCATAAATGTAATTTTTATAGTAAACAAAAATAGTTTAAACTAAAATAAATCTGAATTTTACCTAGTTTAGTGGGTTTTGTTGGTTTTAACGCAAACCCTGTGAACACTAAACCACTCACCTCAGACTCGCTGACATCCGAGGTTTATCTGACATGACGGCACCAGCTGACACGTGAGTGTGTGTGTGTGTGTGTGTGTCACGCTGGCATCTCCACATGCATTTCTGCAGTGAAATTGTGCCAGTTTGTTCCCACTATCATGAGCCTAAACGAATCCTGCGAATAGTGAAGGGAAGTAGTATTTTCGGACACGTCACATTTTTCCAGGATGTTCTTTTTTATGTGTAGTGGGATATTAGAAATAGTAAA
This sequence comes from Gymnocypris eckloni scoliostomus, assembly GCA_027564155.1. Lineage (NCBI taxonomy): Eukaryota > Metazoa > Chordata > Actinopteri > Cypriniformes > Cyprinidae > Gymnocypris > Gymnocypris eckloni. Next base: position 14,004,604 of record CM050418.1, on the reverse strand, counting down.
CCATTGTAATACCATAGTACTTTTCAGTTTGTGGCAGCTGGTTCATTTTCTGGTGCTTTAGTCACTGCCGGCCAAAATATGCTGCAGTGAATCTATAAGCATGCGATCCTGTGTGAATATCAGCTGTTTTGCCGGTTGTTTGACCAATTCTCATTGAGGTGGAAGAAGATAATGAATATATTGTTACAGAATTATTTCACTTCCAGGTGTTCACACAAATGCATACACATATACACATACACACACACACACGTATACACACACGCACACACACGCATACACACACACAGCTGTCCCCGCAAGGATGTTTAGTCATGGTTTATGAATCTTTTTTGTGCCATTATTTTAATTCCTTACATTGACTTTCTTTCTTTTTAACCTTTGCTTTCACACAAACACACACTTTTTAAATATTCACTGTACTGTTCACTTGCAATTGTACTTGAGTGATTTTTATTTTTTATTTTGATATATTTGTTCATTTATTGGTTTCTCATGGACTAAAAACTTTGGATTTCAGCCTTGATTTGAAATGGACCTCATATGTTGAAATGTAGGTTAGATGTTGATATTGCGGCTTAAGGAGGGTGACAAAATGTCCAATAAGTACAATCATTTACTGTTTTCAAACATTGTATAATAAACAGCAGTTATGTCATAAAAAATCGTGACTATTATTTAAAAGTATAGAATTAACTGAAAGTGTTTAGCCATTTTAGAAGCAACCTATTGGGGATGCTAATCAAGCTAATTCCTGTCTTTAGCAACTTTTCTAATCTCATATAACTCATCCATCACTAAAACAAATAAACAGTGTTTGTTTAGCTGTGTCATCAAGTGGATTATTTCCTGTGTGTTTGTGTGTAAAAATAGCTGCGTCAGAAAGTACGTTTGACGCGGTGCATTAGCGAGGATCAGGACTGAGACCTTGCTAGGAAGTGAAGGCTTAACTCTCCGTCAGCATGAGAGGGGAGGGGTTATGTGTCCTGGGTTAATGTCTTTTTGCCAGGTCTGACAGCCTGCCTCAGAGCACTGGCTGTGTTTGTACACAATAGTGTGTGTCTGATAAAGGGGTGTGAACCTACACTGATCTTACGGATCGGTTCGATTATCATGTCATCGATTCGGTTCAATTCGATATCACGGTGAATTGACAATGCTCTGCATCCTCAATTTTCAATTTTACTTCACATGCATACAATTTTGTTAATAAATACAAGCAGTCAGATATATGAACTGAACCTTTCATTTTACCTGCTCAAAGAAAACACGCTTCTTGAATGTATCAAACAAATCTAAGTCTGGGCCAGAAGACAACAGGAGCATTTAGAACAAAAACACAAAAGTAAATACTAAATACTTGGCACTGACAGGGTTAACAGCACAGGGTGAAAACGGCTGATGTGGTTTCTCAAGTTAATTGTATGTATTACCCCCTGCATATTTTATTTGTGCGTGACATGACTTACACACAGCGTGTCTTCTCCAGGTTGCTCATAAAAGCCAGATGTCGGCTTTTGAAGTAGTTGGAACAGTTTTAATTATACGCACACTCGCGTCTCACCTCCCTCCGCCATTGTATGCTCCTGCGACAAAGCATGTATGCGACAAATGACGTCAGAAAAGCTTCAGTACATTATAATCGGTACCGTTATGGTCTATTACTGAACCGATACCGAATCGTCCTCGTCTGCATCGCGATGCACCGTAGAAACGGTTAATTTCGCCACCCCTAGTCTGATAGCATTTTATCAATAGTCTGGAGTGTTGGGGTAACACATCACAAGTTACATAATCATATTACTTTTTTTAAGTAACTATTAAAGTAATGCATTACTTTTAAATGTACAACATATATAAATAACCAGAGATGTCAAAAGTACACACATCCTTTACTCAAGTAGGAATATATGTACTCGTGTTTAAAAATACTCTGGTAAAAGTAGAAGTACTGACTACACTTGTTTACTCAAGTTGATATAAAGAAGTATGTGCTCTGACATGTACTTAAGTAAAAAGTACCCATTACTACAACCTGTTTTAGTGTCATGCTGGTTACTGGACCTCACATCATATTGACACATTAATACAAAATAAATCGCATTTAATATTGTTAGCTAATGAATGTATCATGACTAAACAACTATCACGTAAGAACAGGGCAGGACTGGGACAAATTTCAGGCAAGGAAATCTCACACTTATCCAGGCCATCCCATACACCCAAAACAAATTCTGAAAGCACGGATAACCCTTTTTTTGTATGGCCATCACATACATTTAAAAAAAAATGTTTAAAACCTTAGGCTTGGGTCATGCAATATAATTAAAGGTTCTCTATCGAACTGCACCTTCACTTTCATTTTCCTTTTCAGTCTCTTCATTTTCCATTATACATCTCTACATCTCACTTTGTGTGTTTACTTTTTTCATTCATTTTCTTGACCTGTCACTTTTCTCATCAGCCATCTACTGTTATGAACATAACTCTCTCCACCTTGTTGCAAAACAACCACCTCATTGTATTCTGTTTGCAAACACATAACTTTATTTTAGTTCAATTAAAAATATCACATTATAACAGTGCTTTTCAAACTTGTTCCTGGAGACCCACAGCTCTGCACATTTTGCATTTTCCCAAGGAACAGGATTGAAAACCACTGCATTATAAGATACCCTCTCACATTGTAAAGAGCTTTGAGTGTCTAGAAAAGCGCTAGGCTATATAAATGTAACAAATTATTATGTTATTATGACCATGTGTTGGTGTTCTATCTTATAATGACTTATATACTATGGATTTAACGAAACAATGCTTTCTAAATTGCTTAAATGTCAAAATTAGTACAATAATAGTTACATCATGACAATATCTTTGATGAAAAATCCTAATCTTGTACATGTTATTGCATTATCACGAGTAATATTTCTCTCTTACCAAAATCAACCATGGTTTATTACAGTAAAGTAAATGTAAAAGTGTTGTTGTTGTTTTTTTTTGTCAGATTGATTACAATCAGTTTCAATTTACAAGTTACAACCATAGTTTTACTACACATTTCATGGTTAGACTATGGTTAGTGTAGCAAAACCATGGTTAATTTGTGGTCATCATGGTTTAACTAGTAACCATGGTTTTTGGTTTGAATTTTTGTAAGGGTTGGGTTGTTATCTGTGCTCCCTCTAAACGTATTATAAAAATATTTGTCTGCTACATTTCTACTGCACAGTAGATAATAATGATGTTCTTTATCATACAGCATTTTGAGTGATGATAGTAATTTAGTTTAGTTTACAGTAGACTATTATTAATCAAGTAACTTTCCCCAACACTAGGGCTATAGACTGAAATCACCAAGGCCAATTTATCAACCAAAAATTGTAATGTTCTGAGATATTTGTTTCCATCTGTGCCATTTCCTGAAGTTATTATTGATGTATGTCATTAATTAACCTATTATCTAATTCAATCAAGGTTAGTTTGTTTTTAAAACTTTCTTTTAGAACATATGCATTCGTTTGAGTTGATCTATATGTTTATTTATTTTGCCAGTGATTTATATGTCTTGATGTCTCATTCATTTCTGTTTTTTCCCCCTCTCTCTCATTTGGTTGTCTACGTACTTTACATTTGTTGTGTAAGTATCTGGTTCCTTTTTATTTGGTGTCTTTCTTCCAATGATTTGCTTTGCTTGGTTTTCCCTGCTGAAGAACATTCCCATTCCGTGTTCTAAAACCACATGCATCATCCTGAAATTACATCGCAATGCCTTGGTGACCATTGTTTCAACCCACAATGGATTTAAGAACAATATTTTCCCACCAACTTAAATAACGTCCAAACACTCTTCAGTTCATTTCTGGATGGTTTGTGGTCAGAATATTAATACTAATATTCAATATTAGTGCTCTTTTTCGAGGCCATATATGGGATTGTGTAGCTGTCCCAGAATGCAATCTATTGTTGGAACTTCTGAATCTGCAGTAGGAAGTTTTATTCCCAAATGCTTTAATTAGATCCTGCTTAACATATTCAAATTTCGCAAACCTGAATTATGTTAAATAACCACCTTTTCTAACAGACTAACTTTTTCTGTGGAAAAATGGGTTTCAGATGATCTCACAATGCCAGTCAATGGTAAAAAGCATTTTCCCAAACTTTACGCACATATGTAGATGCGTTATATCTAGCTAATAAACAATTTAGCTAATGCTAAACAACTTGCGTAGCAAGATTATCCTCAAATTGTTGATCTTCCTTGACAGTTTAAAAATAGAGAAAACTGACGGTAGGAAAAAAAATGTTTATATCAATTGCTCCTCTAGTGGCAGACTTTGAAATTACGACTTGTTACTTGCATGGGATATATTTTGGGCTTAATGCTTTTTTGAAAATTATGACTTTTTGAACAATGAAATTGTTTTTTCTAAAAAAACAAAACATCTTTGTTATCCATTGTGAAACCTACTGACTGGCATAATGAGATTAATTCTGAAACTAAGATGACATGAAATCTCAGTACGACCTCTCCTGCTGTTTATAAACACTTTTCCTTGAATAAATAATCTATTTTTGTTTTCTGTCTGCTTACTGGTTTTTCTGTGTATCTTTTCACGTCACAGGAGAAGGAAGGCAGGCATTTTGCCCAGCCTGGAAGATCTGCTGTTTTACACCATTGCAGAAGGCCAGGAGAAAATTCCAGCTCACAAATTTACCACGGTAAAACCACACCCCAGCTGGCCAAGGAGAACAACGCCATTGCTACCATATCTCTTATAGCACAAATCTTGGTTTATAGGCCAAATAGGCCTTGTTTAGTCTCGTGTAGCCAGACCTTGATGACTGACGGCTGAAGGTCTGGAATAGATGGCAGGTTTCATTGGTCAAGGCCCGCCCATGAGGCCGTTTAACCGACATGTCAAACAACCAATCACAGTTCGTTTCATTCAGCGTGACGTTTCGTGGCGTGGAAATGTCGCCACAATAACAGATCTAACTCTCGGACATATTTTAAAGATTCTATGCCGCAAACTTTAAATATTTTGCATACTTTTGAAAATCCAGCGTGTTAGTTGACCCTGATAAGCATTCGCCGTCACATTTGTAAACACGATGACTTTCTTCTTTCGTGAGGGGGTTTGGCGCCACGGTATCTTTGTTTCCAGGCGGAACGTTAAAGAATGCGACACACATGTCTCCCGGAAATCCTGTATAATTCAACCAATCCGACAATGACTTTGACACTCGGGAAGTTTTTCCAGATAAGTGTGCCATATGCATCAGACGTTTAGCCAACGGTCTGTGGGCTGTCTGAGGCTGAGACTAGGCCTTGTTGTGTCTATGTTGTTCATTGGGTTTTAAACAAAACACAAGAATTGTTTTAAATGTAGTTTAAATGTTGTTGCTTTTCAGGCGCTGAAAGCCACAGGTCTGCTTACTGGAGACCCTCGTCTTAAGGAGTGTATGGAGATGTTAAAGGTCACCATGAATACCTCATCTGATGGCGCTCTGGATAGACATCTCTTCAAAAAGTAAATATATTGACTATATTAAACTTAACCCTGTTTGCTTAAAGATCGAAATGAAAACTGACGTACAGTATTTGGTTTAATAAGTATATTTTGGCTGGAGTGTCCATTTAACATATTTAGCCTTCAAACTGAAGTCGCAGTGTAATATTCAGATGGCAAAATCCCGTAGCTGTTATTAAAGCATGAGGTTTCATATATCAGCCATTTTCCAAGGACACATTAAATCAGGGGTCACTGATTTTTTTAAAGTCCTGCAGTATATGAATTATTTAGTTTCACTCAGAAAATACATAAAAATGGCTTAAGGCCTGAACATAACATTAAACCAAGTTTATTATTAGTGCTTGTAAAACCATAAAAGAAAAACATTTCAGTTGACAAATTTTTTTTAGTTTGAGTTGAAATACTAAAACTACATGAACTACAAATAAAAAATGTAAATTACAAAAGTACTCAATAAATTATTGAAACTTGGTGACAACAAAACAAAGTGAAAATAGTACATTTACTAATAAAATCGAATTCAAAATATTAACAAAAACTAAATATAAATCACCCTAATATAATACAGCCTCATACAGTGCCAATAATGTTACTTTTTTTCTAGAATGACCTGTGGTTGTATTATAGTTATGACAATTTAGTATTCAGTTAATCTTGAAAGCAAAAATTTGTTAAGAAGAAATCATGAAATAGTTTATCATAGTCAAATAATTCTGTTTTATCTTCTGTTTCTGTTTATCTTCCTAAAGTGTTATGTTTTTTTTATCGTTAATGTTGTTCTAATGTCAGTTTGAGTTTGCATGAATGTACTGATGATAATACAAATAAATCATGATATTCACTTTTCTCTTTCTTCAGGTGTGTGCAAAGCAATATTGTGTTGCTAACACAGGCTTTCCGTAAAAAGTTTGTCATTCCCGACTTTCAGTCGTTTACCTCTCACATCGATCAAATGTATGAGAGCGCTAAATTACTGTCGGGTGGCCAGGTACGCTTATAATCCAACGCAGTGTGAATTTCTGATGCTATTTGTTTACAGATTGTTTTTCATTGTGTTTTGTCATGTTTTTCTTGTATTAGGTGGCAGATTACATTCCTCAGCTAGCGAAATTTAGCCCTAATCTCTGGGCCGTTTCCCTGTGCACTGTAGATGGCCAACGGTGAGATTTCTATCTTTAGTACAATTGCTACATCGTTTTAATTTTGCGTGATTTTTTTTCTTTTCTGGCGAACAAATTAATTTATCATGCACTTATGCTGAGCTCTGGAGGAAATCTAAACTTGACATTTTGCATATTTCAGATACACTGCGGGTGACACGAAAGTCCCATTTTGTCTGCAGTCGTGTGTGAAACCGTTAAAGTACGCAATTGCTGTTCATGATCACGGCATTGAATACGTGCACAGCTTTATAGGGAAGGAACCCAGCGGCCTTCGTTTCAACAAACTCTTTCTTGACGAAGATGGTAAGAATTTCTAAGATTAATGTTTCTAAGAAATATTTTCTGTGAAGAAATAGCTAGAATGAAAATATTGGTGATGTTTTATTTAATTCCAAATTCTAGGGCTGTCGCGGTGAAGGAATTTCCCTTGCGGTAATTTTAAGTGGCTCAATAGTGCGGTATGCGGTATTACCACCATATATACACAGTCACCGGCCCCTTTATTAGGGACACCTGTTCAATTGCTTGGTATCACAAATTGCTAATCAGCCAATCACATGGCAGCAACTCAATGCATTTAGGCATCTAGATGTGGTGAAGACGACTTGCTGAAGTTCAAACCGAGCATCAGAATGGGGAAGAACGTGGATTTAAGTGACTTTGAATGTGGAATGGTTGTTGGTGCCAGACGGGCTGGTCTGAGTATTTCAAAAACTGCTGATCTACTGGGATTTTCACGCACAACCATCTCTAGGGTTTACTGAGAATGGACCGAAAAAGAGAAAATATCCAGTGAGCGGCAGTTGTGTGGATGAAAATGCTTTGTTGTTGTCAGAAGATAATGGACAGACTGGTTAGAGATGATAGAAAGTCAACAGTAACTCAAATAACCACTCGTTACAACCAAGCACTGTTCCCTCTAAGCTGCGCACACGCGCGGCCGCGCACTTCTTCCACCACGGCCACGCAGAGAAATAATGTGCTGCAAAGATGAGTTGGAAAAGCCATTTGATTGTATTCTAGTAAGAATTGAAAGAAAGAAAATAATTGCAATGCTCGGGTAAACCGCTATAGCGCTGGTGCCGCTATAGAGTTAGAACCGGTGAATGCGGTTTACAGGTTTCATAGAAAGAGAAAGAATGATGTGTGCCAAACGAGTCGCTGTAAACCGAATACGTCAATGGTTGTGGACGAAATAGCTCAAATCGAGAGCCAACGCAAACGCTATGACATGTGAAATAAAACGTCCTCATGTATTAAAGAAGAGTGGCTTGATTAAGTGCTGGAAATAGAGGATGATGGGCACAGAACGGTAACAAAACTCAGAGACATGTACAGTCACACACAGGTGTATTGTGCAAACTGCACTTCTTAGCGATGTTTAGGTAGAATTCACGTTCACTTTTTAAAATAACATTTAACTTATAGATCTCAGTTTAAATGCTTCAGTTTGTTTTCTATTCTCTTCTATCAGTTTAAATGCTTCAGTTGTTTTGATATTATATTATGTTATTATAAACCTAATCAATTGACCTTGTTTTTGAATGAAGTCACTTACGCTCATCAAGGCTGTATTTATTTGATCAAAATACAGAAAAATAAAACCAGTAATATTGTAAACTCTTAGGCTATTGCAATTTATAATATTGCTTTTCTATTTTAAAATGTATTCCTGTAAAGCAGAGTTGTATTTTCAGCATCATTACTTTAGTCTTCAGTGTCACATGATCCTTAAGAAATCATTCTAATTTTATGATTTATTATCAGTTTTGAAACCGTTATGCTGCTTAATATTTGTGGAAACTTTTTTTATCCTTGATTAGGCATTATTTAAAAATATAAATATTTTCTAACAATATAAGTCTTTACTATCTCTTTTTATCAATTTAACACATCATTGCTGAATAAAAGTATTAATAAAAAAATAAGAAAGAAAAATGTACTGACCCTGAATTGTAGTGTATATTGTAACACAAAATGTAAATTTTTAATAAACACTGTTCTTTTTACATTTTTTATTTCTCAAAGAATCCTGAAGAATATCACAGGTCCCAAAAAATATTAAGCAGCAGACATTTTTCCAACATTGATTATAAATAAGAATATCAGAATGATTTCTGATGGATCATGTGACACTGAAAATTCAGCTCTGCTTCACAGGAATAAATTACATTTTAAAGTAGAAAAATAGAAAACTTTTATTTTAAATTGCAATAATATTTCACAATATTATTTTGTGAAATAATATTCAGTATTTTCTAAGAAACTTTTCCCAAAAGATGCCAACCTTTTGAACAGCAGTGTATTGTACTGTAAAAATGTTTTCTCAGGTAACCTAACATGGGCATGATTTAGTTACGTCAAGGGTCAAATCAAATATAAATAGCACATTAAAGTTACACACTTTTTTTGCGCGCGCTGTACAGGTCTGGTATAAAGAATGTTTTTGCTCAGGTGGCTGAAATGTTCGCCCAATAGAGAGAATTTTTGCTTAGCAAGAGAAAAAAATTAGAGGGAACATTGCAACCAAGGTATGCAGAATACCATCTCTGAATACACAACACGTCGAACCCTGTAGCAGATGGGCTACAGCAGCAGAAGACCACACCGGGTGCCGCTCCTGTCAGCTAAGAACAGGAAACGGAGACTACAATTCACACATACTCACAAACATTGGACAATAGAAGATTGAAAAAACGTTGCCTGGTCTGATGAGTCTTGATTTCTGCTGCTACATTCAGATGGTAGAGTCAGAATGTGTCTTAAAGAACATGAAAGCATGGATCCATCCTGCCTTGTCTCAACGGTTCAGGCTGGTAGTGATGGTGTAATGGTGTGGGGGATATTTTCTTGGCACACTTTGGGCCCCTTAGTACCAATTAAGTATCGTTTCAATGCCACAGCCTACCTGAGTATTGTTGCTGACCATAGTCCACAGTCACCAGATCTCAATCCAATTGAGCACCTTTGGGATGTGGTGGAACGGGAGATTCACATCATGGATGTGCAGCCGACAAATCTGCAGCAACTGTGTGATGCTATCATGACAATATAGACCAAAATCTCTGAGGAATGTTTCCTTGTTGAATCTATGCCATGAAGATTTAAGGCAGTTCTGAATGCAAAAGGGGGTCCAACCCAGTACTAGCAAGGTGTACCTAATAAAGTGGCCAGTGAGTGTGTGTGTGTGTATGTATGTGTATATATATATATATATATATATATATATATATATATATATATATATATATTAGTGGTGGTCGTTATCGGCGTTAACGCTGCGTTAACGTGAGACTCTTATCGGCGATAAAAAAAATATCGCCGTTAATCTATTCTCAAAGTTGGGTTGGGAGCTGGGTCTATACTACGCAAGCTATGATGACTTTCACCCTGATATTTTAGCGCGGATGTATACCTAGCCGAATTGCACTGTCTTCGAACGCGGATGTATACCTAGCCGAACGAGTCTTCGAACTAGAGGCTCGCAGTCCGTGATGGACAGATTGTTAACGGCTGGTCTATGTGGTAATACAATCGGGCACGACATCCAAACGCTCACCTATCATTCATCAACCTCAAATATGGCTTTTCATCTGAAAGATGTATGTAGTAGCAACTTTACATGGCCGCTCAATATGATGTTAACTAGAGAAATGTGCGCTATTGAAGTGTTTGTGTGGAAGCGCGTTTGCTGCAGGACAGGCTCCGGTGCGCTCACTTGCTCCTAAAATCTCCGTCATTTTTGGTCATACAGATAAAAGTAGCCTAATACATCTTTCGAATCTTTCGAATGATGTCAGCCACCTGTGTGTATGCCTAACGTTACTGTGAAATTACCACATCAAACGTGACGTGCTAACATGGATGCAGCTATGAAGCCGCCGGGTTTGCTTCAGGGAAAATCTATTTTTAAGAAGCTTCCCAATGGAAACTGTAAACAGTTCATCACGACCTCTTGTGTATCCCTACAGTTCAAAATTCATGTTTAACTGAATAAACAGTTAGTAAACACAAGTACATCTTATTGAACATAATTTATTTTCATCACCAATTATCATAGTAGAACAGCTTTCTCAAGCAGTTTGTGATGCATTTTGGAAACAGGAGATGAGCCCCTGGTCTAATGCGCCACCTGGCTTGAGAAACCCGTTCTCAAAGACTTACTTTTAGTCATTATTTGGGTAGCACACATATTCTGAATGCCTTCGGCAGAATTCAAATGAGCCATTTTAATCTAGATTAATCTAGATTAATTCCAAGATTACAGTGAGATTAATCTAGATTAAAAAAATTAATCTATGCCCACCACTAATATATATATATATATATATATAGGGGGAGAGTTGCAACACTTTTTGCATTTCGTCTAGTTTTTTAATTTTTCAGAGACTGTTTGCATAATTTTTATAAAAAAAAGCAACGAGTGACTAGTACTCACCCACATTGCTCTAACATGTGCACATATGATTATATACACACTTATACTTGAATAGACAAATTCAAATGTTGCAACTGACCCCACAAGAGGGGACGAAAAACCATTGAAACCATTCTTAAATATAATTTTTCAGTTTCTTTATTTTATTTATGCATAGACCTGGTCTTAAATAAGTTAAATTGGCTGTATAAAAACAAAGAATATTAAATATTCAAGTAACATTTAACAACCTTGTCTTGGTTAATTATTACAATACATTTGAACTACAAAATATAAATTTAATCAGAATCAAGACACTAACATTTGATAATAGACTACTTCTGTTGGCATCTGTGAAAGGTTACTGAACCAAGGCCAGTTGCATGAACTTAGTCACTGTCTTAAGAACTAGTTCGACCAACTAGCAGTTAACCAAGTGTATCAATGTTGTGGTGAGGGACAGCATGATGGGACGGTTGCAGAGACATGTTGCAACTGTGTCTACCTTGACAGCCGTGATATAACTTGATATAATAGCTTGACACAATAACTTTGACACATGCAAGCTATGCCTATTAGAAGCTAAGAAAACACAGATATGTTTTTACAATGCTTCACGCAAACAACTTAGACAGTAAGACAAAAAAATCTGATGATTAAAAAAATACTTTTACCATGAAAATATTTTTTTGTTAAAGGAATGGTCACATGTGCCTGGTTTTATCCAGGAAGGATGGGGGGCTGATTTGGCATGTGCAGTATACAAATCATCATTGTACCTCATTCCTAATTAAAGAAATAAACCATGTTGCAACTGTCCCCCGTTGCAACCGTCCCCACTGTCCCCATATATATATATATACACTTTTTTTTTTTTTTTACATGTACAATGAAATTAAAGTGTCATCCAATAGTGCACCACTCATAATCTGTGTGTGTATGTGTAACGATGTAAGGAATTCATAAACTGAAACTAAATCGCGTTGAAACAGGAAGAGAAGTATACAGAAGACAATGACAAAATAACGGTCCACATAACAGAACACAAACCTGACAATAAAATTGTTAGGCTATTATTAGCCTATATATATAAAACGGTTAGTGGTTAGTGCTGATCCTCGAATCTGACTGAACAAGATACTTTTTCTGTTGATATTTCACCTGCGTGTTCTAGATGGCTGTCAGTCAGTGCAGTTTCATTGTTTCGCCACAAGGCGGTAAGAGACTGTCTTTAAGTGAGTCTTTAACCATTCATTCAACTGCATGTTCAAAAGCGCTGATTCATTCAAAGAGAGATGTAATGAAACACGCTGTTGAAATCATTTTAACTTTTAAAGGCTCAGCTGACCAGCAGAGCGTCGATGCTAAGACAGATTTCACTTTCCTTGAACATGACAACCTATTTTCTCAAATATACATGACTCGGCCTGAAGGACAGACGCAGTTAATCGCACGATTTCAGTCGATCTTTCTCATTCGCTGTCTGTTTAGGCTTGTTAAGTGCAAATCTACTAGCCTCTGTACAAATCAGCATGGTACACATTGTTATCATTACTAACCTATTTAATATTCAATACACATACATGAAGTGTAAAACGAGAAGAGCATAACCTTACGAAAAAAGAAAACACGTAAATATCGCGGTTGTTGCTGTGGTTGTTGAGACTGTGGACTGTGCATTCCTCTGCGATTATGCTGGAGTGGTGTGGATTATTGTGATGTTTTTATCAGTTGTTTGAGCTCTAATTCTGACGGCACCCATTCACTGCAATGGGTCAATTGTTGAGCAAGTGATTTAATGCTAAATGTATCTAAATCTATATACACCTTGGGTGGCCTGATGATGTGTGAATTTTCAGCAAATTTTCATCTTTGGATGAACTATTCTTTTAATGTTCCAAAAAATATGCTTCATTCACTCTGAGTCATAGATTCAATTCATTTATTGATTCATTCATCTATTTTTCCAGATAAACCTCACAATCCCATGGTAAATGCTGGCGCCATAGTTTGCACCTCCCTGCTCAAGGTAAATCACTTTCTCATCTTTACATCCTTCTACTGTTTAATAAAATGGTTGGGGGGGGGGGGCGAGTTAGCTGTGCTTCCTAGAGAGAATTCCTGTATTTTTCCTAATTTGATAACCTAAAAGTGCCTTGCTGAATGTTTAGCTTGATGTGTTTCTTCAGATGAGAACAGATCAGAGGGACGAATGGATTTAATCTGATTAAATTCCCACTCTCATCAGATTAAGGTTATAAATAATCATGCTGAAAGGATTATATTGAAGAGAGAGATGGGGAAGATAAGGGGAAAATAGCAAACAGATGTGAGCGAGAATGAATGATGGTCATGAATTTGAAAGGGCAGTGTGATAGAATAATAAACACTTTAGAAATAAATTGGCAGAGATGAGAGGAAGACATTGAATAAAATTTTATTCTTCAGAGAGTGGACAGAATTGCATAATATCGTCTTTTTGAAATAAAGCCACAATCTGTAGTTAGCATCAACATCTAATATCTACATTACTACTGCTTTGTTTACCTGTTAACACCATTTTGAACGATATTACAAACATGTATAAGCATATTTATAACTTGTTTTTGTAATTTACGAATTTGTGATGACAGTTTGTGGCGTTAAAGGTAAACCCTTTGCATGATACGCATCTTTCTCAGGCCTGTCGGGCTGGTAATATGTGATGTTTGTGTAAAGGCTGTCTCTGTGGTTTTATTGTTGTTGCGTATTTTACAGCATTAGGAACTGTGGGAAATTTTGACCCTCCAACAGGTCAATGACGTTGGTAATTTCCCTTTCATTTATTTGTTTTTCCTCATTGAACAAATTACAAACCAAGCTAATGCTAAGCTACATTAGCGCAAGTCTAACAAATCCATTGCTTTGACAGAAAATCAAATGTAATTATGTGTTATTTATTCAAAATCAAGCTTTATTTGTGTTTTAATTTTTGTTTTGTACTTTTTAACTTAAAAAATCACGTATTTAGTGAGATACAATACTTTTTTGTGTAAATAAACATTTCTTCAATGTGGAAAAAACGTAAGAGCCTCAAATCAATGCATTACATGAGTTTCTTTAGAAATCTACTAAAACAAACTTATAGACAACACACAGTTGAAATTACTTGACAATTTATTGTTTTTTAATCTTTTAGTCTTGTCTGATTTTTCCACACCCCTTTAACAACTTAAATTTGTGATTCCACAGCAATAATAGTACTTACTTGGCACAAGCACTGTTTGCCTTTATTTCTTTCCATTATGTTACTCAAATCTAGTGAGCTAGAATCCTTTTTTACATTCTTCATTTGAAATGCCTCTAGAGAAATAATTTTACTACAACTGTCAATCTAATTTATAGATTATCTTTCTATAATGTCTATGTATAAATATATTGTTAGTTTCCTTTAACTGGAATGGCTATGCATTGAGAAGTTTGTGTGCAACTCTACAAAACATTTCATGTCTATGATATACCGCATTCATGCAGTTTATTTTTGACTTTCAGCAAGGTGTAAGCAACGCTGAGAAGTTTGACTATGTAAGTATAATAGTACAGTGTAATTATTTTTAGATTCTTACTGTTAATTATATTGAGAACTGCGGCATTTAATTAAGTGTTTTGTTTTAGGTGATGAACTTTATGCAGAAGTTGGCAGGAAATGAATATGTTGGTTTCAGCAATGCTACGTAAGTGATGCTAATAGCAGTGCCATTTCAGATATTTCTTAAGTAAACATTCAATAATAAACAACAGAAACACTGTAAACAATAGAACAAAAATGAAACTGTAGAAATATCCAACAGTAGTGTGAAGTATTCAACTAAACATTTCAAAATTGAAAATATAACAGTAATCAAATGTTAAATAAAACTATCAATATTAAAACAATCAACTAAAAAGTTATGAATAAAACAAGATTATTGAAGTATGTTAAAAATGTAACATTTAATTCAGTGTGTAACATCTCGGTTACATAGGTAACCCTCGTTCCCTGAAGGAGGGAACGGAGACGTACGTCGGACTGACCGACGAATAGGAATCTCGCTAGAGAGGTCAATCAACTTCGAGTGTAACTAAACGAGCCAATGCACATTGGCATGCAATCATATGCAGCAGCTGCTCACCTCGCAGCGCGGGTATATAATGAGCAGCAGGTGCGTTGCATCTTCAGGTTTTCGCTTCGGAGCCGAACAAGTAAGACGGCAGCAACAGCGGGTCCAGCGACTGTGGCGACGGGACGTCGCCTCCGTTCCCTCCTTCAGGAACGAGGGTTACCTATGTAACCGAGGCGTTCCCATTCAGTCGGTCACATTCGACGACGTCGGACTGACCGGCGAATAGAATCCTACCAAAGCGCCACAGGAGCTGCCCCTTCCAGCGCTCTGTAGCAAGCCTCCTGACCCCTTGCTTAAAGGCGGTGGGACAGGGCCAACACAGAGAGTGTCGATCACTGCTGTTCCCCAACCCAATCAGTGAGACTATTGGATAACACTGGGAAGCGTGCCCCTTTCACTGGAAAGAGCGCTGGAAGCCACATCCTTCCCCGCAGGAGTTATGTGGAGAAGTACATATGGACTAGCCCTGTAGGGCTGTACTACATATGGAAGCACTGGGGTGACTCCAACCTGACGAGAGGTGGGTTCTCCCAGAGGGAAAGACACGGATTTGTTTAGGAGCAACCCGTGGAATAACACATATGGGATCCCTGTAGGGTCGCACATATGGGACCCAGCCTAAATCCGGTTCTCAAGGATACAACGGAGTAAAGGCCTGGCGCCGGGCGCTCCGCCACGTCTGGCTGCCGAAGGGTGATTGGAGGACTCAACAGGGTCTGCCTATAGGGACTCTCTGGAGCAATAAGCGTATGTAACGCAGCAAGCCGACACTAAGCCGGTACCTCTCCATGCCTCTGACCTGAGGTGAGAACACGGGAGGAGACCGGCTCGACACAAAGGCTATAGAATCTAGCGAACGTGTTAGGTGTCGCCCAGCCCGCAGCTCTACAAATATCTGTCAGCGAGGCACCACGAGCCAACGCCCAAGAGGATGCCATGCCTCTCGTAGAGTGGGCACGCAACCTGAGCGGGCAGGGCACGCCTTGAGCTTGGTAAGCCAAGGCAATGGCATCCACTATCCAGTGGGCCATCCTCTGCTTGGAGACAGCCTTTCCCTTCTGCTGGCCTCCGTAACAGACAAAGAGCTGGTCTGAGGTCCTGAGGCTTTGAGTTCTGTCTGTGTATAGTCGCATGGCGCGAACTGGACAGAGCAAAGCCAGGGCTGGGTCTGCCTCCTCCAGGGGCAGCGCTTGCAGGCTCACTACCTGGTCCCTGAAGGGAGTGGTAGGAACCTTGGACACATAGCCAGGCCGGGGACTCAGTAGCACGTGGCCGTCACCCGGCCCGAACTCTAGGCACGATTCGTCAACCGAAAACGCCTGCAGGTCCCCTACCCTCTTGATGGAGGCCAATGCAACCAGCAACAAGGTCTTCATAGACAGAATCCTTAAGTCTGCTGACTGCAAAGGCTCAAAGGGAGCAATCTGGAGTGCTCGAAGCACCAGAGCAAGGTCCCAAGAGGGTATGGAGGGGGGTCGAGGAGGATTTAACCGTCTTGCCCCCCTAAGGAACCTGACGACCAAGTCGTGCTTACCAATCGACTTACCATCGATGTGGTCGTGGTATGCGGATATAGCGGCAGCATGAACCTTGAGGGTGGAGGGAGACAGCCTACGCTCCAACCCCTGCTGCAAAAAGGAAAGCACGACACCGATCGAACATCTTCGGGGGTCTTCTCGGCGAGAAGAACACCACTTGACCAATAGGTTCCACTTCAAGGCGTAAGCACGTCTCGTAGACGGTGCACGTGCCAAAGCAATGGTGTTAAGTCCAGGGACCAGACATGGAGTTTCCAGAGGTCTGGACGCGGGTGCCAAAGGGTGCCCCGTCTCTGAGAAAGAAGGTCCTTTCTCAGAGGAACTAGCCAGGGAGGGGCTGTCGCGAGGAGCATGAGTTCCGGGAACCAGGTCCGGTTGGGCCAATAGGGCGCAACTAGCAAGACCCGCTCCTCGTCCTCCCTGACTTTGCACAAGGTCTGTGCAAGTAGGCTCACTGGGGGAAACGCATACTTGCGAAGGCCCCGGGGCCAGCTGTGCGCCAGTGCATCTGTACCGAGTGTCCCCTCGGACAGGGAGTAGAACAACTGGCAGTCGGAGGTTCCTAGCGAGGCAAACAGGTCTACCTGAGCCTCGCCGAACTCCCCCCAAATCAGCTGGACCACCTGGGGGTGGAGTCGCCACTCTCCTGGCAGCGCAGCTCGTGAGAGCTCGTCGGCCACACGGTTGAGCACACCAGGGACATGAATGGAGCGAAGCGACCTCAGATGCTTCTGACTCCAAAGGAGGAGATGGCGGGCGAGTTGCGACATGCGACGGGAGCGCAGACCTCCTTGACGGTTGATGTACGCAACGGTCGCAGTATTGTCCGTACGGACCAGCACATGCTTGCCCCGTAACGGCCCCTTCAGGCGGCCCAGGGCAAGGTATACTGCTAGCAACTCGAGGCAGTTGATGTGTCAATGCCGTTGGGGGCCCGTCCACACCCCTGACACTGCCTGCCCGTTGTACGTGGCCCCCCAGCCGGTGGCAGAAGCATCCGTGAAGACTACAGCATGCCGGGACACCTGCTCTAGGGCTACTCCTGCCCGAAGAAACAAGGGGTCTGACCACGGGCTGAAGGTTTGGCGGCATTCCGGAGTGATTGCCACTCGGTACGTGCCGCGTTGCCACGCCCATCTCGGGACTCGGCCATGAAGCCTGTGCTGAAGCGGTCTCATATGAAGCAAGCCGGCGGGGTTACTGCCGCTGCCACGCCATATGCCCCAGGAGCCTCTGAAAAAGTTTCAGTGGGACCGCTGTCCTGCCCCTGAATGTATTCAGGCAGTTCAACACCGACTGAGCATGTTCCTCTGTGAGGCGTGCTGACTGTCCGACCGAATCCAACTCCATACCGAGAAAAGAGATCCTCTGCACTGGGGCGAGTTTGCTCTTTTCTCAGTTGACCTGAAGGCCCAACTGGCTGAGGTGACTGAGCACCAAATCCCTGTGTTCGCATAACTGTTCCCGAGACTGAGCGAGAATGAGCCAGTTGTCGAGATAGTTGAGGATGCAGACGCCCTGTTCTCTCATGGGAACAAGGGCTCCCTCCACGACTTTCGTGAAGACGCGGGGACGCTGGCCTCCGCCTTACACGCTATGGCGTTGTTGCAGGTCCATCAGGCCAAGGCACTGAGAGACCTGCACGAGGGTGGTCATGACCCACAAGTTCATCACGAACTGCGTGCTGCGACGGACCTCGCGCTTCGGGCGACGAAGGTTACGGCGCGGGCAGTCGGCCGTGCGATGTCCACTCTGGTGGTCCAGGAGTCACCGGTGACCAGTGTCACCGCTCGCAGCAACCCTCTGAGAGGGGTTGGAACGAGGCAGCGCCACTGGGACTCCGCCCCTTTGCAGGAGCTGGAGTCTCGATCGCAACTCCGAGATGGTCATCATCCCACAACGGGTACATGACTCATCCACAAACGCTGCCTCAGCTGCCTAAGCCCAGACACGCGATGCAGCGCTCGTGACCATCTCTCGGCGCCAGGTAATGACCGCATCCAGAAACACACAAGTAGAATGTCATCTTTAAAAAGACGCAAGCTCTAGTCGTGTAAGCTCTTTTAGGGACTTGCTCTTTTAATCAGTGCTGAAGCACACAGGGGAACGGCCGCAGCAACACAAACAGGGATTCGTGCAGCCTGTAGTGTGCTCTCTCTCTCTCGCCGCACTCTTACCAGCTGTAAAAACAGCTTTTCTGGGAGGAAAAGGAGAGAGATTCGACCCCGCTGCTGTGCTGTACGCCCGCACTTTTCTACAAAAGAGATTGTCCTGCAGAGACTCTTTTTAGAACACTTCTTCAGTAGAACGATTTGTTCGGCTCCGAAGCGAAAAGCTGAAGATGCAACGCACCTGCTGCTCATTATATACCCGCGCTGCGAGGTGAGCAGCTGCTGCATATGATTGCATGCCAATGTGCATTGGCTCGTTTAGTTACACTCGAAGTAGATTGGCCTCTCTAGCGAGATTCCTATTCGTCGGTCAGTCCGACGTACGTCGAACGTGACCGACTGAATGGGAACTTACTATTTCTTTATAATTGTTTATTACATTTACCAGCAATCTTTGTGAAAATTGATTTTATGTTCATGCTGTAAGTACTTTCTTGTTGTCGGTAGGTTTCAGTCCGAGCGACTGTCAGGAGACAGAAACTTTGCCATTGGTTACTACTTAAAGGAAAAGAAGGTATCTGTTTTAACCTTTTATAGCAATTAGGACCCATTGAAAATTCAGTGAAAACATTATTTGGCTTTTTTTGTTTCTTTTTTTTTTTTACACTTGCAGTGTTTCCCAGAGGGTACAGATATGATCTCCATCTTGGACCTTTACTTCCAGGTTAGTTTAAATTAAACAGCCTTTTTCGTACACAGTTTGGAAATGAGTGTTGAATATGTGTATAGCTGCCAGTAGACGTAGGCTTCCTCTGAAGTGAATGGGTGCCGTCAGAATGAGAGTCCACACAGCTGATTAAAACATAACAATAATCCACAAGTAATCCACACCAATCCAGTCCATCAATTAACATTTTTTGAAGTATAAAGTTTCATGTTTGTAATGAACTAATCCATCAAGACATTTTTAACTTCAAACCATTGATTCCATCTAAAACAATCTATCCATAATATTTCTTTCTCAAAATGTAGTTTCTTCTGAATCTGGAGAGAAGAGAAATATGCAACGATCAAGCACGGTTTACAAGTTAAAACGTCTCTGGTTACTTAAGTAATCCATGTTCTCTGGGTAGGAAACGAGACGCTGTGTTGCTTTACGCAATGGGAACACCCCCCAGGTGTGAGGATTGTCTGAAGCCCGTATAGAATCAGGCCAATTCATTGCTGATGGCGCAAGATACTGCCCCTACGTCATACGTGATTGACATAGACCCACACTCGCGCCATCTTACCACTCGGATTTGCCTGTCGAAGAAGCAAGTCGACAGCAGGAGGAGCTTTACATAATGGGAATGATATACCACACACGCCAAGCTAACACGCTGCCAGGTCAGGCTCATTACGAACCAGAACACTAAAACACAGCTGGCTCAAACAGAAAGAACCTGGGAGCCAGGAGCTGTTTACATCACGGTTATATAACCTCACAAAAGTATGGGGAGAGGACCAACGTACCGCTATACAAATGTCCTCCAGGGGTACTCCTCTAAACAAAGCTTGGGAGGAGGCAACCCCGCTGGTGGAATGAGCTCTGATGTCTAGAGGTGAAGGCAGACCTCATAGACCAACGAAATAGCATCCTTAACCCAGTGGGGTATTGTGTGCTTTGACGCGGCTAGCCCTCTGCACTCCAAAGCACTCCATGTCTACAAAATTAGCATCGGACGGTGTCTACAGTAAAGTTTACAGTAAAGTTTACAGTAAAGGGGGGTTGGGTGCCCGACGCGTTAATCCGTTTTCAGAAAGGCACGGAAAACAAACAACTATTGCTAATGGTTACCTGTTACATTACAAAATGTTTTACTTACCTCATAAACAGAGTGAGGAGAGATGACTGAGGACGATGGCATATGATTTGCAGATCCTGAGCACCACTGACAAACATCTAATCTTGTAAAATGTGTGGTAAGTCTAGGGATGCAACGATACCATTTTTTCAGAACCGATCCGATCCCGAAAATTCTGATATTCATTCTATTCAGGAGCAGTTTCCACGTTTCATTAACAGTCACCTTGGTTGTTTTCATAACCCAAAAATACCATGATATTTTCACTTTGTGTAATTTTTTAGGCTATATGTTTAAATGAATGTGGTGGTTCATACCAACTTAATTGTATTAACAAAAATGAGTTTGGGACTGCTATTTCATAGCCTTAGAATAATAATTTAATAGACCGTTTATTCAGTCATATTCTTAACAGTCTTAACCAAATTTTTGTGAAATAAAAGCAAACTTGCTTTGTTTTTGTTTTCAACTATATATATATATATATATATATATATATATATATATATATATATATATAACAAGTAAAAAAATATATATATTCATAATCCTTGAAAAAAATAGTTTAGTGGATAATTCAGAAGCAAAAGATACTCTAGAAAAATCATGGGTGCACAATCATTTTATAAAACCTAGTGAAACTTTATTTACAAATAAAAGTGAATAAGTGTACGACTAAATCTGGTAAAATGTCACACACATTGCTCTTTGTATTGTGGATGTGGAAAGAATCCAAGACTAAAACATCGCCGAGAAATGGGCCAGGAAAAACAATAGAAGCGATCGCTTCTGAAGAGAGGAAAATCTGAAGGGTAAGATGGCGCGAGTGCGGGTCTATGTCAATCACGTATGACGTAGGGGTGGTATCTCGCACCATCAGCCAATGAATTGGCGTGATTCTATACGGGCTTCAGAAAGTCGTCACACCTGTGGGATGTTCCCATTGCGTAAAGCTATGCAGCGTTGAGTGAACCTATGAAAGTGAACAGTTATAAACCGTTGTAAACAATTATGTAGGCTTTGATGTGAGAGGACAACAGGAGATGGACTTTTTCATTGGAGGAATCACTGGTATTTTATGCACTAGTAGTTTAGCTGGAAGCAATGGTTGGAAGATAAAAATGTCTTGATGGATTGGTTTGTTACAAACGTGCAACTTTTCACTTTAAAAGATGTTAATTGATGGACTGGAGTGGTGTGGATTACTTTGTGAAATGTTTTTATCAGCTGTTTGGACTCTCATTCTGACGGCACCCATTCACTGCATAGGATTGATGAGCAAGTTATTTAAGATCTACATCTCAGGTGTTCTGAGTGTTTAGGGATGTAACAATTAACCGCGAGCCGGTTGAAAATCAATTCAAACATGTGACGATTCAAATCGGTTAAAATGCTAAACAAATCGCGATTCAATTGGGGGCAAGAGTTTATATGAATGTATGTCTGAGGGGAACTTACTGTCTTTAGAAAAGTTTAGATGGTATTTTTTTGTATAATGCATATTACATTTCATAAGTGCAGCGCTGCTTTGTTTACAGTGGAAATCAAGGAAGCGCTTTAAGCGCCACCTGCTGGCAGAGAGTGAATCTGCATCTCATTTAGCTCTCCTGTTTCTTTCATTCAAGGTTCAAGGTTCTTTATTATTTGTCACATACACAATCATACAGGGTATAATAAGTAGTGAAATGTTAGTCAGGACAGGTCCGCTCAATGGAAAGTGCAAAAAAAAAATAAAACATAATAATAAAATAAAAATAACATAAAAGCAATAAAAACTATGAAACAAAACACGAGAGAGTGTATATATATATACAAATATGGTGAGAATGAAATAAGAAAAAATAATGAAATAAAATAAGGGGTAAGATGTGCAATGAGATAAAGTGTGCAGTGCAAGAGAATGTGCAAATAGGTTGTACCGGGGATGTACACAAAGCAGCAGTGTGGATGATGGGGAATAATGGATGTGATTACAGTTTATTAAATTGAGTCCTGTGGATGTTATGAGACTGAGTTTAGGAGCCTGATGGCCTGGGGGAAGAAACTCCTCCTCAGTCTTTCAGTTTTAGCCAACATGCTCCTGTAGCGCCTGCCAGATGGCAGTAAAATGAAAAGGTGGTTACCGGGGTGATTTGAGTCCTTGATGATTTTTGCAGTTCTGCTTTTGCAGCGTTTGAGGTAGATGTCCTGCAGAGAGGGGAGAGTAGACCCTGAGATGCGCTCAGCTAAGCGCACGACTCTCTGTAGAGCTTTGCAGTCCTGGTTTGTGGCATTATTATACCACACTGAGATGCACTGAGTCAGTACACTTTCTATGCAGTTAATTCTTTTTGTATAGTTTCACTAAACTGAAGTCAAACCAGCATCTTTGTTTGGATCATGATTAAAATGCATGGGTTTCCTCTAATTTTAAATGGAAAGAGCACAGACAAAGCATTATTTTGTTTGTATGAAGAGATTTATTTTATTTGTGTTACTTATTTATTTGATTTGGGGGCTTGTTTTAAAATTTCAATTTAGTTTTGTTATTTATATTTACATTATATTTAAATGATATTATTTAGCAGATGCTTTTATCCAAAGCAACTTACAAATTAGGACAATAGAAGTCATCAAAACCAATAAAGTGCTATATTAGTATATTATTATGGTGTTATATTTCAATTCCACAAAGAAACATGCAGCATTTTGTCCAAGTAATAATAAAAGGATACATTTAATTTATAATTTGTTTTAAAAAAAGAATTGTGAATCGAATTGTGAAATCAAAATCGTGAGTTGAGTGAATCATTACATCCCTACTGGGGGTGAATACATTTTCAACATATTTTCATTTTTGGATCAGCTATTCCTTCAAGCATTAATATTTATTTATATACAAGTAATATATGATCAAATGTGCTTTGTTTTGTTTGTTTAGCTGTGCTCCATTGAGGTAACCTGCGAAAGTGCCAGTGTGATGGCAGCCACCCTGGCGAACGGCGGCTTCTGTCCAATCACAGGCGAGCGTGTGCTGAACCCCGAGGCTGTACGAAACACTCTGAGTCTCATGCACTCCTGCGGCATGTACGACTTTTCCGGACAGTTCGCCTTCCATGTGAGTTTCACACGTACACACCTGGGGAAATGTCTGATGGTTTTACTTTCAAATGGAAGACAAACATTTTCACAATCTGCAACAAACTCAGGTTGAGTGTTGTTCTGTAGGTTGGTCTCCCAGCTAAATCAGGTGTTTCCGGTGGCATCCTGCTGGTGGTGCCTAATGTGATGGGCATTGTGTGTTGGTCTCCTCCTCTTGACAAACTGGGCAACAGCGTGCGAGGAATCCAATTTTGCACGGTACTAAATCTGTATAATTTTAGCTAATAATTAATAATCTGTTTCGGTCGTGTCGCTCTCGCTCGCATTGATTTGTTTTAAACTTTTTTCTTTTAGGATCTGGTCCAGCTCTTTAATTTCCACAACTATGATAATTTACGCCACTTTACCAAGAAACTGGATCCACGCCGAGAGGGCGGAGACCAGCGGGTGAGTGACAGATCTGTCCTTCCAATCACAACTGATGCAACTAGGGGTGGGCAATAACACGGCATACATTTTTTTATATTGCTATACAAAACAACTATTACATTCGTAGGGTCCATAAGATGTTAGATAAAAAGAGTTATGTCATCGTCAATATGTAATTGACTTTCTGCTAATCCACGCTCCCCCCACCCTTAGTTACTCTTGCTATCAAGCTATTGCTCTCATGTTTTCCTACTAGAGCTTACTTGAGCAAATTAATAATAATAAACTATCATCTGGATGAACTTGCATCTATATAAATATATTATATAGTAGTAGTTTTTAGTTTTATGCACATAGAAAGTTAATAAAATGTTGCAGAGCAGACAAAATAGTGGTTGTAAAGAAATGTATTATATAAAATGTACGAATTTTTATTTATTTTTTTGGGGGGGATGGGCAATGATATATATTTGCATACAGTGGGGAAATTATTTTTTTTGTCCTCAATGAAGAAATATATAGGGAAAAATAGTAATTTACTCAACTGAAAAACACAAAATGCAAAAAAATGTAGGTGCATTTTCAAATCAACTTGTACTTTATGAAAGTAAACTTATTTTTATGAATTATATGCTGTAAAAACAACATAATAATAATGCTGTAATAAAAAGATGATAAAACTAAACAAGATAACGTAATTTACGCAGGAAGACCTCAGTGCTTCTTTTTGTTGACAGCAGATTTATAAATGATTCTGACGAGTTTGGGAAGATGTTTGTCGCACGTATAGCATTGGCACATGCCTTTAAAAAAGCGAATAAAAATGTTACTGAGCAACACAGGACGCAGCATGCACTGCGCTGCGCTATGAAACCCATTCATTTCAATGGCTTGCGCCGCATGAGGGCGGTTCGTTGCTGCGCCGACTAAAGCGCACACGCAGCGGAGCGCACCAGCGTCGGGCTTGCGGTCAAAGTTCAAAATAGTTCAACTTTAGCCGCTGCACTCCATTATGTTTCTCCGCGCGGCCAATAGAAACAGGGCATCCAAGCAAGCGCCGAAATCAAAATGGATCATTTGGTGATTCTCTGGCTGTCTGAATTTCCAGAGCTATATGATACAAGTTTGCAGTCGGAAGAAAAGCTGTTATGGAGACACAACTCCATGTAAGTTGGCATGTCGGGTGTGTGTTGGCATGTCGGGCATGTCTCGCGAGATCTCATGCCACGAGATCTTGTCACATCCCTAATATATATATATATATATATATATATATATATATATATATATATATATATATATGTATGTATATATCTCTATATGATTATTTTTTTTTATCTAATGCAATTCAATTTTGCATTAAGCATGCGGGGCTTAAACATACGTTGGTTTTTGGGGCCACTGTATATCCCACCTCTAGATGCAACTAATGCAAATGATCTTATAACACTGTCATTTTGTGAGTGTGTGCTTATGTATTGGTGTACTGTCAAACCAAATGATGCTGCTAACTGTCCTGCAATCTTATCCTGTATTTTAAACATTTCACTTCTCTTAGCAAATGCATATTTCTTTTCCTCTTCATTGTCTGCCCTCCGCTGGAGGACCAGCGTACTCTCTGCTTTTAAACACCACTACCATCCATGTGCCTTAATTTAAGATGCTTTGACTTGCATATACCTGCTAATGTAATACAAATATGGCCATTACACTTCTTCACTTGAAAATAACTCCTGAGAAAATGACTTGCTATTCTGATTGACTGGCTTGCTTAAGTTTCCGATGTTTCCCGGTTTTCTTCTTTCTCTGCCATCTAATACTAATCCAAGCAGGAAATTCCATGATGAAATAATCTAATCTGATAATCTATCCATGTCCGTATTGATTGAACCGCAGCAACAGCAGCAGAATCACGAACCGCTGGACTATACGAGCCTTCAGAAGGAACTAGCACTAACTGACAAAGTGTGGAAAAAAATCTGTCCTGCCGAAACAGACGAGGACAGTTCCACCACTGTAGTCTATAGGATGGGAAACATGGCGGAAAGAAACTAGAAAAGACGACGGCGCAACCCAACCTTTCATCAATGTTTTGTTTGCCCATCATCCAATCACATTCTTTGTATAATCAGACTTTGCGATTAAAGAGGTTATGTTTTGTTTTTAAAACTGTTTTGTTTTTGTTTGTTTTGGTTTGGTATTTATTAGTTCTAGTTGGTTTTCATTTTAGTTGGTTTTGTTTTGTATATTTTCGGGGGGGATTTTTGTTGTGTGCTTTTTTTGTTACTTTTTGTTTTGTTTTGTTTTGTTTTGTTTTTTGTTTTGTTTGTGTTAGTTGTTTTTTGTGGGTTTTTTTCACATTTTGTAGTAGTTTGTTTTGGGGCCGTGTACTTTTGCATCCGTTCATTTTTCGTTTTTTAACCCAGAAATGAAATATGGAAAATGGGGTGTCTTCTTTAATGTTCAAACACTGATGAATAGAATAAGCAAGCACAAACTCATTTTCATTATTCAAAATGTATTCAAAATTATATAAAGCTTGTTTCTTTTATGTATATAAATACTACGTTTAATTTTTACCTTTTTTTAGCTACAGACACTAGCGCCACTAGCACATTTCATGACTACAAAGTTCCAAGGATTCTGCAGTGTCTATTTAAAAATCATATTTGTATTAAGTTTCTGCATTGTTCCAAAGACTAGTTCTCAACTGAACGTGCGGGAGAAGCATTACTAAATTTGGCCAAAGAAAACCCGTTAAGCATTTTTTTCTATATTAATTTGTGCATTTTTCAAATGTGTATTAAAAGTGCAACAATTAATAAACAAAAATCTGAAAAGTAAATATTTTACTATTTCAGGTTAGATTTTGTGTGTACGGTTCTAATTTCAATTTTGGTTTTCAGCATAGCATTGAAAAATACAATTACCTTTCTTTTTAAATTTTTTCCATCTGGGTTAAGAAAATAAATGAATGTTTGCAAAAGTACACGGACCGTTTTGTCATTTTAGTTTTATTTCTGGTTCGGTGTTGTTGGTTATGTGTTTTTATTTTATGTTTTGTTTGTGTAGGTTTTGTTAGTTTTTATACTATAAAGCAAGCCAAAGACCTTTAAACCTCAGGTGCGAGTTGTTGACTTTAAAATTAAGGGAATCCGTGAGGCCCGAACAATGCAGTTTAATATCAGTATCTGGGTAATGATACAGTAATATTGTGAATCTTTTTACGTTGTATTTTTATTAAAAATTGCTACAAGACGGTCATATATTTATTATTTTCCCCCACCGGTAAAATACTTTCATACTAAATTAATGTTAAAGATATCTGGCCTTTGAGAAAATACTGACATTATTTATAGTCTAAACGTCTGAACCAGCCAGACACTCGCAGCATTGAGTTTTGATCTTGATGACTTCTTAAAGTTTCAGGAATTTTAGTTTGTTGCTGCTAGCTCCACAAAAATAACACGCCTTTAAACCGTACAGAGTTCTGAAAAAAAAAAATGATGCATAACCATCAAACACCTTCATAAAGAACTGGTCTTTATTTTATTTATACATAATTGACCCCATTTTTTACCTAATGTGATGTCTAAATGTTTGTTGAATGTATGTTTTGGTGCATGTTCTGTTAACTTATTTCAGTCGGTATTGGAGTTCAAATGAAGAAAAATGTGTAAATGTATTTGTAAGAACTGTTTAATGTAAACAGGCAACATTTGTGTAACTTTATCAGTTCTGCAGTCCTCTGGGTTCAGTCTGGCATCGACAATGTTTAATTTCATTTGTTTGCACACAATATATATATCTATATATTTTTTTTATCATGTGTAAATCATGAAAGGAAGTAATTCAGACACTGAATTACAAACCATACCAAACAAGTGATTAACGCTAACCAGAGCGGAACTGGTCGACTGTGATCAGGTAGGAAAGATTGTGTGACTACTAGTGGTTTCTGTAACCCAGTTTTCTCTTGAATTACATATTTACTGTAGTTGTCACTGTACTGTCAGTTTAAAGAACCATTTATCATTTTTGAAACTGTGCCTCTTGAAATCCAGGAATGTGCTTAAAGATGACTGAATTATAAGTCACGTTCCATTGAGAAATGTTGTGAACTTGCTATCATTTAAACTGACTACTTGAACTTGTTTTATTTTCAGTATTATTACATTTACATTTATGCATTTAGCAGACGCTTTTATCCAAAGTGACTTACAGTGCATTCAGGCTATACATATTTTTATCAGTATGTGTTCCCTGGGAATTGAACCCACAACCTTTTGCGCTGCTAACGCAATGCTCTACCACTGAGCCACAGGACTTTATCATAGACCTTATGAAATGTGACAACGTGAAATATGCACAACTCTTTAAAAACCATTTGTTTGTGCCAATAAGAATCTTCTTTAAACTAGGTAGACTTCGTTTTGATTTATTTTGTCATTGTGGTTTAATAAATGTTTGTTAAACACAAATTTCATTTAACTTTGTGTGTATTTTGTTTCTTTATTCCAGTTTCGAAAACGTTGCAACTGTTGTTTAAGTATGTGTTCGTTTCGTTTAACTGTCCTTTTGTTTTACAAGTTGTATTTTTTTGCAGAGCCCAAATGCGACTTTTCTAGCGATTTGTGCAAAGTTTTCAATGATATGTTTTCATCGTGATGTCGTTAAAGCGCCACAAACGACTCTGTTTTCTTCCAGGTCAAGTCGGTTATCAACCTGCTGTTTGCGGCCTACACTGGAGACGTATCGGCTCTGAGAAGGTACCGCTCCACCAATAAATCATGTTTTTTGCCTTTCTGAACACAGTTTGATCTGAAGTTCCTTACTTCACGTGTGTTTGCGCAGGTTTGCGCTCTCGTCGATGGATATGGAGCAGAGAGATTACGACTCTCGTACAGCTCTTCATGTAGCTGCTGCTGAAGGTGGAGTGCCAGGAACTCATCAAACTCTGCAACTATAGATAATATCATGCTCATCAACCCCCAGACTTGCTGACATGCTGTTTGTTTCCTCTGCCTGACCTCATTTCTCTCTGTGCTGAGTGGAAATCTTGCTAATGTGCACTTTTATGGGTTTCAGGTCACACTGAGGTTGTACGTTTTCTTCTAGAAGCTTGTAAGGTGAACCCGGTGCCCAAAGACAGGTAAGAATATGAAGTACTACAACACAGATCTTGTTTTGGGGCATAACTGTTAAAACCACCTATTTGTAAAAAGTGGGTCACAATATAAGGTAAGGCTGTTGCAAAACAGCAATGCAATAAAGAAATTGTCTCTAAGACCATCTTGATTTGCTTATTACTCTAGGTTCATGTTAATATCGATTTATAATTTATTAGCATATATTAAAATAAAAAAAGAGATTCATAAATTCTGAGAAAGTATTGTTTATTGTTAGTTAATTAATTTATTTTAGGAATAAGTAATTTGTAATAAATCAGATTTAACATGAAATAAACATTGATTTAATTTATTTAATATAATAATATTTATAGCAATTACAAATGAATGTGATAGTATACTATTTTGGATGTGACTTTTATTTTTAACATAATTATTAGACTATAACTGTAATTGATCTTTTTTAAATTAAATTATAGCAACACTTTATAATGTGTTGTTAGAACAAGTTTTAGAAGTCTAACAATTTATTAGTTATGGATCATAAATGAATTATTCGTTTTTAAAGCATTTATTGTAAGTTCAAAAAATATTAATTACCACAACATTTTAGTCGATCTATGAAGCTTAATTTAATGTTATGAATCGTATATTTCTAATGGTAGTTGTGAACACTCATCCCATTGACTTTCATTGAAGTAATTCTTTGTATTTTTCACACAAAGAAATTACTTAATTTGATCATCAACAGCACACAATAGATGCTGTTCCTTTGAACTTGCCGTTTGACCCCCGTACAGGTGGGGTAACACTCCCATGGACGAGGCCATTCATTTCGGCCATCACGACGTCGTAACAATCCTGCAGGACTATCACAACACCTACAGCCCCAAGGAGACCACTGCCGACAGCGACAAGGAGACGGCCGAGAAGAACCTGGACGGGATGCTGTAGAGATGATCTGTTGTGATAAAACACTCCAGATTTTTCCCAGTGAGTCTGATACGCATTTGAGAAGAAAACATACAAAAAGTCTTTAGGCCCCTTTACCCTGTAGTCTGTGTGTGTGTGTGTGTGTGCGTGTGCGTGTGCGTGTGCGTGTGCGTGTGCGTGTGCGTGTGCGTGTCTCCACGTAAACATACAATATAAATTTAATATACTCAATACAAGTACATATAAAAAGTGTGTATATAGTTAATGTATGGTTTGAGAACCTTCATAGAAGCATAATGATGTCAAATAGATATTTACGAAAAGATATCCAAGAAAAGGAAGCTTGACTGGAGAAGGTAGCATTGGGAGGGATGTGTCATTCTGATTTATTTGTTTTTATAATTTTACCCCTCTTCTTTATCCCGTACTTTGGTCTTAATTTGATTATAAATCAACATGAAGAACCGTTCTAGTTATTAATGCCTTTTATTTGTGTATCATGTTGTGAATATATTCCAAATGACACTGTTCTTTGATTGTCAAAAAATGTCATTTTATATTTATTTTTTATTTGTATTATATTTATTTATTTGTCTGTCAATATCT
This sequence comes from Gymnocypris eckloni scoliostomus, assembly GCA_027564155.1. Lineage (NCBI taxonomy): Eukaryota > Metazoa > Chordata > Actinopteri > Cypriniformes > Cyprinidae > Gymnocypris > Gymnocypris eckloni. The sequence continues at coordinate 13,973,674 of CM050418.1, read as the reverse complement.
TTTTTAAATTAAATTAAAACTTTACATAATTTTTTTCCGTTAAATTACAGTTAACATTAGTTAATTTAGGTATCATACCAATAATTAACAGAATGTATTAATCTATGGAATTAAGAAATATACTCGTATTCAAAATAGTTTATACTATCAATTTAAAATTAGTATCTGTAGAAATTAACAATAACAAAGATTAATAAATGTTGTAAAAGTATTATTGATTGTTCATTCCTGATACACAGCTATCTAATGTTAACTAACTGAAACTTATTGTGACGTGTTACCGAAATTACTTTTAAGTATTAGAAGGAACTTTTTCGTACCAGCCTGTTCAATGAACTACAGGAATTTCCTGTATTTGATATATGTGGGCTTAATGTCAATGAATGAAACTTATTGTAAAGTGTCACCATAATTAGACACTAGAAGGACCATTTTCCACCTGTATGTTCATTATACTACAAGAATGTCCTGTATTTGATACCTATATAATTTACAATAAGTTTACATTTGTTAACATAAGTTAAGTGTCATCAAAATTACTTTAAAACTCTAGGACATTTGTATACCTGCCTGTTCAATGTACTACAGGAATTTCATGTATTTGATAGCTATCTACCTAACTAATGTAGACAAATTGAAACTTATTGTAAAACGGCAAAGTGGAAAAAAAATCATACCTGCCTGTTCATTGTACTACAGGAATTCCTTGCATTTGAGACCTATATACTTAATGTTAAACAAAACGTATTGTAAAGTGTCAGCGTAATTACTTTAAAGCACTAGAAGGATCATTCATTGTACTAAAATAATTACCTGTATTCAGTACCTTTATACTTTACAGTTGTTAACATTGGTGAAGTCACTAAAATTACTTTGAAGCCCTAGAAGGACCAATATTTGTACCCAGACTTTCATTGCACTACAGGAATTCCTTACATTTGATACCTATATACTTAATGTAAACTGTCACCGTAATTACTTTAAAGTACTAGAATGATCATTTTCCACCTGCCACCTTGAGGTACATTGTACTACAAGAATTTCCCGTATTTTATACCTATAAAATGTACAGTAAATTTCAGTTTATTAACATTAGTGACGTGTACCTGCCTGTTCAGTGTACTACACAAATTTATTGTATTTGATAGCCAGTTACAAAACTAATGTTAACCAATTTAAACTGATTGTAAAGGGTTACAAAATGAATTAAAACATTGTATACCTGCCCGTTCATGGTACTACAGGAACTTCCTGTATTTAATATCGGTCTACTTAACTAATGTTAACAAATTGAACGTTTTTTGTAAATTGCAACAAAAATTACTTCAAAGAACTAGAAAGACCATTTTCTCACCTGCCCATTCAATGTACTACAGGAATTTCCTGTATTTGATAGCCATCTTCCTAACTAATGTTAACGGATTGAAATGTATTGTAAATGGTTACCAAAATTACTTTAAAGCACCACAAGCACAGTTTTCCTATCAGCTTGTTCATTGTACTACAGGAATGTTGTTCAATACTTAAAGCAACATGGCAGTTGCTTAATTCATTATTATGCGGAAAACTAACACAAGTAGCATCCAACTGGGTTGCAGTGTCACCTTTGGTTCTTCTGCAAGATATTTAAATCCAGGATGTGGAAATGAATATGCTGTGTGATTTAGTTTAGTGGTCATATGGAAAAAGAACCAAGCAAAAAATACATTTTCTGTTTTATTCTCAGTACATGATGAAATGACAAGTAAGATTGAAAGTTGAAAATAAACAAACAAAAATGCACTGGAATTAAAATGCCAAAATGCAGTCTAAACATGTCCTATCAGTTGTATAATTTGGTGAAGTAACTTCATAAATGGTTGGTTTCATGTCTATAAGCACATGTTGTATGCGGAAAAGCACATTGATTGGTCTAATGTACAGTACAGATGACAAAGAGGCGCGCATATACTTGAAAAGTCGATCTCAACTATGTGAATATTTTCTAGTGGGACACTGTTAAAGTATTGTAAATGTGTTTTGTAATGTGTGTGGATGTACACAATTAAATGTGAACAATTTATTTATTGGGAAAAAATGTAAGCTACTCAACCAAGAGACTCAACAGCACAAACAAAAGTAGATTGCTGATCGTATCCAACTTCGTTTATTTTCCTGGTCACATTTTAGTTGCATTGTGTAATTTCTTGTTTTTGCGGAGAAGGCTGTTACGAATTTTTTCTGCATTTGTTTATTACTGCTATGAATGTATTGCATTGTTGTTGTTCTGATATTTCCTTTTAATTGGCTTTTATTATTTAACTACACTATGCTGTAAATGTTCTAAATTAGTTTGAATTTATTGTCAAAGTTGATCAATATATTCCATAAGAAATACTAGATAAAAACAATAAAGACTTTGAACATGCATAGCTTTTGATATACCTTTTTCTTATCTTGTAGCAAACATGCATCACACAGATAGCCATTCAAAGAATATCAAATATAGAATTTTTTGCTATTTTTAAAACATTTTTGCAACTTTTTACATTTATCAGTTTTTTTTAACAACGTTTTTCACAGGTTCGTACACAATACCTTTTCTTTCGGTCTGTGCCGAAAATTTCTAAGGTGCAGATGTTTAACTCATTCCAAACAAAATGGATTCCCACAGTAATAACTTTCTATCATGTCCCGAACAAATAAGACAAAAACAAATATTGCTCTGTAATTAAACACAGCAGTACAATCCAGTGCAAAAAGTGAGAAATTACAACAAAGTACATAACGTGAACATAACGCTAATAGAGCACCAGCAAGTTGAAAACTGGTCATTTTTTCACATATTTAGAAACGGTTTTAGGGAAGTAAACACCCAACAGCTTAAATTGTTTAGTCAGACCTGAACTCTTGCATGTCATAGAAAATAAAATTGTGAAATTTATCCATCTAGCTTTTTTGTTCACTTTCTCTGTTTTATATTACTTGGCATCTAAGAAAATGAAGTGCTATTCACACACAACTTCACGGTCTAAAATCTAAAACGTTATGTATGAGTGCTGTGGTAACAGTAGCATTACTATGGGGGTTAATTCGATCTGTTTGGTTGTCTTTATGCTATACTTGACAGTGTATACAGTGTTTTTCAAATAACGTTAGAATGACAGCGAGAGGAAAACTAAACCCAGTGGCTATACCTTTTCCTCGTTCATTTGCGTTATTACAGAAAAAACACAGAATGAAGGCAACATTTCTATTTTCCTGCATCATCTGTCCTTTCAGGTCACTTACGAGAGATTTAAGTCTGAGGGCTGTGAACAAAAACAAAAGAAACAGTATCAGAATCTATTTCAATTTTATATATACATAGGAATAATAGTACTCTACCTCAAAAGTTAACGAATCGGTGACATATCGGTTCTAAAATAAAGAGAAATGGAGAATAAGTGCTGTTAATATGTTAAGTATTTCTTTAAATTATATTGTAAGTGTATAAATGTAATTTGTCCTACCATGCGCTCCAGCTCGCCGTAAACTTCGGGTGACATTGGCATGAGTGTGTCGTTATAGTCTTGTGGCTGCCTAAAATTAAGTATTTAAAAAGCAGTTATTTTTGCAGTCCTGTTTAGTAGCAGAGAAATTCCATTTTAAAATGAATCTAAGGAATTCATTTTGTGCTGTTAACTTTTTTTTTTACTTCTCAGAATGGTTCGAAATTTGGCAAACGTTTTTACACTTGCTGTGTGAACACACCAAAAACATTTAACATTGGGATGATTCGAAAAGGTTAAATAGTTCTGAAAAAAGTAGTCAAACTTATGGTGTTGTGCACACCAACACCGAATTTAAGTATATTACATACAAATGTTGATGCAAATAGGCCAATTTGTTTTTACTTTAGCAATAATCTGACAGGTTTCTTCTTTAAACAGAGACCAAACTTAAGTCTGCTCAAAAGCATTCAAGGTTTAAAACAGTTTAAGATGGACATTTCCTTTTCAGGTCTATACAAATAAAAAACATCAAACTAAAATATAGTACATATATATATGACCACAAGCAGCATCAGAGGGTTAACATTGACTTACATCTCAGAGATGGAGATGAGAGTGGTGCTGATGTATCCCTCATGAAACTTCTTATCCACATCCATTGGTTCTTGCTCTGGATAAACAAAATGATATCTTTGTATATATACATTTTATTCATATTTTACATTCGCAACTGTGTGTTTCTTACTGTCGGTAGGCTTGGAGTAGTATTTTTTGAAGGCCTCGTCTTTGGGTAAATTGGGAAATAAAAAGCGCAGAGGGTTTTCTGGGACGTTATCAGCCGCCATCACGCGATAATTGCGAATGATGTCAGGAAGTGAGACGGCAGAGAGTTCCCTCTTTGTGTAGGGCTCCACAGAGCGAATCTGTGGCTCTTCTAAACAAACACACCAAAACTAAATATTGAGCATTACATTTGCAAAACAGATTCGATTTGAAGCCAAAGCTTAAGCAAAACAACATCCAAATCAGCTGATTTTTTACGCTATGATATCACGACCAGATATTTGTTTTATTTAGTCCTTTATTGTTCCACAGTGTGTCAGAGTGAAGGAACGTCTCACCATTTGCGTTGAGTTCAACCCAGCTGAACGTGATGGCTCCATCGCGGTTGCTCTCGCTGAAGCGCAACAGAAATGTTCCAGAAGATTTGTCATGTAGCAGAGCTTTAGTTCGGTCCTTGGTCACAAAGCCCATTATACAGCTGCGAAAGATAGACAGGGTTAAAGCAGAATTCCAATGTGCAAGTCTGTTACTATAAACACCATTTTTGGCATCTTTTTACAAAACCTAATTTAAAAAATGCGTTTAGATATTTAAAAATAAATCTAGGAAAACATTTCCTATGGGATTGAAAAATTGCCACAGATTCTGTCAACTTTGTTATTTTTTTTATCAGTGTTGGGTAAGTTACTTTCAAAAAGTAATTAATTACAGTTACTAATTACTTCATCAATATTGTATTTAAATTACTTTACAAATTTCTCGTCTGAAAAGTAACTTATTCAAATCGCTAATTAGGCTACATCTTAAAATCCATATAAACCCTAATAGAAATTAAACTCTTTATTCTTTCAATTTGAGTCAAACAAAAAATAGTTTAGCCTTTTAGCTTTAAAACAACTGTAATACTTAAACTTTCTTTTTTACATTTTAAAACTTTTTTTAGCAAATAGAAATACTCTGCAAAATATCTGAATAACAAAAAAGCTTAAGTTAAACAATACATTTCAGTTTGGCAAGATGTTCAGGAAAAGCCCAACTAGTAAAATCCATACAGGTTTATGTAAAAATAACAGTTAACTAATGTAGGTAAGAATAACTGACAGAAATGATCTCTGCTGAATAAAGCCGTGTCAGATCCTGTTCTTGTGAGGTAAATTCCTCATAGTATGGCTTCTTTCAAAAATGATAAATTAGATCAATCTTGATTTATTTATTTTGTATCTAGGTGAGGGCGTTTGCACGCAGGTGACTACATATAATGAGCTCAGATCCAGGAAAGACTATACTTCAGTTTCATACAGATTACATAATCAGATAACATTCGTTTTGAATTAGTTCATTTAAAAGTAGAAACTTCAGGGTTTCAGATACGGGAAAGACTGTACCTTGCTTTAGTTTTTATAGGGATTACTTGATCCGAAATATTACATTTTTATTTGAATTCATTCATTTAAAAGTAGACACTTCAAGCTTTTTAGATTCTATTGATTTTAATCTTATGTATCTTAATATTTAAGGTTTCTCTGTGAATCAGGGAAATCTGAAAGTGAACGAGCCGGCGCGCGGAGGGTTAAAGCCGCTCCATTCAATTTATCTTTAGACGGTAAATTTAGATTTCAAATTCAATATTGATTTTAGAACTGTTGAAATGATTTACTGTATGTAACGCAAGTACTTTATAAGTAACTGTAATTAAATTACCTAAAAATGAACAATGATCCCTTACTTTTTCAGTGGATAATTTAATTACAGTAACGAGTTACACCCAAAACTTTTTTATTTATTTAAATTGTGTTTGATAAATAGTTTATTAACATTTTGAATTCATTTTTACATTTTCAGTTTTCATTTTTATTTTCAGTCATTTTGTTATATGTTTTTGTCACTTGTGTTCGTTTTTGTCATTTTTAGATTTAACTACTTAAGCTTAATTTATTTTAAAATCAGTTTTAGTTTTTATATATTTCTAGTTAGTAATTTTAGCGCTTACACTTATTTCAGTTATTTGCCAAGGCAACGTTACTAATTTGATCTAAATCTATTTAAATCTAAAGTTTTCCATCTTATATTGACAGTTTTGTTGTTTCATTTTGTTATGTGCTTTTGTAGTTTTAAAAAATATAAATATATATTTATATACATTTATTTTTATTTAAGTTTCTGGGGCAGTTGTACTAAGTAGGGCAAATTAGCATGAGAGCGCAGTTCCAAGAGAGCACCGATGGGTGTGGAAATTTCTGCGGGTGATTTACTAACAACGCGCAAATTAAAGTGCACAGATGCAACTTCTCATTTTCATATCAACCATTGCAATATATACCAAACGCAGAGCAAAATAGCTTAGTCGCAAATAAATAATAAATTAATAAAAAGCCCCAAAAAATGAAGGTTTGCTAGATGTTTTGATAGAGCTGGTATTGAGTATTGGTTCTAAGTTGTCTTTTATTTCCTGAAGCAAATAAAAAATAAAATGGCTTGGCAAACGATGTTCGGAGTTCGATGTGTTCTTCTGACATTCCAAATAAATGAATACGTGAGAAAAAAAAATCCTCTCCCTTCTACCACGCGCTCTCGGTTCTCTTGCAGACTTTGAGCGCAAAACCGTTTAAGACATGCTTTCTTGGGCCGTTAAATAATGGCGCAAATTCCAGTGATTTGATGAGCGCAAACATTACTAAAATATGTTGCTTGATTCATTTGAATACTCTCCTCTCATAAATTTTGCGTCTGGAAGGGAAACTCCTTCAAATGCATATTCAATAAGGTCAGGCACAAAAATAACTGTCCATGCCTTTTCAGCACTAATGCGTCACTGCGCGTCTTTAGTAAAACCTGACAGTACTATTTTAGTTAGTAAAAGCGGCCTACTAAAGTTTTTTTTTATTACTAAAGAATAAAAACGAAAGTTTTATTTTGAGTTATTAATTTTAGTGCTTTCGCTTAAACTTATTAAACTTACAAAAAAATATGTTTTAATAGTTTTTCCTAACAGCAATAACCCTGGTATGTGAAATAGCAGCTGTCCAAAATGGTCCAAGTGATCAACTACTAGAGCAGCTAGAACCAAAAGATGTTGTTCCTAGCTGGATTTGGATCTGGTTTCTTACCCATCATCCCACAGACTCAGCAGGTGTCTCTTTATTAAGTCCAAAATTCCTTCAATCCACAACCAGAAGGTGAAGTTCTTTTCACTGCCAGACTGCATCAAACACAAGTCTCAAATCAAATCACTTCTAAACAAACAGCGGGAACTTGGACATTTTTACTTAATGTATAAACTGATCGGAAAAATAAAAAAAGTTGTATAGGCCAACCTTGCAGAATTTATTCCAAGGAATCTGAGCTTCAGGATCCATCACCGCTTTAGGTCCTGTTGGCACAAGTTTGAATGCTTGTGCATTTAGTTCATCTGTTCCAAGAGAATCAGTCGTGCTCAGTGTGAATTAAGTGTATTGTGCTTACCAAGAAGTTTGGTACCCAGCATGCCTAACTGTTCTTGATTAAGACCCCTTTTGGTGATGGAGGAGAACTGCCAGCTCAGCACCTCCGCTAGATTCCCCCACGTGGCTGAAGGAGGAGTCACGAAGAACGAAAGGTTCTGGAGACGAAACAATCACAGAAAATGGAAGTTCAAGGCAAGTCAGAACCTGTGGAAAAGCCTCCAGAAATCTATTTTGTGATGCATGTATTGAAGAGGACTTACTTTTGAACTTTGCTTATTTTTATATTTTCACTCCATTTATTTATTTTAGATTGTTAAATGTCCTTTTATCATGTTTATTAGTTCTTGTTATTTTTCAAATATTTCTATTTTAGTTAAATTAATTTTTATTTCAGTTTTAGTGATTTACTTCCATTTAACAATTTTATTTCAATTATTCATATTTTTCTGGTGTTTGCCGAGGCAACACTTCCAAGTTTTTATCTAATATTTATATCTTTAGTTTTCATTTCATTGGTAGATTTTTCTTTTCTGTTTTTTTTTCATATTTGTTGTTTTCAAAACATTTCTATTTAGGTTTCATTTATGTTTATTTCCGTTATATGCCATATCTAATTTATCATTTAGTTTAAGTTTTTCATCTAATATTTACACTCACAGGCCACTTTATTAGGTACACCTTGCTAGTACCGGGTTGGACCCCCTTTTGCCTTCAGAACTGCCTTAATTCTTCATGCCATGGATTCAACAAGGTGCTGGAAACATTCCTCAGATAATTTGGTCCATATTGACATGACAGCATCACGCAGTTGCTGCAGATTTGCCGGCTGCACATCCATGATGTGAATCTCCCGTTCCACCACATCCCAAAGGTGCTCTATTGGATTGAGATCTGGTGACTGTGGAGGCCATTTGAGTAAAGTGAACTCATTGTCATGTTCAAGAAACCAGTCTGAGATGATTTGAGCTTTGTGACGGTGCATTATCCTGCTGTAAGTAGCATCAGAAGACAAGTACACTGTAGTCATAAAGGGATGGACATGGTCAGCAACAATACTCAGGTAGGCTGTGGCATTTAAACGATGCTCAATTGGTACTAAGGGGCCCAAAGTGTGCCAAGAAAATATCCCCCACACCATTACACCACCTCCAGCAGCCCGAACCGTTGAGACAAGGCAGGATGGATCCATGCTTTCATGTTCTTTACGCCAAATTCTGACCCTACCATCTGAATGTCGCAGCAGAAATCAAGACTCATCAGACCAGGCAACATTTTTCCAATCTTCTATTGTCCAATTTTGTTGAGGCTATGTGAATTATAGCCTCAGTTTCCTGTTCTTAGCTGACAGGAGCGGCACCCGGTGGTCTTCTGCTGTTGTAGTCCATCTGCTTCAGGGTTCGATGTGTTGTGCGTTCAGAGATGGTGTTCTGCATACCTTGGTTGTAACGAGTGGTTATTTGAGTTACTGTTGCCTTTCTATCATCTCTAACCTTTCTGACCATTCTCCTCTGACCTCTGACATCAACAAGGCATTTTCGTCCACGCAACTGCCGCTACCTGGATATTTTCTCTTTTTCGGACCAATCTCAGTAAACACTATAGATGGTTGTGCGTGAAAATCCCAGTAGATCAGCAGTTTTTGAAATACTCAGACCAGCCCGTCTGGCACCAACAACCATCCCACGTTCAAAGTCACTTAAATCCGCTTTCTTCCCCATTCTGATGCTCGGGTTGAACTTCAGCAAGTCGTCTTCATCACATCTAGATGCCTAAATGCATTGAGTTGCTGCAATTTGATTGGCTGATTAGCTATTTGTGTTACCAAGCAATTGAACAGGTGTACCTAATAAAGTGACCAGTGAGTGTATGGGGAGTGTATTTAGTTCAGTTTTACTTTATTTCAAGTTAGTAATATTAGTGTTTTGAATTAAAATTATTTTCAGTTATCTGCTATTTCATACATTTTTCATGTAATATTTACATTTTTTATTTTAGTAGTTGTATGTGCTTTTGTCATTTTTATTTTTGATTTAGTTAAGTTTTTTTTTTCTTTCAGTTAGCAATTTTAAATAATTGTGTTTTTAAAACATTTCTATTTAGGTTTAATTTATTTTATTACAGTCTTAATTTATTTCCAGTTAGTACATTTTGTGCTTCATCTTAAATCTGTCAATTATTTTCCAAGGCAAACTTTATATTTGTTTAAGTTTATAATTAATCTTTATTTTAAGTTGAATTATAGTGTAATTTTCAGCTGTGTTATGTACGTAACAGTAGTGTTGAAGAGGACTTACCTTTGGCTCAGAAGTCAGCATGTTGTACCATATGATGGAAGCCCATCCACTGGGTAGCTGACTGACGTTGGAGATCACGACTATGGGCAGAGATGTAGCCTGAAGATGGGGAGAGAGAAGAAAGTGGATGATGATCATGATTTGGTGCTGTTTATGTTTTTAAACTCGCTTGTTCTGAAGGATCTTCTGACCTCAAAGTTCATGACCATTCCAGACCAGCAGAGCTCAGCCTCAAAGGTGATGGAGTGAAGTTCCTCCGTGACGATCAGAGGGCCCTGACGAATGTTTAAGACAGAATTTAGCCAACAATGACAGTTTGAGGTGTTGTTCTACCAAGTTTAAAGCTTGATTATGCAGAAGTTCAAAAGTGAAGCAGAGCTAAACAAAGAGGGAATTGCATTTCTGCTTGCTTCTTACACAAAATAATTATATGACTTCAGAAGACTAGAAAAACTGAACACAAGAGTAATGGACTACATTCTTGATCATTTTTATGTGATTTCCAGAGGTGTTTTATGTTCCACATAAGAAAGAAAGTCATGCAGCTTTGGAGCAACATAAGGGTGAGTAAATGACAGAATTGACAAAAAAATGTTAACAACTGAATGACAAGTAACAAGAAATATGTATATTTTCATTCTGCAATGATGCATTCAATTAATCAAAAGTGACAGTAAAGATATTTATGTTACAAAATATTTCTAATTCACATAAATGTTGATGCACTTTCTATTTATCAAACTATTCTGAAAAAAAACTATTTCCACAAAAATACTAAGCAGCACAATTGTTTTCAACATTGATAATAATAATAAATGTTTCTTGAACAACAAATCATAATTATTTCTGAAGGATCATGTGACACTGAAGACTGGAATATTCAGCTTTGCATCACAGGAATAAATTCCATTTTACAATATTCAAATAGAAAATACTTATTTCAAATTGTAATATTATTTTACAATATTACTGTATTTTCTTATCAAAAAATGCAGCCTTGGTGAGCAGAAGAGAATATTTTGAACTCACCTCACTTGTTCTGTTTCCGGTAACTTTCTTCTCTTTCAGTTGCTGGGAAGTAAAAATGATTTGTTACTGTTACTTCCTATTTGACAAAATTATGATTTTTAAACTGGAGCTACACTATAATCTGCTATTTTTCTTTTCATTTTACCAGATGACGGAATTCTGCTGCCATCCCATTAGATTCCTCCATGTTCATCACCTTCATGGCCGTTCCCAAGATGTTAAACATGCGAAACCTAAAACAGGAGCATTACTTCGTAAGTACAATTTACATTTTTAGGTTAACTGCGTAAAATAGTATGCGAATAAGGAAATTATGCAGGACACACCCTTTCCGTTTATCAACGATATCCCTGGAAGGTGAAAAAGACACATTAACACAATGAAATGTTTGTTTTCTGAATATATGCTAAGCTAAAAATGCTAACCAGACAAGTGAATCATTCGTAATGTAAAAATAAACAGTTTTTTATTAAACATGTATACTAAATGACTAAGTAATTGACAAAAAAAATCCTCTATGATTTGTGGTTAAGTCGGAGTATGTAAAACACTTACTTGTCGAATTGCACCTTCACCCGAACAGTGTGGTTGAATTCTTGAAGTTTTACGAGCAGCCTGGAGCACAGACATAATGCGATTCATCATTCATCAAATGAACATTATCCGGCCTTTCATTCCAGAGAAATGCAAATCATCTGCTGTGTGTTTACAGTTACCGTAGTTTGAGGGTGAACAGAACACCCGTCTTCAACACCAAAGGTCTTTGCAGTTGGGTTGGCATGCATGGCTGTCGCTCGACTACCAAGGAGCTGAGAAAACACACACAGACAAAAATGATTTATAGTCAGTGACTCCTTTCAGCAGTGGTGTATCAAGCAAATTAGGTTTCCTACTTTGTGATGAGATTTTTGAGGTTCAACGTGATCCTGTCTTCCAGAGTGCTTTTGCTCTGGGTAATGGGATCGTTCTCATATGTCAATTTCTGCTCCAGCTCCTGAAGTTTCTTGAGCTGCTGCCTGAGCTGAAGCAGAGATTCTCCTAGAGAAGTAAACCTGAGGGGAAAAACAAACACAACATAAAAATATATGATTTAAACGTGATTTTGTCAAACCTAAGAGTGTGATTGAGCAAAAATATCAATATTTATATACTGTTAAAATATTTGTGAATATGAATATTTCTGTGTAGTTTTGCAAGCAGAAAAGGTCTATCAAATTGTGCAAAAAAGTCAATTGTCAGTGCTGTTACAAAATGTGCAATATTTAGATACTGTCAATATATTTAATATTATCACTACTTCCACAAAATTTTGCAAACAGAAAAATTCAATAGATTTTGGAAGCAAAACAATTCAACAGTGTAGCGAAATTGTCACGAATTTACTATATTTCTGTGAAATTTTTCAAGCAGAAAGGGTCTGTAAAATTTTGTTCGCAAAAAAAACATTGTCTTTTGTCATTAGTGTATCATAATTATCTTGAAGATCTTGAAATGATTCAAATTGGTTGTCATGACATAAACGATATTCTGGCTTTGTTTTCTAGAGAATCATGGGCTATTTTACAACAGCAAAACAAAAAATGTATTGCTAGTGTTACTACTCAACAAAAAAAAAGTGTATGGTTAGAAGGAAATCATGAATTAATTTGTGGTTTGTGTTTGTTACCAGTTCTGCAGCTGGTCCAAGCAGACATTGGTTAGTCCACCAATGCAAGCCATCTGCTGACGGTGCCTCCATTCGGCCAGTTCTGTTGAGATTAGCTCAAAGACCACCGGATCCATATTGTTTAACACCTCTGACATCTGACTGATCACGTTCTACAGGGATACAAACAAGGTTGAAAGTAACTGCTTCTCTTTACCAACCAATTAGCATTACAGAACAGGAAAATGTCATGGATAACCAATGTTCTCACCTTTCTTGTTTCGTTGAGTTTCATAAACATTGCATGGATAGTCAGTCTCTCACGGATCAGGTCTTCCTTTGAAATGGTCCCGTTCAGTTCCTCTATTGAACAGATGAAAGCAAGTTTCGGTATTTGTCAAAAAAAGAAAAAATAGCTAGTTCTGACCTAAGGTGCGATGACATTTACCATAATTACCATTGATTTTTGGTGCTTGTTGAAAAAATAGCTAGTTTTGACTAAAGGTGCAGTCATGTTTACCATTGTTTAGTGAATTTCTATTAGCAAAATAAGCAATACTGGAAGTTAGTACTTGAAAAAATTAGCTATTTCTGACTTCAGGTGCATCAGATGAGGATTGTTTGGAGAATTTTCGCAAAATAAGCAATACTGAATTTCTGTACTTTTTTATTAATTTGCTAGTTCTGACCGAAGATGCAGTAACACTTACCATTACTAAATTTTCACAAGTAAAAAAATAAGCAACACTTATTTTCGATATTTCGGAGCTTTGGTACTTGCCAAAAAAAATAGTTTACTGATAGAGCGAAATAAGCAATACTGAGTTTGTATATTTTTCAAATAAATAGCTAGTTTGGGCCATAGACGTGTCAAATTTACTGTCATTTGACAAATCTTCGAGAGCAAAACAAGCAATACTAAGTTTCAGTACTTACCAAAAAAACTAGCTAGTTCTGACTTTAGGTGTGGATACATTTACCATTGTTCAACAAATTTTCACAAGCAAAATAAGCAATACTGAACTTCAGTACTTGAGAAAAAAATAGCTACTTCTGAATTATGATGCAACACATTACCATTGTTTGGTGAATTTTCATGACATTAAGCAATACTGATTTTTTATACCTTTTGAATAATTAGCTAGTTCTGACTTAAGATGCGGTTACACATAGAGCTGGGTAGTAACTGATTACATGTAATCTAGATTACGTAATCGGATTACAAAAATGAAGTGCTTGTAATTGGAGTAAGTTACATATTAAAATACTCGTAATCAGACAAGTTACTTTTTTATGGATTACATGATTACATATGCTTCACACAATAGCAATAAATTATTCATAATTCATTGATTCTCCCCAATTTCTCTTTTTCATCTATTAAATTGTCCTTTTAATAATTTGCTAGTTCTGACACTTACCATTGTTACATTTTTGCAAGCAAAATAAGCAATAATGAGTTTCGGTACTTTCGTTCTTGGTTCTTCTGACAGTAGGTACCTTCACATTTACCAATGTTTGATACATTTTAAAAGTAAACAAAATAAGCAACACGGAGTTTCTATACTTTTCAAATAAATAGCTAGTTCTGACCGAAGATGCGGTCACACTTACTGTTGTTCAAGGAATTTTCGCGAGCGAAATAAGCAATACATGAATTTAGCATTTAATGCGAAGTTGTTTTTTGACTACAAATAAGGCATTGTTTCATCCTGTTACCTCTGCTTTGTAGAGTTTTGCTCTTGAAGTCATATTCGTCTTGCTGGTCTTCTAGATTTTTGATAGTCTGCTCTGTGTCCTGAAGAGAAAAATATGTTTTACACAACTTTTCTATGAGAATTAGATATAGATTGCGATAGTTTTTGTGTACATCACCTGTACTTTAATCTTTATGTCTTTCGCCCTTCCATCCATTTCTCGATGTTTCTCCACGATCATGTCATTTTGGGTGCTTTCAGTTCGGTTCTGTAATGAAATCATAATGATTAACTTCATGTCATTGTGGAAAAAATGCAGCTTGGACAATATTGCGAAATATCTCTTTTTGTGCTTTACAGATATAAAGAAAGTCAAGTGAATGTGTGAAATAGTTTGTGGTTGAACTATTATCTCAAAATGATTTAGATAAAGCTTTAAATTGTATATTCAACTTTATGGTTTGGTGATGTAAATCAGTGGTTGTTTATTAATTCCTGACCTCTGACACTTGGGCGGCGGCCAGAATCTTCCTTTCCTCGCTAAGGTTCCTACTGATGATCATCGCCATGGAAACGGGATTGTCTTGGAAGAGGCCCTGAAGCACAAGGTTTGTGTTAACTCAGGATCTCAATCGTTTGCATGTTGCAACTTGTTTTTTTCTGATCCGTCTATTGCCTAATGATTCTGAGGCACAAATACTAAAAGGAAATGAGTGTGTAGCCAGTTGCAGACAGGCACCTGCAAGTTCCTCTTGATCTTGCGGATGTTGTGCTGGTTCAGGAAGTCTTTCTCCATCGCGAAGCGGCTGTGTTGGTGATCCAACTGGGTCAAAAGATCATGAAACCTCACGGTGGCCAGAGACTCGTTCTCCACATTAGCAACATGGTCCCTGTACCGGAACAGAGGATTCACACCATATGAAGCTGAAACTGGTTTGAATTCTATTTTTAACATAATTCCTATATTTGTGCCTACATAATGCCTCTTTTATCGGGAAGATAAATGTAATAAGTGAAGATTTAAAGTGCAGTATGTTTTCTTTAGGAATAAAACTGCACTAACTATTTGTTTATGTTGCACTGATTCTTATTGAACAACTAATACTGCAGAATTAGCTTTGCTCTTGACAACCCATGATGCCATTTATATGATGTTGCCACGGGTTATTTGTTTGCAGAACATTGTTTTTCTGGAAGATGTCATATTTGAAGTAAGTTCATCTGAAGTTTGTTTATTTAAATCATGTGATCTCAAAATGAAGGCCTTATGTCTAATAAACAGTACTTTTGCTTTTTTTTGGTAAAGAGTACATTATATACAATTTAAAATATAATACAAATAATTTATAATATAATTAAAAAAATATATATTAATATTATTATTTAAATGAATAGTTTCCTCTTTTAATATTAATATTATAATTACCTTTAATCAGATTTTTGCACATTTTTTTATTTGAATGACAATATTTTTATCAACATTAGTAATATTATTTAAAATGTTACAATTAATAACATTGACAAAGTAATATTAACATGAATTAATCTTTTTATTTACCTTTAGAAATATTTATGCACCTTAAAATTGTTCATTGATATTTTTTATATTATTTTAACATTAATATTCTAATAGCATTTAAAAATAAGAATGCACATTTTAAAAAATGTATTAGTAATTATAGTTTCATATTATTAACATTTTAATTGCCTTTAAATAAATATGCACCTTAAAAATGATTAATTCATATTTTAATGTTTCAATTTTACAAATATAATGAATATGTTAATATTCCAGTTACCCTTAAAATATAAATTCACATTTAAAAATATTTCTTATAATTTTCATATTTTAATTTAAATATATTAATAATTTCAATTTTTATTAACTGTGAACTTCATAATAAAGACTGTTAAGAATCAACAGGTTGCTTAGTTTAGCATTATTATAATTGCAAAAGGTTGTGGTTATGTGTTCGACATGGTTGTAAAGATATAAAATGGTGGTCCGCACCAGTCGTGGCTTTCTATCCAGCTGCTGAGGTACTGCCGGATGGCCATCGGAAAGCTGTCATCGTACAGTTGGTCAACCTGTTCCAAAAACTTTGAATCCAGTTGTTGAAGCTCCAACCACTGACTCATTTCTGCAACTCTGTGGGACAAAAACAAGCCGCAGTGAAGACTTGCTTTTTTTTTACCAAAATCACATTAAAAGCAGATTTTGACAGAGCAAAGCATTTCTCTGCAAGATGCAAGATAATGAGATTTCTATCTCGAATGAATGGCTCATGACATCTTGAGGTTTTTTTGTGTGGTGTGTTTTTCTAACCTAGTAGCTACTTACACATTTTCTAAAACCTTTTGCATAAGCTCATTTTGTGTAAAACGGGTAAGTAAAATTTATATTATTATTTTACAAATGCACACATTTTATTGTATGGCACAGTCTGTAGTGAATGTGGGTGTTTTGTGCTTTAAGACAAAGAGATATTTAAAATATTTCATTTTTATATTATTATTGTTATGAAAATGATTTCATAGTTTTAGTTCACATTAGGCATAATTAAAACCAGGACAATAAGAATAACAGATTTTTTTATATGCATGCGTATTTATTTACATTCAAACAGAATGATTGTAAACATTATATTGCATTACAAGCCAAATATGATACTTATATTTTATTAACGCATAACATTAAAGTAGAAACAGCCATTGCTGTAATTGAACATTAGTATTGTCAAAAAGACTGTACATATGTACCTTTTTTAATGCTTAAAAACAATGTACGTGTGCGTACACATGTTTAGGGAAGGATTTGGAGATATTGTTTTTGTATAAATATATTTGAAGTCTTTATATAAATGTAATACACGTCTAATGTTACTGTGTTTATTCATTCAGACAACTAGGTAACGTTAAACGTGGTTGGTGCGTGTGTGTGGCCCTTTTTTTATTTGTTAAGCAAGTTTGATCTTTCTGTCTGAATTAGAATCAATCAACAATAATATTAATATATAATCGATGCTGCTGTTGTTATTAGATATAACAGAATTCATGAACGCATGCTATTGTTTTGCCTGCATTCATAAGGGCCACATGTAAACTCCAGAAGAGTTTACATATAACCTAGTTATATAAAGTCATTTTATGTTTTTTCCATTGCGTTCTTACTAGTAAAAATCCTCTAATAATAGCATGTGACATCTAATGATTACATGTATTCTTTATAAGGATAATATCCCGCATTAATCAAACGTGAGATCAAAACTTCCTGTAAAATGTCACGCAGAACAAAATGAACGCGGAAATTATAGTTATTATTTTGGTACTCACCCCCAAACGTTATCCGAATCCGGTAAAAGCAGGAATCCACGGATATATTTAATCTGTCTTCCACAGCGGCAGAAGAACAGGCCAGTTCCCTGTTATTGTCGACTTGTTATTTATTTCCCAGCAGTCTTTCCAGTAGATGTCCGAGGACTCCTGCGCGAGGAGCGTGCGTCTGTGTCTGTTTGTGTGATAGCTGAGTGAACCAATCAGCGAGCCACGTTGTGTTTGTTACGTATGCACTAGCCAGTCAGCGCGTCTGGGCGTTTTATGACGCAAGGTGGAATTTTGAAGCAGACGTTGTAACGCAGCCCACGTGATTTATAAGAAACTGAAAGTCTGAAACTGCGTAGTAGACTAGAGAAAGGTGCTTATTTCATCTTGTGGTCTCTTTTTGTAATTTGTTATAAGAAACTAATTTGTAAAATGATGGCAAAAGTGACAGGATAGGAATAGGCAGCATCTGGGGTCATTTAAGTCAAAGTGACAAACGACCAAGTATGGTGACCCATACTCGAAATTTGTGCTCTTAACCCATCCAAGATGCACATGCACAGCAGTGAACACACACACACACCCGGAGCAGTGGGCAGCCATTTATGCTGCGGCGCCCGGGGAGCAGTTGGGGGTTCGGAGCCTTGCTCAAGGGTCTCACCTCAGTCATGGTATTGAGGGTGGAGAGAGCACTTTCATTCCCCCAAACTACAATTCCTGCCGGCCCGAGACTCCAACTCACAGCCTTCACAGTCACTAGTCTGACTCTCTAACCATTAGGCCACGACTTCCCCAAGGTGAAGACACATTAATTTACAACTGGAAAGACTGACTTTTTGATTGCATTGTGTATATTGCAAGTAATGCATTTTAGTAATGCCTTTTAAATATTGGCAAGCT
Source organism: Gymnocypris eckloni scoliostomus (assembly GCA_027564155.1). NCBI lineage: Eukaryota > Metazoa > Chordata > Actinopteri > Cypriniformes > Cyprinidae > Gymnocypris > Gymnocypris eckloni. Next base: position 13,955,089 of record CM050418.1, on the reverse strand, counting down.
TTTTTATTTGATTATTTAGTTTGTATTTTATTTTATTATATAGATAGGCTACTGCATAAAAAATACAGTGCAGCTATCGTGCATAGTTAGGACAGCAAATAAATAAATGCTTTTTTACATTTTCAAATGTATTTGCTGTCCTATGCACTATACATTTTTTTTTAGTTGCACTGTATTTATGTAGCGCATATATATATATATATATATATATACACACACACAAACACACACACATACATGTGTATGTATAAGAGTTCAGATACAAAAGCCTCTAAATGCCGTCTAAAGTTTTCTTCTAAAATGACCTTTTTTTATCAGGCTCCTATATATATATATAAAACACTAACATTAATATTTATGTATATACACACAGTATATCTCATACAGGTGCATCTCAATAAATTAGAATGTAGTGGAAAAGTTAATTTATTTCAGTAATTCAACTCAAATTGTGAAACTCGCGTATTAAATAAATTCAATGCACACAGACTGAAGTAGTTTAAGTCTTTGGTTCTTTTAATTGAGATGATTTTGTCTCACATTTAACAAAAACCCACCAATTCACTATCTCAACAAATTAGAATATGGTGACATGCCAATCAGCTAATCAACTGAGAGAACCGCAGCTTTATGAGGATTGTCAAGCAAAATCAATTCAATAATTTGAGTGAACTTCACAAGGAATGGACTGAGGCTGGGGTCAAGGCATCAGAGCCACCACACACAGACGTGTCGAGGAATTTGGCTACAGTTGTCGTCAGAGGCGTCTTACCTGGGCTAAGGAGAAGAAGAACTGGACTGTTGCCCAGTGGTCCAAAGTCCTCTTTTCAGATGAGAGCAAGTTTTGTATTTCATTTGGAAACCAAGATCCTAGAGTCTGGAGGAAGGGTGGAGAAGCTCATAGCCCAAGTTGCTTGAAGTCCAGTGTTAAGTTTCCACAGTCTGTGATGATTTGGGGTGCAATGTCATCTGCTGGTGTTGGTCCATTGTGTTTTTTTGAAAACCAACGTCACTGCATCCATTTGCAAAGAAATATTGGAGCACTTCATGCTTCCTTCTGCTGACCAGCATTTTAAAGATGCTGATTTCATTTTCCAGCATGATTTGGCACCTGTCCACACTGCCAAAAGCACCAAAAGTTGGTTAAATGACCATGGTGTTGATGTGCTTGACTGGCCAGCAAACTCACCAGACCTGAACCCCAGAGAATCTATGGAGTATTGTCAAGAGGAAAATGAGAAACAAGAGACCATAAAATGCAGATGAGCTGAAAGCCACTGTCAAAGAAACCTGGGCTTCAATACCACCTCAGCAGTGCCACAAACTGATCACCTCCATGCCACGCCGAATTGAGACCGTAATTAAAGCAAAAGAAGCCCCTACCAAGTATTGAGTACATATACAGTAAATGAACATACTTTCCAGAAGGCCAACAATTCACTAAAAACGTTTTTTTTATTGGTCTTATGAAGTATTCTAATTTGTTGAGATAGTGAATTGGTGGGTTTTTGTTAAATGTGAGCCAAAATCATCACAATTAAAAGAACCAAAGACTTAAACTACTTCAGTCTGTGTGCATTGAATTTATTTAATACACGAGTTTCACAATTTAAGTTGAATTACTGAAATAAATGAACTTTTCCACGACATTCAAATTAATTGAGATGCACCTGTATATACAGTATATATATATATATATATATATATAATCAAGTATACAACCATTACTATTGAATCACACAGCTAAATGTTATGCAAAAACCTTTTTGTAAAAAATTAAATAAATATATTTCTAAGTGCACTCATTGCCCTGGGGACAGACTTCTACTGTTGTAGCCCCACGGGGCCTCCGTCCCACTGGGGAGCCCTCCAGAGAACAAAATAACAGAAGAGAGGCTTTAGCTTCCATGGAACATATGCTTGTTGTTTTGAGGGCCATAATGTGCTCCACATGTTTGGAATGGTGTCAGTGGTGTCACTCTGTTAAGGGTTATGAAGGGACAAAACTGAAGAGGTCCTTTAAGGACACGCGAAAACAACTCAAGAGACATCAATAATAGGCATTTTACTTGGTAAAATTAGATCAAAACTACATGATTTTGAGCCGTAGAATCTATACAATTAGTTCCATGTTTTAAAAACATATCTATGTTTATCTCTGTGTAGGTGTGTGCCTAGGCTAACTAGTGAATTGGCAATTTAATCAGTGTTTTTTTACAAGAAACAAAGGATGCAGGCTTTTGGGGTAATTGACACGTTCCAGCTATGTCTAAAAAGCATTTAAAGATTATTTGTAAATGTAAAAAATATTACCAGTTGCAGCAATAACAGAGTTCTCTTATCCCTATCATATGTCCTCTACCCATATGCTATAAAACTGCAGAATTCCTAAAGCATGTTGTTTGGACGTCATGTTGAGTGAGTTTCTGGGTCAGTGTTCCTGTTTTTTGGTCATTGGGGATAAGTGACTTTATATAAATAATCAGCTATACAACTCCCTTTTAAATTAATTTAAAACTTAAAAGTACTTTTTGCAATTTTTACATTCTGATATCAAGCTGGTAAAGCCCACCAGGTCATCTCTATGCTCAAATGCATTCACAAAGGAAGCCTTATACCTTCATAACCATAGAAAGCCTTGTCACCTTGGTACTATTGTCCTTGTGTGTAAAAGTCAATGAGAACGAACTAAAAGAATTGGATGAGTTGGTTTGTTGGGATCCTGGTGTGGTCAATTGTTTTAGCAGGAACTATTTTGTCAGGTTACAAGGTAAAGGTTATTTTCACTTCCCCTCTGGTCCAGAGCAGTGAGGGCTTACTGTCGTAGCTACTCAAGAAGCTCAAGAGCAGCCGCAAAGGTCCACGACCATTGAAGGAATTTCTCCGTAGATTATCTGCTCACGGTCATTGAAATACAGCATGTTTATGGGTGACATCTTGGTGGGCGTGCAGCAGGGGCCTACGCTGCCCCGAGGGTTGGCCTTGTTGACGATGTGACTGTGGGGGTACTTCTGCACACATTCACCGGAGCAGTAATTGGCCTTGTAGCGCTTGGGAGCAATTATCCAATCCCAACCGAATTCCTCAAAGTCAACGGTGAGTGGATACCGGCAGCAACGTGACTCTGTGGAATGCTCATCACAATCGAGGCCGGTGTCCCGTTTGGACCGCTTGCCAGTGTCTGATATTTTCACCTCCAGGAAGGGTTGCTGGAAGTGCGGAAATAGAAACAATTAGCTAAGTCATGGTCAATGAAGTTCATAGGTGCAATTAAGCACTTTACTTTTACTTTACTTTTGGTCATTTAGCAGACGCTTTTATCAAAAGCGACTTACAAATAAGAAACATAAGCACATACTTAATACACATACACATACTGTACTTGACATTAATTGCAATACACCCCAAACAAACCTTACCAATCAAATCTATGTTAAAGCGAATTATGGCTCTTTGTGGAGTTTGAACGTACCTTATCCTAAACTATTACTCTGAAAACTCATTCAAACTTGGCAGGACCTACCAAGTCTGAATAAGATTTGACTGATTCTTAAAGGTATGTTTAAATTCCACAAGGTAAACAGGTGATTTGAAAGCTGGTCATCTTTAGGTCAAACATTCCTTTGTCCAACCGACCAGCAGTTAAAAAGTGGCCTCTCTGCAATGCAAATTTGGCATGTCTCCTTATTCAAGCCCACATGATTCAGGTCATCAACTTGAAATACCTAAAAATCATTGTGTCAGACAAAGTATAAAAATGTGCAGTATTAGGGGGATTCCGGGAACAGGGTTGGAAACCACTGCACTAGACTACTCTTTTATGTAAGACTACCTACACCAGGCGTGCCCAATCCTGTTTCTGGAGACCTACGTACCCGCAAAGTCGGTCACACCTGTCTGTAATCATGTAGGGCTTCTGAAGTTCTTAAAGGGATAGTTCACCCAAGAATGAAAATTATGTCATTAATTACTCCCCTCATGTCGTTCCAAACCCATAAAACTTCTTCAGAACACAAATTTAAATATTTTTGATGAAATCCGAGGCCTAGCAAGTTAGTAAGGACATTGTTAAAATAGTCCATGTGATGGAAGAGCAGAAAACATTGTATAAAGTCATTTTTGTTTTCTTTGTACAAAAAAAGGTATTCTTGTAGCTTCATAAAATTAAGTTTGAACCCCTGATGTCACAGGGATTATTCTAACGATGTCCGTATTACCTTTTTGGGCATTAAACATGTAAGTTACATTGCTGTTTATGTATGGTCAGAAAGCTCTCAGATTTTGTCAAAAATATCTTAATTTGTGTTCTGAAGATGAACGAAGGTTTTATGGGTTTGAAACAACATGAGGCTGAGTAATTAATGGCAGGACAACATTTTTTGGATGAACTATCCCTTTAATTAGTTGGTTCAGGTGTGTATGTTAGGTTAATCAAAGTTTGTCCAGCATTTAACAAGCCAAATATACTTTGTTGTCTCCTAAAGAAGCATGGACCTAAGTACCAATGCATGCACTGACTTACCAGTCCTTCTTCTCCAGGTTCTGCAGAGGTCACAGCCAGATCGTTTCCATTTGCATCAAATGCCTTGATTTCTATGCCAAAGTGACTTTCAGGCTGTTTGAGCCACAACTGCAACAGCTGCTTCATGTTGATGTGTTGCCAGGAGTTTGTCCGAGCATTTATATCAATTTTTTGGGCTCGTATTCTTGAGTGGTTGCTCCCTTCAGACAAAGACCTCAGGTGAGATATCTGGATGAAGACTGTGGTTGGCTCCTCAGCTGGTCGGAGATAGATCCAGAGCAGGGCCTTGAGGATGCTTTTAGGCATAATCTTTGGGCTCAGTGAGAACATGCAACACTTCGGCATTCCCTCAAGATGGGTGACGGCTTGAGCTGCAACGTATTAAATTTACTAAGACCATGTACACATTTTTCACCTTACATTCGCAGAAAATAAAACGTGCAAAAAATTATATTTTTTTTAATCTGTCCTGGAGGGCCACTGCCTTGCAGAGTTTAGCTCAAACCCTGATCAAACTTATTCACTTGTGATTTTCTAGGGATCCTGAAGACTTTGAGGAGCTTGCTCCGGTGTGTTTGATTAAGGTTGGAGCTAAACTCTGCAGAGGAACCCTGCTTATGGGGTACAAGAACTTGTTACCATGTCAGTAACCTTAAAGGTACAACTTAGCATCTTATTTACCCCTAAAGGTTCACAGTAGCACCTTAAGGCAGTGCCGATCCTAGACTTCTGGGGGGCCCTATGCAGAACGGGGCAGGGGGTTGGCATGTGTGGTTGAGATGAAAGAATGGATGCAACGCAGTTGTCTGTTTCACTTTGTCTCGAATCGTGCTCGCAGAAAGCACTCATCTCTTCTGCTGCTCCATATGCTTTTAACTCGTATTTTTCTTGAGCAAGAGATTTTATGATATTCACTTTACATGATTTGTCTTATTTTTAGAGGGTGACAGCGCACAGCATTAAAAGAAATGGTCAGTCATGTTTTCATAACCTCTGGCCAAACTCCAAAACAAAATGAAAACACCTTTGGGAGCAAGGGGGGCCCCTGGTGTTTCGGGGGCCCTACGCAGCTTGCGTATTCTGCATATAGGGAGGATCGGCTCTGCCTTAAAGGGATAGTTCACCCAAAAATTTACATTCTGTCATCATTTACTCACCCTCAAGTAGATCCAAACCTGTAGGAATTTCTTCGTTCTTATGAACACAAAGGAAGATATTTTGAAGAAAGTTTGTAACCAGACTGTTTTGGGACACCATTGACTTCCGTAGTAGGAAAAAAAAATACTATGGGAGTCAATGGTGCCCAAGAATGGCTCTGTTTCCCACATTCTTCAAAATATCTTCCTTTGTGTTCTGCAGAACTAAGACGTTCATACAGATTTGAAACTACTTGAGGGTGAGTAAATGATGACAGAATTTTATTTGATTTGGTGCACATTCCCTTTAAGGAGTACATGCTACTACTCTAATGTACTAATATGCACATTTCAAAGGTAGATAAGGTTCAAAGTTGTTCCTTTAAGAGTACACTTCGATATTGCAGTTAGATATCGTATGATTGAAGGCAACTCTGCTACTGGGGCCACTTTTCTGCAGATTTTAGTTCCAACCCTAAAAAAATGTATCCCTTGAAAACTCCAGATAGGTATGTTTTATTATTAGTACATTTGGAACACAAATCTGGGACTGAGGCCCTCCAGGGACGGTGTTGCCCATCCCTGCAAAAATGTATGCAAAAGTTATATTGTTGCTTGAGTTACTGCTACAAAATTACAATTCTCTAAGCAGTATAAGAACCTTTAGTAATCTTTCTTTACTCTCTTTTTCTGCTGACACCGTTGGAAAATATAAATCACCACAGTTCAATGTAACATTAATGGAGTAACTACTGTATTTTGGCAGAGACTAAGGTTTCCATTGAAAAATCTTTGAAAAGAGCCCTTATTTTCACAAGCCAAATGTGCTTTGTATGTTTCCTCTTGGTGCTCAGCTTTGCGTAAAACAAGGTCTGTTGCCTTTGGCCTTCTTCCAGCAACAGCTGAATGAATGAACCATAGTCGGTTTGTAGTTAACCCTTTCAGATAATACAATGGACCTCAAATGTATTTGGACACTTAAGCCACACTTCAAAAAGTATGAATGTCATTGCATTCCATAACAAAATAACAAACAAAGTGGCATCTGCAAATGATGGTCGAACTTTCACAGAAGTAACTTGACACAGTGTGGCTTTTGTGTCCACATATGTTTGCGGTCATTCTATATTGCAGTGCATTTTGGTACTTACGTTCTATGGCCATGGTAATGATGGTCTCACTGCTGCCTTGTTCCTCCTCCTCACTAATGCCTCCGTTTTGGTCGTACTGATTCAGGAGCTCCTGCAGAGGAGGCGCCTTGGGTAAGAGTAGCTTGACCATGTCTCTGCTGATATTCGGAGCTTGTTCAAGACGAAGGATGCTCAAAATCTGAGACTTAATGGAGTGCAGGCGCATGAGTTTACTTTGCTGTCTAAACTGACAGGTCGTGCATTGGCCGTTGTCTTCTCCAGGTGTCATAAATGCTTGCGATGTTGTTGTTGTTTTTGTTGTTGCTGCTGTTGAGTTCAAGCTCTGACTGTGTGACCCCAACACACTCCACAAGCTCAGATAAAGAAGGATAAGCATGTTTTCTGATGCGTCTCTGTAGACGTTTACGCATTTGGGAACGGACGGCCTTTATGCAATCTCTCCAAACGGCACTGGACAGATGTTCAGCCTCCCAGGCAGTTTTATACTTAAGATTCCCCACTGTTAGATATCGTATGATTGGTGGGATTGATAGGAACAAGCCCAGAAGAGACAGCACAGAGAGGATCAGGTCTTTAGATTTTGATTTGAGGATTTTCAGTTGTATTTGTTTTATTCCATACATTTATTTATGCAAATACCCTAAATATAATATAAATTGAATTAGATCATTCACAATTATCGATTCAATTCTGATGCACAAGTACAATTGAGAGGGTGTTCTGCGTGTTCTTTTTAGAGTTTGCATGTTGTGCATTATGGGTATTTGCTATGTGGTTAGTTGTTATGTAGGTTGCTCTTGAAAAGCTTTCAGCAGTGTCATATGTGGTTTGATAGAATTTCCAGGTGGTTGCTATGAGGTTGATAGAGATCATTTTAGCCTGTTGCTATATAGGGTGCTCTAAGAGTTCTTTTTAGGATGTCATCATGTTGTTGCGTCGGTGTTATAGTTGATGTTACCAGTGTCAGGAAAGTTACTTTGCAAATGTAATAGGTTACAGAATACAAGCAACATTATTTAAAATGTAATAAGTGGTGTAACTATTTTGATTACTTTTAAAGTAATTTTACTGATTAGATTTTATTGTTCGAATGTTTTTAACTGTTAATCATTTTCAAACATTTTATGCAAGCAGGGTTAAACTCAGAATACCATCACTTTACTAAATTACCTTTTAAATGGCAGGAGGCATCGTGCACATCAAAAACAGGCAAAGCAACACATTCATATTATTCAACTTATCCTAGCGTTTAAATAGAAAATATTCAGTTGTAACCCCCTTTGTTATCATTAAAATTTTCATTTCATTTCATTAAAAGTAACTGTAATAGATTTTACGTAATCCTGTTACATGTAAGTAGTTACTCCCCAACACTGAGTGTTATATAGTGTTAGAGGTGGGTTGCTAGGTTGTTCTGAAAGATTTTTAAAGTGTTGCTATATGGTTGATAAAGTGTTTATATGGGTTTTTGAGTGTTTTAGCTTGATGTTATACAGTTGACCCGTTACACAGAGCTCGATTGACAGGTGATCATATCGCCATTTTTTCCGACAAACAAACCAGACAGGAGAATAGATTAACGTCAGTGGACTTGAACTTGAAAAACGGTGTATTGACATCTTTACCCGGCTGGAACAAGATACCTTCTTATGTTAATTCGTGTTTATTTTGCACTATAACTACTAAAGAGGAAGCGAAGATTGGTTCACGTGCAGCTTGTACTACAGCGTTCCATCACGACACATTAAAGGTATAGTTCACCCAAAAATGAAAATGAAAATCCCATTAATCACTCACCCTCATGTCGTTCTAAACCCGAAAGACCGTTCATCTTCGAAACACAAATTATTATATTTTTGATGAATTCTGAGAACCTCTCTGACCCTCCCATAGACAACAAGGATCCTAAAACGAGCAGAAATAAACGTGCGCTAAGAAAACAAAAATAATGACTTTATTCAACAATTTGTCTCGCCCACATCACCCTATAGCGCCATTTTGTATATGTAAACAATGTATGCAACATATGTACCCGGATACATTGTTTACGCTTCGATCTGAACGTAAACAACATATCCAGGTACACACATGAGTTGCATACGTTGTTCACGAGTATTCATTTTAGCATGTTGTAGCTTGGGTAGTTGCTAAGTTGTTCTAAGACATTGGTTAGGTTGTTTTAAGTGTGTATCCAAGCGTTTGATAGTGTTTTATATAAAGTATTTTCTGCATTAACACCTGTAAATGGGTGTATGAGGAAACAGCACCATTTTTACAATGGTGAATGGGCTTTCTTCACTGTTAGACCACAGTTATAGCTTGTAGCATTGTGTTTTGGTGATGGGTTGCCTCTGGAATATGCAGAGCTGGCGGCTGAGGACAATATTGCCACAGCTGTTCTGTAGCAACTGCAGATACAGATTCCTCTGCTCTATCCATCTCTCTTTTCTAGCAGTGCAGCTTTAATAGATGCGTAAATAACAACAGATGACAGTTAGCCAATGACAGAGGTGGCCTTTGGTGGGTCAGTCACAGCACCACCTGCAGGTGGATCATAAAGCTCTTTCAGAACAACAACAAAAATAATTCTCCTCAGCAATAAAAGCAGGTGTAATGGAGATTAAAGCTGTGTTTTAATAAGATATTTGGAAAGATGTTGGATATTTGTTCAGTTTATTGGGTGCAGGTTACTCTTATGATAGTGAAAACAGGTTGGTGTGCAACTATGAGATCTACATTGCGTTCAGAAAATGGGTGAGTCTGCTTATTCAATACATTACAGCACAAACCACAACTCTTTTTTATTTATTTTTTATTAATGAAAAATATCAGGCACTTTTGCATACCCAAAGAGTGTTACATGACATTTACTTCATTGATTACATTGTCACTCACTTTAAATTAGATACTTGGAAGTGGCAAGAAAGGTGTTTCTACATTGTCTACTGAAATATGAGCAGTGCTCGTCTGTGCAATTCTTTTTGTTATTATCCGAAGATATTTTGGATTGTTGCCAGTGTGTTGAAAAGTTGTTTCTATGGTCTTCTGGCTGTTTGCTTATGTCAAAAAAGCACATCCGCACATTTCTATTATTCTGGTCCCACCTTTAGTGTAAGTGTTCTTGCCAAAATCTCTCTTTTGAACAAGCTGCACAAATGTATGTATCATTCATGTTTGTAAAGTGGCTATAAAGTGGATTTCGATTAATGCACTTACAATGGCAATCTGTGGGTTGTGCACAAGAGGGGTTTAAGTGGCACATCAGTCTTCATTTGATTTGTTGTGAGTTACAGTCTGCATCATTTCCTCTGGTCGCCCGTCTGCAGCACTATGTTAGTATTCTCTCTGGCGTTCTTTAACAGCGCAGACACTTTTGCTTCAGTCTAAAAAGCAACAAACCACAAAAGCTACCATGATCACCAGGAACACTTCCAATTGGCTCTTTGACATTTACGAGTTCCTCAAATCAAGTTTCGTATCACTAAATGTGTGGTTCTTAAATGCAGAAAAAAGTGGGGGTTATTAAAATGCAGTATGGGAACCCTGACCTAGATTTACAGTAGTTGTTGAATGTTTTCTGATACTCACGGCAGCCCTGAATGAAGCATCCTTGATGTCCTTTAGGTTTATAATAACATTGTAATACGCTCCAAATACTGCTGTTTCCAAAGCTTTCGCCGCTACCTGCACATGACGGGAATCATGCATTGAAATAAATGCTGATATGAGCTTATTTATGACCATCAAATTCATGTTATTTTTCATTTTTACAAATGCAAAATCAGCATTTTACTCAGAGTGGAAAATGGTTAGCTTGAAAGGACTATTTTTTCCTTTTGTTTGTGTCATCACGAGCATAAAGAATTGCGTATTTAACACATTTTTGTATATAGTCCAGTCTCACCTGAATGTCTGATTTACATGCCACATTTCCGTATTTTACCATCTCTTTGAGCACGGGCCACAGTGTGTTTATTCTCTCTGCCAGAGACAGAGGGACGCCCACCGCTGCCATCAAACCCTCCTGCATGGCTTCCTCCCTCCTGTACAGTCAAATAACAACATTAAGTTATTCAGTTCTTTAAAATAACATTATATGGGTTTGACATTTTGAAAGGTTGTCTTTGCTACAGTGCCATGTTTATGTGTGTTTTTGCCAATGCAATTGTGATATGCATTCTGCAACTAAAAGTATTTACTTTGGCAGTCAAATGCAAGTTGTGTAACAAGGTAGTTATATCATCAGGCTCTTCTCTGCAAATGTATGCCTAGTCTTTCCTGATTATTTTTGTGATGCATGACATGTCTTTGCATCAATCAAATGCTTAAACTGGTTTAACATGATACAGAATGTTCCTTAGTTTTCGGGGTGACATGTATTGTGTCTAGTTTGATGGATTTGAAGGATGTTTTTGTTTGTTTGAACTTCACAGAGGCGATTATCTGTACCTTTTGATTTCATCAGGTGTGCCTTTGGGCAATTTCAGAGCAGCCTGTAATGAAAAATAATTAGCAATTGTTTTGTGCGTGACAAGGTGTTATCATCTAGACATATTTTACAGCAATTTTGTTACACAAGTGGCATATGTCTGCTGGCAAATGCATCCTTACATTTTAAGTTGCCAACTGTACATTTATATGTTTATATGTGGTCATGTACCATGTAGCTGTTGAAAGCCGTTGAATCAGCGTCCACTTTTAATAATAAGTCGTTCATGGCTTCATGAAATGGAGGAATAAGTTTCCTCATCTCCTCATCCAGAGACTCAAACTGCCTCTTCCCGTATGTCATCTGACCGACCATGCAGCCCAGAGCTGCACCCTTACAATAAGACAAATACACATAAAGATGAATAATATATAATGCAATATATAATGTACAACATATAGAATATAACATATAAGAATATATATAATGCACAACATATAGAATATAATATATAAGAATGCAGAATATAGGTAGATATTGCATAATGTATTATATCCTCTCTCTCTCTCTCTCTCTCCCCCTCCTCAATTTTAAAATACATATAAAATAAATAATATGATAATTTATTAATATTATATTATATATGAATATGTATTTATTATGATAGTGTGTGTGTGTGTGTGTGTGTGTGTGTGCCTGTAATGATATGAATATTCATTTAAAATGCTATAATTGTCACGGTGCACACAGCAGGGAGAAACGTGGAACACAAGGATAAACTCAAATGAGTTTTATGGGACATTATTAACTAACAATGACACTAGAAGAGGACAGGAAATAAACCAAATAAGGACACAAGAGGGAAACACATGACTCACACAACACAGGACTGACAATAATACTATAAATACCTTATAAAACACTGTATGTATGTGTTTATATATGATGTGTAAATATTATTTATGAAAAAAATTGTAGTTATTTTATATTGTGTGTGTGTGTGTGTCTATATATATATATATATACACACACACACATATTAACAAATATATTTTGAAAATTTTTAAATATATATTCATAAAAATACAGTTAAACAATATGTGTGTGTGTACATATACAATAAATAATAAATACATAATATTAAAAATACATATTTGATATTATGTATTTTGTATATATTATATAAATACATTAATAAAATATAATATTTGCATTGATATTTTTAAAAATATGTAAAATAAATATTAATTCACAATAGTACAATCAGTATATAAAAGTATACAGTCAGTATGAAATGTTATAGTATTTCTATATATCAATTAATATAAATAATAAAATCATAATCTTCATGATTACCATAGCAGCGATTGCAGCAGAAACGGACCCTCCACCAGGAGCCGCTGTTCTGGCCCCAACACTGTGGACGAACTTCTGTAGAGACAGAGACACAAGCCGGCCATCGTCCTGATTGTCCCGTACCATATACCTAAACTCAGCATCAACCAATCAGATACAGTGCTCCTGTTAGACATCACTGACAAGCCAAACAGAAAAGAATGTCATGTATCTTGAGTCTTACTCTATGATTCTCTCCTTTGGAACAAATGGCCCCAAGGAGGCGAGTCCTAGTTTGCTGATAACCTGACAGAATAATGAAAGAGGAATGACATCAGACCTTTTTTTTTTGCTGCTGTGTTGAATGTTTGACCATGTTCATTTTAACCCACCAGTCGGATTTTGTGCTCCTCTTCCACAACGAAGAGCTTATCTTTTTGGATGTAGAAGTCTGCACAGTCCAGCATCGCCTTCAGAGGAATCAGACCGACTATCTGGGACCCCACCACTGAAAGGTTCAGATCCTGGACAGGTAGAATGAACACAAATCCGATTCACTTCTGATTCAATTTTAAATGATTCTGATTCAGGTTTGAAAATAAACTCGCCTTGGCATCTCTACAGATCTCCTCATAGACCATGTGCATGGGCGTCACCTCAAAGTCCAGGATGTTGGTGGACACCTGAGCAAGGTTGGCCTCTTCCAAGTACCATCCCATTCCCTGGACCTTTCTCAGACGCCCAGGCTGCAGTAGGAGCATTCAGTGAATTAACAGGAACAAGAACATAATCAAAACCTCAGGGAAGTGATTCGTATAATTAGGTCAGATTGCCTTTATTCTCAAGTTTGAGATTTGACGCACACTGAAAACCTAGACCAATCCAGTTAAGTCACACACCGACATACCTGATCTTTCCCACGGCCCTGTTCTCTAATATCCAGTGCGATTCTGTGAGCCTGTTCCTTAGTGCTCAGAAGGTTCACGTTGTAGGCGATGAGAAACTTTCGGGCGCCGGTGACTGTGGCGCCCCAAGAAGGGACAAAGGTGGCGGGGCCGTATTCAGGGGCCCATTCGCTCTTTTTTAACTGGGGAAAGAGGTCCAAAAAATAGTCAATTTCATGAACTTAAGGTGTTTACACATACATGGCACATAAAACAGCACTGTTCCTCAGAATATATAACACATGTATGAAGTCTAAACATTTTGATGCGAAAGCTTTGCATATGCATACATCCGAATGAGGAAAGTGTGCCCAAACTATAGGCTACTTCAGTTTTGACGTTATGGTAGAAATTCCCCTATGCACCTGACAAATAGGTTAGCTAACTAAAAGAAATCCTATTAGAAAACAAACGTTTGAACATACATTAGCGCAGGTATGGGTGGCTGGCGGCCCACGGCAATGTATTTCAGTAGGCTACGGCCTGCTGGACCATATATTAGTCAGACAATCAATTATAAAACACTTGAAAATGAAGTCATAGAAAGATTACTTTGAATTTATGATGTTAATACTAACCCCAACCAGAAGAGGTCACTAGTTTCTATCTGCTCCCCGTATTAATTACAAGATGTGAATGTTAACGGAAACATTTACTAACATTAGCAAAAATTAAAGAAAATTGACAATCAAAATTGTATTTTTCAGGCAAGAAGGTAAACAATAATGCAAATATTTAGCATATGCTTACAGCCGAATATTAAAACGTGTGCAAAAACAGGCGTTCGACACTTGAAACTGTTGAAAATTTCATCCTTGACCAGTTTTGAGCATTTAAAATGTGAATACTTAAAAAAATTACTTTTGTTTTGATGTGAATTCGTACCGCCAAACGCATAGCCTTTGCAACTATAACGCACTAGAAAATGTCAACCCTGTCCAGTGTATATTGCACATATCGCTAAAAGCGAAAGTGTGCACAAACCTATGCGCGAACACAATTCGATAGCATGCACAAGAACAGGCGCTCGAAACGTGCTCTAGAATGCTGTGTTGGGGCTTACACATTACAAGTAACACAAGTTAAATAAACAGAATACCTTTTCAAGTAACTAGTAAAGTAATGCACACAACACATCTGAGTTACTGTTTCAAATAAGTAACGCATGTTACTTTGTTTTCTCATTTATTCACTAACTTTTAACAAGTAAGCAAGCCCAGGTGACAAAAAAGTAAAGAAAAAGTAACTGAATTCATTACTTTCTATAAAAAGTAACTAAGTAACTCAATGAGTTATTGTATCATGGAGTAGCACAATATTGTAAAGCATTACTTTTAAAAGTAACTTTCTCCAACACTGCTAGAATGTTTTATCCTTGACCACTTTTTACAATATTTCTCTCCAGAAGTTATAAGCAATAAAAACAGGCATTATGAACAGAAGTTATGAGTGATAAAATTGCAAACTGGCTAAGCCAGTGTTGCCACCTTGTGGACAAACCAATTAATTATAGCAAAAAATGACACAGAAAGGATATTGTGGCATAGAATGACTTTCAGAGCGGGGTTTTTTTCAGATGACCAACGATAAAAACATTGACAGCCAATCAGAATCCATCCTGCTACGAGGACTAAGAAGTGAACAGAATTGAGGTCTAGATGAGTTCTTACCTTCTCCGGTAATGCTTCGTATTCCCCTGCACGGACAGAGGGAAGTGACCTTCTGCTCTCTTTTCTAGCTGCCTCTCCGTAGAGATAGACTAAAAGATAAGAAACAAAGGAGAACGCAGGGTCAAAACTGAAGCAATTCTCAAATGATTTAGCTAACAAACAGCATGACCTTTGCTTGTACAAACACACCAGGCACATTGAGCATGTCTGACAATCTCTGGCCAAATTCATTGGCACACTGTACACACTCCTCCATGCTGACGTTCTGCACCGGTATAAAGGGACACACGTCCATCGCACCCATCCGAGGGTGTTCGCCTGTTCAAAAACATCATTTTTACAAACTATACTCATGTGAAAAAGGTATGTCTACATCTACTATCTTCACAGTTGTACCTGAGTGTTTGGTCATGTCTATGAGTTTAAACGCAACACGGGCGGCATTCAGCGCCCCCTCAATGACAGCCATGGGTGGGCCCACAAAAGTGTACACTGTCCTGTTTGTTGAAGACCCTGGGTCGACGTCCAGCAAACTGCAGCCCTCTGTGGCAGAGATGGCATCGGCTATGGCATCAATGACCTGGATATTATATATTGGTTAAATATTGCATTGGTCAGAACTTTGTGTAGCCTATTAATGTAAATACAAAATAATACATTCTATAATATAAAATAAAGTGAAAGTTTGCAATACAAAAATGCTAATGGTTTAATTACTTTTTTTCACTTGAGAATAGATTCACTTCAGAACCTTTCAGTGAAAATACATTTCAAAACAATTCATGCTAAAGGTGTTCACACTGACTTTTAATGCACTTTTTGTTTTTGTTTACTTGGCCTTAATTTATAAACAACAGACCTACTAAACAATCATTTATTTTAGAAATTAAGTGTTTGATTCAGTAAAAGAACCGACTTGACTCTTTTCAGCAGGAATCGGACTACGGTGGTCATGCTGTGAATTAAGAAGAACCGACTCACAGTGATTCGTTTGGGAAACTGACTACGGTTGCGCTGTTTGATTCATTTCAAAAGAACAGATGTATTCGTTCGGGAATGTGTTTTTGATTCACAAAAAATAACTAATTCAAGTCATTCCTTTTGTAGGTTAATCAGGATACACTGTTCGTTTTTTTGTTCTCTAAAAAATAACATCATTTGTCCAGAGACTGATTCATTAGAGTGATTCAACAGAAACTGCGGTGTGTTCCAAATGGGATATATTGCCCTCTGAAGGGCACTTCGGAGTGAAAAATCAATCCAAGTACTCAAAACTGGCCACTTCAAAGGGCCCTTCGGAATCAGAGATTTCGAAGGGTACAACTGATAGACACTTCGGGCCCCCACCCATGAACCCTTGCACAGATGCTTTGCATAATGACAGCACCTCCATGTGGGCAAAGGATGATGATGCAAAAGGGCACTTCAAGAAACAGTTGTTTGGTCCCCTACACCCTTCAAACATTCGAAGCTCTCACTCCGGAGGGTAAACCCTTTGAAGGGATTAGGGCATATGGATGAACTCTTTCGATGTGAATTTTTGATTCAGTTAAATCTCATTAGATTTGTTCAGGAATCACACTGGTGTGGCTGCACGATATATCGAACGCGATTGATCATGCGCATCTCATCAATAAAGCCGATTACATGATTATTCGCCATTTTTAACTTGAATGTGAGAGGCATCATTCGATTCCAGTTACTTTAGTTGCACAAAAACAGTATGCAAACTGGAAATCTTCTGATATTATTTTAATTTAGGAGCGTAATCTTAAACACAAGCAAATACAGCTAATCTGTATGGTTTACTGCATGTTGTTATTCTTCTAGTTATTGACAAACAACGGAATCAGAAGTCTTGCACATTACTCTTGCATTGAAAAACAAACTCAGATGTCAGAGTATAGTGTTCAGGCCACATTGCCAAAAGAACCGTTAACAGAACCGAATGACTTTTTCAGTGGAACCGTCTGTGTGTTTATCTTACCTCCTTGTTACGCCCCTCTGAGAAATTGGGTACACATTCCACCAGCTTAGCCATGACCGCAAGACAACACAAACTTTCCTCACACACACTCACACACTTGTCTACTGACTACCCTGCTTCCCAAATGCGGAACCTATAAAGCGTTGGCAAACATATCTTTTGAATAATTAACCTGTCCTTTTGGTCTGGATGTGGGTCATTTGGCAATGATTCTCCTGCCTTCATAGATTTTCTTCTACTTTTGGGGAGGTAACTAGTAGTTATCATAGATATCTACTTTCCCATCAAACATTGTTCATACTTTGGGAAACCCTCCCAAAAAAGCCAGAATACATTGGCATTTTTTAAACGGCTTGGTTAAAAATTGAGGCAAGAACATGACAGTTGGTCTTTCAGTAGTATAGCAACTAATACAAATAAAACTTGATAAAACAGACAGTTTAATAGTGGACTCTTGAAACCTCCCAAACCGTTGCATCATGTCCAGAAAACAGAGGCTGTGATGTCTGGTTAATGAACGATCCAGAAAGGGGCCAAAGAGCTGGAAGAGGAGGACAGCTTTACCCCTTCCCCGTGTTTTTGGATGGGACACATATACCCTCTTGTCAAAGTATCACTGACATTATGCAAGAATGTGAAGTGTAGAGCAAAAAACGAAACACAAGACATTTTCAGGATGTTTTTCCAATTAGTATTCTAATAATAATTATGATATTAGTATTACAATTATAATAATATCAATAATTATTATTATTATTAAATAAAGTATATTTGTATTTATCCTCTTTCCTACTACTTGTTTCACTTCTGTTTTAGTTTTTATATCCAATGCTTACTATGTGTAAGTTGTTGTTTGTTAGCATGTGTTTTTGACAGTGTTCTTTCTTTAGGATTACTGATAAACTACTGCCGTTTGATTTGTTATCTATTTTAATTTTAGATAATTTATGTATGAATTTATTATGTCTTTATAGGTATTTTCTTTAGTTTTAGTTTTAATAAATTGTAGTTATTTTAGTAACGTACTTCAACATACTACATGGAAATGAAATAACACATATATGGGTGTTTGGCTTAGTGTCAGGTTAGAATCATTTGTATACTCATACCTTTTGTTGTTTTACTATTTGGAAATGTTTTTAGCTTTATTTTTTGTTTTCATTTAAATGTTTAGTTTTGAAATGTTGTTGTATGCATTTATCATTTTATTTCTCAATTTTCTTAAATATGTATATATACTATTTATAGTTTTAACTTTTCATTTTAGTTACTTTTTCTTATTTGTAAGTCGCTTTGGATAAAAGCATCTGCTAAATGACTAAAAGTAATATATCATTTTGTATAATAATATTACAGTAATTCCATTTTTATTTTAATAATAACACAATTATTATTATTACTGCACATTTGAATAATAAACAGAGTCAGATTGGGGGCAGCAATGAACACTAGATCCGTTGTTACCCACCATAAACTTCAACCGAAGAAGTAAAGCCAACCGGAAGAGGACCGTAGAAGAAGAAGCAGCAGCGGCGGAAGGCGGTCGTTCTCTCTTAGCTTGTTTGCTCATGTAACCCGATTTATTTCTCTTTGTTTTGACAACTACCGCTCACTTTTACTCTGGAGATCACAATTAAGTGATAGAGAGGATGTTGGCTACAGGAACGGTGAGTTTTTGCGGGGTTTTGGGCGCTTTACGCTCGTTTATCCTGCGGCCTCATAGAGCTAACGGCTAAAGCTAATGCAGCCAGTTACTATGGTGATATATTAAAACGTATACGCTGCTTTATATTGGGATACAATTATGTATCTTCCGTAGTGTGAGTTTATATCTTTTTTAGAGTAGCTTATGTTTGAAATATAAGTGTTAAGAAATGACGTGTCTACTGAGTTTTTCCACGTGTAACGTTACTGTTTGTAAACAAGCTTTGTCATTAGTTATGAATGTGTGATTAATAATTGTATACTAAAGAAACTGTTTATACAGAATAGGAGTAGTCTTTTTTTGCGGTTTATTGTGGAAAAAGTTGTATTATCCAGTATTAATAAAAGTAACTAACGATTAATTGCTGTAACGTTAGTTTATAGAGCATTTTTAGACAAGATTATAAGAGTGCATACATA
This sequence comes from Gymnocypris eckloni scoliostomus, assembly GCA_027564155.1. Taxonomy (NCBI): domain Eukaryota; kingdom Metazoa; phylum Chordata; class Actinopteri; order Cypriniformes; family Cyprinidae; genus Gymnocypris; species Gymnocypris eckloni. The sequence continues at coordinate 13,935,791 of CM050418.1, read as the reverse complement.
AATAGATAATAATACTAAACATTTAAAGTCAAATATTTCAGTTTATGTAAGAATGATTACATTTAATTATAAAGGAAGTCAAAAACATTCAATTATTTAAATAAAATAAGCATTTCAATTAAAGGATTAGTTCACTTTCAAATAAAAATTTCCTTATAATTTACCACCATGTCATCCAAGCTTTTTATGTATTTCTTTTTTCAGTCGAAAAGAAATGAAGGTTTTTGATGAAAACGTTCCAGGATTTTTATACATATAGTTAGTTTCAATGGAATCTAAACGGTTGTAGGTCAAAATGACAGTTTCAGTGCAGCTTCAAAGGGCTATAAACTATACCAGACGATAATACGTGTATTATCAAGCGAAACGATCGTTAATTATACAAAATTGATCTGCTTTATTAACACAAATGACATTGAATGACACGGAAAGGCATTGAAAAGGTCACGCTTGACGTAGACTCCATCTCATCTTCTCCTCAAATTCAAAATCACCCAAATCGTTGTTTTATCCTTATAAACTCGTTGAGTTGTAACTCTCTTTTTTTGTTTACAGCGTTGACTTAGGGTGAATCCCAATTCTCTGTCTTACCCCTTCCCCTTAGTTTTGCACGTTCACGTGAGAGTAAGGACTGTCCCAATTCTGGTTTTGATCGAGGGGTTGGGGTAAGGGTAAGGGGTAGATACCCTTCAAAATCAAGCATTTTCACGAGCTTACTTGAAACCAAGCGGTACCCAGAACACACTGCGGCCAGATTATCCAGAGAGTATTTTTGTCTTAAATAAGTAATTTAAAATTATGACAGTCTTGTTTTGTGCTCTACACAGTCCTGTACATGTATATTTGCAACCATGTTCTTAATTGAAATGTTTTAAAAAATCGCTATTTTTCCACGCTAACGTTACATTGCTGATTTGCACAACAGTCCTGCATTTCTCTGACTAGAGAAAACATCACTAAAACCCACGCAATCGACAAACACACACTTGTAGACGGAGAGTTTGCGATCAACTCTTGTCGCCTCTGGTGATGTAGCAGCCAGCTAGCGACGATGTATGATGACGTAACAGTAGCCAAGTGGTGTCTCATTTCGTAGGGGTATGTTTTCACCCCTAGCGCTTACTACTCGGTTTCGAGGGACAAGGGCAAGGGGTAAGACGAAGGGGAAGGGGAAGAGGAAAGACAGAGAAGGTGCAATTGAAGAGAGTGCATAAAACAAATGCATTTTAATAATAGCAATTCATAAATATTAGTTCTAATATAAATCAGTTGATGAGTTTTCGCTCCTGTAGACTGTAACCACAGCGGGTCTGACGCAGGTGGACCGTGAGAAGATCTATCAATGGATCAACGAGCTCTCCAGCCCTGAAACGCGTGAGAACGCTCTGCTGGAGCTCAGCAAGAAGAGGGAGTCTGTGGCGGATCTGGCCCCGATGCTCTGGCACTCCTGCGGAACTATAGCGGCTCTCCTGCAGGTGCCTGCCGTCACTTCAGGCTCCGTTTAACACAATATTATGGGTCTTTTAGTGCTGCACCAAAATAAGGACTTCATTTAGATCTAGATATTGTCATTTTATTTAAACAGTAGCCTAATTTTCAAATATAATTGAAATATAATTACAGCTGTGTTGGCCAAAATCTGTAGTTGTGAAAATGATTTATTTAATCAATTACATTCCAATAAAGTGTTAATATTTACATTTAATAAAATGTTTTATTTTGCAGAAAAAAACTAAATAAAAACTGATGAATTAACAAGTAAGGAAAATACAGTATGTAAAAAAAATGCGCTAACTGCATTTTTATTGATTTAATGGATTTTTTTTTCATTTATGAATTCAGCCAAATATTTTTAAAGAAAATGTATGACATTTGGCAGTAAAATAATATTAAAACTAAATTATAAAAATATATAAATAGAAGTGTTTGTAACTGCCTTTTTATTGATTTAAATGATTTGTTTGTCTTTTTTTTGGAAATCAATGATGTTGGACAATTCTTAAAATATTCAGATATTATTAAACGTTTTAGAAAGAGTTAAAATTAGTAAATATGATTGTAATTATAATACATCATATGTGCAAATTTTAGCAATCGATTATAAAAAAATACATTTAAATAAATTGACATTTTTATTATAGAATAGACAGTTTTTATTTATCCAAATTGTCGAACTTTTACTAATTGATATATTACATTTGAGAATATAATTCGTTTACAATTGTCATTCACATTAACTCAAATATTAGAAAAAGTATAATGGGAAAAAATGATAATATTAACAATAAAACTTCCAGATTTTGTATCAAAAAAAGTGTTCTTAATGTTTATTTGTATTGAATTGTTTTCTTTTTACAGGAGATTGTGAACATCTACCCATCCATAAACCCCCCGACACTGACAGCACATCAGTCTAATCGAGTGTGTAACGCTTTAGCACTGCTGCAGTGTGTGGCCTCCCATGTAGAGACACGGTAACTCACTTCCTGTACACACAGGAAATGACACGCTATTATTAATCCAGTGCCACGCTGACTGTTTTTCATCCTCAGCTCTGCTTTCCTGGCCGCTCACATCCCTCTGTTTCTGTATCCCTTCCTGCACACGGTCAGTAAAACTCGCCCCTTCGAGTACCTGCGGCTCACAAGTCTGGGTGTTATCGGTAAGAAAAGCAGCTAATACAGAAACAATCTTCAACATTGTTTTAGTGTGGAGTATAATGTATTTGTCTGATAGGCGCACTAGTGAAAACAGATGAGCAGGAGGTGATCAACTTCCTGTTGACTACAGAAATCATTCCTCTCTGTCTGCGCATCATGGAGTCCGGCAGCGAGCTCTCCAAAACGGTTCGCTTACAAACATATCACCTGATAACATCTATAATTGTTTTATTATGAGTGTAATTGGATGGATTCTCTTTCAGGTGGCCACATTTATACTGCAGAAGATCCTCTTAGATGACACGGGCCTTGCGTATATCTGCCAGACTTACGAACGCTTCTCACATGTTGCCATGATACTGGTGATTCATTCTTATTCATCTTATTCATAATTCTTAGTATGCTTAATTGACATTTATTACTGATAGACAGTTATTGGACACATAGAGATAATAAATACATATTTCATTTTATATTTACATTTGTTTCATATATTTAAATATCATATAATTATTATTAACTTTATTTAATAATAAAATAAATATAATTTTATAAAAAAAAAAATATATATATATATTTAATAATAATACATAGAAATAATATATTATTATAAATGAATATTTGAAATACAAATACAGTATACATTTGTAACTGTATTTTTTTTCTTGTGAAAATGAATACGTTTGATGGAAATAATTTGAACATATAATCAAATAATATTCCCGTCTTAAATTTAAATATAACAAAATTGAGTGGCAAATGTAGTAATAATGGCAATTAATTTTGGAGAATAAAAACTATTTAAAAGTTTTAAAATAATCGAAGTAATACAAATATGGCATGACATTTTTACATTTGTCGATAGAAAATACAATTATTTACTCAAATTATTAAAGAAATACAAAATGAATACATTATTATTTTGTTATTGCATTCATTTTTGGATGAAAATGAATATTTGAAGGCAAAATGCTTTAAAAAATGTTGTTCAAGTACTCAGATATTTAAATTAGAGAAGTAATAAAAGTGATGATATTTACATGTAACGATGAAAGTGTCATTGTGCAGAAAAAAACTACTTATGAATTAAGTAATTAAAATAATGTACAAATTAGCATTTAATTATACAGAAAAAATCAAATAAACAATAATATGAATAAAACAATGACATTGTTTAATTGATAAAGTGGTTTGTAACTGCGTTCATTGGTTTACCGGAGTTACCTCACATTATTTGTATGTATTTCTGAGTGTTTTTGGTCTTGCAGGGAAGATGGTTCTTCAGTTGTCAAAGGAGCCCTCGGCTCGCCTGCTGAAGCATGTTGTGCGCTGTTATTTACGACTTTCTGACAACTCCAGGTATTTTTTCACACATATTTTCCCTGCTTTGGGAAAGTTTGGCAAAGATCGAATCCTGTTTGTGTTGCTGAATCATTTCAGTTCAATCATTGCTGAAGATCAGAAATCATATGTTGTGTCTCTCAGGGCGAGAGAAGCTCTGCGTCCAGTGCCTGCCGGACCAGCTGAAGGACACCACGTTTGCTCAAGTGCTAAAGGACGACTCCACCACCAAACGCTGGCTCGCACAACTCGTCAAAAACCTACAAGAAGGTCAGGTCACAGACCCCCGCGGCATCCCCTTACCGCCTCAGTAACACACACTCATCCCAAACCCTCCACGACGGCCAGCAACACATCAGACTGTTTCACATACAAGGGCACTTCATATTTTTTGCCAAGAAGCTCAGAAACGGTGCTCAGCATTCACGGTTTGTTTCGAGATATTACAAATTGACTTTGGACTCTGCTGGACTGAGGAAGAGTCTGTCTCATCCATTATTAGGTTTGTGTTTTTTGACAGAATCGAGAGGAATTGAAAGACTGTTTTGTCTGTATTTTTATCACAAAAATGTGTAATTTTGAATGCTGTTAATAAACCGTGTTCATGCCATTGGAAATGTCCGGAGAAATTTCCGTCTGCTGTGCTGCCTTTCTGGTCTTAAGGAGGAATTCAGATAATTCAGGGAAATTTTAAATTACAATTAAAGACCTTAGTCAGAATAGACTTTTTGAAATTATGTGAATGAAACTGAGGATGTGAGAAGATAGAGATATGGTTTGTTCAATATATTACTAGCAATTTAATAATAACATTTACATTTAGTCATTTAGCAGATGCTTTTATCCAAAGCGACTTACAATTGGGGTTACAATAGCGGTTATATATATATATATATATATATATATACACACACACACACATGCTTAAATTTGGTGTAAAAAGTGTATATATACAAACACACACCAAGAACGATAACTATAAAGATATTACGTCCACACCAGCGAACGATGTCGTCTGTAGCGCATGCTTTTCGACTGCGCATCTGCCGCTTTAAATTCTCAAGCTCATTACAGCAGGATGGATTCTGATTGGCTGTCAATGTTTTTATTGTTCATTAGCTGGAAAAAATTGTTCTGAAAGTGATTCCAACGATATCGTTTCTCTGTGCGTTTATCGCTATAGCTGTGGCGTGGATTTTCCTATTCTTTAATATTGAGAATGATTTTTAGATCTATATCTTTATAGTTATCGTGCTTGGTGTGAACGGGCTTTAACATTTAGTGTAAAAAGTATGCAATTTTATTAAATTATGATTATATTGCATAATAATATAACTACATCAAATATTTTAAGTAAAATTTAAGTGTAAAACTTTAATTTTATATTAATGTATGTGTATAAATTATAATTATATTTTATTTATGTTTTGTGTGTGTATATATATATATATATATGAACCAATTTAGTGTAAAAAAAAATAGTCTAACATTGTATGTTGTATTAATATATTTGTTTATATAGTATACATTTTTATTTCTGAAAAAGCTGTATGGCACGTGCTGAATTAAACATAATGGGACAATGAAGCATACTATAGTTTAGAGCTTTAAAACATTGTTTCTTGCCTTTTTAGTAAACAAACGTCATGCAGTAAGTAACGTGTATGCATTACATCTAAGCTGACCCTTAGTAGTATTACAAAAACCAGCTCTGGAACAGTAGAAATAATACATTAATATAATGCCACCTTTTCAAATCGGCAATCATTTATTTGTAATGCAGTGAAACCTATTGTGAATCAGAGGCTATATAATATAATATAAGTACTGTTAGCTGTTCACTTTTATACTTATCCACAACTGGAGTATGTCCCATTTTCCTTAAATGGTGAAATCTAGTCTGAGATCCAGTTTAGTTGTTCCAGTCCTAATTACAAGCATCATATCAACCGAATGCTCAGTTGAGTTTAGTTGCTAAGTAATCACTATTGTGTAATGAACGATCTGATACGTCGTTCAACACAAGGTGAGAGTTTCATTGAGGCAATGTGTGCAATGGAAAGTGTTTGTCCACGTGTGTGCGTTTAGGAGTCTGGAAGCGCTCCAGGCGCTGGCTCGATGATATAACGGGTAGGCAGGGACCCCCTTTCAATGTGTGTAAACTGAGCTCAGACATCGAGCTCCGCAGTGTTTTATTCATGAGCAGAAACACGAGGAAGGGACAGAGAAGAAGAATTCCTAATGGGAGATGAAGCTGGGTACAATAGAAACTGACCGGCGAGACCTCTTCATAGATGTAAATGTGCTTTAGACAGGTTGATTTTTTATTTTGATGTTCAGTATTCACCTAAAAAGGTTTACATGCTCTTATTCGCTGTTTCTGCCAGAACTTAATTTAACGGGGTTGCTAAATGTTGAATGCTTGCTTGAGTAACCTGATCCGATGATCTGGGGTCTCCGCTAAAGGGCCCAAGCGTAGACAATAGACTCTTGAGTTGTGCTCCACAAACGTGCATTAAACTCCCGGACGCGTGTTTCAGAGGCAGACTGGAAGCGGGGGACAGTGTCTGATATAGGGACGTCAACATGCCGTGAAGATGTTTTAATATTTTATGAACATTCAACTGCTTTGATCATATGTATATAGTGAAGTTATGCCCCTTCATCATTTTTAGAGGGAGCGCTGTTTATACTGTAAAGGTCCTTCCACAAGAGTCCAAAATTTTCGTATGTGTTTTTCGTACTCGTCAAAATTCATCACGCACAGAATGTCTTGGTGGCTCTGAATTGTCAAAACACCTTTCAAATTGCTGGCTACAGATGCGAATAATTGAACCCTAGCTCCGAACCCGTTTCAGAGGCAGTGTGTAAACGTGATTGACACGATGTGAGGTAAATATATTTTAACGTGCAAAAATTTCAGACTCATTGTGCAAGGACCTCAAGTGTGCAATATAATACACTAATAGTGTTAACTGACATGGCCAACTATTCATTTGAATAAATATTTGGTGGTGTTTGCTAATGCTAGCACACTATTTCTGTAGCACATACTTAGGGATTTGTATTCTTATCCTGAGGAGGCAAGTACTCACCTTGCAGCACTTGGGCCCATCCAACCAGGACCACTTAGCAACATGGTAATGCCTTATTAGCAATATAGCAAGAGCCTAGCATCCTCACTATTTTGATTCAGGTCCATGTCCATCTAGAACACCTCATATAAGTATTTACTCTTATTTTGAGCAGGTAAGTATTCACACTACAATACATCTGTAGAACCTTTCCAATCAGATGTCAAATAGACATTTAAAAGATGTCTTTAAGATGTGTATGATTTAGAATATATATAAAACTGACATCCTAAAGACGTCCATCAGCTGTTTGTACACAGCAGGTTCTCCCCAGATGAAGCGATGTTTAAGACATCTGGCAGACGTTCGTGTGTTATCTGGGTACGTCTTTCAGATGTCAAAAAGACGTCTTCAGAACTGATCTGACTTCAGAAAAATACAAAAACGCTCTGTTTGGCATAACGTAATATGCAAATAGCTAAGATGATTGCAGCCAATCAGTATCTAGGAACAGTATTTCTGTGAATTCACTCAGGATTATTTAAAAAAAGTGTGACATTTTACATTTCCACGTTTATTTTATTAAAGTTTTAGTTGTCACACACACCACAGGAATGCAACACTCCAATTACGCAAAGCACTGGATTGTGTTTCCACTTAAAAACTGGCATACCCTTGTTTTAAGGATACAGTGGACAGAGAGACGCAAGACAAAGCAGCCTGAGAGAAGGTTTTGACTCCCAAACACAGAGAGGAGACAGAAAGTGTGTTTTGAGGACAAGGGGCTCTTGTGAGAATTGAGTTGCGTGTTTTGCTGTGGATCTGTGGGTGTGTGGTTGTGCGTCAGAGGGAGGTGTGTTGTGCTACGATCAGATGTGGAGAGATGTGGACAGTCAGTGCGGCTCTGTTTCAGCGGGGGCCACATTACACCGGCTTCTCGTGAATTATGCTCCTCTTCAAAGCTCAAATACAGATCCAACAATGAGCCCACAGAGGGTAAGTGCAACTTCAACCATGAGATATTATTGTACTTAAGTACCTGACTGTGATCGTTTATCTACAGCTACAGGATACCTGTTCGTAACTGGCTGGTTTTTAGTTAAACTTATTTTTAATACTTATACATATTTATGTAATTGTTATAGTTTAGTTATTTATTATTTGTATTTTTTTGTATTTGTATTTGTATTTTTACATAAAATACATTTAAAAGTAACAAATTATTTTGCAGTTCTAATCCTTTCCTTTTTTTATAATAAAGAGAACATACATTGACACTGTTGTTGTTGTCATTTGTAGCTTGATGTAGCTCATTCACATGTTATATCAGTATTACAAGAGTTTGTCATTAATTGTAACAGTAACTAACAACAAATGAATTGAAAGAATCTGGGACATATGCTTGAGTTTAGCATGTTTTTGTTTATAACCCGTTAGAAATGTTGAACATTTTGTCCGCCATGTTTAAGGCGACTGGCCTATGTGAAACCTGAATCTTCATGGCAACTTTGGCTGGGTATTACAAAACATATCTACTCACATGACTAGCTTGAGGTCGTTTTGTTTTTAGATGAGCTTTCCTAGTTTTATCTTAGTATACTCATAGAAATTTAGTTTATAATTCAATGTGTGACTTTGATTTTGCATGACTGTGCAGTATTTGAGGGCAAGTGTAAGATGCTTTCACACTGAACATATCCGTACAAATGATACACATTTGGTTTTGCCCCCATTTTTCATGAGCTGAAATCAAAGATCTAAGACTTTTCTATGTACACAAAAGGCCTATTTCTCTCAAATATTGTTCACAAATCTGTCTAAATCTGTGTTAGTGAGCACTTCTCCTTTGCCGAGAGAATCCATCCACCTCACAGGTGTGTCATATCAAGATGCTGATTAGACAGCATGATTAATGCACAGGTGTGCCTTAGGCTGGACACAATAAAAGATCACTCTAAAATGTGCAGTTTCAGCTTCCAGGAATTGTGTACAGATTCTTGCAACATGGGGCAGTGCATTATCATGCTGCAACATGAGGTGATGGTTGTGGATGTATTGCACAACAATGGGCCTCAGGATCTCGTCACGGTATCTCTGTGCATTCAAAATGCCATCAATAAAATGTACAATTTTTTTTTTGTCAGTATGTGTGTTCCCTGGGAATCGAACCCACAACCTTTGCGCTGCTAACGCAATGTTCTAACCACTGAGCCACAGGAACCACTGAGCCATACATACTGTCTGCCATCTGCCCTGTACAGTGAAAACCGGGATTCATCCGTGAGGAGAACACCTCTCCAAAGTCCCAGACGCCATCGAATGTGAGCATTTGCCTACTCAAGTCGGTTACGACGACAAACTGCAGTCAGGTCGAGACCCCGATGAGGACGACGAGCATGCAGATGAGCTTCCCTGAGACGGTTTCTGACAGTTTGTGCAGAAATTCTTTGGTTATGCAAACTGATTGTTGCAGCAGCTGTCCGATAGCTGGTCTCAGACGATCTTGGAGGTGAAGATGCTAGATGTGGAGGTGTTGGGCTGGTGTGGTTATACGTGGTCTGTGGTTGTGAGGCCGGTTGGATGTACTGCCAAATTCTCTGAAACGCCTTTGGAGACGGCTTATGGAAGAGAAATGAACATTTAATTCATGGGCAACAGCTCTGTAGGACATTCCTGCAGTCAGCATGCCAATTGCACGTTCCCTCAAAACTTGCGACATCTGTGGCATTGTGCGAATGAATTGTGCGATATTGTGACATTGTGTGATAAAACTGCACATTTTAGAGTGGCCTTTTATTGTGGCCAGCATAAGGTACACCTGTACAATAATCATGCTTTCTAATCAGCATCTTGATATGCCACACCTGTGAGGTGGATGAAATTATCTCGGCAAAGGAGAAGTGCTCACTAACACAGATTTAGACAGACTTGTGAACAATATTTGAGAGAAATAGGCCCAAACTCTTAGATATGTGAGTTCAGCTCATGAAAAAACAAAAGCGTAGCGTTTATATTAGGGTATGCCCCAAGTATACCTTTTTAATGTATGTTTTTAACATTTACATGCGTATATGTTATTGCATAAATGTATAAGCATTTGCTGTGAAATGTATGTCTTTTAATATTCTTTACTCCATTTCAGTCAATGTGACATTCATTTAATCTCTCTCTTTATTCTAAAACAGGAGACGCCTAAAAAATGACAGAACGACAAATGGCTTCTACTGAAAGGAGCCTACGTAAGTTTACATTTAAACTATGGGGGGAAATTCCCTGACTGTTTTCAGTGTATTTATTTGTTCTGTAGTAACTGACTCAGTGTCGTACATGTAGCAACACTGTAAGTAAGCAGGTGGCTTATATAGACCATTGTAGACTTGTCCATATAAACACTTTTACAGTGATACGATAAAGGTTTTTCCATTAGTTCTAGTAGATTTTGCCTTTAAATATCTCCACAAACATTGTAAAACCGGTGGGAGGTTCTTACTGGGAAAGCTTGATAAAAGTGCTAAATTATATGTAATTTTGCATTTAAAATGCTAAGTATTAAATCATATTTAACTAATAATTCCATTATCTAATCTGGTAGTGTTAGAGCCCTAGCAACACAAGTTTATAGAGATTCATAAAATGTGTGCCAAAACCTCATATCTATACAAAAGGAGTATTCGTTATATGCTCATGAGAGGCATGGGGTGTTTCTAGCGTGTTGCGTTTACAATGTTGTGCTAGGAATCTGGGTCAGGTGCATTACCTGTTGTCTGACCCCTCCTTGCCCTCTTCGTCTCCTGAATGGTCTTGCTCCTCAGGTATCCAGGCTGATGACGACCTGAAGTCTATGTTTGTCGGCACAGTGATGAGAAAAATCAAGACTCGCACATGGAAAAAGCAACGTTATTTCCGGCTACAAGAAGACTGCATGACTATCTGGTACAAGAGCAAGAAAGCAGGAAATGCACACTCCACCTGTAAGTAGCACTCCCAAGATCCACAATCTGTAATTATTAGTCATTTATCCAAAGCAGCACGCTGTTTTACAAGAACAATCCCATATGCCAGGGGTGTCCAGTTCTTCTCCTGGAGGGCTTGGAGAGGAGAATGGCAACACACCCTCCTAAAGTTTGTAGTGATCATTCATTAGCTGGTTCAGGTGTGTTTAATTCGTTCTGGAGCTAAACTCTGCTGGAACATGGCCCTTTAGAAGCAGGAAAAGATTGTGATCTTACTTAAGATCACAGTAGTGTTCCTGTGGCTCAGTGGTTAGGGCATTGCGTTAGCAGCACAAAGGTTGTGGGTTCGATTCCCAGGGAACACATATACTGACAATACAAATGTATAGCCTGAATGCACTGTAAGTCGCTTTGGATAAAAGCGTCTGTTAAATGCATAAATGTAAATGTAGTAGTGATAGTTCACGGATCAGCTTTTCATGTGATTGAACCTATAACCAGCCCAGAACAACTGTACTATTACCCTAGGTAGGGCTGTGCAAAAAATCGAATGCGATGATCATGCGCATCTAGTCAGTAAAGCCAGTTCTGTGATTAGTAGTTAATCTCCTTCACGTGCTTTCAGATGGAGTGGCATTTAATACACAGAGCCTTAGTTCGCTGACAAGCTACGCAATTTCGCGTTCAAAATCGAATGCGATTCATCTGAGATTAACTACTAATCACAGAACTGGCTTTACTGACTAGATGCGCATGATCATCGCATTCGATTATTTGCACAGCCCTAACCCTAGGCATAAATATAGCAGCCATCTTCATATAAAGTATTTTTAAAACCTCTAGATCAGGGCTGGACAACTTCTGTCTTGGAGGGCCGGTCTCCAGCAGAGTTTATCTCCAGCCCTTATCAAACACACCTGCCTGTAGTTGTCTAGTAATCTTGAAGATAATGATTAGCTTTTTCCAGGTGTGTTTGTTTAGGTTTGGAGTAAAACTCTACAGGACAATGGCCCTTCAGGAATAAAGATGCCCAACCCTGCTCTAGACCAGGTTCTGTTCCTGGGGGGCCAACAACATCCAGAGTTTAGCTCTAATTTGCTCCAGCATACCTTCCTGGTAGTTTGTAGTAATGGAAAAGACCTTGATTAGCTATTTTAGGTGTGTTTAATTATGGTTGGACAATGCAGAACATTGGCCCACCAGAAGCAGGATTGGACGCCCCTGCTCTAGTCTGGATGTAGAGTTTGGGTGGGGGTCAAAGGTTGATTTGTTGTCTTGTTTTATTTTGGGGTTGAGATCTCTCAAGACCACATAAATGTTGCATTTGTATGGGTCTGGGTCTTGATAGGCCAAATATTGGTCTGGTCTTGTCTCTAGCTCTTAGGGAAGGGTTCTCAACTATTGCCCTCGAGGTCCACTTTCCTGCAAAGTTTTGCCTCCAACCCTAATCAAACACTCCTGAAAACGCTGATCAAGGTCTTCATGGTCACTAGAAAGTTATAGGCTGGTGAGTTTTATCAAGGTTGGAGCCAAACTCTGCAGGAACATGAACCTCGAGGGCTAGATTTGAGAACCCGTTTTGGGTTTCAGGGGATGGTTAGGTAAATGTTTGGCTTTGTGTGTCTATAGTTTCTGTGGGTGATGTGGAAGCTGTGCGGGAAGGGCACCAATCTGAGGTTCTGCTCAGCATTGCTGATGAGTTCCCACCTGACCGCTGCTTCACCCTTGTGTTCCGTGGTCGACGAGGCAACTTGGACCTGGTGGCCGAATCAGCAGGGGAAGCTCAATCGTGGATTAAAGGGATACGCAAACTCATCAATAGCCTGGAGAACATGGGGCAGAGAGAGAAACTAGACCAGTATCCTTTACTGTCACACTTTATCTACCTGCCTATCATTCCACTCTCTGTCCATTTTACACACACAAGGTTTCAGGAAGGCTAAAAGGCATTAAAGGACATTTAAATACACCGGGACTGCAGCACATCTGATCCATTTACCTGCTTTCTCTTCATGATGTGCAACATGATTTATGCAAGGTGGACATGTTCCTGTTTCTCAAAGTTTTAACCCTATAGCTATGCTTGGTTTGAAGTCCAAGCCCCTAGTTTGAGCCCTTAACTCTCAGCTCTTAAACATAACTCTAAAATCAGTTGACAGGTACTCTATTTTGGTAAATCATACCAAGCACTTTGGGTTTCCCTTAAATGCTGTTTCCAGATGGATATGTGATTGGTTTAAAAAGGCAGACAAAAACAGAGATGGACGGATGAACTTTAAGGAGGTCCGAGATCTGTTGAAGATGATGAATGTGGACATGAACGAGCATCACGCTCTTCGTCTCTTTACGGTAACTGCACATTTATAACCAATCTACTATTTTTATTGCTGTACAACTTGATATAGCTTCAGTTCAATGGCAGTTTCTACACTAGACACACTTTCCAGGTAGTTGTTTGTATTTTTTAGTGCTTTCAAACAATTAATCATGATTAAATCACATCCAAAATAAAAGTTGATATATGTGTGTGTACTGTGTATTATGTATAAATAAATAAATACACACACGTACAGCATATATTTTGAAAATATGAACATGTATTTACATGTACATATTTGTATTCATATACATTCATTTATTCATATAGTTTCTATTAGAAATATCTTTCATAAACAAACAACATTTTTCTTACATATATGCATGTGTGTGTATTTATATATACATAATAAATAGACAGTACACATATCATGTAAACAACAACTTTTATTTTGGATGACAGCCGTAGTATTTTTACATTTTGGGACTTCCATTGTTCTGTAGATGGCAGACAAGTCTCAATCAGGAACTCTTGAAGATGATGAGTTTGTGCTGTTCTATAAAATGTTGACTCAGCGCGAGGATGTCCTGCGAGTGTTTCAGGAATATTCGGGTGATGGGCAGAAGTTAACATTCCAAGATCTGAAAGATTTCCTACAGGAGGAGCAGCTACACGAGGACAGAGTTCAGCAGTATGCACTAAAACTCATTGAACGTTATGAACGTTCAGATACAGGTAACTAACAGGGTTGTACTTTTCTTACTCATGTTTCTTCAAAGGTTATTTGTATTTTACTTTCCACTTGTCATTGATCTGTTCAGATCATCCTTCGGGTTTGGGTTCTTGTTGCAATTAATTTTTTTACTTTTAAACTTCTCAAACTCAATAACCTGTAGTTCCAGGAATCCTAATGCTGCATTTTGTGTTTTTGACATTTTGGCTCACCTTTAAATGCATTCATTTGTTTGCCCTATGTTCCTATAGCTAGAATGCTACAAGCGATGACGTTTGATGGTTTTCTGATGTACCTGAGCTCACCAGAGGGCTCTATCTTCAAACCTATTATGGTGGAACTCTACCAGGACATGACTCAGCCTCTTTGTCATTACTTTATTTCATCTTCTCATAACACATACCTTTTGGAAGACCAAATCAGAGGACAAAGCAGTGTGGAAGGCTATATACGGTACACATGTTTTCAAAAACTTAAAGTAGGCATTGCCTTCAATTCTTCTTTATATTCATAAATATGTACTTGTATATGTGTGCTTTAGAGCACTGAAACGTGGTTGTCGATGTGTAGAAGTGGACTGCTGGGATGGACCAAATGGAGAACCAATTGTTTACCATGGACACACGTTCACCTCCAAGATCTTCTTCAAGGATGTTGTCACTGTGCTTGGCAACTATGCATTTAAAGTATGTCACAAACTATGGCTTTGTTTTCATTCACTCTTTTACAACTGCACATTCATAACAAAAATGTTCTGTGGCTGTGCCATGGCATAGTGGTGTTATCAGATGGTAATACTACAGTACTAGATATTTAATTATAATGATTGATTACCATATTCAAATACTATGGTAACTCAAGGAAAATCATGTTATCAGCATTATGATTTTGGCATTTTGAAGCAACATGTTATTACATAACTTTCTTTTAAACAATACTGTACCACGATATATGATGGCAACAGATGACAATACCACAGGTACGTTAAAGAATAGCAAGGTATTAATATGGCAAACAAAATAAATCATAGTATTACCTTGGTAAATGTAAAAAAAAACAATGAAAATAATGATACTTGGAAAAAAATACCATATTTTTTTGGACTTGTCTTTTACTACGATATTTTGGAAAGCATCTTGTACATGCATGGTATATTTAAAAAAAACAACATAGGGTATTGTCATCTGATTCTAGTACTGTACCATGGTGCAACAGTACTTTTTTTGTAAGGGGGTGATATCTGATAGAAATACCATATACCCACCATACACATCCATAATTCTGAAAGGGTTACTCCACCCCAAAATGAAAATTTTGTTGTTAATCACCCCCCCCGTGTCGTTCCAAACCCCTAAAAGCTTTGTTTGTCTTCGGAACACAATTTAAGATATTTGGGATGAAAAGCGGCAGGCTTGTGACTCCCATTGACTGCCAAACTATTAACACTGTCAAGTTAAGAAAAGCATAAAAAACATTGTCAAAATAGTCCATCTGCCATCAGTGGCTCAAACGTAACGTTATGAGGCTACAAGAATACTTTTTGTATGCAAAGAAAAAAAGACTATTCAACAATTCATCTCCTCTGCGTCAGCGGGTCGCCATTTTGGAGAATATCCGCTTTGATTTGAACGAAAACAACGTATCTATGCGGTGCTAATACGCTGTTTTCGTTCAAATCAAAGCGGATACTCTCCAAAATGGCGCAACAGCTTTTACCGGTTTGGAATGACATGGGGGTAAGTGATTAATGACAAAACTTTCATTTTAGGGTGGAGTAACTCCCTAAATTTGATACTTTATATAACTCTCTTGGTTTCTTTCTTCATGTTTGAGCCTTCTAAACTGGTTTAGAGTACTGTACTAGCTTGCATTTTTGTGTGTGTGACAGACTGGGGCCAGGTTTACTCTGAGCCAGGGCACCATGCCCTCTGTTTCTGTGTAATGTTATCTAGGGCAGTCGACCCCTGCTTGGCAGTGTGTTAGCCGCAGTTCTGTGTTGAGTGTTCTATTTCACTCCATCACTTATTCACACACACACACACACACACACACACACACACTCTCCCCTCCACAGGCATCGCAGTACCCTGTCATCCTGTCCATTGAGAACCACTGCAGTGTAGAGCAGCAGAAAGTCATGGCCCAACACCTCACCCAGATCCTGGGAGACAAGCTGTTGAAAAGCCCTTTAGATGGAAAGATTCCCATTGGCCTCCCATCTCCTGAGGTGAGCTGGAGAGCACGGATGCATGCAGTCAAGTACTTCCACTTAACAAGTCCACTTAATTGCTGCTTAATGAGCAGTAAATGTCTAGCACTGGTCATTCATCTAGAAGAGTCAAAGATCTCGAAGTTTCCAACCCACGAGCAGACATTTGTATCAGAGTTCAGAGTGTGGTGACCTCTCCAGGATACATTGACTTTTTCTGGCCATTCACCTGGGGCGGCAGCCATATGATCTATGTTCATGCGACATAGCCATGCTGAATTATTAAAAAAAACGACCCTGCTAAGAAAGACCAGCTCAGATTAGCATGCATTAACTTGATTGTCAAGGCTAGCTTATGCTAGGTGTTTCTGGTAAAACTTGCTAACCGATGAATTCTTGCTAGAGGCCCTGCATCATCATTTCAGCAGGGTCTAAGCAGAAGTGCTATATTACTGACAAGACCATCATAGCTGTTAGCCATTAGCAAAACTTAACTGAACGCCATAGTCTTCATAGTGAAGCTAATTGACTAAGGAAATCTAATTAAAGGCACACCTAATTTGTGTGTCCATGTGTCTACTGTTAAAGTCTGTTACTGTATGAGATATCTGATACTATGTTGTCAAATGTACTGGCCGCAATACCATTCGGTACTGAAATTTGAAAAAACTTAAATTTCCCGTTAACATTTGAGCACTGTTGAGCAGATTCTTAAACAGCGCTGATTGGTAAATGTGTTCACACGCTCAACAAATGTGACCCTGGACCCACAAAACCAGTCTTAAGTGTCAAATTTTCTAAATTGAAGTTTATACATCATCTGAAAGCTGAATGAATAAGCCTTCCATTGATGTATGTTTTGTTAGGATCGGGCAATATTTGGCAGAGATACAACTATTTGAAATTCTGGAATCTGAGGACAGGGTGCAAAAAAATCAAAAAATTAAGAATATCGCCTTTAAAGTTGTTCAAATGAAGTTCTTAGCAATTCATATTACTTATCAAACGTTTTTATATATTTACAGTAAGAAATTGACTAAATATCTTCATGGAACATGATCTTTACTTAATGTCCCAATGATTTTTGGCATAAAAAAGAAATTGATCATTTTGACCCATACAGTGTATTTTTGGCTGTTGTTACAAATATACCCCAATGACTTAAGACTGGTTTTGTGGTCCAGGGTCACAAATATGACAGTGATTGGCTACAATGGTCATTGCTTCACGCTTTTCACTGAGCGCTTACATAGAAACACACAAGAGTGTTTGAAAGCCGCATCTATCAGTGGATCGGTTTATGTGCAGATATATTAGGGATCCACTGACAGTGACGGATCCTTCTGTGTGGAGCGCTCATTGAAGAGCGTGAAGCGATGATCATTGTAGTCTATCACAGTCATAAGAATCTGCTCGACAGTGCTCAGATGTCAGTGGGTAATGGACGTTTTTTACATTTTTGTACTGAATGGTATCACGGTCTGTACTTTTGACAACACTAAATGCTTGCTGATGAAAGTGTATCTTCTCCATATTTGTGTGTGTGTGTAGGATCTGAAAGGGAAGATTCTGTTGAAAGGAAAGAAGATAGGTGGATTAGAGGATAGCATGAATGGGGTGGTGGATGACCCTTTGATGGGAGAAGTGATTGACGAAGAGGAGACTGCTGAAATTGACAATGACCATCATCGCAATGACAGCATACGGCATAGAGTCAAGGTACAGTGATACATTTCAGGAGAGATGTTTGTGTAGATTTTCTAATCAAAGCAGGAGTAATTTATTAAATGATGATAAAGATGAATTCCACAACCTTGTAATTCAAGAAAAGCCAGAAAAGTGTCTGAACCCCAGCAAAGGTAGATTTACAAACTACGGCTGTTGTACCCTTCAACAATACCAATACCCAGAGGTTACTTGGGGGGGACTGTTCCTGTAACTAGTACAGTCTAAATCACTCTTGGTAAAAATGGCAGCTAAATGGCTAATTAGTAGTTAACAAAGAAATTATGTTAAAGATAATGGGGCATATCTAAGATACAATTTCTTGGGCTACTTCATGAGCCAACATATTGTAAAATATTGAATGGCGGCCTTTTCTCACTGGAAGTCTTATCAGGTCTTCATCAGAGCTCTGCGGTGCGTCCTCGAGTAAGAGTTACAGTCTACCATGACTTTAACCGCAAGATTCAAATCTAATTATGTAACATATTGAACACTTCGGTTTGATCATCCCTGGAAACTTCCACCTCTGATCAGGAGGGTTACTTTGTGCCAACTTCAAGTGACAAAAATCTTGACCATAAGCAGTTTAACTAATGTAGACCAGCTTGTCTCATGTTATAGGTAGCAAAATATTCTGAGAGACGAGATGCTCAGTGGCCCTGAAAGTGGGTAGATTGCATAAAGCACTAATGCAAGTTGGATGGAGTGACATTGGAGCAATCTTGGGAAGAAAACAAGAAAAAGCAAGAGAGAAAGTCAGAGATACAGTGCCCTCCACTAATATTGGCACCCTTGGTAAATAATGAGCAAAGGCGACTGGGAAAATAAATCTGCATTGTTATCCTTTTAATCTTTCACAAAAAAAAAAAAATCACAAAATTCTAATCTATCATTGAAGTAAAAAAATTGAAAGTGGATGTGCAGTGTTGAATTTTCTGTCGAATTTTAACCATTGCATTTGTGGAGGTAAATTTGTAAAGCGAATTAAAATGGACCGACAATTACCTGTTGAATATTATAGGTCGTATTTTTAAACATCTGAAAGGTGAATATGGATTAATGTTTTTTTTAGAATGAAAATGTATGTGAAATGTTTTGAATTGAAATATTCACAGTTTAAACATGTTGAATTTCAGCCCATAAAAATGCAAGCTCTAAAAATACAATGCGTTAAAATGCAAGCAGATTTAATGCAATGTATTTTTTTTCAATTAGTGCAATTCAACAAGCTTTTTATTTCAAATACTTTAGTCGTTAAATTACTTCCATACAGTCAGGGATCACCTCTCTTGGTTTCTCGAATCTGAGATAGTCATCTTGTTGACTCATCAACTGGAAAAAAGTTTGCATGAAATTTGTAACTTTTAATTTGCACACAAGCATCGCTCTCTTGTTGGATGGTTTAGGCCAATTACTAGGCTAAATAGTCATTTAGTTAACAAATTTATCAGTACCATTACTACAGGGATATTCCCCCTTGCTCAATGGTACAATGTTGAAGGATTAACCCTTACTGGCTTTGGCTACCAGCCCAGATCTAGGCTACACCAATCTAAGCAAGCTGAATATCATGCTAAGTTGGCACAGCAAGAATGAACCCAACAGATGGTAGTGTAAGATGAAGCCAGGTGGATACCTGGCCTCATTATCGTCTGGGGTGGATCAAAGGGTCGTCTGTCATGAAATTGTTTGAGTAGCCCTTAGGTAGCAGAACTGAATGCTTGCAGTAAAACCACATATACAATCTAGCTTGCAACCTTCTCAAATATCACAGCCATTTCCTTAAGTTTTCGATGCTGATGAGCTAGTTAAAATAAGTCCTTGCTCCTTAACAACTCGGCTAAAAAAGTGGTTCTCAGATCTTAGATGGCTTAAACTGGTGTTTAGCTAGCTTAGCTGGTTGGCCAGTTTGCCTCAAAGACCTGACCAGATTGACAAGTGCCAACAACCCCTCTGAAATAATCAAAACAGATCACCCTGGCTAGTAAAAACTAGCAAACCACCTTAGGAAGGAGGTGAACATGAAAATGAGGTGGATATCAAATTGTTTTTCTAACATGTTAAAGACTGCTTTTGTACTGTCTAGAAATCCAAGCAGCATCTCTCAGAGCTGTCGGACTGTGTGGTTTACTGCAAGAGTGTCCAATTTAACGGCTTTAAACATTCACAAATTCACTCCAAATTTTACGAGATCTCCTCCTTCACGGAGTCTAAGGCCCGGAAACACATAAGGGAGGCAGGTAAAGGAAACAGTCTGATGCTCATAAATATTTTTTTTTTGAGAATTGTATTGTCTTACTGTGTTTGTGTCTGTGCTACAGGAGCAGAGTTTGTTCTCCATAATGCTTGTCAACTAAGCCGGGTTTACCCCAATGGTTTGAGAACTGACTCATCTAACTTCAACCCACAGGACATGTGGAACGCAGGGTGCCAAATTGGTGAGAGTACCAGATTTAAAAAAAAAAAATGGTTGAAATGTGTATATATATATATATATATAATAATAATTCATGAGTTTCTGCTTTAGATAGCTTAGCTAAGATTCATGAAGCTTTCATGGATTTTTTTTATATTCTGTTGATGAACGTCACATAACTATATTAGATAGTTGTGATTAAGACAGATGTGTTTAATAGCTAGTTCTTGAGCCAACTAGAAATTAGAATGGAAGATACATATAGTACTGCATGTTAGCTTCCTTGTTGTTCCCAAGAGCATTTTTATTTAAGCCCAATTATCTTACTAACAAGAAATAATGCTTCTAACCACAGGTTGAGAGCTGTAGTTCAAACCTCGTAAGTTTATGACGCTGATTGCAAATGTTCGTTTGAACTATGGTTTCGGGAAACACAGAATCATATAACTAAGCTGGTAACGATGGAACTTGCGACCATATTTGGCTAACGATGCTTTTGGGAAAGGCACCCCTGGCTGGGAGACCAGCTAAACCATCTAAAAGGGGTCATAAACTACCTTTTACTATTTTGTACTGTTTTCTGAGGTCCAATTAAAATGTTATCAAGATTTTTACATTAGAAGTTATAATACATTTAGAATTAATAGGTTATTTTCTGTCCTGTTTTGACCTCCCTCATCAGAACACTTTGTTTGAATAGACGTGGTGGACTGTAGACTCGGAAGTAAACGCCCCTGGCTGTGATTGGCTAACACTTATTGACAGGCTACATCCTTCACAGATGGACACTGCAGTGACTTAGGTTAAAAACACATAAATACTCAGTACATATCAAACGATCTGTAATAACAGACAAAGCAATAGGGAAAAAGTAATGAAAGCAGTTTCTCACACTTGTGTGGTGTGACATTACTGTCAGATTCAATATATTCAGCACATCATTGTTTTTTATTTTCAATATTTCTGAAAATCCTGTATCGAATTGTGCCTTGATTGTAAACAGATCCATAGTAAAATGAAGTAAAAGACCAAGTTCTTACTGATGAAGTCTGGAACTTCATTAAAAATAAAGTTCATCCACTCTTTCCTAATGTTAGAATCAGAAGGAAAGCAATGCAAAGACTGTTTTTCCACAACTCGACACTGCAAAGTGTCTTGTCTTCAGAGCTAGCTTTACTGTTTTCTGTATTTACCAGGGTTTAGAGGTCTGCACGGGCTTTAAACTGAAGCCCGAACCCGGGCCCGTACCTGAGATTGTCCGACCCGAGCGGCACAGTTAGATTTAGAGCCCGATCCGAAATCTTTCTTTCCCCCCCAACGAATAGCCAATAAAAAAAAAACAACTAAAAAACAATAAGATGCTGCATTTCATGCTTGCTTGCAACGGTCAATAAACAAATACAAAGTAACAGATTCATTAAGGCTCGGCTATTTCACAAGGCAAAATAAAAAACACTTACCAGTTATGAAAGTTCATCAGGTTCAGCGGTCACATACATTCTGCAGAGTTTTTGAATGGTTGTATAGGACAAAACGATAATTCTTCCTCCATGCAAATTATGGTAATTTTTGTCAATTAAGGCTGGTTATCATTCGGCCTACTTTAAATCAAACATGGAGATATAGTGCAGTAAGATCATATTTATTTGAATGAATTAATCATTTCTTTGAATTAGCGAGAGAGAGATGAAAGTTGCGTGTGTGTGAACCTGCGTCTGTGCGTCTCTCTCTACAAGCAATGAGGCTTAGGTACTTCAAAAAAAGTGAGTATACCCCCTCATTGCACAGAAATATAATGTTGCGAGTCAGTAGCCTATCGAAGCTATTTTACTAATAAAAGTTTCTGTGCTGTCTGTGCACTGCGCAATCTCTGATATCTGTGCAATAACATGTGTGTGTGTGCATGCGTCTATGAAAGCAGCGTAGCCTCTGCATATAGTTTTGGTTTAGCTACAAACCCGAGCCCATACCGGAGCCCAAAGCTATCCATTAAACATTAACCCCGAAACCCAAAAGTATTTCAGGACCCGTCGGGCTCAGGTCGGGTAGCAGACCTCTACCAGGGTTGCCAAGTTTTTACAACAAAACCTGCCCAATTGCCACTCAAAACTAGCCCAATGGCATTTTGAGGGGGGTCCCCCAGTTTTTTTGGCCAGGTTTCCCTAGTAAAATTTGCATTACAGGGGCCAAAAATCACATTATTGGGGTCGCTTCAACCCGCTGACATGAAAAACAACCCACAGCAACAGTGTTAAAGTTGCCCAATTCAAGATTTGTATTTGTCACATACACAATTATATAGTGAATATATAACCAGCAGTGAAAAGTCAGGTCCGCTCCATGGACAGTGCAATTATTATGGAATACAAACACAAAATATACATAAATATAGGTATGGAAAAAAAGTTAAATAAAGAATAAAATATAAAAACAATGTGCAGGACAGTATACTGTAGACTTAATAAATATTAAGATAAGCAGGAATGTGCAAGAAGAATTGCAAACATGTTGTACAGTGTATTTACGCAGCAGCAATAGTATAGCTTACTGATTATTAAATGGAGACATGTTGATGTTATAAGACTGAGTTTGAGTTTAGGAGCCTGATGGCCTGAGGGAAGAAGCTCCTCCTAAGTCTCTCAGTTTTTGCCATCATGCTCCAGAAGCGTTTACCAGATGGCAGCAAAATGAAAAGACAGTTACCAGGGTGATTTGTGTCCTTAATGATTTTAGCAGCTCTGTTTTTGCAGCGTTTGAGGTAGATGTCCTGCAGAGAGGGGAGAGCAGACCCTGAAATGTGCTCAGCTAAGCGCACAACTCTCTGTAGGGCTTTACAGTCCTGACTATAGCCGTTTCCATACCACACTGAGATGCAATGAGTCAATACATTTTCAATGGCCCCTGAATATACATTTTTCAGGATTGCTCGTGAGACCCTGAATTTCCTCAGCTGTCACAGATGGTAGAGTCTTTGCCTGGCTTTATTCACCTGTGTTTGAATGTGTGTAGTCCAAGTCAGGTTCTCTGAGAGGTTTACACAGAGGTACTTGAAGCTGCTCACCCTCTCCACAGGGGTCCCACTGATCATAAGAGGAGTGTAGGGCCGCTGCTGTCTCTTCCTGAAGTCTAAAATCAGCTCTTTAGCTTTGCTCACATTCAGAGAGAGACAATTGTCCTGGCACCATGATGTAAGTCTCTCTACCTCATTCAAGTATGCGGTCTCATTGTTGTTGGAAATGAAGCCCAGAACCACAGTATCATCAGTGAATTTGATAATAGAAGTGGAGCTGTGAGAGGAGACACAGTTGTGTGTGTAGAGAGAGAGTAGAGCAGGGGACTCAAGACACAGCCCTGCGGGGCTCCTACGTTCAGGGGGATGAAGTTGGAGGTGAACTGCCCTATTTTCACCATTTATGGTCTGCCGGTGAGGAAGTCTTGAATCCAGTCGCAGAGTGAAGAATTTAGGTCGAGGTGTCAATGTATGTGAGGGAAGAGTGCAGGACGTGAGAGATAGCATCGTCAGAAGATCTATTTGGGCGATAGGCAAACTGAAGAGGGTCCAAGGAATCAGGGATGAAGGAGCAAATGTAGTCCTATTCCAGTCTCTTAAAGACCTTCATGACTATTGATGTTAGGGCAACTGTCATTCAGACAAGAGGGCTTATTGTTCTTCGGTACAGGGATGATGACAGATTTTTTAAAGAAGGTGGGAACCACAGAGGTAGCAAGGGACTCATTAAAGATGGATGTAAACAAACCAGCAAGCTGATCAGCACAGGACCTCAGAACACGGACATAAACCCATCAGGTCCGGCTGCTTTCCTGACGTTCACTCGCTTTAGTTCCCTCCGAATCTCATCCTCCGACACAGTGATTACATGATCATCGCTGCTTTGTCTGCTGCTTCCTGATGCGCTGATCGGCAGAGTCGCGCTGTTGCGATTGCATTCAAAGCGGCCTTAGAAAGAGTTTAACTCGTTGGCCAGCAACAGATCTGCTCTCACCTCTGCAGAGGATTTATTTCCAAAGGAACAGATGGTCCTCAGTCCCTGCCACATGCGCTGAGAGTCATTGAGCTGAAAAAGATACTATATTCTCTCCCCTTATCGGAGCGGCTCTTACTGCGCATCAGAGAGCATAGCATGATGCTTTGTACTCGCTCATGTTTCCAGACAAAAGACCGGCGTTGAATGCAGCAGTGCATTAGTTAACCGCAGCACGAATTGTTCTGTCCACCCACGGTTTCTGATTTGAGAAGGTCCTTATAGTTACTGTTTCACTAGCTTGCTCGGTTAACGTGTTGACAAAGCTAAATGCTACATCCGTGAACTCGTTGACGTCAGATGAACTCTCCCGGAACATGTCCCAGTCAAAGTCATCAAGAGCCGCCTGTAGCATAGCTTCTGAGTGGGAGGACCAGCGTGTCACTACTCTCTCCACCGGGGGTTCCTGAACGAGCCTTTGTTTATATTCCGGTGTGAGGAAAATGGCGGCATGGTCCAATTTGCCAAAAGCCGGTAGTGAGCGGGCATTGTAGGCATTTTTAAACTGAGAGTAGCAATGATCTAGTGTATTCGGTAAAATACATATAAAAGTTCAGCATGACCTGCCTGAGGTTTTTTTTTTTTTAAGTCCTTTAAAGATAAAGGCAGCATCAGGATGTATGTTAATGTAGTCGCTGAGCACATTGTGAAGCTTAGACAAAGCCAAGCAAGTGTCTGCCTGTGGTGGAATGTAAACAGCAGTAGCAATGATCTATGAAAATTCCCGGGGCAGATAGAATAGGCAGCAAATAATGTATGGATGTTCAAGATGAAGCGAGCAGGAGCGCAACAGAATTCCTGGGGTATTTCCACACCATTTTTTGTTAATCATGAAATACACTCCTTCACCTTAGGTTTTACTGGCCTCGGCTGTTTGTTCCATCCGTGAAACAGAAAAGTTATCAGACGGCATTACAGCAGTGTCCGGGACCGAGGTCATGAGCCATGTTTCAGACAAACAAAGGACGTTATAGTCCCTTATGTCCCGTTGGAAACTTACCCTGGCTCTAAGATCGTCCATCTTATTCTCCAAGGATTGGACATTGGCGAGCACTGCAGGATGCTCGGTAGAGGAGGATTGTGAGCCCTTTTTCTCGGACTGTTGCGAATCCCAGCGCGTTTCCTGAGGTGCTTCTCGATCCGTCGCCTCTGGGGGTTATTCAAGTGGCCATTGTTCATCTCTGCGTTCCGAAATATTTCCAATGGCCACAATGGGTTGGAGGATAAAGTGTCCTGAAACAAGTTAGTGTAGCGGTGTCCAATGTCCAAAAATGTTCCTTTGCCGTAAGTGATCAGTGCAGACGTTATGTATGTAAAAAGAGAAAGCAAAAGTACATTAAAAAAGTAAATAAAAGCACAATAAAAGCGGAGCTACCCGAATGGCGTCCGAATTCAGCGGCGCCATCTTACAATTACACGGGAAAACCACGGACTTGGCAACACTGGCATAGACCTGCGTTTGTCTCTCTCATTATTTACTTAACACACAAATCGGTGGACGGGGCTAAACAGGCAGTGATGTGTGGGGTGCGGAGGCAGTGTTTAGTAACACTATTATGACAAAAAGTGGCACATTCCACAAACGGCCGTTTAGGCAGACTGGTTTCATTATAAGCTGTTTTTAGACTAATGAGAAAGTTTTGAGTTCTGAAACTTGGAAGGTGTTTTTAAAGTACAATGACCTCTCATATGTCAAAAGATCGAGGGAATTTTGATTTCTTAGTTCATGACCCCTTTAAACCAACCAAGACTATTCAAAGTTGATGAGCATTGCTACTTAACTAGCCAAGATATCACTAGTCTAACAGTCTAAATTACCATTCTTTATCTATTAAAATAGGAAATGTTCCAATAGACAATGTTTTAGGCAGGATCTCTTCCTACTAAACACAAATGGTCGTAAATATTTTTTATCTTCTATTCTCAGTTGCTCTGAACTTTCAGACCGCAGGGGTTGAGATGGATCTGAACGATGGCTTATTCAGTCAGAATGGACATTGTGGCTACGTATTGAAACCAGCATTCATGCGCGACATTGACGAGAGGTTTGACCCAGAAAACCCCCAAGACGATGGTTACAAGCCGCTTAGCCTGTCTATTCAGGTACAAACCTGAATTTTTGTGTATGTCCTGGCACTATTACGTGTAAATGCTAAACTTGCATATACTGTGCGATTTTGTCAGGTAATCAGCGGCCAACAGCTTCCCAAGGTAAACATCAAGGAGGGCTCAATCATTGATCCCCTCGTTCGGGTGGAAATTCACGGCGTACCACTGGACCAGGCCAAGCAGGAAACCAGATACCTTGACAACAACGGTCAGTCAAAACGTATAGGACGGAGTTGTGTCTAGACTGAGAAAGCCTAGACACAGTTAAACCAGAGATCTAGTTGCATTCGAAAGACTGAACAAACTTGAAACAAATCATGTTTTCGAACGAATGGTTTTGGATAATGTGCTAAGGTTCAGAGTGAATGTAGATTATTTAGCCTATATATTGTAAATTACTGTTTTTCATGATTTTAATCACTTTTGAGAAGTTGACTTAAATAGTCATGTGACTACTTCATTTTTAAAAGTACAAATACTGCATATACTATTTAAATGAATAGGTGATAAAAGGTATTTGTACAATAATTATAGAAAATTAAGAAAAACTTTTTTATATAATATCAAATTTGATATCACCTACTCATTTGTCTCTGCAGGTTTTAACCCAGTATGGTATGATACGCTTCAGTTCACAATTCACGTCCCTGAATTAGCGCTGGTACGGTTTGTCGTCGAGGATTATGATAAAACATCAAAGAATGACTTTGTGGGACAGTTCACTCTCCCTTTCACCTGTATTCAGCCAGGTACGTCTCCGTTCCACCAAATGCATCAAAAATGTATCCTGCTGTTAATACTAAACACGTTTTGTTCTTCCTCGTAGGATATCGTCACATTCATCTCCTGTCTAAGGATGGCACCAGCATACCTCCTTCCTCGCTATTTGTTAATGTCCGTATAACTAAACTAACATAAACTGATTTACTGAAACTTAAACTGAAACTTAATTTAAAGTTATCTTACACTGACCCGCGCACAAAAAAATCAAAACTGCAACAATTTCAAGTCTTCCCAGTCAACACTTTTTTTCAGAATGCTGACATTCTAATAAGTACAGTAAAATGTATTAAAAATGTAACATTTTTAGGGTAAAGTTGTGTTGCTATAGATTGTAATTTGTATGCCAAATCATTTTATAGTTATTTTATTTACTGTTATTAAGATTTGTGTAATTGTAAGGAGCTGTATTTAAAGATAACTTCAATGCGATACATGTACAGGTTGTGTTTTAACTTTAAAATTAAAAGGAAAATAGAAAATTATATTTGCATAAGGAATTAATCCTATTTTGGTTTGTTTTTAGGATTAAAATATAGATTGTTTACCTTAAATTTTAGGTTGAAATATGCACAGCAAAATATAATTGTCTTGTTTTCCATGACAAACATCTAAACGTTCTTAAATTATGATACATTTACTTGAGATTACTCCCAATGTAATTTACCATGCATGACAAGTCTTTACATCTTGCTTTATGTATTTTAGAAACATTTCAATAGAAATAGTTTTTATTTTATCGTACCACTACATTTCAGTAGTACTTACAGTGATGTGTGTGGGTTAACTGCTCCTTTGGAATAAAGTACAGAGATAATGGGCTCAATTACAATCTTACTTTGGCCCTGAAGTACCTCAGGGGTCAGATTCAGTTACACAAAGATACAGAAGGAGGGCAGTGAAAATTACCCAATCTATTCCCACCTCCACCTACAGTACCTGGATACAGCATATCGTCGTATACATTTCAAAATACACATACTCTTAAAATACAAGATGTATAAGAGAAATTAAAGTAGATTATTCTGAATCATGTCAAGACATTTGTTAAGTCAAATGTATGCTGCTGGACTAATAGTGTTATATTTTTGTATTTCTAAGCTGCGTATGAGCTGGGTCTATATGTGACCCTCTCTGTAAAAACCAGACTAAACCTTATTCTGAGATAACGAGCATCACATTTTATTACAAGCTTTGATTTCACTACGATTTCAATCTTTGACATGGCCTTACTCAGTCATTTTCCCAGAATGTTCTTTACCATATGTAGGATGATTTTATGCAGAAAATAGTAAATGCAAAAAAAAATACTTTAGGTGGGTTATCACAGTGAGGGTCACATATACTGTTTTTGTAATATAGTTCAGTAACTATCTGTAAACTGTCTGTTGTTCTTGTGTGTATATATGAACGTATGTATTTATTTGCCATATTCATCAAAGAATAAAGATAATTTTCAAAGGACTTCCTGTTTATGTTTCTAACAGGTTCCAGTTTATACCAGTTTGATAAATGAGAATAACAACATGGTAATAATGAGGTGACTAAAATGATCTCAAAACTCTGATAAAGGCCTCTTTACGCCACAGAGTTAAGGCTTTTTTTTGTGCCTGCACATAATTCAATGCAAAGAGTGCTAAAGGTGCCCAATAATTCATTTTTAAACTAAACGGCAGATCTCATGTTACAAGGATTTTTTATTTGCGATACACAATAAATGATTATGCCTGCTCTGACCACCCCAGTATCAAATTAAACAACTGTAATTTTTGAGCAAATGAATCTATGACACCTCCTGGCAGCATTAAACTGAGTAAGACACTTAAATGCTACTTCAGAAGTGCTTCTGTGACACCTTTGCAGTGTACATTTCATTGACTACCAAAATTACACCACAAATGTGGTACAGAGGTGCTGCTGAAATGGCATTTAGGGTCTTTACAAAGGCTGCTTAATGCTGCTCAGAAATTGCATAAATGCTTTATACCGCTATGCTTTGATATTAGGAGCTGAGGTAGGTCAGAGCTGATTTAATTTAGTCTGGCTTTTATGCAGCGTTACGATTTTACACCAAATTTTGAACAGGCACAGAGCAGCATTTACGAATACTAACCATGGTTTAAAGCTCCCATGGTTACTATAATGAAACTATGTTAACCACAAATTAATCATATGGTTTTGCTAAACTAACCTTAGTTTGTTTAACCATTTGTAATAAAACTGTCTTTAAACTAATGGCCTAGCCCTAGATGGAGCTGAGCGAATGTATGGGAACGGACATTTCTTGGAAATACCTTCAACAGGATTAAAGTTATATTTCTTGTTACTTTTGCCATTTTTTGTGTGTTTTATGTTTCAATTTGTGTTGTTAATTTAAGATTTAAAGCTGGTTGGAAAACTATACCTGCACATGTTCAAGTGTAGACGCGCCTCAACGACCTGAGGAGGAGTTTTGACGGACGGAACTCATCTACCGTTTCTTTTTTTACTCGGACAGTATTAACTGTAACACCAAACAATTTGTCAACTTTAACACGTGCGGGATTTTTCTGAACGTTTGCGCTGTGTATTCACGTAAGGATCTTATCAAAATCAATTCAAACCCGCATACTTAGACAGAATGGTGGGGAAAATTAAACGGGTCCGGCAGAAGCTCCATCACGGCGCTGTGAAGCTGGAAAATGAGCACCAAAACAAACCCATGCTGGGGAGTCTGGAGAAGATACCTATCCAGCCCGTTCAACTCATGAAAACAGATTCCCAAGAGACCAAACTCAACACAGCTGACAGCAGTATAAATAATAATTCTACGGTATGGCTATTTGTTTGTATTATTTATTTGTCGTATGCTATTAAATAGTACACAAGTCAGTGCCATACACTTGCATCTAAAAAAATTAGAATATCGTGAAAAACAGAATTGTTTTGTAACTTATTTCAAAGTTATTTAAAGTTTGTTCATTTATGCATTCAGTACGCGGTCGGGGCTCCTTTAGCACAAACATGCCAGCATCAGTGAGGTGTGGCATGGAAGCGATCAGCCTGTGGCACTATTGAGTCTTCAACTCGTCTGTATTGTTGGATCGACTGTTTCTCAACTTTCTCTTGAAAATATCCCATTGGTTCCATATGGAGTTCAAGTCAGGCATGTTTGCTGGCTCAGTAATATCATGGTCAGCAAACCACTTGGGAGTGGTTTTGGCAGTGTGGGCAGGTGCTAAATTCCTGCTGGAAAATGAAATCAGTAACGTTATCTCCATAAAGCTTTTCAGCAGATGGAAGCAAAAAGCGCTCCAAAATCTCCTGGTATATGGCTGCATTGACTCTGGACTTGATAAAACAAGGGATCAACACCAGCAGTAAATGTCTTACTTTACATGTTATGAATGTAAAATATATATGAAAGTTTCACTTTTTGAAATAAGTAAAAAAAATGCAGTTTTTCACGATATTCATTTTTTTTTTTAGATGCACCTGTATATTGTTTGCCAGTGTATTTCTCCTCAGATGACCCAGTGATCTAAATGAGATGGTTCTTAATTAAGCTTCATGTGTTTTCTATGTAGGCATTCAGTTTTCCCTCTGGGGTTTTTGCTGGAACTAAAATCTCCCCCGAGTCTTTAGTTCAGACGCTGAAAGTTGATGAACCATCAGATGTGACCATAAACAAACAGTCTGCAGGAGAACAGAAAGGTGGGTTTTTCCGCTCTTTTTAAATATTTCTTACAGATATGCTTTTAAATATGTAAACATTTCAACTGAATATTAAAAGTATTTGATTTTTTCTTAAAAAAAATAAGCATGTCAGGTAAGAAATAAACCATATTGTATTATAATTTGCAATATGTAAAACATTTAAATTTGAAAACCAGACTGTTTATAAAAATGTAAATAATGAATTATTATTGATTTTAAAAAGTAAACAATGATTTAATATTGTTTTTACTATTATAAAATACTGTAATTGCACAATATTTTAGTTCATTTTAGTTTAATTCTGAAAGAGATGCAAAAGGCAAAGTTTTATAATTTTGTCAAATGTAAAATAAAGAAAGCTTATACAAAATGAAGAATAATATTTATTTTATTTGGGTCTATTTTGTTAGGATAGGACAATATTTGGCAGAGAACATCTTGAATCTGATGGTGCAAAACAAAATCAAAATATCGAGAAAATCACCTTTAAAGTTGTCCAAATGAAGTTCTTTGCAATGCATATTACTAATCATACATTTAGTTTTTATATATTTACAGTTGGAGATTTACAAAATATCTTCATGGAACATGATCTTTACTTAATATCTTAAAGTTTTTTGGCATAAAAGAAAAGTCAATAATTTTGACCCAAACAATATTTTTGGGTATTGCTACAAATATACCTGTGACTTATGACTGCTTTTGTGCTCCAGGGTCACATATGTCATACTCATTTAATATTTATTTTTCTTTCCGCTATTATAATATTATACTTGCTAATTTTTGCACAGATTTGCTTTTAATTATGTAAGTAGTTCAAATGAATATTAAATTAATATCAAATTATTGTATTTTAATGTATATAAATAAAAAATCTATTCATATTTACATTTAATTATATTGTTGACATGTAAAATTATGCAAAGAAATATTACTATTATAGTTATTCTTTTGCACAGGTTTGTACACAAGTATTAAACTGAATAGTACAAATATCTTAATACATACTCAAAAATAGGTTATTGATTATATTGTAATATACTGGATAATTCATATTTTTACATTTAAATCTGAAAAATACTTGTGATTTTTATCTATGTAAAACAGAAAAGTTATAAGCCTAATGCAAAATAAAAAGGATGTTTATTCTATTTATCGGTCATAATCAGTTTACATTCATTTTTCTTTCTATATAATGTTTTAATTGTGATTTTGTTCGCGCTAATTTGTTATTAAATATGTATTTCCAATGAATGTTAGTATTTAATTTTAATGCATACTCTATTTATAGGCTGTAATCATTTAATATAAATTTTAATTCAGCTGTTATAAAATTATAATTTTATTAACAATATAACATTAAATTCAAATTTAATTGCAAAAAAGTGTATTAATATTTAAATGCACACGCGTTTGTTGCCACAAGATGGCAGACTATTGCATGTTTTTGAAATCTTTTAAAATCAAATGTCTATTTTGGAAATTCTGCATATGAATCATCTGTAATATGTATTGAATATTGTATGTTTGGAATCAGTAAACAAAGATTTGATTTATGCTGTAACTCAGGGTGGTGTAGCTTAGTGGTGAAAGAAGATCCAGGCTCCTCATTGAAAAGTTGTTGGATGGAACCCTGGAACTAAGCGAGTAGTGAAGTTGTAGCAGTGTTACTGAAGGTATAATGTGATAAGATGAAAGTGAGAGTGTTTTCCCCTCACACGTCTTCTGGCTTTGATTGGTCTCTATGTCAGCTGCGTGTGAGTATTGAGGTTGGGTAAGGAGGGCTGTTCTATTCCTGGCTGTCTGCAGTATAAATAACTCATGCGTGAACATCTCAGCACTGCTGCATCAATGCACTGACGTGACCGCTGCTCACGCGAGCCAATCTGAGATTCTGAGAGAGGAGGTGACCTAGTAAAGCTGGAACCAGTATATTATGCCTCACTGTGGCTATGGCTACTATTCTAATCACATACAGTGTACGTTTACTGTACTTGGTATTCAGGCTTTTAGTGTGTGGGTGTTTCTTTAGTTACAGGCGGTTTGATACTGCAGACGTTTTTAGAATCTCTCTTAAACCATATTTTTTATGCACTTAATATAATTGTATTTGTTCAGTTTTGACAAAAACAAACAACATTTTTTTTCTTAAAAGGCCTTATTTCCTCATCATCTAAAAATATGTAATGTTTAGTATCATTTTTTGGTGGAAATGCAATTTAATTTTATTGTTTTCTAAGGCTAAGTTCATAGCTATAGAATTGTATGTATGCACATCATTAAATAACATTTCTATATTTAAATAATTTATTCGGATAAATGATATAAATCATTTAAATGTAATAAATATTGAAATACTCTAATAAATGAATTTGACTCATGCTATAAAAATGCAGTTCTTATTTGGGGATTTTCTTAGTTTATCAAATTAATCAATGTATTATTTTAATATCCATTACTTGTTTGAAAATGATTCAGATATAATCAATTTGAAGATATTCTAATAAATTAAATCTAAATATTTGTTTATTTATTTATTAGAGCTGGGCAACGATTAATTGCATCCAAATTAAACGTTTTTTTGTACAAAGCGTGTGTGTACATTGTATATATACTTGTAAATATTTTCTAAATATATACTGAATGTGTGTCTTTATATATACATAATGAATGTACACAGTACACACACATATATTATATAAACAAAAACTTTAATTTTTGGAATCCGATTAATCGTTGCCCAGAACAAATATGTTTATTTACATTTTTAATAAAAAATATTTAATTAGAAAGATAAAAAGATTAAATTTCTTTATTTAAATAGAAAAACAATAACAGAAATGTATTTACTTAATTTATTTAATGTTTAAATTAATATTCATATGTTAAACACACACATATAACATTAAAATGTAAAATTATATAATGATTTTTTGCATTAATTTGAATTCTTATTAAATGTAATTATTTAATATGCATGATTTGTTTAAATGCGCTTCATATATATATATTCAGTCACAAAGATATTCGATTTGTTTTATTTGTTATGCTTTTGTACATGTAACAAATAAACAAAGAAATGTTTTTTTACATAAAATATGTAACAAATAAACAAATATTTGTTTTTCTTACTTAAAATATGTAAAAATAAAATGTAAATATATTTAATTACACACATATACAGTCGTGGTCAGAATTATAGAATTATACACACACGTTGTTGTTTTTTAACATGCTTCATTTATAATCACTTGGAAGATATTTGATGTTTTATTGTTTGTTTTTGTATATTTTATTTTAATATTTTTTTCAGACTATGCTAAATTAGTGTAGATAAAGGATCTAGTTAAATGTGCCTCAGTTGTGGCTGCGCTTGAGCGAGGTTATTGTAGAGAATTGATGTGCCTGTGGCACTGCTTTGACAGAATGAGATCTTTCGCCTCTTTAATTGGGGTATCGGTGTCTCAGCTTGACCTCGGAAATTCACCTCCAGCTCAGCTCCCCAGACGCCCTGCCACCTCTCCTCACAGCGCTGGCAGGACAGGGAGATGAGAAGTGCAAGTGCAGAGGGGCAGAAAGGGCAGCCGGAGTGTTCTGTCCGCTCCTAATTGGCGGTGTCCGTTTCAGCCAGCTCTCTGAACATGATGCTCTCTCTGGGATGGATGTGGTGGGATAGATAGATTTTTTTTCCCTATCACTGGTTTGCGGCAAACAGACGGATGCAGAGGCGAGATTGAGTTTCCAGCATCAGGAGTGCTGGAGGGAGATATGAGGGCCGGAGATCCCTATCAGGCAGATACAGCAGAAAAACACCACTGTTGTTATTTCTGTGGTGGCTGATGGTTAGATCGACTCGCTGATGGTTGTTTCTGAGTGGTGTAGTGATGGCTTTCAGTGGTTCAGAGTGTGGAAAACTGGTTGTGGATCAGGCAGGGACTGGAAATGGCAAACAGATGTTGAATGGAAAGAATGTAAACTAAAGTTTGGACTTTTGCAATTGCAGATTATGGTCGTCTTTGATTTGGTTTTGCATTATAATTTGAGTATAAATTTGAAAATCATCGTTAATTGAAGCAAATCTGTGATGCCCAAGACACCAAAGACATTTCTACAGCATAACAGGAAGTAAATCTCAATACATTCAACCCTGTTACACAAGTTATTTTAAGAAAAAAGTATCAAGCAAATCTTTTTCTTTAATTTATGGGTAATGTAAGTTTATCAACAACAAAAAAACAACATGTGATTTTAAACTAGCTAGTGCCTACTGAGTTATATCTAAAGTAAAGCTAAATTATCAACTGTTACTCATTGTTCTGTCGTTTATTTCCCAATTGTACTTATTTATATTTTATAGATTTATTTTTTCTTCTTTCATGATTTTAGTGTTTTTGCCTGAATTTAAATTGCATGAAGTTTTGTAATAGCCAAAATCATCACAATTAAAAGAACCAAAGACTTAAACTACTTCAGTCTGTGTGAATTTAATTTATTTAATACACGAGTTTCACAATTTGAGTTGAATTATTGAAATAAATTAACTTTTCCACAACATTCTAATTTATTGAGATGCACCTATATATATTAGGGATGGGACGATACACCTACTTCCCGATTTGATACTATCACGATACTTGGGTGCCGATACGATATGTATTAAATTTCGATTCTACAAGTATTGCGATTCGATATTGCTGTGTTGCGATTGTTATTTTTTGTTTGTAACTCGAGACCATGGACCAGTTTAATGATACACTTAATTAATATACAGACTGTCACAATAATAATAATAATCAGTCATTATTATAATAGCAGTCATTTCTCCTGTTTTATTTCAGTTTTCAGAAAACATACAAACAGCCACAAAAAGTCCAAAAGAAAAATACTTTTAGAAATAAAGTGCCCATCAAACTAGTTCCATTAATAAAATAAAATGAAGAGTCCGTGAAAGCTTTCTTTAACATCAAACTTAACCCGAAAGCCATTCTTTTAAATACTGGACTGCATTAAATAAAATATAAGCCTTGACCCACTTACCATATTATATATATATATTATAAGTATCTGTGAATATCAGTGTTTCTCAACTGGCCAAAGAAACGACATCGACAACAAAAAACGTAAAAAAAATTCTGATGCGAGACTTTTATTTTAAAAGACGTGCATGAAAGCGTTCGACACTTCTGTCAGATGCAGTTTAAGTAAAGAGTGCCTGAGAAAAACACCGTATCTGCGGTCAGATGAGACGTTGACAGGTTTAATGTCAGTGTCATTAATCTATCGTTATTTCTGTAACTTGTAATGAAATAAAAAGCCTCTCACCTCAGAAAAACAAACTATCCTGTCCTGTCAGATGTTATACCGTGTTCTATAGCATGCGCGAACGCAAAGTGCAGGAATTACGAGCATGCAACGCGTGAAATAAAAGTACAGTCCAATAAATCGCATAACTGTACTGGTTAGCCGGGAAGGATTTGCATGAAGTTATGATATTCATTCTATTCAGTTTCCACGTTTCATTAACAGTTCATGTTAGTATTGCATATTCACCATGGTAACTGTTCCTTCCATAACCAAAATTGTGTATGTGTCTACTAAACATATGCAGATAAGTTTTTGTTTAAATGCCATACATTTACTCTTAATCTAAATTACTTGTGTAATTTTGGTAAATATATAAAGTTAAAACAAAATAACAGATATAACAGTGTAAAAATATCTTGTTCTGACTTTAATACCTTTTAATACAATATATTCCCCCTTTTCTCGTTATTGTCATTTTCGCAGTGGCGTTGTGTAAAAGCAGATGTTTATGTTGTATTTGTCATATCACATTGAAGGATGCAGAGGCTGAGGGCGTTTGTGTCTTGACTTCACATGCAGGCCTTTCTGTCAGAGATCGTCATTCTGGAACGAATGATATAGTGGGGAGAAATGTGGGTCATAGGACATGACGTTTATCCCTCTTATCGAGTCTCCTCTCCAGACTTGTTTCCAGAGGACAGAGCTCATAGAGCAGTTTGTCCGTGGCCATGTCATGCCCATGTACAGACAAAAACACATAGACGTCTGTGTGTGTTTATAACACTGTTAAAATTGAGTTAAAGCTTGTTTTGATGTGTACATGACACATAATCGTTCAGTACTCATAAGCAACTCTCATGTTATTCTCTTGAGTCTCCTGCATCGAATCTGTCCTGGTTCAGCTTTCCTTCACAGGAAGATGACGATAATTTGAGATGCTGTTTCTCTTACACACACACACACACACACACACACACACACACACACACACACACAACAGGCCAGTCGTCTCGAAGTGAGTGACACATACAAAATAGCAGAAATAAATGCACAGAAATGTATTGCGGATGTAGCTTCGTTTTTCCAATTGGATTACAGATGTTGATTCACTTTTCACGGCTGAGAAATCTCTCTTTGGCATCAAAATGTGGAAAACACACACATGCTACAACACACTGAAATTATTGGTGAAGTTAAATCATTTAGTTTGAGCACAGTTTTACAGAATTAAAATATTTTTCTTGGAAAAGAAAATTGTTTTAAAGATATTTTGTCTTGCTCATTTATGCAAAATATATACTTTTGTATTAATTCATTTATTGTATTTGAATATGTGGGTAAATTTCATAGATCATATTTAACCCTATAAGCAAAAATATAAGAAATTATATTTGTATGACATAATAATAATTATTATTTTGTTGTTTGTTTGATTGAAATGAAGGACAGGTGTCAAAAATATTAGACTGCTGTCACTTTGAGAGCTACCCGGATCCAATATACTGTTACATGTTTTCTTTTTAAGCTATTAGTTTTCTCTTAAGATCTAAATTACTGTGTGTATGGATACTTGTAAAGACGGGTATTTTGACACATACATGAGTGTATTTAACAGCTCCAGGCCTATAAAGCAGCAAACTCAAGGTTTTTACAAATCTGCTTTGCTTTGAAATATGCTTTAATTGCAATGCTTTTGTTTTTGCAATGAAATGTGACCTTGACATATTTTTGGAGACTCAACATTTATCCTCTTAAAGATAAAGTTGTTGCAGGAGAGGTCTGTGAGGTATCATCCTGTGTTTGCAGAGCTGTGAAGGCGTTCTTCATGATCAAATATCTCATACAAACACTCTTTTCCTCTGAATGTTGCTCGGCAACCAGAAGCTTGTTGAGCTGAGTTTTCCCTAGAGATTGAAATCGTAGAGATCCACTCATTTCATGCGTTTCTCTCTGGGTTTAATGCACTTGTGTTATTTTAGGATAAAGCGGTCACTGTAGTTTAACTATTTTTAACATATATTGCACAACGCGGATCATTTCAGTGTGCCAAGAGAAATTGCATTTGGGCAGTTTGTATGGTGATTTTCACAGTAATTATTATTATTATTATTATGAATTAATAATAATTACTATGAATTACATCAACAATCAGATTATTATAATATAAAATTATTAATAAAACCTTTTCTAATGACACCTAGTGTGCATTTTCTGAAAGTAGAGCATGTGAATATTGACACGTTCTGTTTTTTCAATGCTTTGTATTTAAATATTTGTATTAATAGTAATTATAATTACTTTATATTAATAATCGGAATGTTATTATAAAATTACATTATTAACAACAATAATTTGTATTAAGCACCCAATGTGCATTTTTTTTAAAGTACATTTTTTATCATTAATATTACTAATTATATTAACAGTTGCACTGTCACAACAATATTAAATCATTAATTGAGTCTTTATCTAAAGCTCCCATTGTGCATTTTTGAAAGTGAAGCATTTTTTTAATGCACAGTCATTTAAATGTTATTTTAATAATATAATAATAATAATAATTATTATTATTATTGTATAGTAATTATACTATTTTTTATAATATAAGTATAATTGAATATACTAACAATTGGAATATAATATTTAATGAACAAAAACAATTTAATCATTTTATTAAGTGCACAGTAAGTGCATTTAAGTCTTGACCTTTTTATTTTTGCATTAATAGTAATTATTATTCATTTTACTAACAACTTGAATGTTATGATTAAATTATTACAAACAAATTAATTACTTTTAAGCACCCAATAAGTGGATTTTCTGAAGGTGGGGCATGCACTTTTTATTTTTCAGTGCACAGTAATTTAAATTATTTTAGTGAACCATAATTATTATTCAATATACCATCAGAATATGCTATATTAATGTTAATTAATTAATAACAATTTAATTTTTATTTAGTCCTTTTTATGAAAATGAAATGCGTAAATCTTGTGCGTCACGTCTAAAGAGGTTTATTTGTGGTTTGGCCTCAGTGGTCTGTGAATGACCTCTGTCAGATGAACATTACACTGACACATAGACAACTATAGATTCCTCGTCACACTCGATCTGATCCCCAGAGGTCAGCACAATCGTTAAATACACACAATATGCTCCGTCTGATAAGGCATCACTATGCGGGAACAGGAAGTTACATGCAGTTAAACAGACATCCTGTAATCTATTCACATGAGAACTGTTGTTATTTTCCATTCTATATGAAATCCCACAGCCATGACCCATGCCATTAAAATTTGATCTGATTAAAATTAGTGACACATCTGTGTAATTTCAAAACATTGTTTGAAAAAAGATGAATTCATTTTATTGAACTTTTCCCACCATACATTATTTTCTGATCAGCAGTGCTGGTCAGTCCTGGCTCATTTCTGTTGGGAACTGAACCTGCAGCCTTTGTGTTCACAGCCTTAACTGATTGTCTGCAATGGTGTTATTTTGTTAGGTGTGTGAAGTTCAAGCTCTGCAGACAAAACAAAACCCACATGAACCAAAACAACTGCATTTTAAACCAAAACTAAAACCATCTTCAAAGAATAAGCTGAAAGTCTAATATGTGTGTTTTTCTATTTGTATTTAAACCAGTGCTGTTGCTGGTAACTAAACGTAAAACGAATCAAACTAATTTAATTAATTAAAATGAAGTTTAAAAAAATATAAATATCAGATGATGATAACTTAAACATTACTTTAAGATATTTTTTATACTAAGTTTTCATTAGGGTTGAAATAAAATATAAATATTAGATGAAAAACAAACTTTCATCTTAGAAATGATTATACTAGAACAATTTAATTAATTAAAATTAAGCTGAAATAATTTACAATATATTTTCGATAGAAAACTTCAACTTATAAAACTTAATCTTAAGATTAGAAATGCTGCAATTTACTGAAATAAGTGGAAGGATTAAAATGACAAAATAACTGAAATTAATATAAATAGAAAAGTAGAAAAAAATTACAAAAACCATTAAATCCTAAAAATGTAAATGAAAACAAAATAGTAAAGTAGTATATTACTAATACTAAAATAACAGTGGTTTAAATTCGTCCCCATTTTAAAGTAATAGTTTACATTCCATTTTTTTATTGTATGTATTCCTGTACCATTTTATACATTTCATGTCTTTTAATGTTTTTTATTTGGTAATTTTTATTCCCGTGTTATTTTTTATGCCTTTTTATTTTTATATTTATTATATAATCTTTTTTTTATTTTAGATTTGCATTCTAAATATAAAGCACACTTTTTAGCTTTTTCTTTCCCGTTTGAAAATAATGATCATTAATGTTTTTTTTTTTTAAGCCTGGTGTTAAACGCATAAGATGTTACAATCTTTGTAAAATTGATCAGTAATAATCCATATGGAAATGTTTTTTTTCAGACACAGGAGAAAAGAAACAACAGTCAAAGAAAGAAAAAATGAAGGAGCGCAGGGAAAGATGGCTTAACAGTGAGTATTTTTTCACCTTCTCTTCCCTTTCCCCAAAGAAAACACTAATATCATCAACCGAATCCCGAAACACTCATGTGAGGCCATTTCTGATCTCATGGGCCGAGGGTAACTTCAGAGATGGATATGGTGGGATCATTAACACCGCACCCCGATTCTGACGCCTGTAATCGCTCGGGCCGATCAATGCGGCGTGTAACACAAGCTCCGGCCGAGGTGATTATAATTAGGATCTAATGGGTCTCGCGGCTCCAGCCGAAACCCAAGCCTTCAGACTGCATGTCGCATTGTCAGGAAATTAAAAAGAGGGGAGGATTGAGATATTGATGGATTCATAAAATTCAAAGACCTTCAAGGTCTTAACAAATGGTGTACAAAAACATTTATATTCAAAGGTTAACAAGGTCATAACAGCAGTAGAAAAAAACAATTGGTCACTTGTGAGATGAAAAATTAGATTTATTTTGTATTTGCAAAAAGACAATCGTGCTTCTGTCAAAGAAGTGCTTCTTCGTCTGTTTTTTCCTTCCCTACATGTACTTTGTTGTTTTTGGACTGAAGCACCGGGTGTCCTGCTTTCTGTCTCAGAGCTTGGCTTTAGTTTTAGATGGTCGGGTGACATCAGTCTTCTGTTAGTGCAGGAGTTATTTTCTTCTGTCTGAGGGCTGGACAGGAAGTCATACTGGATATAGGCCTACTGGAATGAACTAATCCTTTTAACCCTCTAAGCGCCAAAGTCGCAAAATTGCAACAAGGCGTCATACTTCATTAAATATGCTGTAGTTCTTAATATTGTGTAATATCGCATTTGTATTCCCTACCACTAGATGGCAGACATGTGGTACTTCGATTCTAGACCAAAATTGTTCATAGAAAATAGCAGAGCAAGTGAGCTATCGTGTCATTGATGCAGAAGCAGTTCAGTTCATAGCGTGTGAGTAAATTGTGAGATTTGTGAGAGAAAATCGCCAAATGACTAATAAAAAGTTGTACTGTGAGGATGTGTTGCAAATGTTATTAGCCGATTCTGACTCTGAAGGGGAATATTTGCGATTTGGAAATGACGATCGGCCGTCTAATGATCGCGCTTCTCCCAGTACATCTCTGCTGTGCAACAGTGCAACCAGGCATGGCGAGAGTGTTCACAAAGCACAAACAAGTGATAATTTCGGCCCTTTGCCCAATGGGTATGAGGGTGGCAGGGGTGGACGTGGTCTTAGTGTCCATAGGAGAGGCTCTGCGTTGCTGATGATCGCCCCAGATTGCATCTTTTTTTCTGATCGCACACTCAAAGTGCCACCGGCAGACAGTACGGTGCAGTCATTGTTGGGTAACGTTAGGTCTGTGCGCTGTGCCATGCAATAAGAGGTACCATACTCTCAAAAACTATAAACGGTCACCTAGATACCTGATTGGGCAAATAGCTGGTCAACTGATCAGAAAATAGGTATTTTTGTATGTATAAAATATATAAACTTTATTTTACTATGGCACAGTAATATAGTAATAATTTACTACTTTCTCCTGTTTTACTGTTATTTCCTCTTTTCCTGATCATTTGTAATGAGGATAAAAATACAAAAAAACATGCAAAGAAGTTCAAACAACCATTCAATATCTATTATTTCCTGAATATTACTGATGAACTGATCAAAAAGTATGCTACTGTTCACATGCATTTTACTAATATATAGTATATTAATATAGTAATAATTTTGTAATTTTGTACTTCGTTTTGTACATTTGTAATGAGGGTAAAAAAGAATAAATAAAAAAAACATGCAAATAAGTTCAAACATCAATTCAATATCTACTATTTCCTGAATATTATGACATTCAAGAGGGCCGCCCCATGATGACGTCATAATATGCAAATTAGATGAGTATATTTACACCCCACATAAACTGCCACAAGCTTTAGAAATCTTGATGTCAAAATCCAGCATTTAAAAAAAAAAAAATTTTTTTTTTTTTACTATGTAATTTATTTCCAGTTTATTTCTTTGATTCCTTGCTGTGATCAAAAGGAGATATGTTTATTTGGAGTATTTTTATGTATATGAATGGGTTTAGAGATATGGGTTATTATGTATTTTACACTTAAAAAAAATTATGCTTATTATTTTTTAAATGAATTTGTGCCATTTATTTTATAACTTTAGTTTTTTTATATATATATATTTTTTTTATGCTTGTATTTGACACTTTTTTAATGTATAGTTGTATACCCTTTTATTTTACACACTTTTATCTTTTTGTGTTTATGCTTTTGTTTTTTTAAATGATTTTTAGGCCTGTTTTAATTTATGACTTTTAAATATTTAGTTTCTATTTTACACATTTGTATGGTTATATTTTGCTTTTAAATTCCTTTATGACATTTTATTTGATTTATTATATGGATTTTATATGAATGTATGTTTTAGTTTTCATGCTTTTTATGGCTTGTTGTGCCTTTTCTATTATTGTTTTGAATCTGTTTTATATTATGCTTTTTATGCTTAATATATACTTTATTTTGTATGCATTTGTAGTTTTATTTTATGCCTTATTTTTTAAATTCATTTTAATGCCATTTTATTTATACAATTTATTATACACTTTTTATTTACACCTTTTGATTTTTTTAACTATTTGATTGTATTCCTTTTCATGCGGTTTGCCAGAGAACAGAAAATGACATGGAGAAAAGGTTTAGGAAATGGCTTCACAACTTTGCAACAGTTCAAAGAGCCTGT
Source organism: Gymnocypris eckloni scoliostomus (assembly GCA_027564155.1). Taxonomy (NCBI): domain Eukaryota; kingdom Metazoa; phylum Chordata; class Actinopteri; order Cypriniformes; family Cyprinidae; genus Gymnocypris; species Gymnocypris eckloni. The sequence continues at coordinate 13,892,176 of CM050418.1, read as the reverse complement.
GTGAATATGAATGAATATGTGAATACTGCTTGTTGTAGCCAGAAAAGCTCTTTTTCATCTGTAGTTTGTTTGTGTTTGTATCCTCTCCAGAGATCAGTGCGATCAAGCTGGCGCATGAGCAGCAGGTGGCGCAGGCGCGGAGGAAGGCCACACCCGTGGTGGGTGACATGAGACCGCTGGCCGATGCCCTTCCTGAACTCTCCCTGCTCCTCCCGTCTCTCAAAGCCAGCGCACAGCGGAGAAACAAAGCGTAAGCCTCCGTTTCCTCATTACTACACACAAGCTGTGGGATCATTTATGCAGATTTGTGCATATTTTCTGGCAAGAATGTACATCTCAAAACAACACGTCATACAACGAGATTTCATTTAAAACCTCTTTATCTTTTTTGTATTAATTTTCTGCAAGCCAATTTACATCTTTTTTTCTTTTTCTGCCCTCTTGAGTTCTATAAATGACTTATAATTATTTATAGTACATTTAAACTATAATTTTTTCTATTTCCCCAGAAAGATATCTAGTAAAATGCCAAAAGCCAAAACATAATCTCAAACATTTTATGTTTTACAAATTAATTCTGCATCAACTTGAGATAAATACCCAACACTTAGTAAGAACATTTGCGCGTTTTATGTATTATAAAAATATATATTAATATATTTGGATAAAAATGTAATTAGCTTAACATTTTTTAAGTTTTAGAAAATTTGTTCTGCATTATCGTCTTTTTTTTGTTTTGTTTTTTATTCATTTGTATTTCAGTTTTAGTTATTTTAGTACATCAAGGTAAACTAAATGAAAATTAGAAATGTTGTATTGGCAATAAGATGTTTAAAGTTTTTATTTATTTTATTTCAGTTAAAATTTATTTTATGTGAAGTGACCAAAATGTATTGTTTTTGTTTTAGTTAACTATAATAATAACCCTGGTGGTAAAATGTAAACCTTGAACAGCAAACAAAACTTTTCAGTCTTTGATATTTTTGGCAACCCCCCCTCCATAAGCATATTATAGGGAAAAATATATTTATATCGCACACACAGGCTCTAAATGTATTTCTTAAGAAATGAAGCATTGCTTCGAAACGGCAGAAATCATGCTTATTTGCAGATTGATCGAATTTGGCTGAGCGCACACAACTCTGAAAGACAAAATGTTTCTCACAACTGTTTAATTGCTTTGATCCAAACCACATTAGTCTGTTTTCTGTTTGTTTGTAGTGTTTTATCTATTAGTCATTTGATGTGCTGTGAAGTCTTGCTTTGTCTTCAGTGAGTAATAAATAACACTTGTGTGAGGAAAACCTGTGCTCTGGAGAACTTCAAAGCGCATCTTCAAACATGCCTCTAAATCTCTATATATAAAACACTTCAGCTCTTGTCTGACATGTTTTTTTTTTTTAAGTTAATAATGATGTAAATTGTAATTGTTCTACATGTAACAGAATTGTTTGTTCTTGTTTCTCATCACAGTTCGGTTAAGAAACCAATACCTACAAACTTCAGCTTGATGAAACCAGCCCAGAAACGAAAACTACTGTAAGATAATGGCTTTCCTTTCATGTCCATGCTTTGATAATGTTAATTTCACGTTAGAATTTTATTTAATCAATCATTTAGCACCACAATTTTTATAAAAACCTGGTGGTTAATGGAAAAATCTCACAAAACAGGTCAAGAACAAGGTCATATTTTACTCAAAAAAAAAAAAAAAAGGATATTATATATTGCATAAAGAGACAAATTCTAAATAAAGCAATTTTTATTAATATTACATATTTTTGTATTATTGTAATGACATTTAAGCACATTCTTTGTTGAATTCCTCATAACAATAAAACTTAAAATACAAAAAGTAAAAAGATTAATTATTAATGAATTAAAAGTACCCTGTGTTTTGTAACATACTGTTGAACGCGTAAGATGAAGACATTTTTCAATAACAGGCCATTTAAAACAATTTATTTGACACGGTTTGCTATTTTTTATACAAAATATAGATTTCACAGGATAATATATATTAAAAAAGGCACTGATTGCAAATGTGGCTACTATTATTGAGGAGAAGATGTATTAACCTTCAATATTTTGAACTATTGTCATGACAATTAAGCACATCACATTAATAAAAAAACAAAAACCATAAATTATTCAAAACTTTCTGTAAAATATTATTTGCAAATTATTTATCATTTAAATAAAAACATTATTTAAACTTGTATTATAAATAATTGTATTGTTTTAATAAAACATGTTAAATGAAAATTGTCATACAAGTAATGTTACTACTTGTTATGAAATGTTGCTACTATATATATTCTGTCTAAATGTAACAGGTCTGCTTGTTCACCATTGTAAGCTTTCTTTTTTTTGTTACATAACATTTTATTTGTGCACAGATATTTTAAAGTCAAATGAATCGTTATATTTGTCTGGTTCCAGCGAGACGGAAGCATCTCACTTCAGCGAAGCCATGAAAAATCCCTCCTTCAAGACCAACCCTTTAGCTGCGATTGGTGATCACCTGCGAAAACGACTTAAACAGGAAGACGAACAGATTTAATCGCGACTCTGCTGCGCCGCCCTGTTGGTAGACTTTAAGAACTGTATTTATCATACGCTGGCACATCGAAACAAACAAATACAGTAAAACCGGTTTTGGACTTTATGACAGAATATGAAAGTGAAGAGGAATCCAGAGATTTGCATGCCTTGCTTTATCTGACTCTTATAAACACATTTACATTTAGTCATTTTGCAGACGCTTTTATCCAAAGCGACTTACAATTGGGGAATACATAAAGCGAATAAACACACTGGAGGAAACCATTTATTGCTATTTCTCTGTGTAATTTCGTAAATGAGTTTGAGTAAAATTAATTGCTTTAATAATCATGTTACCAGATATTTAATGAGTGTTTCCATGTTGTCTGTTCCACATGCTCTTGGTAAGATAAAAATAAATCCAGTGGAAAATGATTACGTATATGTTTTTTCTTTATTAGCAGCACATGCTGAGAAAAGCTTGACTTATAATGATTAAATGGTCAAAAAATTCCATAGACTTAAACTGTCTGAAAAAGATGCGTTCCTTCCTATGAACCTGCTGCTTTCGTTCATTGAATATCACAGACAAAAGCCTCTGATTAAAGCGAGATCTGATATATCAGACGTTTAGCATGTGCTTCTGTATTTCCATGGCAACATGTTGCAAAAAGATAGAAAGGGCGGCAGTGATAAACACTTTTCTGAGATAAAGGAGAAATGGGAACCCATTAACCTGGCTTCATGAGCGCTGACTGTAGGGGCTCTTGGATGTCTGATCTTGAGGAGGACCTTCTCTTGGATCTCGTTTCAGCCAAACTGGATCCACATAAATGCAACATTATGGAATAACTGAAGCATAGAGTCAGCACATATGTGATGTTTGTGATTAAGTGAGTGAGGAATCTGGATGTAGATGTTCTTCACTCACACAAGATTCATCTCGGCGTGTTTTTGTTGGTTTGTCCTAAATCTATTTATTATTGGATAAGATACCAAATGGTGAAATGTGCATGATTTCAATGACAGATAGTTAAAAGAAAAGCAGCCTTCCATCTTAATATCTTCTCAGCAATACTCAGAAATGACATTGATCAGAATGTGTCCTTTTGTCAAATAAATTACGTTTGCAATTTAATTGCATCCTTATTCAAATAATTGTAAAATGTTATAGAAATAATATATAAAGTTACAAAAACATAATACCTTACAAAATTGGTTTTAATTTAGATAGTAGGTTGTTTATTTATTTTAGTTTTTTCATTACTGTGGCATTTATTTATGAACCTTGTCAGTAGTCATTAAAGTATTTATTCATTTTTAGATATTTAAAGAGCTTCCGTTTATACCCAATTTAGCTTCTAACACACGAAAAAGCTTCAGATTATATATTACAAATATGACACGAAAAGGTAAGTGATATATAATGTACTATAGCTAGATTAAAAATTAAATGATTATTTGTACAACTGATTAAGGTGAATTGTGAATCTTGATGAGTGCATTAATTAATCTCAAAATCTGCCAAGAACATGACTGCAATAGGCTAATGTACACCCAAATCAAAAGGAAGACTTTATAAATATGAAGATAGAAAATTATTTTATTTTGTAGTTGTGACCTTATTTTTTATGACAACTAAGCACAGTTTCCTATTAATTCTCCCACTATGATAGTGTTGAATGATTTACAGTATTTTTACAGTTATACGAAAAATTTAAAGTCATTATGTTATAGTAATGAGATTTTTAGTCTTAATTGCACGTCACACAAGCTTAACTTTCATTTTGGTCTCAAGTTCTTGCAGTGTTTCTAAAATAAATGTGGCTGTTATATAAAGCAATATGCGTCAGTAGATGGAGGCGGCCTCTGCTCGCGTGCGCGCGCGCTCTGATTCCTCCTCGACTCCTCTTCATCCTTCAGCGGGTCAGACTCGCACCCCACCCCCCCTCACACTCGGGGTCAGGAACCAGGACAAGCCTTCTCAAATTTATGTTTTTTTATTCATGTAAATGTAATATAACTTTGAGTTTGTTTGTTTGTTTACGCACATTTGGATTCAAATGCAAAATAATCCAGCGATGGTTTAGCATCTAATAATAGTAATCCAACAAGTGCCATCCATAAATCCTAAAAAATTTAAATTATGTTTTTGAAATCCAATTTTGCATAAAAGTATATAATGTGTGTAAGGGTGAAAATATGAAAATTTCGTCTGGTGTTACTTTTGGCTAGTCAATCACACTAATTATATAAATATATTTTTTTATAATAAATATTTTATATATAAATAACTAAACATTCGAATAAATAAATTACAAATATATATTCTAAACAGTCTTTTTTCCTGATGTTTCGTCGAAGTAGTTGTACGTCTCTACTCTGTATAAATGAAACCATACGACCGTCTCTCTGACCAATCAGCGCTAGAATTTTGCCTGTCGAGCTCTGGTGCACCAATCAAACGACAAAGAGTAGAAGAGCCCGCCTACACTCTGGCCAATCACGTGTCCGGATCGGTTAATTCTCCTTTACATCACTCTTTTCGCCTCTCAGATGCAAACGCGCATAATTAAATGCCTCGCGTTGTGATATTCAGTGATGCTCCGCGTGCCTTAATTCAACGGATGTCGAGAAAAACTGCACGTTCGCTTTCTAATATATTCATTTATCTTTTATTTGGCATTTACCTTTGATTTCGTAGTGTTCACTGGACGCTTTTTGTTCATCAGGATCCAACATCAATCACACTGTGAGTAATATTCACATTTATTCACGGACACAATTATATATGCAGTGCTTTCAATTTACACTATGGTGTGTTTACCAATACTACAAGATACCTGTATCAAATAAACAATGATGAATATTAATGAATGGAACGTTACAGTTCAGCATCCATTGGACCACGAGCTTCAGATATGACTTATGGTCATATAGTTACAGATACTGATGTGGTTGATTATGTTTTGTGTTATTCAAATCACTAACCAGACAAACTGACTTGCAACCAAATGTATGGTGGACCAGGACTGACTGATGAGTTTTTGGACCCCCAAGTCAAAGGAGCATCTGTCCCAAATGCTTTTGTCTCTCATGAGGGCCAGCCTCAGTTTCTGTGCACTGTTATGAACGTTTATTTTTTTACACACATCTGAGATTATACATAAGTTATGGTGTATTTTAGGTAGTGCATTTAAAATAATAAATAATGATAATAATAATGAATTACATTATGATATTAATTTGGTGACACTTTATTTTAAGATGTCTGCTACACGTTACATGTACTTACTATTATAATAACAATTTCTTATGCATAATTACAAACAAGTAACCCTAAACCTAATCCTAACCCTAACCATATAGTATGTACATGTAGTTAATTAATATTACTCAGAACTTAAATGTATAATTACACTGTTACAAGGACACCTTAAAATAAAGTGTAACTGTTAATTTAAACCCCCAAACCATCGTATTTGTTGCCTAAGAAGTTTATTGATTGATATTCAAAATCAAAATCTTTTAGTTTTATTGTATTATTTGTTATTTGTAATGTAATATATATGCACGCATATATATTATTACATTTTATATATAATTTATATATAATATAATTTGTATTATATCATATTTTTTATATTATATATTGTTATAAAACATACATATAAAAAATGACATACATTCTGATTAAATGAAAAAGTAAGGTCATACAATAATATGATGTATAACAGCATATAATATAGGGCCACATTAATCCACATGAATTTAAGGATCTCAGTTGTGATCAATACAAATATTCTTTGAACTAATCTCTGTCGCTGTTCTACACTAATGCTGAAAACAGCTTCATTCCTTTTGTTTGGATTCCAATCATTGTTTGTTTAAGGAAAAACAATCTAAACCACTTGCCCGGGCGAGTATGAACTCTGCAAGTAAAGAAATGAGGTGCACAAAGATGTGGAATTGAGCCTGGTTTGATTCAAATGAAAGAAAAAAACTAAATCCACAAAAGTCAAGCAGAATACAGAGATCAGAGCATTTTAAAGTTGTATTAATATTTTAGACAGTGTTTAGTTTGACATTCAGTCTTAGCACATATAAGCTAGAGATCAGGCAGTGTGCCAAACCTGATCTTTCATAAGAGCTCTTTAACAGAAATTGCATTTGGTTATATGATCTTACTGAATAGTTGAACAGCAGTCCGTTTCACATCTAACAGTTTATAGTTAGTATGGGCATATACTAAAGTTCTCTATTTCCATATCACAAATTGCACTTAAGCCGCATTAGTATCATGTTGTGTAAAACCACCACATGCTCAGTAGATTAGGAGTGCAATAGTATCCATGCCCTGGGCCAAAATCTGATTATTTATTTAGCAAAATAATAAAAAAGAGGCACTGTAAAAATTGCAGTATTTTTTGTAACATAAGATATTCAATGTAATATTTGGTTATGTACATTTTCAGTTTAAATAAGTTAATAAATAAATACATTTTTATTATGTATTATTTAATGCTGTCCTGATATTAATATATTTAACAATATATACTGTTTAACATTTTCCATCTTGGCACCAATATCTTGTAGTCTTTGTCCTGGTTTGTCCTAAAATGAACCTGCCCACTGTTCTTGACCATTAAATACCTGACACTTTTATGATCTCTTAACATCAGCGTATGCGTGTCTTTTATTTAGATAAACTCTGTTTTTGTCTCGGTTGTTGGTTTCCTCTTCCTGGTTCATTCCACCTGTTTGTCGTGTGTTTGCTGCTCTCTTATGCTGGAATATTACCATGAGTTTATTGGTGAGTGTGTTGTGGTTGTTTTTCATTCATCCGATTAATATTATTTTTTATTAATTTTAGTTTATACATATATATATCCCAGCCTGCATTTGCCAAAAGTGCATTCAGCATTTTCTTCTTAATCAGGTTTGGAGAAATGTAGCATTACATCACTTGCTCACCAATGGATCCATTGAAGTGAATGGGTGCCGTCAGGATGAGAGTCCAAACAGCTGATAAAAACACCACAATAATCCACAAGTAATCCAAACGTCCGCTCTAGTTAATAAATTAATGAGTTAAAAGCTGCGTGTTTATAAGAAACAAATCCATTGTTATAATTTTTAAAGTCCGTAATCAATGATAACTTAAAAGTTAATCTGCTTACGTTCTCTCACATCAAAATCCACTGACACATTTGTTTGAAACTGTTTTGGGCTGTTTTCACTTGTAAACAGTGCCGGATCTGTGCATATTTCTCTCCTGATTCAGAAGAGATGACCTTTTCACTGGAAATAAATATTATGGATGAGAGACTCTATCCATATTAATATTAAGTAACGGTTTGAAGATAAAAACATCTGAATGATTTATAAGTTTACAAACACTTTGTTTTGCTACAGAAGATGTTAATTGATGGACTGGAGTCGTGTAAGTTATTGTGATGTTTTTATCAGCTGTTTGGACTCTCATTCTGACGGCACCCATTCACTTCAATGCTGAGCAAGTGATGCAATGTAACCGTAAATATCTCCAAATTTGTTCCTATAAAGAAACAATCTGAATTCAGGCTGATCTTGCATGGCCTGAGAGTAAATCTTCATTTTTGGGTCAACTATTCCTTTAAAGATCATTGGCTGATGCTTGTGGTTGATTTGTCCCATTGAAAACAGGTTAAGCACATTGCATTGTGAGATACACTGTACCATGCAGTGCGCTCTAGAAGTTTACTGTACTTTTTGGTGAATTCAGTAATGAAAACGATGTAAAATGTGTAGTTCCAGCATCTAATTAAACAAACCATGACCCTTTGGTTAATAACTCAAGCTAATTAATCAATCAGAAGAAGATGATCTGAATAATATCAACATAAAACACAGCGCTACAGCAGGTGGACATTTAGCACGAGTCTTTGTGTTGAAGTGGCTCTTCTCTTCATGATGAGGTGAATTTATAGTTCCCCTCTTGTCACGAGCCAGCTGTTAGCAAAGACAAATGAAGCGCCTCTGATGAATCATCAGGTCACTAAGCGTGAATCATCGCTTTTTGCCTCATGGGTTGCGTGAGAGTCACTCTTTCTGAATTTTACAGTTGTAGTGTATATTTTCACTCTTAAAGTGTTAGTCTTTAGGTTTCTTGTACTAAATATGCCAAACTTTACGTGGAAGATTTCAAATTTTGAGCAGCTGTCACTGAGGGGGATGAGAATGCTAATGCTAATGCTAACAGACAGCTTTCTTCTGTCATTATAGAGGCTGTACAAGGAATCTGACAAGTTTTCTCTAAACTGTGTGCTGAATTGTAGAAAATAGTAGTTGTGGTTTTGTTGTTCAAGCATGACAAACCGTTTCCGTTGAAGCAGTGATCTGTATTAAGTGCTTTACAAGAGAGAAGAAGATTTAATCCATCGCTTTAATGATCTTGTGTCTGGCGACTCCATCTGTACAGTAAATAAATGAGGTTTTTGAGGGCTGAGTACAGACAGATTACAGAAGGTTTGACTGTGTAGTTTATCTACGATGTGGGAAACTGGAAATGCGTCTTTCTAGGTCTAGTTCTGTGAAGCTGCTGTTTAATTAAGACTAATATGTGACCCTGGACCACAAAACCAGTCTTAAGTCGTTAGGGTATATTTGTAGCAATAGCCAAAAATACATTGCATGGGTCAAAATGATAGATTCTATGCCAAAAACCATTAGGATATTAAGTAAAGATCATGGTCCATGATTATATTAAGTGTATTCCCTACCGTAAACATATCAAAACTTAATTTTTGATTAGTAACTGCATTGCTAAGGACTTAATTTGGACAAATTTAAAGGTGATTTTCTCCGTATTTAGATTTTTTGCACCCTCAGATTTCAGATTTTCATATAGTTGTATCTCAGCCAAATATTGTCCGATTCTAACAAACCAGAAATCAATGGAAAGCTTATTTATTCAGATTTCAGATTATGTAGAAATCTCATTTTCGAAAAATTGACCCGTATGACTGTTTTGTGGTCCAGGGTCACATACTACGGAAGTTCTAAGCGGCCATGCATTATGTTGTTTAAATAGTTGTTTTGTCGCTATCCGATAATTCTTCGTGATCTCGACATAACGAAAGTTTTCTTTGTCATTATCACGACTTAATTTTCGTGATCTGACAAGTTTCTACGAAAGTTGTTTTTCGCTTATCTCGACATAAAAGTTGTGGATCTCAAGCATGACAAACGTTTTCTCATTGAATTGCAGTGATCGCGAGAAAATCCCGCTTGTGAATGTTTCTGGCGAATATTATGCGCCCTAGCGGCTGATATCTCCATCATAAAGTTACTAATTTCCTGCAGCAAATATGGACTTTATCTCTGCATTGAGAGAGGGGCGTCCCGAGGAAATTGAATTTGACTACGCGTGACTACACGTTCAGGGTCGCTATATTGTCTTCGACGATAAAAGTTGCAGACCCGACAGCCTCCTTCTCAAGTGTCGAACACTTATGTAAGTCGTCAATCACTGACAGACACAGAGCTATTTCAGTTTCACGATCATCCATGATGCTGCGATGACGCTGCTTCTATAGCATTTTCTCATGCCGAATACACAGAGAAAATTAACTCGTGATAACGACAAAACAACTTTCGTTATGTCGAGATCACGAGAAAATTAAGTCGTGATCACGAGAAAACAAGACAGAAAAATTATAATAATGCATGGCCGCTTAGAACTTCCGTAGTATGTTTTATAAAAGTGTTTTTAGCACTATAATATTTGTCTTCCTTTTTTAAGTTTGAGTAGTTTATCATCTTTTTTAGATGAAACTAAAGCAATAAATATGTTTTTTTTCTCTTTAGAAAAGGAAAACTACTTTATGAATAATTCATATTAATTGAACAGATCACTGTGTACATACACATGCAGATTGGTATAAAAAGAAAACGCTTTCACGGAATCAAAAGGAAAATATGATTGTTTGTTCAGATTATTTTGTACATATTAGCCAGTAAAACTTTTAATTTAATTTCCGTTTTTTATTGTATACATTTTTTTTAAGTATTTTTGTTTACCTTTTTATTTATTTATTTGTGTTTATCGCTTGTTTTTAATATTTTGATTTAAAATATTATTTATTTTATTTTATTTATTTATATATTATTTATTTATTGAAATATTGTTATTTTATTTATTATATTCTTTTAGTACTGTTTATATTATAATTTTAAAAAGAAGAAAAAAATACATATTCCTTTAACATCACAGTGTGCACATTCAATATTTACTGCCAATGTTTAACTTTATAATAATATGTTTTGTTGTTTTCACACTCAGCCCTGTGATTTCATTTGATGTGCCTCCTGATGTTACATTTTAATTCAGAAACAAACAGCTTTTGTTTAATAAGACGTTGTTTTTAGCAGCTTGTTTTCATCTCGTAAATGCAACTTAAATTGCGACTGCAGAGTCGAACTGTGGGATACTGCTGTGTTTATTTTTAAATTGAATTGTGGATGTCAAACAAAAGGGAGCCACACACAACCTGAGAAGATTACACTGGGAATTGTAAAAATATATTATTTGCATGTTTGCCGTGCCGAGTCATAAATGATGTTTGCTGGGAAGGTTTCCTGGGCTTTGCAACCAAGACTCATTATAGTGTTTTGTTGTTGTAAATGTATGGCAACAGTTAATAATCTCCTATCCGTTGAAAACATATTAATTCCGAGTCATTTGTTTAGGTATTTTGAGTTTTGGCTGGGCTCGGATACAAGCACTTTCATGCTTCATGTATGCAGATTGAGACTGAAGGTCTAGTCTTATGAGCTCGATTATTTAAAGAATTAACCAAGGGATGTTGACATAATGAGAATTCAACCATTTGTTGGTGAAATGGTTCATAAGTTCAAGACACAAAAGGAAAGTTGAATTAGTCTAGACATTTTGTACAAGAGAGAGTATTTTTCATATGATTGCAGCTTGCATTTATTTATTGTGTGACTTTATTTAACTAATATTGAAATGTTTTATATATTACAACAATATTATATATTAGCAATATTAACACTATTATAAATATCCCATATAAATGGTAATATCTGCAAAAACATTTACAGAATTCCAACCATTTGTAGGTGAAATGGTTCATAAATTCAAGACACAAAAGGAAAGTTGAATTAGTCTAGACATTTTGTACATGAGAGAGTATTTTTTTCATATGACTGCAGCTTGCATTTATTTATTTTTACTTTATTTAACTAATATTTAAATGTTTTATATTTACATTTAGATTTTAATTGAAATTAATTTACTTTAATTTGGTATTATTGTTAATAATATTTACTAGTTAATTTGATTTGTAATGATAATTTTTATTGTTGAATAAGAGACCAGTGGCTGTTTATTAACTGCTTAAACTCACTGAAACATTTAGCTTTTACCAGTGTTTCAGAAGAAGAAGGAAGCTCAGCACAAGTATTCGGTCAATGGTAATGTCATGTCAGGGCTTGTATTTGTGTTCACACACATGGGCTCTTTTCACAGCAGATGCTGGTTTATTGTGTGTGCTCTGAGCTCTGCGAGGTCTGCGATCTTCCTTCAAGATGTTTGCTAGCACAGTGTTTCCTCCTAATATGGTGTTAAAGTAACTTAATAGTTGTACTTTAATTGTCTCTTTTCCATGTCATTTTCTCTAATAGCAGTTTGTGTTGGCTGTGAGACATTTTTGTTTTTAATATATCAGTCGTTTTTCAGTTCTCTTTTAATGTCTGCTCCATATGCAGATGACTGTCTGAATGAAAAAGAGACCGTTTAGGATTTCAGTTCCTGTTCAGGACAATGAAGCCCCATACAAAATGCACACACATGATGTTAAGGCAGTGGATGTTCTTATTTTAGGTCAAACATGATTACACAAGGTCATCCTGAATCTTTATACAGCAAATCTGCAGTGTCAAACAACAGCACATGATACCTGAAGCTTTTTTGAGGTTTTCTTCTTTGATCCACCTCATGTCACGAAGACCCCCAAATAGCACACATTCCATTCTTAAATCTCCTTTTACAAACTTTTAGATTTACTTAGCTAGGCCTATTTGACTGATATCTTATTTAAAATAACGTTTTTTGATGGTAAATCAACTTAAATGGCACCTATCATGCAAAATTCACTTTATTATTGACTGAAGCTTGTCAAATTTGTTCAAGTTGAAAGAAAAATGCAAATGAAATTTTGCAGTGGGCGGGGCTTCATCGCGTGACGTCACCAAAATGGAAAGAGTTCGGTATGTGTGGTATTTTTTGTGTGGTATTCAATGTGTATGATGATATTTTGTGTCTGTTTCATTGTTATAAATTCAGCATCACTTTCTATGAATGTTCTGACTGATTTGACTCGAGCGTAATTTGGCGGGAAGTTCACCTGAGTTTACAGCGCCGTCTCCTGGCAGCTTTTAGCTACTGCGAGTCAGATCTTAAATCAGCTCCTGAATTTGATTTGTTTCCATGTTTTCTATTCCTTCAATTTTTTTTTAGTTTTTGTTTTGTTTTTGTTTTTACATTCTGAATTACTTCTGAATTAAATGCATAGAATAATTAATTAATTAGTTAATTAATGCAAAATATGGAAATAAACTAAAATACCACATGTAATGTTTTATGTTTTAGTTAATTTTCATATTTTGTAATACTTTATTATTTAGATTTTTTTACATTTGTTTTTTCCAATTAAATGCACAAATAGGATAATTATTAAGCAAAGGAATGGAGAATATGTGATAAAACTAAAATGTTTACGTTTATTTCCGTACTTTGTATTACTTCACTTATTATGTGTATTATTTAATTAATTTTTTATATATATTTTTTCCCCATCATTTATTAATTAAATGTATAGGATAGTTAATAAATTAATTAATGCAAAATATGAGAATAAAGTAAAATTCTTAATTTTTATTTTCCTATTTTGTATACATTTTTTATTTATTAGCTTTTCCATAATTTATAAACTAAATGCATAAATAGGATAATTATTAAATAAAGGAATGGAAAATGTGATGTAACTAAAATATAAAAATGTGATGTTTTATGTTAGTTTATTTACGTATTTTGTATTACTTATTATATTTATTATTTTCATTTTTAAAATATTTGTTGTTTTTTATAATTTATAAATTAAATGCTTAAATTGGATAAAATAAATACGAGAATACAATACATGGGAATAAGCTAAAATACTTAAATATGATTACTTAAATGTTTTATTATTATTATATAGCTTATATAAATGGTGTTTTATTATATTCATTTAGTATCTTGTTGTTATTGGTGGTATTTTGGTTCTTATTGATTTTATTGATTAATTGCAGGTTTGGTCCTTTATAAGATCTGTCGTTTACACTGAAGATGTTTAACAGCTGACTGATCTGATAGTCTTGTGTCTGCTGTAACATCTCTATTCTTCTGTTATAGATCTCAACACTTGCTGTAAGGCTTGTAAAGAAAAGGCTAAACATACAGGTGGGTTTCACATATATAGCTTCACTTGCACGTGTATAGTAATCTGCTGCTCTGAAAAGCATGTGTTGGCGAGTTGGATGATGATGTAGTTATACTGAATGTCCACCAGAGGGAAGCAGAGGTTTGAATGTACTCTGACTTCACCTCTTGCTCTCTTTTGCCTCAACATGTATCTGTGGATGAAGTTTTTAATGCGCTTGTTTACATGTACACATCAGAAACTGAATTATGTTACCGTAATTGAAAGGACCTTTAGAATTTAGTATAAGAATAACGTTTTGTGTTTAAGTGTTTAGGAGTGAATTATGGGACTGAAGCCATGTGTGATTGTGAGGTGAAGTGTGTGTGTGTGTGTGTGTGTGTGTGTGTGTGTGTGTGCATGTTTATGTGGTTTATGAGGACACAAATTTGTATAATGACATGGGTATGACATAGGTATTACAAGGAGAAGGTGATTTATGAGGACATTTTCAGTGTCCCCATAATTTAAAACGCTTATAAATCATACAGAGTGAGTTTTTTGAGGGAAAATAGAAATGCACCGCCTCCTGTGAGGGCTAAGTTTAGGTGTAGGGTAGGTGTAGGGCAATAGCACATACAGTTTGTACAGTATAAAACCATTACGCCTATGGAAAGTCCCCAGAAACCATAAAACCAACATGTGTGTGTGTGTGTGTGTGTGTGTGTGTGTGTGTGTGTGTGTGTGTGTGTGTGTGTGTGTGTGTGTGTGTGTGTGTGTGTGAGAGAGGGAGAGAGAAATTAGGTCTCTATGTACTGCCTAATTCAAAGGTTAATAACTGACGTTTTGTAACTTTATATAAAAGTTTATATTTTTGAATGAAATTAATAAATTCAATACAATTTTGTTGAATTAAAATTATTTTAAATGAGTGAATTAATTTAAAATGTGTTCAATTAAATATTTTATTTTAACAAAAATGATTTACACTAAACATTAAATACATTTAATTTGAATGTGTTCATTTAGTTTATTTAATTGTATGTAATGATAAACGGTATCGAATTCATTTTTATTAGTTGTATAATATATTTAATTAAAATTAATGCAGTTGATGTCAGTAATTGATGTCATTTTATTTTTATTTTTATTTTTATATATTTATATATTTTTTATTTCACTGAGGATTTTATTTTATTTAAACAAAATGTTATTTCAATTGATTTAAAAGTAACTAATCAGAAGAGTTGGTGAACAAAATATATTTGTCTTAAGCTACGTTCAGTGAAAAAAATGACACTAAATTGATAACAAATTATACACAAATTGCTTGCACCCACTTACCTTAAAAATGTTTTGTAAATTCAATGAATCATTTTTACAAGTACAATTAAAGTACAATTCTTAAATATTTTAAATTAAATTGAATTAATTTTATTTAAATTGAATAAATGGAGACTATTAATAATAAGAATAGTGTTTAGTTGCATGTTGATACAATTATAAATGTATTGTGTTATAAATATTGTTTTTAATTTTAGTATATATAAATATTTATTTAATAATAAAATCAAATTTACATTTAATATTTACTCTTACTTTGATCATTTGTATTGATTTAAATGACATGTAATTAACTTGATTTAGATGTAGTAAAAAGGTGACCATTAATAATAAGAATAGGTATTATTGTTCAGCTGTGTGTTGATAACTGTAAGTTAAGTGCTGTTAAGCATCTGACTAAAGCTGGTTTCAGACGAGTTAAACGACAGTAACACGAGGGAGTGAGCAGGTTACAGCCCTCCCTCTCGTTCTCTCGTCTCACCCTCACTCCTGTCGACGTTGACTTCAGAGACAGAGCTTGTGTTTACGGTATGGCTCAGAGTCAGAGCTGCTCTCAAAGCATGGGTGCGACACTGCCTCGCTCGCAGGAGGTTCAAGAGAAGACGCAAAAACGATCCGAACGCAAAGGTAAACCGCTTTTCTTTCCACGTTAAATCTAAATCACTTTGAGTCGCTCTGGATCAAAGTTCTTACATAAATGCTCAAACGTTTGAGTAAACGTTTAATCGTAAACATGTAATCACTAAAGTTTGTTTGCGTAACATTTGCCTTTTGTTTGACATTTGTTTTTCTAATTTAGATTTGTTTGTTTAATTGTTTGAATTATATACAACTGTAATCTACAAAAATCCTCTAAATGTTTATTGGCTTTTTGAGTAGATTTGCTTAAATATCGTTTTTAAAATAAAGTAAAATGATCTTAATATCGTCAATTCTTTTGTTAATAATGCACAGCAAACATAACATTTAGTTGTGTACTTTATTTGTGTTTGTACAATCAATTGTTTTGTGTTTGTTAGTCTTATGTCCGGCACTTTATATTGGAATCAATAACAACGCAAATACAATTTGGTTCCATTTGCCATGAAAATTGTTATTTTAAATTGAAATTTCTATTAAATTTAAATACATTCATTTCAGTCTTAAAAGGTCACTTTTCTCATATGCAAAATATTGATTTACATTTTAATTTAACAAAATTATATTGAATTTAAATGTTTAATGTTAATTTTAATATATTCAATTGTATGTAATAAAAATAATTGATTCATTTGTTGTATTAATTTTATAATACAATGAATTAAAATGCTGTTTTCAATTTGAATTAAAATGTTTAAAATAATAAAATGTTTATTACTTACACTATATTGTCAAAAGTATTGGGTCACCCTTCTGCAGACCAGTCAAGTTCTTCCACACTGACTGAATCATCATTTCTCTCTGATTCTTGTCTTATACACAGAGACACTGTCATGTTAGAATAGAAAAGGGTCCTGTCCAAACTGTTGCTATAAAATTAGAAGCACACAATTCCCTAGAATATCATTATATGCTTAAACATTAAGATTTGTACTCATGGAAATTACTAAAGTAGTCAAACCTTTCATTAGAAGGGGGTGATCCAATACTTTTGGCAATAAAGTGTACCTTTTGATTTAATAATTGTATTTATTGCATTTATTTTATAACTTATAATAAATTAATAAACAAATAATTTAATTGAATTAATACATTTTTTATTTACACTTTCGTAATTATTATAAAAGTTGTAATTAATTTTATTAAATTAAATTAATAAAGTATTTATTTATATTTTCTCTTATTTCACTGAGAATTTGAGTTTAAATAAAATCATATTGAAATGTTATTGAAATTGATTAATAATAATCTAAATTGGTGAACAACAGATATTAGTGTTCAATTGCATGTTGATCATTTAAGGTAAATGGTGTTATAAAAATTATTTTAAAAATGTATATATTCAATATTTAATGAATTGTCTTTTAATTGAAATAATATTTTTTGAATTAAAGTTTTAATTTATTTAAATTAAATAGAATTTTATAAAAATGTAATAAAGTGTATATATATATATACACAATTCATATTTTTATTTTATATTATAGATTTTAATACTTTTGAATAAAACTAATTATAAATTAAATTAAACTGTAAATGCCTTTTTATTTATTTACTGATTGAAATGAAATAGAAGCTCTTTTATAATCTAATGGAATGAAAGATTGGACATTGGAATGGAAAAGGCTTGAAGTGGAGAAAGCTGTTGTTGCTGTCAGTGACAATATCTCGTCTCAGACTGGTGTTGCTGTCCTCTTACATACTGTACTAGTGGGTCTGAGGGTCCTGTTTCTCTCTCTCTTTGAGTGTGGTGTCGAAGCTGAAGGTAGCAGATAGCAGGTTCAATTCAGAGAGCTCCTCGTGTGTGCAGTTTAATCCGTCTCATTAGAACAGCCACTTCACTCGCTGATCTCTCACCATCAACGAGCGATTGAGTTAGTTCAGATAACAGATTTGATCATTCACTTGTTTAGTGAACAGATAACCTTTTAATTCCCCGTCACTTCAGCAGATTCGTGATGCTCCGATGCTCACCGTCTCTGAAGATTCCTGGATGGAGGAGATCTTGATAAGCAACTGTTTGAATATAATACAAACCTTCCCTCTTGATATGATCTTGCCTTTGTTCCCATAATCTCCTTTATGATGGCCAACCTCTGTGGTTGAGTAATTCGTTTGGCAGCTGTCTCGTTGATAAAGTGTTATTAAGCAGTATAAATGATAATATAATTAAAAATCTCAATAATTATATTGTTATTAATGATTTATAATAATAAATCATTCATATTTATTATAATATTTTTATATGATTATATTTACATTATCTTATTTTAGATTGTTTAAACAACCAATTCTGGTAATGATTCACTCAGTAGAAAACAAAGCCTGTTTATGACAAATTATGGGAATTTCATATTTCAGTAATAACTGTTTATTAGATTTTTTCGTTGTTCCAAAGGCAAATCGAATTGATAAGTGTAATGCTAATTTTTGCAAAAGAAATTCATATTCATTGTATATAGTAATATATTTATATTTAGTATATATTTATATTCTAATTATAAATAAAAATATATTAAAATGTAATATATATATGTTTTCAGATTTTTTTTTAATTAAAAACAGTTTTATATATATTAAATTAAAAAAAAAATTATATATAAAATGTTATATATATATACATACACACACACACACATCTTTACTAAAACGGTTTTGAATATTTTGTTCAGAAAACACAGATTATTTGTTTATGTATTTCTTTCTTTCTTTCAGCTGATTGCTGTCTAGGAATAATTCTGCAGTGGTAAATAATCCCCGAGCAAGGATTAGAAACGTTCTGGTATCAGCTGGGTGAAAATATACACACAAAAAATACCGAGTTATTACCTTTTGGATGCCTGCTTGAAAATATAGAATTTTGAACAGAAATGGGGCACAGCAAATTAGATAAACATGGTTGCTTAAGCGTTTCTACACCATGTGCCGTCGTCTCTCATGCTCAAACATGGAGATAAAAAAGCCATTTCCTCCAGACCAAGTGTAGTGGAGTGAAGTCCTGAGGGACGGACTGTGAGTTTAATCTACTGGAGGGGGAATAAATTCAGCATTAGCTCCAGCGCTTTAGGTTTGACCAGCCGAAACCGAGACCGTGTCCAGCCCACCTGTCTCCTCCTCTCACTCTCACTCGCTCTCTCTTTTTTCCTTCTGATGGACTCGGCGATAGACCCGTCTCTCTGGCATGTGGTCTGGTCTGGAGCTTTGCTGATAAACTGTGTTATCTGTCGCACCTGTTCTCACCCGTAGCATCAGTGGCACTTGTATTTGCTCCTTCATGTGTAAGGAATAATGGCTGCTTTTCACATTTTTAAAAGCTTGCTTCTAGTACAAACAAAAATAAAAAGTTGTGTTGTTTACCGCCTGCTATATCGCCTCCAACCCTGTATAACTGACT